>CM070634.1:20700840-21900840 GCA_036346255.1 Ampelocalamus luodianensis | reverse complement strand
CTTGCTCAGTCCTCGAGCCGCTCCACTCCCTCTACAACACTACGACCTTGTCACCTTGCCTACAGAAGCATGCACGGCGACGCGCCAGTTGCATCTCGCAATAACCTGTTGAGCACACGCGCTATGCCCCACTTCATCTCGCTATCTTTCTCCTTGGTATTTCAAACCAAACCGAGCACGTCCCTGTGTGCGCCAGCTCCTCCATTCATTGTCCCAACCCCCTTTTCCTCTTCCCCTCGATTTGGAGATAATTTTGTTGTGCACCTCATCTTCCCTAACTCTTGTCGAAAGTGTCGCTACCCAAAGATTGGCCGCCTAGGGCAAGCTTCACCCTTGGTCCTTGGTTTCATCATTGCTGCCTCGCCTCCTCTGATGCTCTCTCTGCTTGTTGTACTACAAGGCGGCCAGGACGACTTCATCGTTACCAGCGCTAGCCCGAAGCACGCACGCTGCCATCTCCGCTCGTCATCGCCTCCCCTGGCGAGATACAACCTTTGGCGGCTTGAGCATGAAATTCACCTCGTGCTAACCCTCCTCTCCATTATAGTTGCCTTTGCCTAGGAGCGGCATGACGCCTCTTCTTCCTTGATGCTGGCTCAGACCTCGTTGCTACCATGCCATCGCTCATGCTTGGTCACCATTGTGAGCTTATTTCTCACCTTCCTTTGTGCCATGTGTTTGCCTCGGTCTCCTCTGCCTAACCCCTCCCTTTCTTCTCTATTTGTGTGGCCCAAACTCATCGGAACACGCCACTACCAGGTAATATGAGAGTATTACCTAACCAGGTAATCTCTCCTATTTAGGTAGCCAGTGAGGAATGCTCCTGTGGATATTCTCTCTCCTTGTTAGATTTATGTACCTTCGTCTGTGGTATTTCTTTCATCAGCTTCTTCTGGGTATACTTCATCTGAAGTATTTCCTTCATCAACTCCAGGTGAGTATGTTTGGTCTCATCTGAAGCACTCCCTTCTTTCAAGATATTGTTAAATATGTTTAGTTATGTTTGAAGTATTTCCTTTCGTTTGAATGTATTTGGATTTATTAGATTTCATTTGGTTATTTTCAGACGCTCTTGGATTTAGTCATATTCTGCATAGTTAGACTCTGAAGCTGTAATGGGACAACAATCCGAACAAGATCAAGATGGTCAGGATATCGAACAAGATGATTATCAGTACATTGAGCGAGACAATCATAGGAACCTTGAGCAAGAACAAGATCGAGGTTATCATAATATTAAGCAAGGTGAGTCAATACTTTGATCATTTTGTACCTAATTTTGCAACTATATTGTTTTAACTTATGAAATTGTATTGCTATATTTTATACAAATATATTGGTCTAGCTCATAGTTAATACCTTAATAATAAATGTGTATAAACTTTCAATTCTTGAATTTGGACATTATTTTTGTCACCCTAGAATTAATGGTTTACATACTAGTTATAAGTCTGTATCTAAGTGTCATGCTTAGCCTTGCTTAGATACATTGTTATTCGGGCATTAAGTTGACCGACATCAATCAACACTTTGAAAATGAAATTAGGCAATCGAGGCTGGAACCTGGTTGGTGTGTTGGGCAAAAGGTTATTTTTAAAATAAAATAAAACCTAAAAAACAGATTTAGACTCAGGTGGCTGGAAAGAGTGGCTGGTGCCAGGGCACGAGAGGATGTTGGTATGTGGATGTACCGCCCGAGTGAATTAAGGACTGAATCTGGTAATGACCTCTCATGTAAAACAGTACAACCACAAGTCGGTAACACCTATGACCTGCCTAATTAATTTGTTCGCCTTGGCCTGGCTTCGCTATTGGTGGATGCGGGTGGATAGACGGGGGAGAACGAAGCCACGGGAACTACATGGCGCAAAAGGGAGACCTCCTGGGGACAAGCAGGAGAGTCCAAAGGAGGTGATACTTAGCGGTGTGAAGTTGTATTGAGGTGGGACATTGTAAAGGCTTTGTGATAATCAACATTAGCCACACACCAACGGAAGTGTGTCGGGGCAATATATGCTGATTTATCTCTTGTGGATAAAGTGTGCAAACTCTGCAGAGTAAGAAAACTATCTAGATAGCCGTGCTCACGGCCAAGAGTAGTTGGAAATGTTGGGTTGGAACCCAGAGAATTGAGGAAACCTGGTCAGGGACCAGTGGTAAATACGAGATAGCCTGAGTATTGAGTGGACGGACTCACTCAATGATATAGGAGATTAAATCTCAACTAGTACTTTACACAAAAACTCAGTTTATGAAAAACATGTGTTAGTTAAAATACTAAGTCTTAGGTTTTGCTACTACTTATCCTATTTCAATAAATAACTTTGTGTAAAATAAAAGAACCTTTGAACCTCCCCCTTTTTTAGCCTTGCATATATATTAATTGCATTGTGTGTTGACTCGCGAGTACGGTTGTGTACAAAGGTGTCTGGGACAAATATGAGCATTAGACAAGACTGGAGATCAAGAATGCCAAAAACTAGGTCGCGAGCCCACAGTTGATTGCCGGTGGGTATATCGAGAGGGTTCCATGTGTTATACTCTGAATCTGCTTCCGCTGCTATTCTTTGAGAAATATTTGGCCTGCCCGGCCATTCTGCAAGTAAAAAGCCGTAAGGTATATTTATGTTTTGTTTAATATTATACAATAGCTTTACATTTTTATGATATGTATTTGAACCAACAATGTTACTGTGTGTGTCAGCTACTGATCTAAGGAATGTCATAAATATCCACAGTAGGTCCCAAGTTCCAATTTAGGGCCTCATACCAGCGAAGGCATACTCCTAACTACCCGATGGTTCCATATCTTCCATAGCTAGTGTTCAATACAAAGCTTCATTTCCTCCTGTCAGGGCTTTCCCATCATCGAGCTTCTTTGGACACTAACTTCTTTAACAATACCGACGCTCACAACTTGTCATCGCGGTCATTGGCTCCTTCAACACTGGACTTTCTTTTCAATGGCTCCGGCGAGCAGCACAACATTATCGTCATTAAATGGCTAAGGTGAGCAGCACAACATTGTCCTCATCTCCGTCGTCACCGCCTTGGCTCTTTGTTTCTCCGTGGGATAGTGTCTTCTTGCAGGACGGATCAATGCTATTGCACTCTTTCGTAGTCTCCTCTGACACCATTCGTCCTATCCTCGTTATAACTTGTATTTTTGTTCAAAATTTCATTTTTATTTTTATTCCATATGAAGCAACAATAGAAACATGTGACCTTGAGAGAGAACGTGATGATTTCTTTTGTGTCTCCTACATCATTCATTCCATCGTTATAACTTTTAATTTTATTCAATATTTTAATTATTTTTATTGAATTTTGTATACAAATCAAATTGCTAAATTTATTTAATTTATTCTGAATTTTAGTTATTTAGAGATTTTACTTTGGAATTCGTATAGAAATCAAACTGCAAATTTCTTTATTTTTTATTCCAAATTTTAGCTCTTTTTTCTTGGAATTCGTATGTGAATCCAGTTGCTATTTTTTTTTATTCCAAATTATAGTTATTTATGGATTTTACTTTGGAATTCGTATTAAAATAAAATTGCTAATTTTGTTTTATTTTTATTCTAAATTTTAGTTATTTTTTGTTGGATTTCGTATGCAGATATAATTGTCATTTTTTGTTTATTTTTTATTATAATTATTTAGGGGTTTTACTTATGAATTCGTATATAAATCAAATTACTAATTTTATTCATTTTTATTCGAATTTCACTTTAATTGTACTTGGCATGGACTCTTTTACTTAGGAACTTGTATGGAAATCAAATTGCTGATTTTTTTATTTTTTATTTTGAATTTCAGTTTTATTGTACTTGACATGAACTCTTTCTTTTAATCTAGATTATTATAATATGAACCCACCATGATCAACGATGTAGATCTTTATTTTTTTCACCGATTAATGTGAAAATTTATAGCCCTTGAGAGCGAACGTGATGGCTTCTTTTGACTCTACTTTAATAAGATAATAGATATGCTTATAAATAACACTTTGGTTTGAAGTTTAAATGACTAATTCATAGGCTTGGAAATTAATTACAACATTTAAGCAAAACATGCTTGGTACCAAAATAAACATAAGACCCCTTCTTTGGCAATCCATAAATCTATATAATTGCATTCGGTGTGAGGGCTTGTTGAGTACTTTTGTACTCATGGTTGCTCATATGTGTGGATTTAGTGCCTGAAGATATCATCCGAGAAAAATTACGTCTACCCATCGGGAGTTAAAGATGATGTCAAGTACTAGGTCACTTACCCAAGTCGATTGTTCGTGAGCATATCCTAAGGGTCACCACGACTATTTATACTTTACACTGCAATACTTCATCTATAGTCGGCCTTCCCGGTCCGCAATGTAAGACTTTGACTATGTGGTCTATTTACACTTATTTATTATCATTTTATTTGCATGTATAGATGTGATATCCATCGAAATTGTACTATGTAAGCTAGCTACTAATTATAGGACTAGCTCGATATACACCGAGAGTATAGATAAAAATCCGGTGCAGTGACCACACTATCGCACCAACAATGATCAACAAAAAAAAGGGGAGCAGATAATGCCGAGTCTAGTTGTTGCTGCCTTGATTACAACCCAAGAGCGAAACTTCAAAGCTATCTAGACATTTGCCAAGTACTCGCCAACAACAATTCTTTCTGCTCGTCACGCTTTTGTCCCATGTGGTCGGTAGGAGTGGCGATCTCATGGCGACTGGCGACGCAATCCATTGTGCATTTGTGCTTGCCCACTACTTGCAATCATCAACACAAGGGCAACTTGAGCAAGGGCTATTTGCCATGCTTACGAGTCCAGCGAGCATATATGAGTGAATCTTTCTAGCAAAGTGGCTTCTTTTTAACCAATTCAGGGGACGTCACTACTGTTTAACTGATTTAGCTTCTTCCATAAGAATGGTTGAAAATGGAAGTCATGTGATAGCTCAAATGAGAGGTGAAAAACTTGGTTCGCAACGAGGCTAAAGAGCTAGCTCCAATTATAAGCATCAAACATTCACCAAGACAAGAGACAATGCATACTATGGAGCAAAACATTCTATTAGGACAAATAAAAAGAAGGAATCCAGTAACATACTTTAGCCCAAAATACAACAAACATATCTTAGAAAAAGCTGCCCGCCAAGGCATGCGCATTACAGGCGATGGCAGAGCAGCTACACAAAGAACAACGCCACCAACGAACGAAGAAAGGCAAAAGCGACGATACGATCTGAACATACACGAAGTGTTTTATTTTCTTTGATGTATTCTGTAGTGTCCTCTCCTCCTCGATCTCACGGATGGATGACGGATGCTTAGTTGATGGGCAGGGGCTCGCCGTTCCACTCCTTGAGGCACTCGAGCATGGGGTCGATGAGCTTGCCCTGGTTGATGCCGATGAACACCTTGTTGCACTCCTCGCCGGGGGACTTGAGCTTCTCGCCAGTGAGGTACACGCAGCCGAGCTCCTCACGGACGAGGCGGTACACGGGGAACGACCTGCTCTCCTTGATCCGGTTGGCGATGGGCGCGGTGCCGTTCTCCACGGCCACGCGGGCGGCCTCGATCTCCCGGGGCAGCGCCGAGCGCAGCTCCTCCTCGAACTTGGTGATCTTGGAGAAAACGGAGGGCTCCCTCTCGGCGTCGCCGCTGGTGAGGGCGTGGTCGACGAGCACGGCGCGCAGCTTCTGCATCAGCGGGTAGTTGGCGCTGCACGGGTCGTCGGCGTAGCTGAACACGGCCTCGCGGTCGATGGCGGTGAGGAGGTCCTTCTCGCTGAAGCGCGCGCTGGAGAGGTCGCCGGTGGGGTTCATGGTGAGCACCTTCTTGCCCACCTGCGTCACGCAGTTCTTGACGGAGCTCTTGATGTTCTCCTCGAGGTGGCGGAGGTCGACGGCCTGGCACAGCGCGACTATGTACGTCGAGGACATGAGCTTGAGGATGTCCACCGCCTCGGCGGTCTTCCTGGCCGAGACGAGGCCGAGCGAGTTCACGTCCTGGTTGTGCTGCTCCGCGCTCTGCACATGGTTGGTGATCGGGTTGGCAAGGTACTGAAGCTCAGAGCAGTAGGAGGCCATGGCGATCTCGGTGCCCTTGAAGCCATAGTCCAAGCTCGGGTTGCGGCTGCCGGCCAAGTTGGACGTCAGCCCGTTGTTGTAGAACTCGTTCACTAGCTCTGAGAACTGCGCGAACATGAGCTTGCCGATGTTGGCAATGGCGAGACGGGTGTTGTCCATGGACACACCGATGGGTGTGCCCTGGAAATTGCCGCCGTGGAGCGCCTTGCCGCGGTGGACGTCGATGACCGGGTTGTCGTTGACGGAGTTGACCTCACGTTCGATGGACTTGGTAGCCGCCCGGATGACCTCGATCTGTGGGCCGAGCCACTGCGGCGACGTGCGGAGCGCGTACCTGTCCTGCTTGGGCTTCAGCAGCGGGTCCAACTCGTTGACCTTCTTGGCGTGGCTCATGAAGGAGCTGCCGGCCAGGATGTGCTCCATGATGGCCGCGGCCTCGATCGAGCCCGGGTGGTGCTTGAGCTTGTGGGTCAGGTGGTCGGTGTACTCGGGCTTGCCGTTCATGACCTCGCAGAACACGGCGGACAGGACCTCGGAGAGGACGGCGAGGACGTTGCAATCATACAGCACCGTGGCCGCGAGGGCGGAGCCCACGGACGTGCCGTTGACGATGGCGAGACCCTCCTTGGGGTTCAGCTTGAAGAAGCCGCCCTCGATGCCGGCGATCTTGAACGCCTCCGCGGCGTCCACCTTCCTGCCATCGGGGGCGACGGCTTGGGCGTTGGGGCGGCCAGTGATGAGACCAGCAATGTAAGACAGCGGGACCAGGTCGCCGGACGCGGTGATGGTTCCCCGGAGCGGAAGGCAGGGGGTGACGCCGGTGTTGATGAGCTTGGTGATGGCCTCGAGGATCTCGAAGCGGATGCCGGAATAGCCCTGGAGGAGGGTGTTGATTCGTACGACCATGGCCGCACGCGTCACCTCCGACGGCAGCGTGTGGCCGTCGGTGCCGGTGCCGAAGATTCCGGCATTGAGATGCCTGGAGGAGAGACAGCGACGAGCACATGGTCAGTCCCGGACAGCGCGGGAAGCGTGGATAGTTACACAATTCGTTAGTTACTAACTACCAAGTCGCAGTCGAAAAAACAATAGCATGAGGACAAACTAGAACTAGTTTAATTCTTGTCCTTTGTTACAGATCGATCGTCTTAGGATTTGGTAATCAGAAAGTCAGAGCGAATGAACATGGCCTAACAATAGAAGCAGTCGATAATTCTTTTGTTTTTGGATATGCAGATTTTATTTTTCATGAATAGTACGCGTTAGGTGTTCCCACCACTCGTGCTCCCCACTAACTGGCACATGACTTGATCCGCATACGAACTGCTCTTATGAAATATCTAAAGATTTTTTTATGGAACTTTAATTTCATGAGAATAAATCTAGATATACATGTATTTCGACGGTTCGACCTATATATACATATAACAAATGCAGAAATATAAAAGCACCGACTCGTCGTCATCATATATCTATGTTTTGTTTTTCTTTCCAGCTCACATAAATATCATGGAAGAGAATTAAGAAAGAAAACTTATATCCAAAAAAATTCTGGCTTTCCCCACCATGCTGCCTACAAGCCTACAAAACTTTTGGCCTGGGTTCCCAACTCCCTGACGACTTGTCACAGCCTATGGCTGCCTATCTTATTCTTGGCTTTTTCCTTCACACTTTTTTTTTAAAAAAAAAATCCCTGAACAATGACACGCGGAGGAAAAAAATGGTTTTCTGACTATGTCTCCCATCCGGCACAGACGTGTCCTAGGCGTGCGTGGCTTGTTTTCCGGGACGCATGCAAGTGGCATGTACGCATATGTACCAGTTCCAGCCTAAGTGAAAGGCACGCGTGGTTTTCCAGGCGCCGGCGGTGGAAAACGACGCCCTACCGAACGAACTCAACTCATGTGCAGGAGCAGCAGTACAACTTCAATTCGTCGCAAACCGCCGCGCGCGGCTAACCAGTAACCACCGCGGGGGCGAAGCAGTCCATTGGCCAGCTATTTTTAAGTTGAACTTATATTTTTAGTAATTTTTTTAAAAAATTATAGATTCTGATCTTATGTCTAGGATCATTGCCTTGTATTTTTAGTGATTTTTGAAAAAATTATAGATTCTGATCTTATGCCTAGGATCATTGCCTTAACTGCCGGAGGCCCAGCACCGCGGCATGCATGCGCACAACACAACACATGAATCTCAGGGAGGGAGGCAAAAGGCACACTATTTATTTATTTTTATTTAAAAGGAACAAATTAAACGCAGGGATGGCGGATGGGCCTCACACATGGAGCGAGTAATTAAAAGCGCAAGGATCAATTGAATAACAATGGATCTCGATGCTAATTAAGGTGATTAAGATGCAGTAAAATAAAGATTGGGGGAGGCGGGTTAGTTAATTAATTACCTGAGCAGTTCGACCTGGAGGGCGGGCCCGTCCTTGGTGCGGCGGTGGGAGGTGCCGCCGAAGCCGGTGGTGACGCCATAGATGTCGCCGCCGTGGGCGAGGCAGTTGAGGATCCACTCGCTGCTGGCCTTGACGCGGGGGCGCGCCTCCTCGTCGAGCTCGACGGCGACGCCGGCGGCGTCCTTGGCCTGGGCGACGGCGGCCACCTGGCCGACGCGGAGGCTGGCGCCCTCGATCTTGACCACGGGTTCGCGGAACTGCGCTACCATCCGCTTCACCTCGTCGAGGTGGCTGCCGGTGAGCTCGGCCGCCGCCGCGCCCCAGTTGAGCGGGTCATCCTTGACGATGAGCCCGTTGCCCGCCATTTCTCGGTGGGTGGTGGTGGTGGTGTGGTGGTTGGTAGGTTAGGAGGAACTAGGAAGAGGAGGTCGAAGAAGAGCCGGAGGAGAGGGTGTCGAGCTCTTCTTGGAGGGAAACGGAGGCGGAGGGGGCGCTTAAATAGCTGGGATGGTGGTGGACTGGTGGGAGGGTTTGGTGGGTGAGGCCTCTGCCTCTCCGGTGCTGCCTAGTGGGTGGTTGGTGAATGCTATGGTGCATCTATTACTGCTAAAGTTTGCATCCTACTTAACTTTTTTCCCCAATTTATACTTCTATTCTCTATTACTTCTAGCCTTGTCATTCCAGAATGATTTTCCAAATATGCTTTATCTTCGGGTTTCCAATTCTTTTTTCCCTCTATTGGTGGCTGATACGGTGGATCTATTACTGCTAAAGTGTACGTTTCTAAATATATGGTGGATGGTGGAAGCGGGCGGGAGGGACAAATCCCACCAACCCTGAATAGATAGATTGGCCTTGGCGGTTTAGTTGTCTCTCTTGCGGAGCTGTTCCTTCATCAGACTGATTCACTAGGATATTGTTGTTCTGATCCACATTTGTTGCCTGTGTCAGCCAATGCGCTGATAATCAGAATCGTCCCATACGTATGGTATCGGAGAAGCATAAACAGAGCAAAGCTCCAATGGTCAGTGATACTGCTAATAAGGAACAACACGAAAGAACGATGTTGTGCTGACAAAAATCTGGTCAACAACGATTTGGAGTACAAAGATTGTATTTTTTTTTTTTGTTTACTAGAGAAAGAACCATATTTTTGTGTTTTTAGGTAGCGTATAATGTAAATCAAGCTAAAATTGTGTCGGACCCAAAACCGAGTCCTCAGTGAAAGCACTGTGTTATTCCTCTGTATCAGTAGATAGCACTCACAGAACACATCACTGAATCAATTCATACACGATGAAGACCAAACCAAACATTATATTACACACATCAGAGTGGCATATACCTCATTGGGTCGAGTTTTACATAAAGGGCCGAACAGGCCAAATTGATTACATTACAAAAATAGCGGAAACTACAAAGGAAAAAGAAGGGGTAGAGCTCATCTCTCCACAGGCAAGCGACTGAGAAAACCCGTGTGCGTCCGATATTAACCAAAGGCTTGAAAAATATTGGATACATGCAAGCACCGACTGGCCAGCTAGTCTAAAGCGAGACTAAGGCTACTAGAGACTACGACCACTGGAGCTAGACTAGTCTTCCCCATCTCCTTGTCCATTGACACCTTGGTCCTTGTAGAAGGCATAATCTCCAAGACCTGCGCAGGGTTGGAAGAAAGAGCGAGAATAAGTACAACTTCTGTGCTCGCGAGCCAACAAACAAGATGCAATAATATACATACAAAGCTTAACAAGGATGGCTCGGGTTCTTTTATTTGCTAAAGCAATGTTTTCAAATATCGATATTAGTGAAGTCCTATCACTTAGCATTTTAACCAATTTGCATTTTATAAAAGAGAGTAATTGTGTAATATTTATAACAGCAGAGGCTACCTCCACCTATGGTTATTTTGAAATATGGCTATGACTACTATTAACAACACTAGGTAGGACCACCTAGGAACAACACTGGGTACGACCACCTAGGAATAAGCCAAAGTCAGGGTTACATCCATCCGACCGTTTTTATCACATCCACAAGAGTTTTTTGAAATAGAACTAACTCTAGTAAGTTCCCATGTCCGTCTTTGACGGTAGGCACGACTGTTTAAATAGTTTACACTCTACAGAGGTTGTACAGTTTACCCACGAGAGATAATAAACTCGTTGCCCTCACACGATTATGTGATCGTGCGGTTGAGAGATCATCACAGTAACTTTTCATATTATCTCGCCCCTTCCGTCATCTCACGAGCTGGAGTTCTTTGAGATAAGGCTGCTGGTGGTTGGAAAGACGAGTTTCCCTAGAATGCTTGCCTCTGCGGAAAGCTACCTTGGGGCCTCTGGAATGCCATCTTTCTTTGCGATTGACTTTCGTAGTACTAGAGCTTTGTTGACCAGATGGTGGAAGCTGGGAAAGTTATGGAGGATAAGCTGGACTCTCATGTCTTTGCGTATTCCCTCCACAAAGCAGTCGATCTTCTCCGCTTCGTCAGCTACGTCATTGGGAGCGTAGCGGGCAAGCTGGTTGAACTTTGTCAGGTACACATTGACTAACAAGTGACCCTGCTTGAGAGCTCTGAACTCATTCTTCTTCAACCTCATCGTACCAGTTGGCACGAAGTTGGTCCTAAAAGCATCCTTGAATTCATCCCAGGGAATTGACTGCCATACAGGTTCGATCTCATCCAGCTCCACTTCAGCGATTGCTTCTGCGGCAGTGGGGTCTTGCTGATCCTCATCCTCAGGTGCTGCTGCTTCGGCTGCTTTCGCCTCTCTTTTTCTTCTACTGGACTCTCACCGCCTCGGGCAACGAGGTAGTTCTCCCACTAAGTAGTTGTGGCTCCTTTTAGCTAATGGGTGGCAAAGTCCACCTTGTCTTCTTCTGGGCATCGGGTGAGACGAAGCTTCTTCTCAGTGTCTCTGAGCCAGTCTTCAGCTTCCAGGGGTTCAGTTGCTGCAGCAAAGGTAAGAGGTCTCATCCTGAGGAAGTCTGCCAGCTTGGAGTGACGACCAGCTGCTCCGATCTGCTGACTGGTTAGCAAAGCTTGGAACATGACTTGAGCCATTGTTAGGTTTGCTGGAAGCGGGGGAGGTAGCTCTTGACCACGACCACCATCACGACCACGACCACGGCCACGGTCTGCTGCAAAGGTACCACGGGTTGGGGTGACGGCTCTCCTAGGAGGCATATGGAGAAACACTGAGGCTTAGAACTATAGGGAAGTATATGAGGGTTTACTAGCCCTCTAAAGCACACACAGAAGAACTCGAATCCAACAACGAGAATGAAACAAAGTACAATACAAAGCCCAGAGTTGCTGTATTATATTAAGGAGGAGAGGAGTGTTACATGACTTCTGAAACATAGCATATAGGCTATGCTAAGCCATAACACAAGATACCAACCACAACGTCTACAGAAGGGTACTCTTTAGCAGAAGATCTTCGCGCAACCGGTCTTCTGACCTCTGAAGATAGGCTTGCGGCGATAGCACAGGTGCTACACCAACTGGCGGAGGATGTCCACGAACTCGCCATTGGATGGTACGACCAGCTACAATTTTGAACAGGGGAGAGTCGGAAAACTCAACGAAGGTAGGGTGAGTTTAGAACTAAGAGTGATAAGAAAGAGCAATAAGTACAATATTTTGCCCAAACTGTTCTTAGTTTTTGAAATTAAGACTCAGGTCCTATGGCACGATCGGTCTAACTAGGGCGCCTATAGTCGTATGCTCTGATACCAGCTCTGTCGGACCCAAATCCGAGTCCTCTGTGAAAGCATTGTGCTATTCCCTATATCAGTAGATAGCACTAATAGAATACATTACTGAAACAATTTATACACGATAAAGACCGAACCAAACACTATATTACACACATCAGAGTGACATGGACTGCATCGGGTCGAGTTTTACATAAAGGGCCAAACATGCCAAATTGATTACATTACAAAAACAGCAGAAAACTACAGCAGAAGGAGAACGGGTAGAGCTCATCTCTTCACAGGCAAGCGACTGGGGAAACCCATGTGCGTCCGACATTAACCAAAGACTTGAAAAATATTGGATGCACGCAAGCACTGACTGGGCAGCTAGTGTGAGGCGAGACTAAGGCTACTAGAGACTACGACCACTGGAGACTACGACCACTGGAGCTAGACTACTCTTCCTCATCTCCTTGTCCATCGACGCCTTGGTCCTCGTAGAAGGCATAATCTCCAAGATCTGCAGAGCGTGAAGGGTTGGGGGAATGAGCGAAAATGAGCACAACTTCCGTGCTTATGAGCCAACACACAACATGCAATAATATACATGCAAGGCTTAACAAGGATGGCTTGGGTTCTTTTATTTGCTAAAGCAAAGTTTTCAAATATCGATATTAGTGAAGTCCTATCACTTAGCATTCTAACCAATTTGTATTTTATAAAAGAGAGTAATTGTGCAATATTTATAACAACAGAGGCTATCTCCACCTATGCTTATTTTGAAATATGGCTATCACCACTATTAACAACACTGGGTACGACCAACCAGAAACAAGCCAAAGTCAGGGTTACATCCACCCGACCAATTTTTATCATATCCACAAAAGGTTTTTTGAAATAGAACTAACTCTAGTAAGTTCCCATGTCCGCCTTTGACCGTAGGCATGACTGTTTAAATAGTTCACACTCTGCAGAGGTTGTACACTTTACCCATAAGAGATAATCAACTCGTTGCCCCACACGATTTTGTGGTCGTGTGGTGAGAGATCATCATAGTAACTTTTTAAATTATCTCGCACCTTCCATCATCTCACCCATATGGGCCTAGCCCTTAAGTTGTGCGGGATGTCCACCACAACGACTAGCTCAGCTGGCCCGTGCCACAACGACTAGCGCAGCTGGTAAGTTCACCTTACCACAGTGTCTCATTCAAGCCGGAACGCATCCAGCCGCTTGCACTACCTCGATCCCCTCTAGCGAGATGACTTTCAGGGTTCAATAACTTTATTAAGTCAAGTTGCACTTTGCAAACTTTTGGTTGCACATGTTTTACAATGGGAGATCATCATCGAATTAAGTCCTTAAGGACATCTGGGCGGTTCATACTGCATTCCCACCATTCTCGTACTATATCCGCACCCACCATTCACACCATCGTCCAGATGTGGAGCTAGTAGTTTTGGGTTTTGGGGAGGGACCAAATTATCTCAAATACTGCAGTCATGTACCTCCCACGACTGCCCAAGATAATTTCATGATTTAAAAGAGATGATGCTTAGGGCATTTTAATGCCCGGTACTTAAGCAAGACTAACATGTCGCTTAAGTACAACCTATAGCTAGTAAATACCACATAGTTACTAGGGTAACATGGAAATAATGGGATTCAATTGACAAAGGATGGCATAATAATTAATTAATCACCAAATAGGTATTTAACTACCTTAAAAAAATTCAACATACATTTGCTTAAGGAATTACAGCATGCAATTTTAGTAATTTAAAGGAATGAAATTTACATAAAATGTAGGCTCAAAATGATAAAAGCATTGCCTCACCTAAGCTAGGGGCAAGAGAGTCTTAGTAGTCGAGAGCTTGATCGAACTAGAGATCTCCTGCTTCTTCGATATCTACTCAGACGAGCGAACTGGAAAAAGGAATAAACCAGGAAAGAGAACAAATAAATAATAACGAAATAGCAAATGAACTCGAAATTAAATAAGACTAGAGCCAAAAGCAAGATCTTGAACTTAGATAAGTTTAGGAACAAGTTTCACTGAAATCGGAGTTATAACGGAGGAGAACGGAGCCTCCGAAGCATTGATTTTCAAGTACTGCTCATCCGACTACGCGTGGTCGGAAGGGGAGGTTTCGACCACTGGTCAGAAAGAAAGGTTCGACCACTGGTCAGAAGGAAGGGTTCAACTACTCAACATGGTCGCAAGAGGGATACGACTACTCAACGTGGTTGTAAGACGTATACGACTACTCAACGTGGTCGTAAGAGGGATACGACTACTTGGTAGAAGGAAGGTTTCGACTACCTGGTCGGAGAAAGGGAGAAGAATTCAACTGCTCAACGCGGTCGAGAGAGGAAGGAAGGATTCGATTGCTCAACGCGGTCCAGAGAGGAAGGAAGGATTCAACTGCTCAACGCGGTCGAAAGAACATGAGAAAGAATAGGGCACAGAAAACTCATTAGGGCCGAGAGAGAGAGAGAGAGAGAGAGGCCGGAGGAGGTCATCGGACGACGAACGGTGGCGGGGAAGCTCATGATCGAAGGCGAAGGAAGACGGCGACGAAAGGGTCAGCCGGGACTGAAGGAGGAGATGAAAAGCAGTGGCTCCTGCGAAAAAAAACGAAATAGAGTGAGGGGATCACTGCAAGGAGCTCTAGTACACAAATTGGCATAGGTAGAAGAGGGGCGACACTGATGCGGCGAGGACCGAGAGGAGCTGCATAGTGGCTTGAACTCGGATCTCGGAGCTTTGGGCAAACCACGGCAACAGGAGCGAGAGGGGGAGAGTTTAGGGAAAGGCAAGAGGAGGGCGAGAGCTCCCCGGTGCTCCATTTATAAGGAAGGAGGGGGGAGTCCGGGCGGCAAGATGGAGCGAAGGCTAATAGGGGGCTGATAGGTAGGCACCGAGAGGGCGGTCGAGACCGAAAGGTGGTCGAAACCGAGGGGAGGTGGTCGAGTCAGCGCGCGGGGAAAGAACGGGCCGACGGGAATTCGAAACAAAACAGAGGAAACGGATTTTTATAAACCAGAGAACTCCAATAATCTCAAAGTAAACCAAATTATGAAATAGCAGAAGTTTGAATTTGAAAACAAGGTTCAAGCTGAAATTCGAAACCTGGCTTGAAATGGGACACTAGAGAATTTTGCAAGTACACCAAAATTTGAAATATGTTTTGAAGACCAAGAAGACAAATGGAAAGATACTATACGACATCCGAAAACGGGATGTTACAAATTTTGATCTCATCTAAAAAACGGAAAGATTTGAATTTGATAGTTATAAAACAGAGATATGTGTTGATATGAGAAGCATGGATACTCATCAGTTTCAAGCTTTTAAATCAAAGAGAACCATATCTTAGGATATCCATTTTTAGAAGTAACGGTAGATGATAGATCATGCCTTTCTGGCGCAATCTAAGGTTTTGTTTGGATGGGGTTTAAAGTTGTGAGGTTCTGACCCAATCCATGTGATTCCTTGTGGTTTTCAAGTTTCAAAAAAGAAGCAACATCACTTTATCTTTGCGGTGTGGGAGACGAACTAAGAGGGACGTGCATATCTCAACTCTTGATTCTAGACAGTTACAAGCTTCTTAGTAGAAAGAACCATGCATATTTCAGTTTTTCCTGTGAGGTGTAACGGTAGATAATAGACATTGGACAATGCCTTTCTGGCACAATCTAAGGGCTTTTTTTATGGGTTTAGAATGGTGAGGTTCTAACCCAATCCATGTGATTCCTCGTGGTTTCAAGTTTCAAAAGAGAAGGAGCATCACTTTATTTTGGCGACGTGGGAGATGAACCAAGATGGGTGTGCATATCTCAACTCTTGATTCTTGGTAGTTACACGCTTCTCAGTAGAAGAGAACCATGCATGTTTCAGTTTTTCCTCCTGAGAGAGGCGTAACGGTAGATAATAGACAATTAATGCCTTTCTGGTACAATCTAAGGCTTTGTTTGGATGGGTTTGAATTGGTGAGGTTCTAACCCAATCCATGTGATTCCTCGTGGTTTTCTAGTTTCAAAAGCGAAGCAACATCACTTTAGCTTTGCGACGTGGGAGATGAACCAACACGGATGTGCATATCTCAACTCTTGATTCTCGCCGGTTACAAGCTTGTCGGTAGAAAAGAACCATGTATGTTTCAGTTTTTCCTGGTATATATGTAACGGTGATAACATATGTCTTCCGAGATAGGCCGTGGTACATCACATCTAACCCTGAAAAACTGGAGTATTTCATGAACAGGCTTCAGTTTCAAATTACAAAAGGAGAAATTGCATCACTTAGTTTTGGAACGGAGGAAGTGTGAACAAGGCTGAGAGATGCATATTTCAATTCTGGATTCTTATAAAGTGGAGTAACAGCTAACCAAGATAAATGTGAGCATATCTCAGTCGTGTTCTCGTTGGTTTCAAACTTCACAAGAGAAGCGACACGTGGCACAAAATATTAATTATTTGGACGCGAACTAAGATATGTGTTAAGTCTGAGTGTAATACGAATTTTGTTTCCACCCTAACTCATAGTTATACTTCTACACGGAGTCTTTTATTTACCATTATAAATATATCCTTGTAGTCCATAGGAAAGAGCACGAACTCCATTGTAAACATCTCCTCGTATAATGGCATTGCATTTGTGTGTCCATAGTTTTTCCGGAAGGGTTTTCTATATAAAATTCATATCCCCCGTTTCTATTTTTCTATGCATTATTTATAACAAGGGGTATCAGAGCACAGGAGATTCGAGGAACAATCCTTCTCACGCCTACAATCCTTCTCGTGCCTCGTGAGTTGCAATCCGAATCATGGTCAAATTTGAGGATGTCTCCGCCTCGAAGACAAGGAGCAGTTGTTTCTCCATGTGGAATAAAGCAGTAAGCGCACACGAGCAAGTGTACCAGCAACTCTGGCCTTCATTGCTTTGCATACACATAAGTGTACCCAAGATTCTAGGAATTCTTTGCTAGGTACACATAGATTTGCACAAGCAAATTTAGGATTTCTTCCGTGTGGCAACTTTGAAGTATGATCTTCCGCTGCTGGATCGAGATACGAGGTTTTCTCTATGGTAAGTCAAGATGCGAGTTGCTCTAGCACAACTCAATTTGGATGATACTTTATTGGGATTGACAAAATACCCATTGCATGGTCTCTTGAGAAGAAGCAAAGAAAAGATCGTAATGTCTTATCGTAGATTTATCTTTATCTATCAAATAATATTCTATTAAGGGTTTTGAAGGAGAAGACCATAGCCACATTATGATTGAAACTGGAACAGATTTGCATGACCAAAGATATGACAAGTAAGATGCATTTGAAGCAGAAGCTTTATTCGCACAAGATAGCGGGAGAGGGTTATTATTGAACCACATGACAGCATTCAAAGAAGTAGTATTGGATCTTGAGTCTATGGAGGTAAAATATGATGATGAAGATTTGTGTCTTATTATTTTATGTTCACTGCCTAGTTCATACTCTACGTTTAGAGATATCATTCTATACAGCCAAGATACTCTTACACTTAATGAAGTTTATAAAGTAATGCATACGAAGGAAAGATAAAACTCATGGTTCTGAACGAAAGTTCAAATTTGCATGCAGAAGACCTGGTTGTCCGTGGCAGACAACATGAGAGGAGTTCAAATGACGATTCAAGAGGGAAAAGCTCGAGTAGAAATTATAAAGGCAAATCAAAATCCAGAGGCAGGTACAAGTCGTGCAAGTATTGCAAGAAAGATGTACACGACATACATGAGTGCTGGCAGATAAAGAAAAAAAGAAAATGAATAACAATTTCAAGAAGGATCAACAAGAGGATGGTGCTAAATCCACCATTGTTACTAAGCAAGATTCTGATGGAGATGTTCTCGTTGCTTTTGCCGGTAATTCACAAACCAGTGATGAGTGGATTCTTGATACGACCTACACTTTCTACATGAGTTTGAACCGAGATTAGATCGTGAATTATGAAGCTACACCAAGTGGTTCTATGTTGATGGGTGATAATTCACTATACAAGATTGTAGGCATTGGTTCTATCCAGATCAAGATGTTTGATAACACCATCAGAACTTTGTCAAATGTTCAACACATTCTGGGTTTGAAAAGAAATTTATCTCGCTAAGTACTCTTGATGGTAAAAGGTAAAACTATTCAGGTGGAGGTGGATTTTCGAAGATCTACAAAGGCTCTCTTATTGTAGTGAAACATGATATGAAAACTACCAACTTATATCATCTGCAAGGTACTATAATTTCAGGTAATATTATTGTTGCATCAAATAAATCATCCGATTATGATGCCACTAATCTTTGGCATATGCGTCTGGGGCATATGTCTGAAGCTTGCATGATGGATTTATGCAAAAGAGAATTTCTTGATGGTCAAAGCATTGACAAGTTGAAGTTTTATGAACACTGTGTCTTCGGTAAGTAAAAGAGGGTGAAATTCAGCACTGCAACTCACTCTGCAAAAGACATATTGGATTACATTCACTCTGATTTATGGGGAGAGTCCCGCGTTCCATTGCTTGGAGGTGCTAGCTACATGATGACCATCATTGATGATTGTCCAAGAAGAGTTTGGGCATTCGAATGTGTTCAAGACATTCAAAGAATGAAAGATTATGATTGAAAAACAAACTAACAAACATGTCAATCTACATACTTATAATGAATTGGAGTTCTGTTCTAGAGAATTTAAAGGTTGGTGTAGATCAGAGGGTATTGTAAGACAATACACTGTCCCATGTACTTCTCACCAAAATAGTGTGGCCAAACACATTAATAGAACCATTATGGAGAAGGTGCATGTTATCTAACTCTGGCTTATATAGGAGTTATTGGGCTGAAGCTGCGTCTACTGCTTGTTATTTGATCAATCAACCATCCAACCCGATAATTGATTAGAATACTTCAATTGATGTATGGTCTAGTTCTCTAGCAAATTATTCAAATTATTTTGTTGTCATGTTTATGGTCATGTTAACAATGGTAAATTAGAGCCTAGAGCCGCTAAGTGCATTTTTCTTAGTTATAATCCTGGTGTGAAAGGATATAAATTCTGAAATTAGAAAGGTGGTTATTAGCAGAAGTGTTACTTTTGATGAATCCACTATGTTGCAAGATAAACCATCTATTGACGTTCCCATTGAGAAGCTGCGGAAATCAAGCGTACAGGTGGAGCATGTTATTAATTCAGGATCTACACCAGAAGCCGAAAATGAAAACATATAGGATGTTCTTGTTGTCTTTCAACCATTACAACGTTCCATTACAACCTACATACATAAAGGAATATTCAATCTCCCAAGAGATTGATAGTAGAAGATGATGTTGTTGATTATCCTTTGAATGTGGCAGGAGAAATTGAAGGTATAACAGAATCTTTCACTTATTCAGAGACTATCTCTTCTGGTGACTCAGGGATATGGATGACTGTCATGCATGATGAGATGCAATCTCTTGAGAAGAATGACGCTTGAGAGTTGGTTAAGTTACCAATTGATAAGAAGAGTATTCACCACAAATGGATTTTCAAAAAGAAAAAAGACATTTCACCAACCGAAGAGATTAGGTGGCTTGTTGCTAAAGGATACAACCAAAATCTCGGTATTGATTTCACAGATGTCTTTTTCCCACTTGTGAAGCATATTTCTATTTATACTTTACTCAGCATAGTGACTATGCATGATTATAAGCTTAAATAATTGGACGTGAAAACTGCGTTCTTATATGGGGAATTGGAGGAAGACATTTATATAGAGCAACTGGAAGGTTTTGTCTTTCCAGGAAAGGAGAATTTTGCTTGCAAGTTGAAGAAATCTCTTTAAGGTCTGAAGCAATCAGCGAGACAGTGGTACAAGAGATTTGGCTCCTTTATGATCTCTTAGGATTTCAAAAGATTTGATTATGATAGCTGTGTTTATTTGAAGATTGTTAATGGCTCAACTATTTATTTCCTCCTATATGTTGATGATATATTGATTGCTGCAAAAGACAAGGCATAAATTTCAAAGTTCAAGGCACAATTGAGCAATGGATTTGAGATAAAAGATCTCAGTACGCCTCGATTTATCTCGATCATTGAGTTTGTTAGCAGATACATGACTAATTTGGGCAAAGAGTATTGAAAAGTAGTTTAATGGATTTTCATATACTTGCAGGACACATCTGATGCTTGTTTACAGTTTAGGACTAAATATGGAATCGTTGGTTATATGGACTTAGATTTTGTTGGAGATTTGGATAAGAGAAGATCTCTTACTAGTTATGTGTTCACTATTAGAGGATGTACCATTAGTTCAAAAGCAGGCATGCAAGCTATTGTTGCCTTGTCCACTACAGAAGCCGAGTATATGACTATTTCTAAAGCTTGCAAAGAAGTCGTTTGGTTAAGAGGTTTGTTTACTGAGCTTTGTGAAAATACATCTTACACTACAATATTATACGACAGTGAAAGCACTATTTGTCTTACGAAGGATCAAATGTTTCATGAGAGAATGAAGCACATTAACATCAAATTTTATTACATTTGAGGTGTCATCGCTCAAGATGATATTATAGTCGGCAAGATAAGTACTCATGATAATCCAACTGATATAATGACGAAGCCAGTTCCTACCGGTAAGTTTGAGCTTTGCTCAGACTTAATTGGTATCATTCAGTAGTCCTATGGACGTTCGGCGTACAAGGTGTTCATGCTAATCTGTTCCGATGAGATCACGTTTTGTTTTTTGGTTACAGGAGGAATTCGTCTCAAGGTGGAGATTGTTGAGTATGAGTATGAGTATGATACGAATTGAGTTTGAGTATAATACGAATTTTGTTTTCTACTTCAAGTCATAATTCTACTCCTACATAGAGTTTTTCATGTACTACTGTAAATATATCCATGTAATCCGTAGAGAAGAGTAAGAGCTTTATTGTAAACATCTTCTCATATAGTGATTTTGCATTCGTGCGCTTGTGGTTTTTTCTGAAAGAGTTTTCCACATAACATTCGTGACTCCCATTACTATTTTTCTATGCATTATTTACAACAATCCTTTTGTCCTCTCAAACTTCTAAAAACAAGATCGCCTTGACACCCCATATCATTGAATCTCTTTATATTCTCTATGCGCGTAAGGATCTCTGCCCCCAAGAGCTCCCACATTGATGTTTTTGTGACCCCCCGTAGTTTCCAAAATTACAGGGAGGTCCCATTTTGGTGGTCGTGAACCGTCGGATCGCTATCGCACCATTCGAATCGGACGAGTGCAAAGCTATCGAATCATCGTTTGCCCATTTCTTGCACAGACGTCCCAGATACATCTACCTTGTCTCCGCATTTGCCCCTAGAGTTACCCCTGATCCTGTAGTGATCACCGCCTCCTCCCATTCCTCCTTGCCTGCCTGGCTCCTCCCCCGATCTCCGCTTCCCCCATTCATTGCGTGCCAAATTGCTTGCTGTCTCCACCGCTCTCTCCTTTCCCTTCTCGCCACGTACTGCCAGCACGCCACGCCACCAGCCTCATCTCCTCTCTAGCCCCAAGCTAGGGTTCCATCCACCACAGCAGCACCTGCCTGCCCTTCCCTCCGAATGATGGTGGCGTCACTTGCCGCCGCACTCTCCTTGCCAGTGCCGGCTAGATCGTGGCCACTGCGTCTCAGGATGGTGGCGATGTGCCCTCCTCCTCAGCTACTGCAGCGGCGCCAGTGCCCTATAGGCATGCGCTGTGGTGGAGACGCAAGGCCGTTCGGCGGGATTTTGGGGGACGGGGAGGCCGACGAGGGGGGAAGGTTCGTGGGGGTATTTCTGGGAGGCCTGGCCCTACATACGGGGCCACCACGGGAGCATCTTCGCCGTCGTCACCTCCGGGGAGGTCGTCGTTGCTCCTCACTTTGACGGCATTCTGCAGGTACCTATTGCTCTCGCTCTCAGCAAGCTGCTCCCTACCTTTTACGGAAATGAATTGGAAATGCATGATTAATACTGGGTTGTGTGGATTGATCCCTTTAATGGTGGAAGTGGAGATATCCTCTTTAATGAGGTCAATTTTTGTCGTATCCATCTCTCATACCGCCCACTTAGAAGCGGTTCCGGTCATTTTCTCTAGGTGAGGTTGGTTCGGATTTGGAAAGTCTTAGAGGAGGGAGACATTTTGCTTGGTGGTGGAGAGAGCAAGGACTCGAGGAATAGTTAAGGCAAATGGGGAAAGTAAAAACCCTAAAGTCACCTATGCGGTAAGTTTTTATAGCCGTACGCTTGAGTTAGAGATCGTGGGAACTCAACAGTTACCACCTCTTTCGGAACTGCTCCAACAGACAGGTCTATGAGGGTCGATTGGGATTCTTAAATTTGTCTGTTCGAGAAAAACGAGTATGTCTTTACAACTCAAGTGAAATTACCTCCTTGACCAAGTCTATTTCTGGTCAAATGAAATACCAGTCGAAAAGGCTTTACTTTCGACCATCGTTCTACGACCTCTCCTTTAAGTAAATTATTTTCACTTAAAATTGGGGGGGCTAGATGATGGGGATATAATAATCCTTATTTTACTATTTATCTGTAATTCTTATTATAGGTACTAATATAGTTATACTAATCTTAATTATACCCCTTTAGCATTCATAAGGAAGAAGCTTAATGGAGTGGTCGTAAGCCCTTCTATGACCACCCCCATGGTCGTAAGCCCTTCTACGACTACCCTATGTGTGGGGACCCCGGTAATTATCTCCATAAGACCGAGATTTGACAAGGTCTTAGGGACATAATCACGGGTCTCCGGTAAATGAATTCCAATTTAACTCTATCCAAGTGAGAGGCTTAGCCGAATGCTAGAGCCTCAACGATCATGCGCGCTGCTCCTTTGCGAGCGCTACATGATTGTCGATTCTCTTTCGATTTGAAGCACTACACTTAGTGAGTTAAATGGGAATTCATCAACAACGAGTATGACTTATATTGGCTCCCAAGATCAACGACCAATATACCCATACTCTCATCCAACGTTGATTACATCTATACAACGCATACGACAAGAGATCAAAAGACATACTGCATAATAGTCAAAGTCTACAGCTTATTACATACGACCGACCGGCCAAATTCAAAGTAAAGTATCAAGTAGCAGCGGAAGCAAATAAATAAAGCAAAAGACCAGTAGTGGTATGCCCATCACCCATTGGCAACCGACTGGGGGTTAAATGATAGCACACTACTCGTTAGTGTCACCCAAGTTCATACTAACAAGATCGTCAGACTCATAATCTTCCTCACCTGAAAAGGCCAGCAAACATCTGGCTGAGTACAAGTGTACTCGCAAGTCTTACACAAATAAAATTAGTTATGCATAAAGGTCATTCAAAGGGTGGCTCATATTGGTTTAGTTTTGCGAAAGAGACGCAACAATTAACATCCTACACATACTAGTTTTTCATGTGCCCATTTTAAAATCAGATTTGAAATAGGAGTAAAGCATATGAATAAGTAATGAACTGAGTAACAAATAAAGCATACAAATGGCAAAGTGGCTTCCCACTTTGATACTACACAAACATGAACATCCCATTCATGATAATTACCAAGTTCATCCACAATTTTAATTCCAAGTCTAACAATAAGCAGCCACAAATTTCAAGCGGTCGTCCATAACCGTGGACACGACTATTCGAATAGATTATACCCTGCAGGGGTGTACTACTTTACCCACACGACTTGATTAGCCCGTTAGCCTCCAGATGCCTCCGAATATAGCATACTTCCTATGGTATGTCGGCCGGGTAAATCAAGATATGGTTGTTTTTAGCAAGAAGATCTTATTGGGCTAAGTCCCTCAACCCAGGGCTCCTAGGAACATAAGACGTTACGGCCTCCATGTCCTATCGGCCCAAAAGGAATATAGGATTTCACGGTCCCATGCCCCTTACAATTTCACCACCGTGTGACTCAACACAACAAAACCCTCCCCCTACTCAACCATACGGCACCCATATACCGCGTGTGATAGCACGAGTGTTGCTTGAACAGCAGGTACCCAAAGTTCGGTCCTTAATTGTCCAGACAAGTCAACCACATACCCAAATCTCGTGCACAAAGCACCATCACTAACCAACACTTGTCCAGACCAAAAGCTCATTTAAAAAGACAAAATTTAACTCATAAAACAGATACGAAGATCTGAAACAAAAAGTATATAATGAGGGTTTTGTTTATCCCATAATTGTCGGGTTATTCCCGACAATCAACTACCGGTTCTAGACTTGCATGTCTAAGAAAACCCGAATAATATAATCTCATACATCCTATCTTAAGCATTTCAGTATGGGAATAATTCATGGATAGCCACAATGACAAGATAATAGGATGTGTCTAACTATACATCACAAAAATAGCGACATTATCAAAATAGCATGCAAGCAATTATCATTGCACTAACTTAACCAAAACTGGGATCAAATATGATGCAAAAGAAAGTTCAAAGGATGCTTGTCTTGCTGGTACAGTAGCTGCTCACTCTCAGTAGCTTAAGTGTCGATATCAATATGCTCGGGATCTATATAATTATAACCTCAAATAAATACCGAGAAAACAGCTCAAAAACCAAAATGCTCAAAAATGCATGATTTTTCCACAGTAGTTAGGTCATGATTTTAGATGGATTTAGGTAAAAGAATTATTCCATTTGGAGTTATGAATTGGAAGTTATGCTATTTTGAATTTCAAGTTTCATTAACCCTAAGTTATGTAATTTAATTATTTGGCCAAAATTTGTAGAACAGTGGTGGGGTAAAGGATTACATAGGTAAATAGGTAATATTAATACAAGTTCAGAATAGTTGAGTTTGTCCCATTTGGAGTTCTTATGATTTAGTTATTGATTTTCAAAGTTATCAGCCTTTTATAGTATAACAATAATAGAGTTAAAGATTACATTCTCCCAAATATAGTTTCTGTGACAGAGGTAGGATGGAGACCATTTTTAGAATTAAGTTCACTGAAAATGAAAATTATCAAAAGTGGTCTCACTGTTTTTGGAGTTTCCAATAATTACTTATGCATTTTTGAAGTTATCAGTCCTTTTCCTATTGTAAAATAATGGTTTTAAATGGATTAATCTCCAAATAAAGCTCTCTGCTACAGAGACAGGTTTGAAACTAATTTTAATATAAAGTTACTAAAAGTGAAAATTTCCAGAAGTGGTTTCATGCGATTTGGAGTTAACATGACTTAGTTATGCATTTTAGAAGTTATTCATATTTTTCAGTGTATCAATAATTCATTCTCAGAATTTCTTAAGCGGCTAATACTTTTCTTACCGAAGCGCGCTAGCCACGATCGATGTCTTGCGGCCCGATGAAGCGGTGCGATTTCGATTTTAACTCGACTTAACTCGTGAACCGCGGTGGGACCTAGCGCCGATGGCACGGCCCACGGACCAGATCCACGCACGCCCGCGCGCAGCGCGCGGAATCATCGGGCTAGGCCCACCAGTCAGCCTCTCACACATTTCTTTTAACGCTTCTGATTTCTGTGCGCGGGGCCCGCATGTAAGCGACTCATTTTGCTTCTTAAGACAGTCATTTAATGACTAATCATTGCTTTACCTAACCCAACCGAGATTTGCCTAATTAAAACACCACAACACGGTCGGAGCTCCCGACAACGGAGCTCAGTTTAGCTTGTTTTTGATCCGAGCCTCGCTGGAGTTCCCGGCCACGGCGGCGCCGGCCAAGGGCAGGAATGGAACCCTTGAAGCATTGCGGATCTTAAGGTGGTGGTGGCGCCGACTGAGATGGCCCGCACCGGCGGCTAACCGGCGGCAAGCGGCGGTGACCTACGGCTAACGTGCATGTGCCAACCTAGTTCATTTTAGAGCTAAATAACGCATGCTTAAGCTATGAGAGTGGTCACTGAAGCTCACCAGAGAGATGGAGTGGCCGGAGAAGCTTGGAGGTGAGATGCCCACAGCAATGGTGACGGTGGCGGCAAGCTCCACGAGGATAGGACTCCCTGGGCCACAAGACTGCAAAGTAGAGGTGTGGTAAGGTTGGGTGAAGCCAATAGAGTGTAGCATCAGGAAGAATTCGACTATGGCTCACCGAATCAATCAATTTGGACGATGAACAGTGTTGTCGGCCGAAAATGGGGAAAATCCAAATTCGTAAGCTCCTGTGAACCAAGCAAGCCATAAGTTGAGGGGAAAAGAATATTACGTCCAAGCATACAAGCTGACGCACAAATGACAGGTAAGAACTCACTGGAGATAAAGTTCGCACAAAGGTGGCCTTCAGGGCGCGCTCGAGTCTACCGAAGACACGGTTCGCGGTCTCGGAGCTACAGACCACAACAAAGGTTCGAGTTAGCTCAAAAGGGGAAGGTACAGAGCTTAGAGGAGAGGGGAAGCATTGGACTAAGGCTTACCCAAGTAGGGAGCACGCACAAGCTTCCTCCTCCTCTCGGGTGCGAGGAGAAGTGAGGCTAAAGGAGGAGCAGGAGGGGGTAATATGGACAGAGGACAGTGGGAGCGGGTGCGGCGCACAGAGGAGAAGCTCCAGGATAGGCTCATTTGGGCGGTGGCGCAGGGGGTGTCAGGGGCGCTCAGCGCATTACGGCCGCGTGGAGCTCTGCTCCTGTGCGTGCGGCTGCCCGTTGGAGAAGACGATCTTCGCAGTCGGCCCGCGGCGATGACTCAAGGTGCGGAGCAAAACGGGGCGACGTGGCTCAATGTGTACTCTTCGATTAGGATCTAATGGCTGAGGCTCAGGTGGTGTTTTGAACTGCCGAACCGGCTGGGAGGTTTTAGACCGTTGATCTTAGATCCAAGGGTCTGCATGTCTCGGTGCATTTAGGTGGTTGGGTTGAGTCCGGTCGCCGAGTCGGACTCGAGTCTGAGGAATAGTACTAGGTCAGGGTTTAGGTTTAGAGTTGACTGAAATTTAAAAGTAGACTTCCATTTTGACCAAGGCTCTATAATTAGAAATAAAATCCCTAAAATCATGAAATAATTTGTGGGGTTTCCTGGGAAGATATAGTTCCCATAAAAATTATAAAACCCTTCTGTTCATATTAAAATTTGTGACATTTAAATTCAAACATGTTGTATGTCTATGAATGTTGTTTGAATTTTAATTGGGTTCAAACTAGTCCCAAAAATTTTGGAAAAATTATATTTATTCATGAGAATTAATTTAGTATTTAAATAAATTGATTCCATATGATGATCACAACTTTTCATTACAGATGCTAAAAGAAAACCGAAATTTGAAGTGTATGTTTATATGAAATGAGATTTTCCAAGTACAATAAATTATGAAATGATTTGAATTTGATAATGCATGTTAGTGAGATTCTTTATAATCCATTTTAATAGTTGGGGCTGTGACACTATGGTCGTAAGTCTTTCTACGATCATGACTTAGTCGTAAGTCCTTCTACGATTGCATTGTGATCGTAGAACCTTCTACGACTAGTTTGGCTACGACAACCTTGTAATTGATAAGGCCTGCTGACTTGTGGGCCTAATCGATTAGGAAGTCTTATGCATCATGTTCGGCACACATGGTAGTTAATATATGCAGTTATCTCAGGAATAACTGCACGTCTTCTTCTCTGTCTCCGACGATAACCATCTAGCGACGTGGGGTGTTGTCTCTATGATAGTAACTTCTATCAACCGGTTCATCATTTGAATTGTTGAGACACCTCTTGGCTTGAAGTAACTGCCACCCCCTTCATATGCTATATAAAGACTAGGATCAGAGGACAGGAGACATGGAGCATTAGTCTTTTTCTTGATTGTAATCAACACATTCAATATAGCCACACAGGAGTAGGGTTATTATTTTCTCCGAACAAGGCCTGAACCTGAATAAAATCCCTGTATCATTCTCTGTGTGGTTCTGATTCTAGGAGACCCCCATACAATCATTCAAATGTAAGATCGGTACTAGATCACCGACACATATATTTTTTCATTTCGCTCTGAAGGGGCTATTTGTGTTATTGTCCCACCGTAATCGTGTTCCAAATTGCATCGTCGATCTCGCATCCTCTATTTCACATTTTGTTAACTTCTCCAATTTCAGATTTCGAACTACGCGGACACTTTAAGGTATTATACAAAAAACTTCGTGAAATACACTAAATCTTTAGGTTGAATTCTGTAGACATAATTTTTTTTTTAAAAAAAAAATCAAATATAGGGCCCTGTCGCCATTCCATTTGGCGACAGTATCCCTGTCGCCAATTGAACTGGCGAAATTGTCCTGTCGCCAGTTCAATTGGCGATAGCAATCTCTTCGCACTATTCTAAGGATACTGTCGCCAATTGGAATGAAGATATCAATATTTCGTCATTCCAAATGACGACGGACACCATTTTTGTAAAAAAATTGACTATTTTTTCTTCTAATTATGTATTAAATTAATATTTTTTTAAAAAAATCAATGCAAAACCACATAATTAAAGAAGGAAGAGATAATGCAGAGCTTTCTAGTAGCAAAAGGACAAACAAATTGTATATTTGTATCCAACTACGTCAATTAAAAGCAGCTGCTGTCCTTCAGGTTCCAAACATGGAATTCACAAATGATGGGCGTTCTCACTCATCGACTACTACGGACATCGGCTTGAGGTCTTCGCTAGGTGAGAGGTTCAGGCCGGGTGGGCTGGAAAGATTAGGAGGGATGACCAAGGAGAAGCAACTTCCATGAGAGAATGGAAAAGACGAGGGAAAATGCAGAGGGTTGGAGAAAGTAGGAGTAAGCATTGGGGCCAAAGGTTCGAGATTGAATAAAGGCAAAGTTTGCGTTTAGATCTTAAAGGCAGATGGTACGCTTCCCTTGCATTCACTAACAACAGCTGTGTTTCTGCAGCCAATACAATAGTATGAGGCTGTTTGTTGCATGTACTAGCGTTGCCAAAGTTTGTCGTAATTGTTTGCCAAACTCGTCCACCGTAGGTCATAAAAATTGGTGCCATACTTTGGCTAGAAAAAGTAATTGCCATATTTTTTTGAGTTATTAACGCGTGGAAACAAAAAGAAAACTTACCATATATATGACTACGGATCAAACAGACCTCTATCTCAACCAAACTTAATTAACTCGAAGTGTGGCAACATGTGGGCTACAAACCAAACAACCGGGGGGTCATCTCACGCTTTATCGCGCCTGGACGCTCACAACAACCGGTCGCTCATGTCATGCGTCGGTTGGCTCTACTGTACCATCACCACCCCAAACCGCAAGCTTGCCTGCGGCTACTCACGTACGACCCGGCCCATAACTGTAATCGACTGTATGAGAGCCATGTGCATCAGGCCAGGAAGCAGCAGCGCGCAATGCATCATTTCGTTCTTCGTAGCGTACTGTGCGTAGTTGCAGACTTGCACCCTCATCTTCGCGTTATAAGCACTCGTGTACCTTTTTGAAAGATGCAAAAACTTTGCATATCATCTATCTATCTATTATCTTAATTCATCACCTTCACTCTCAAGAGCTAGAAATTCCCACGTTAATCGTTGCAAAAGAGAGATCTATACCGTCGATCGTAGTGGGTCTAGATATAACAGTCTAGATTAAAACAAAGAGTCCATGTCTACTATAATAAAATTGAAATTCGGAGTATAAAATAAAATAAAACCAGTGATTTGATTTTCATATGAATTTCTTAGTAAAAAAGTTCATGTCAAGTACAATAAAATTACTAATTTTATTTTAATACGAAGTCCACGGTAAAATCCCTAAATAACTATAATTCGGAATAAGAATTAAATAAAAATTAGCAATTGGATTTGGATCAAGAAAAATATATGAAATCTGAAATAAAAAATAAAAGGAAATTTTCAATTTGATTTCCATACAAATTCCAAAGTAAAATCCCTAAATAACTAAAATTTAGAATAAATTAATTATATTTAACAATTTGATTTGTATACGAACTCTAATAAAAATAACTGAAATATTGAATAAAAATAAAAATTATAATGAGAATGGCACGAATGGTATTAGAGTAGACACAAAAGAAGTCACTACATTCACTCTCAATGCCACGTGTTTCTATTGTTGTTTTTTATAGAATAAAAATAAAATATAACTAAAATTTTGAATAAAAAATAAAAGTTATAACGAGAATTGCACGAATGGTATCAGAGGAGCAGTGACAGATCCAGGATTTTCAGGATGGGTGTTAAGAGATTCAAAAGTGTTGTTCAATGTAAAACATAAATGTTCATAATATATATATAAAAAAACAAAGTACAATCCTACATGTTTCCTCTTTACTTTTGAACGCCTAGCGATCTACATGTGAGGCATAGAGTAGTGGATCAAGATGTTGTTAAGAAACCTAGAATATAAATGCATAACACCAGGCCACCATCCAATTTTACAAAAAAAACTAAAAGGGAAATGCTTTTGCTTAAGAACATTGACATAGTGTTATGCATTTAAATTTTAATAATTTTACATTACCATATGAGACTGGCAATTCTAGCAAGTACACTTCTCAATTCATGATTTCTGAAACAAAATGTTCATTCATGATTTATGTTGCCTTCAATTATACATGTGTTGTTAAGAATGTAGCATTAACTCATGGCATGATTTTAGTCATTATGTGCTACTAGAAGTTTAGAACTGCAATTGTATTCTCTACAAATTTTTGATACCCACATTAAGCTTCACTGTAGTATTCAAAACAATACCAGATCTCTTGCTTTGTCATGCTGTGGAGCTCCCAAATCCCCAAAAGCACAGTGCCAAAGTTCATAAATCATGTGCATTTTAACTAAATATTTCATTATAGTTTCATTAATTTAAGCTTTGATCTTATATACTCCTGGCCATAATTTGAAGGCTACAAATCATGGCAAGCTATCATCGGATAAACTCTCATATGCACGCCGAGGTGGACAAGAAGAGGTGAGGGAGCACATCGCGGCCGCGGCTTCCATGGGAGAAGCTCATATGTGTAGCGCGCGATGGCTGGACTTAGCGATGCACACAAATCTCACACCAAGTCACTAATAGGCAAGAAACCAGCAGAGGAGCTCACCTTGACCTTGCCACGTGCTGCCACCGCTCCTTGTGCCGGTGCCGGTGGCTGATCCTGCTCGGGCTCGGCGCTACCGCGCACCGCAGGGCTTCCCTCCCCTTACCGCTCGCCGCGCGCCACACCCTCCATCCCCGATCCAGCTCGGTGCTCACCCCTTCCCCGCCGCTCGTTGCCTCACCGCACATCCTTGCACCGTCGCTACCGCCGTTGTCGCCATCGCCACAGAGTGAGAAGAGAAAGGGGAGGAAAGGGATAGGGTTAGGTCGTCTCAGGCTCTCGACGACTCGGTCGCGTGAGGCGCTTGGGTTGGGGTTGCCAAGTGCGGCGCGACGCTTGGAGATGGAATGGGCCGTGGTAGGCTGGTCAGTGTCGAACCCGGGAACGAAGGATCCCGAATTCTCTGTGTTCAAACACCAGTCCAGGATTTCCAGTGTACACAGTCTCACAAAAATGAATATCACATTCATATCACGAAAACGTAAATGGCATTAAATAAATAACTGTTTAATACAAACGAGTATGAATAATAACATCAAATGTCAAATGATAAAACACAGCGGAAATAACATAATAGTGGGAGCCACACGATGCGCCACAGGCAATCGTCTGGGTCAGAAGGCCTACTCGTCCTGGTCCTCACCGTCAATATAGCAGTCTTCTCCTGAATAAGATTTATTCAGCAAGAGTGAGCACTACTACCGTGCTCGCAAGTCACACCCAATATTGAAGTTAAATGCATGCATAAGGAAACAAGTGAGTGTGGCAGGGGTTGTTTTGCATAAACAGCATTTTCAGTTTGAATAAGCATAGTAGTTTCTAAGGCAATTTTATACTATGGATAAAATCATATTTTGAAATGACAATGATATAATGTGGATAACCTCCAATGATAAAGTGAAGGATCCCCTCCTAACACTTGGCTTCCCGCCCAAATTTTCATAAGGATTAACCATCCTCAATGTTTAATAAAGCATTTAAAACCAAAAACAATTCTAACTTTAAGTGGCCCCGCTAGCATGTCCATGATCATGACGCGCTATTCGAATAGTTTCTACTCTGCAGAGTTGGTACAACTTTACCCACACGAGGTGACATGCTCGTTATGTCGGCCAATTCACGCTCCAAGGCGTGTGGTGAGCAATTACCATGAGGCCTTTATAATGTTTTGTCCTAGTACATTCATGCCCGCTAAGGTTTCGCCTTTTTGGTGACCGAGTCCTCGGAAGCCCCTTCTTGCGCCAAGTGGGAATAAAACGTCTAACCGACACCCACAAAATCACATGACATAAATACACTAGGACATCACAAGTTAGTTAGCCAAATCCCGCCCATACAGAACATGTGGTGGTGCGTTATGGCATAGCAATAAGCGGCTCAAAGACCGGTCCTCAATTGACTTGGCGTCATTCCTTCAACCCATGGGCCTTGATCTTAACAGATCAAACCCGTGCATAAACTGCACCCACCTTCCGACCATTTCGCCAAGTCCAAACCCATTTTTTTGAATTTATTAAAAACTTCATTTATAAACTCATGTGGTAAAACAATACCACAATAACAAGTTTGAAAACAATTTGTAGAAATCGTGTAAACCCTCCCAAATTACGTAAATGTGGACTAAGCTTGGCTAAGCATATATTTGAATTTTGGTAATATCTTGCCTATGGTATCAAGGTAGTCAGATACAACATTCAAATTTGGCCATACAATAACATATCGAATTAACTATACGTAAAGCAGGATATTAAAATATTTATAACAACATATGCATGCAATAAGGAATTTAAAAGCTGAAATAACTTAAATTAATAGGGCAATATGGTCAATGGTGTAACTTGCCTTGATCGATGTCTTGAAATTCTAAATCTTGATTTGATCGAACTCTCTCGAGTCGTCGAATTCTATCTGCGAAAATACGACAAATTCAAATTCAAATTCAAATAAATTCAAAAACATAGTTCAAATCAACTCCAAACTGAAATATTTTGGTTTAGTTAGCTAGATTATAATTTTATATAAATTTTGCAATTTGAATCACCCAATTTGGAGTTATGGTTCAAAAGATATGAATTTTAGAAGTTTATAAATCAAATTTGCAATTTAATTGATTTTTCGATTTATTTTTATAAAGGAAAAACGAATTATTGCGCAATGCTTGCATCACTACAGAAATTCAGAATTAAATTTAAATAAAATGATTTCGACATGCGGGTCCATCGGTCGCTGACTCGGCCCATGTGGACCAAGTCCACCGCCTAGGAAAAGATGGTGCGGTGGACCATGCCTAATCGGCATTGACGCGGCGCCGCGCGCGCCACGCACGCGCTTCGCCGAGGTGGCAGCTTACGTGGGCTGCCACGTGAGCGGCACGTCAGCTCAACGCCGGCGACGTACGGGTGCGGCGGCAACGGCGTTCTAGTGCTCAACGGTGAGTGTGATTGGTACCAGTGTGTAGAGGGGAGTATCGCGAACAAGTTGGTACCGGAGTGAGTGCGGATGGTCGTCGGAGTTGGCCGGCGGCGGGGTTTTGGCGGCGGAGACCTTCGGGTGACGGCGACGGTGGTGCTCCGGTGGCGTTCGGCGGCGATGGAGGGGTGCTTGAGGTCCGCCCGACGATGCTGATGACGATGGTGCCCTCCTTGGGGACAGAGAGGGTCGGGAAGATGGTCGGCGACGAGAGAAGGCGGCGGCGAGGTACGGGTGACGACGGGAAGGGTTCTCCGGAGGTCCTCCGGCGACGAAGGGGTGCGCACCGGGATCGCAGAATCACGGCGATGCCGAAGGTGGTGGCGGCGGGGACCCGGCGGTAGTGACGGCGGCGCAAACAGAGCTCCAAGCTCTGGTGGCCGGCGGCGATGAATCTCCGAATACGGCGAGCTCAGGGGGCGTGAGGGTGTGAGAGTTTGGGCGTTGTGATGAGGGGACTGTGGCGCACCTGGTGCTCCCTTTTATAGGGTACGGGCGAGGCTATAACGGCGGGGACGTGGGCGAGGTCGTGGCGGCGGTTGCGGGGAGTTGTGCAACCGAACGTGGGGATGATGGGTAACGAGTGCGGGGCGTGGCGGTTGCTTGTGCGGCCCGCGCGCGCGTGATCGTGGGCGAGAGGCTACAACGGTCGAGATCGTGGAGCTCGCCACGCGAAAATGGTCGAGCTACGGCGGTTCCGCGCGAGCGGCGACCGGGGTTGACGATGAAGGAGAGCCGTTGGATCTTTATCCAACGGTGATAACAGAAACGGACGTGCGATGAACGGGGATGCTCCCTAGCCGTTGGATTGAGATCAGGCGGTTGAGACTGATGGGGAACGGTTGGGTTAAGTGTCCTGATCTCAGCCATCCGAGCGAGATCGGACGGCCGAGAGAGGATAGAGTCCGCTGAGAGAGAGGGCGCGGGCGGCTGGGCCGTGCGGGCCGAGCGGAGGGAGATTTGGGCGAGCTGGTGGGTTTTTACCGACGCTATTTTTGGATTTTCTTTTTGATTTCTCATTTGTTTTAATTCTGATAATTCATAATAGCTCTAGAAAATAGCAAAATACTTCTAAAAATTATGGAAAAATTCACAGAAATTCCCATACTCAATCTGGACTTAATAAAATTATTTTCAACTATTTGTTGACTTTTAATTTTGTAAATAATTTGTTTTAGCTTTAAAATATTTATAAAAAGCTTTTGAAAATTCAGGAAAACCACAAACATAAATAAACTTTTAAATTTATTGAAATTGAAAATTGGGTCATTACAAACCTACCCAGTAAGGGAATCTCGACCGAGATTCGGGATTGGTTAGCAAAGAGATCGGGATAGTTGGTCTTGAGGTCTTCTTCTTTTCCCAAGTGGCTTCACTTTAGGGTGATGACTCCATCGCACCTTGTATGATCGATGATTACGCTTCGTGACTCGCTCTGCGACATCTAGAATCTTGATTGGTTGCTCCACGTAAGTGAGATCTTCTCGAAGATCGAAGCTTTCCAAGAAGGTATGGTCTTCTGGCGCTTGCAAGCATTTCCTTAACTGGGATACATGGAAGACATCGTGCACAGCTGACAAGGCTTCTGGTAGCTCAAGCTGATATGCCACTTCACCTCTTTTGGCTAGAATTTTGTATGGCCCCACAAATCTGGGTGCGAGTTTTCCTTTTGTTCGAAATCTTCTTACTCCTCTGAGTGGAGTGACCCTGAGATAGACCAAGTCTCCTACCTCAAAGTTTAGATCCCTCCGATGGTTATCAGCATAACTTTTTTGTCGTTTGTGCCACTTTGGATGTTCCTTATAGCTTTGACCTTACTTTACGCCTCTTTGATTATCTCAGGTCCAAAGAGTTGATGCTCTCCTACTTCATCCCACAGAAGTGGAGTTCTGCATTTTCTGCCATACAATGCTTCAAAAGGAGCCATTTGCAAACTAGCTTGATGGCTATTGTTATACGAGAATTCTGCATATGGCAAATTCTTGTCCCAACTTTGTCCAAATTCCAAGGCACAGGCTCGGAGCATATCTTCGAGGACTTGATTGGTGCGTTCCGTCTGACCATCTGTCTGAGGATGATAGGCTGTACTGAAGTTGAGTCTGGTGCCTAAGGCTTCATGCAGACTCTGCCAGAATCTTGACGTAAATTGAGAACCTCTGTCGGACACGATCTTCTTGGGTACCCCGTGTAGACAAACAATCCTAGCTACATATAACTCGGCCAACTGGCTGCTTCTGTATGTAGTCTTGACGGGAATGAAATGAGCTACTTTGGTCAACCGATCAATTATCACCCAGATAGAATCATATCCTGATTGGGTCCTAGGAAGTCCAGTGATGAAGTCCATGCCAATCTCTTCCCACTTCCATTCTGGAATCGGTAGTGGCGCAATGATCGGTGGTCTCGATGTTCGCCTTAACTCACGACACACATCACAATGCAAGCGGCGAACTCAGCAATTTCTCGCTTCATGCTGACCCACCAGTATTTCTCCTTCAGATCCTGGTACATCTTAGTGCTTCCGGGGTGAATGGAGTAAGGCGTTTCATGAGCCTCCTTCAGAATTGATTGTTTTAACTCCTGCTGGTTAGGTACACAAATGCGGTTCCCAAACCACACAGTTCCTTGTTCATCTTCAGCGAATCCTGGAGCCTTGCCTCTTCGCATATTCTTCTTGATCTCCTTGATGTCATCATCTTCTAGTTGTTTTTCTCTGATCTGACTTTGAAGAGTCGGTTGTACTTCCAAAGCATTCACACAACCTTGACTGACAATCTCCAAGTTTAGACGCTTCAATTCTTCATGTAGTTCTGGCTGTTCCTTCTGCACCATCATGGTATTGCAATAGGCCTTTCTGCTCAGGGCATCTGCAACTACATTTGCCTTGCCTGGGTGATAATGGATTCCAAGATCATAATCTTTTATCAACTCTAACCATCTTCTCTGCCAGAAGGTTTAATTACACTGTGTGAATATATACTTCAAACTCTTGTGATCCGTGAAAATCTCACAAGGTTACCAATGAGATAATGCCGCCAGATCTTCAAGGCATGCACAATCGCTGCTAACTCCAGATCGTGGGTTGGATAATTCCCTTCATGTGGCCTCAACTGCCTCGATGCATAAGCTACTACCTTGCCCTCCTGCATCAATACGCATCCGAGACCTTGACGGGATGCGTCGCAGAAGATCTCGAAATCTTTATGGATATCAGGTAAAACTAACACAGGTGCTGAGACTAATCTCCTCTTCAGATCTTGAAAACTTTCTTCACAGGCATCTGTCCAATCAAATTTCTTCTCCTTCTTCAGAAGTTGAGTCATGGGTCTTGCAATCTTAGAAATTTTCAATAAACTGCGGTAATAACCCGCTAGTCCAAGGAAACTTCTCACCGGTGGACCGTCTGGGTTGCTTCCAATCTGATACGGCTTCAACCTTGGCAGGATCTACTGCGATTCCTCCTGCTGACACAATATGTCCAAGGAATGCCACTTGACTTAGCCAAAATTCACTTTTGCTGAATTTAGCATAAAGCTGATGTTCTCGGAGCTTGTCCAGTATCATCCTGATATGCTTCTCGTGTTCCTCTTCATCCTTCGAGTAGATGAGAATGTCATCGATGAAAACAACCACGAACTTATCCAGGAATTCCATGAACACTTTGTTCATCATATTCATGAAATAAGCAGGGGCGTTCGTCAAACCAAATGACATCACTGTAAACTCGTACAGTCCATATCTCGTGGTGAAAGTCGTCTTGAATATCTTACGAGTGCGATCTTGATTGGTGATAGCCTGATCTCAAATCAATCTTCGAGAAGACACTTGCTCCTTTCAGCTGATCGAACAAATCATCTATCCTGGGCAAAGGATATTTGTTCTTGATCGTCACCTCATTGAGTGATCTGTAATCAACACACATTCTCATGCTATTGTCCTTTTTCTTGACGAACAAAGACTGGTGCTCCCAAGGTGAAGAAGCTGGTCGGATGTAACCTCTGCTTCGCAGTTCTTCAATCTGTTTCTTCAATTCCGCTAACTCATTAGCTGGCATTCTATAGGGTCGCTTCGATATTGGAGCTGTTCCTGGGACTAAGTCAATTAAGAACATGACGTCCCGATCCGGTGGCATGCCAGGTAATTCATCAGGAAAGACATCAGCATATTCTCGGACTACAGGTATGTCTTCAAGTTTTACTTCCTTCATCTTTGGTGAGGATAGAACTTCCATTGGTGCAGTCTTGGGTTTGAACTCAACCAAATTCCTTCCCATTTGTGAGAGTGATAGACCTATTGGCACAGTCTATTTGTCCATGATTCTTGGCTAACCAGTCCATTCCAAGAATAACGTCTAGACCTTGGGAATGCAAGACTATCAAGTCTGCTAGGAAGGATACTCCGGATATTTCAAGGGTGAGGTTCGGGCATAGAGAACTAGTTCTCATTTCTGAGCCCGGGGAATGGATTATCATGGGATTTGCTAAGGAAGATATTGGTAACCCATTTTTGCCCACAAATTTATTTGACACGAAAGAATGCGAAGCTCCGGAATCAAATAGTACTGAAGCTGGTATTGAATTGACAAGAAACATACCAAGCACAACATCCGGTGCTGCCTGGGCTTCCTCGGCCGTGACGTGGTTCACACGCCCCTTGACGAACTGGCCTGACGGTTTTGCAAAGCCGCCGATGGTTGTGGCTCTGGTCTTGGCTTGAAGACGCCACGCCTGCCGCTTCTGGGGCATCTGTTGGCATAGTGGCTGTTTCATTGCGGTGAAACAGTCACTCTGCTGCGAGGGGCGGAGCTCTTCTGTTGAAATTGTCCTCCGGTTGGTGCGCTGCGGAAGTTGGAGGTGTTGGGGCGCTGATTCTGCACCGGGGCTCTGGATGTGGAAGACTGGAACTTCCCACGCTGCGGTGGCTGTAATTTGAATGAAACGAGGCTTGGGAAAGCCTCCTGCGTTGATCTTCTGGGCGGCCATCCTCCGCTTGCGGTTCTCCATCTCGTGATGTTTGGCTTCCTGGCGGATCGCCTTGTCCACCAACTGTTGGAAGTCGGTGAAGTTCTGGGAGATGAGTTGGACAGAGATATCGTCATTGAGTCCCTCCAGGAACCTTTCTTGCCGTTCTTCATCTCTGGCCACATCACGGTAGGGGCATAGCGAGCTAGTGGTTGAAAGCGGTGGAGATACTCGCACCGAGCGATTGCCTTGGCGAGTGCATGAAACTCCTTCTTCTTGATGTCATCATGCCGGCGGGGATGTGGGCATGACGGAAGGCTCACAAACTCGCCCCACGAGATGGCACAGGCATTGGCGTGGGAGATGCAAATTGTCCCACCATTCGAGGTGGTCCGTTGAGTGATGAGTTGCGAGCAGGACCTCTCGCGATCCGTGCATTGCGCAATGTCGATTTCTTTCGATGGCACGAAGCCAATCGTCGGCATCCATCGGCTCGGTCTTTGCTGGAGAAGGTTGGAGGACGATACGCATGAATTCGACATGGTCACCCGTTGAGGAGGGTGTGCGGTGCTCGAGTTGCGGCGGTGGTTGCTGTTGCTCGGTTGTTCGGCGTTGTTGAGCGATCGAGCCAACAATTCAATAAGGTGAGTTTGATTTGCCATCATCCGCTGCCAATCCGGTCCCGCTGGTGGTGGTGGTGGGGAGGTTCTTGAACATGTTGCTCTCGATGGTCGGTATTTCCGTTGTTCGACCACGATCTTTGCCATTTCTGTGCGGGTGTTCACCATCCGCTTGGAATTTCCAAAGACTTAGGAAAGGGAAGAAAAGGTTGCACTAAGGGGAGTGAATTTATATTAGCCCAAAAGCACACAACAACAAGGCAAAGAAGCAAAATTTTCTTTTGCAAGTAATTCTTTATTTTATTCATCGATTATGGCTACCACAAAGGTTAGTAGCTCATAATTCGCAGCTAATTGAACAACTAAAGGAAAGCAAATATCTAAAATGGTAGAGGTAAACATCTATGGAGTGGATGGGGTGTAGTGCTGGGAGTTACAGTGCGCTTGGCCCTTCTTGTCAGAGCCAATTCGACAGTGCCTTCAATCTCTCCTCTGCAGCCTTCTAGCCTCCCGAACAAGATACACTCGTCCGTGGTGTTGTCATAGGCGTAATCCATCGCCTTGGCTAACTCCACAGTGGGTGATCTCGGCATATCCTCATTCTCGATCGAGTGAAGGCACCGCCTGGTCGAGTGGGGATGTGCATGGGATAATCTTGGAATGCAAGATATCCGAAAATGGGCGTCGAGGTGTAGCGAAGTCGGCGTCGACTTCTCTTGCCGCATCTTGGATGCCGTCCTCGAAGTCTCCGACGCATTGGGGCGTCGAAGATGTGGAAGGATGTATCCGCGCTAAGTTAGAGTAGAGGATAACCTCCACTCTCCAGCGCTCTCTTTGTCCCACGATATACTTGTATCCTTGGTATGTGGGTCTCTTCGTGAAACTCGAGATCTTGCATCATCTTCCATAGGATATCCGCCATTCTCGGCGTAGACTCCATGGGAGATGCGGGTCGATCTCTCGACCATCTACAATTTTAGAAAGGACAAGAGTTTAGAAATCTTTTAATAGAGAAAGGAAGAGTAAGACTCTAGAAGGCGGGTAAATAGTTTGTAAATTTTTGAAAAAATAGTCCTTAATGGTTTTACCAATTCTACAGTGGGCCATGACCTACGATCGATATGGCTCGATACCACTTTTGTCGAACCAGGAGCGAAGGATCCCGAATTCTCTGTGTTCAAACACGATCCAGGATTTCAGGTGTACAGTCTCACAAAAATGAATATCACATTCATATCACGAAACGTAAATGGCATTAAATAAATAACTGTTTAATACAAACGAGTATGAATAATAACATCAAATGTCAAATGATAAAACACAGCGGAAATAACATAATAGTGGGAGCCACACGATGCGCCACAGGCAATCGTCTGGGTCAGAAGGCCTACTCGTCCTGGTCCTCACCGTCAATATAGCAGTCTTCTCCTGAATAAGATTTATTCAGCAAGAGTGAGCACTACTACCGTGCTCGCAAGTCACACCCAATATTGAAGTTAAATGCATGCATAAGGAAACAAGTGAGTGTGGCAGGGGTTGTTTTGCATAAACAACATTTTCAGTTTGAATAAGCATAGTAGTTTCTAAGGCAATTTTATACTATGGATAAAATCATACTTTGAAATGACAATGATATAATGTGGATAACCTCCAATGATAAAGTGAAGGATCCTCCTAACACTTGGCTTCCGCCCAAATTTTCATAAGGATTAACCATCCTCAATGTTTAATAAAGCATTTAAAACCAAAAACAATTTAACTTTAAGTGGCCCGCTAGCATGTCCATGACCGCGACGCGCTATTCGAATAGTTTCTACTCGCAGAGTTGGTACAACTTTACCCACACGAGGTGACATGCTCGTTATGTCGCCAATTCACGCTCAAGGCGTGTGGTGAGCAATTACCATGAGGCCTTTACAATGTTTTGTCCTAGTACATTCATGCCCGCTAAGGTTTCGCCCTTTGGTGACAGTCCTCAGGAAGCCCTCTTGCGCCAAGTGGGAATAAACGTCTAACCGACACCCACAAAATCACATGACATAAATACACTAGGACATCACAAATTAGTTAGCCAAATCCTGCCCATACAGAACATGTGGTGGTACGTTATGGCATAGCAATAAGCGGCTCAAAGACCGGTCCTCAATTGACTTGGGCGTCATTCCTTCAACCCATGGGCCTTGATCTTAACGAGATCAAACGGTGCATAAACTCGCACCCACCTTTCCACCATTTCGCCAAGTCCAAACCCATTTTTTTGAATTTATTAAAACTTCATTTATAAACTCATGTGGTAAAACAATACCACAATAACAAGTTTGAAAACAATTTGTAAAAATCGTGTAAACCCTCCCAAATTCTGTAAATGTGGACTAAGCTTGGCTAAGCATATATTTGAATTTTGGTAATATCTTGCCTATGGTATCAAGGTAGTCAGATACAACATTCAAATTTGGCCATACAATAACATATGGAATTAACTATACGTAAAACAGGATATTAAAATATTTATAACAACATATGCATGCAATAAGGAATTTAAAAACTGGAAATAACTTAAATTAATAGGGGCAATATGGTCAATGGTGTAACTTGCCTTGATCGATGTCTTGAAATTCTAAATCTTCAGTTTGATCGAACTCTCCGGAGTCGTCGAATTCTATCTGTAAAATCGACAAATTCAAATTCAAATTCAAATAAATTCAAAAACATAGTTCAAATCAACTCCAAACTGAAATATTTTGGTTTAGTTAGCTAGATTATAATTTTATATAAATTTTGCAATTTGAATCACCCAATTTGGAGTTATGGTTCAAAAGATATGAATTTTAGAAGTTTATAAATCAAATTTGCAATTTAATTGATTTTTCGATTTATTTTCTAAAGGAAAACGAATTATTGCGCAATGCTTGCATCAGCTACAGAAATTCAGAATTAAATTTAAATAAAATGATTTCTGACATGTGGGGTCCATCGGTCAGTGACTCGGCCCATGTGGACCAAGTCCACCGGGCCTAGGAAAAGATGGTGCGGTGGACCATGCCTAATCGGCACTGACGCGGCGCCACGCGGCTGCCACGTATGTGCTTCTGCCGAGGTGGCGCTTACGTGGTCGCCACGCGAGCGACACGCCACCAACGCCGACGACGTGCGGTGCGGCGGCAACGGCGTTCTAGTGCTCAACGGTGAGTGTGATTGGTACCAGTGTGTAGAGGGGAGTATCGCGAACAAGTTGGTACCGGAGTGAGTGCGGATGGTCGTCGGAGTTGGCCGGCGGCGGGGTTTTGGCGGCGGAGACCTTCGGGTGACGGCGACGGTGGTGCTCCGGTGGCGTTCGGCGGCGATGGAGGGGTGCTTGAGGTCCGCCCGACGATGCTGATGACGATGGTGCCCTCCTTGGGGACAGAGAGGGTCGGGAAGATGGTCGGCGACGAGAGAAGGCGGCGGCGAGGTACGGGTGACGACGGGAAGGGTTCTCCGGAGGTCCTCCGACGACGAAGAGGTGCGCAGCGGGATCGCAGAATCACGGCGATGCCGAAGGTGGTGGCGGCGGGGACCCGGCGGTAGTGACGGCGGCGCAAACAGAGCTCCAAGCTCTGGTGGCCGGCGGCGATGAATCTCCGAATACGGCGAGCTCAGGGGGCGTGAGGGTGTGAGAGTTTGGGCGTTGTGATGAGGGGACTGTGGCGCACCTGGTGCTCCCTTTTATAGGGTACGGGCGAGGCTATAACGGCGGGGACGTGGGCGAGGTCGTGGCGGCGGTTGCGGGGAGTTGTGCAACCGAACGTGGGGATGATGGGTAACGGGGTGCAGGACGTGGCGGTTGCTTGTGCGGCGCGCGCGCGCGATCGTGGGCGGAGAGGCTACAACGGTCGAGATCGTGGAGCTCGCCACGCGAAAATGGTCGAGCTACGGCGGTTCACGCGAGACGACGACCGGGGTTGACGATGAAGGAGAGCCGTTGGATCTTTATCCAACGGTGATAACAAACAGACGCGGCGATGAACGGGATGCTCCTAGCCGTTGGATTGAGATCGGCGGTTGAGACCGATGGGAGCGGTTGGGTTAAGTGTCGATCTCGACCATCCGAGCGAGATCGGACACGAGAGAGGATAGAGTCCGTGAGAGAGAGGCGCGGGCGTTGGGCCATGCGGCGAAAGCGGGAGGGAGATTTGGGCTTCTGGCTGGTGGGTTTCTACCGACGCTATTTTTGGATTTTCTTTTGATTTCTCATTTGTTTTAATTTCGATAATTCATAATAGCTCTAGAAAATAGCAAAATACTTCTAAAAATTATGGAAAAATTCACAGAAATTCCCATACTCAATCTGGACTTAATAAAATTATTTTCAACTATTTGTTGACTTTTAATTTTGTAAATAATTTGTTTTAGCTTTGAAATATTTATAAAAGCTTTTGAAAATTCAGGAAAACCACAAACATAAATAAACTTTTAAATTTCTTTGAAATTGAAAATTGGGAAATTTATTCTGATCATTTGGTGGCTTGAAATTTGGGCGGCTAGACCGAAAGTGGTCAGGCGCTTGCTACTGAGTGGACAGGGAGAATTTCGGGTTGAATGGCCGATCGGGATGGAGTCGCTATGCACAGTTGAAATACATTTTTTAAGTATACTTCCTAGTATATATACCTAATATATACTGGGTTTTTCCAAAAAAATATGTGTACATCTGTACACCCATGTCCCTATACTAGATCCGCCCTGCAGAGGAGACCACGAAAGATTGCAATGACATCGATCTGTCCTACAAGAAGACATTAACCCATGAGAAGCGAAGAGCCAAGACGACAACGACGGAGATGATGAAAATGTCAAGTTGTTCACCTTAGCTGTTCAACAAGGATAATGTCATGCGGCTCACCAGAGCCATTGAAGAGAAAGTCCATCATTGAAGGAACCAAGGGCCACGATGATAAGTGGTGGGCATTGCCACTGTTGAAAAAGTTAGTGGCCAAAGAAGCTCGATGATGGGAACCCCTGACAAAGAGGAGATGAAGCTTTGCATTGAAAATGAGCTATAGACGATATGAGGCTATCGGATAGCTAGGAGCGTGCCATCACTGGTGAGGGGCACATCGTCACCGACGATGGCGAAAAGTTTCACCATATCGTTAGACAATGGCTAAAGTAGACATGTCGGAATCAATGAAGATAGGTGGTTGCCACAATTACTAAGGAAGCCATATCGTTGAGTTGGCCAATATCGAAGAAGAGGAGTGATCGACACAAGAGAAGGGGGGCATCAAGCATGTATAACATTATGCATACGTATGTACATGCATGTGTTCGTACCAATAGAAGTGCGGGTGTACAAAGGTATAGGAGCAAAAAAACTTGGAGTAGAGATGACACAGTCGTAGGGAATAGGCTCGGGGTTACCGAAAAGAGTGCGACACATGTCCCTAGCTAGGATCGGCAATGGTTGGATGTGTATGCATGTTGATATCGCAACGGTTAGCATTAAACAATAATTGTGGAGAAATAGAAGATAATTATGTGATAAATTATTACATTAGAAGGGGTAGCAACTGAGAGGGGTCGATCAAGATTTGGGCTTACTGTTGGAGGTTAAAGCAAAAAAGTTATGACGGCGAGAAGAGATAGAAGACACATGGTTCGGTAGAGCGAATGGCGTGTGAGGGAAGATAAGTTCAAGGTATGTCGCCCATAGTGCTTCAGTGTATGCGTGAGCAAGGTACTTATACCATGTAAACTAATGAGATAATTTATCGCACACATAATCAACGTATTGCTTGAGATTAAATAGAAGCACATTTGCATGCATACAATTTGGGAAAAAAAAGAGTAACAAATAGAGTAAGAATAGGGGCATACAACTACATGATCTATTCATGATAGGGAGTAGTTTGTTTCTAAGAACACCAATAACTTATTATGCTCAATTATTTTCTTCCATCAAATGTCATACTTCAATTACTTTTCTCAAATTGTATTTTGAATGTTTATGATATCTTAAAAATCTAAATAGCCTACAAGATACGTAAATATATTGTCAAGCATTTATACAAACTCCAAAACAAATCTAGTCGCACAAATACGCGTGTCATCCAGCTAGTTTTAATTAAGACAGAAGAAAAAACCCAATACAACGCGGAGCGAAGAGAAGCATTCGCCAAAGAAAAGAAAAAACATGAAACAAGAAAAGAAAAGAAAAACAACAGCTAGACCACCAAAATAACTACAGAATTACGAAAACTAACTACGAAGATAAACAACTCCTATCATGCACCACAACAAACCTTTGTGCCGAACTACTTTTAGCAATTCGGTTAAGGCGCTGAATTTTGCATTGAAGCTGATGAGGACATCAACCCTAAGGATGCAACCACTGCTTCGACCCGCTGCATGGCATCCTCTACTTCAACCACATCCTCTCCGAAAGGACTTTTGACTACGAAAATTCCATATACTCCAATTAGATCGAGCTACTACTACATACCATAGTACCACGTCACCTATTTCTGGCCCATAGGCTATATAATATATTGGCTGACAACTTGGCCCATCTGTTGGACGACTTGGCCCATCTGGTGACCGGCCACCCCTAGGCCTATACTATTCATGTAGGCACTGTTCATGCATGAAAAGTGCCTCACCTAGGGTTTCCACCTCCTGGCCGCCCTCCTCATATAGGAGCCGTCACCCTTTAGTTCAATATGGGGTTTTTCTTTTAGAATATTCTGCATAGCAGTTTTCGCCAATCGTTCGGTTTGAGGAACCCTAACTTTGTGAGCTTCATTATTATTTGCAATACAATTTCAGATTGCATCTTCTACTCTCTTGCTTGTGTTCTCGATTCGCTTGCAGGAGATAGCCTTCTTGGCGAGGTCAACCGCGTTCGGCACGGTTGATAACCAACGGAGTAGTGGTGTAGTGATTGCGAGGGGTTCGATCTATTCAAGTCAGAGTCTTTGGATCATCAACGTCGTGTTCTCCACAATCGACGTATCAGTTTAGTACCTTTCGGAAGATCGAGCCAACACTCTCATCAGGTGGTATCAGAGCAAAGGTTGCCCGTTAGGTAATCATAGTTTTCCCCATTTTTGATTAGTTGTCGTTCATCGTCCTAAAATTCAGAAAATTAGCCCCACAAAAATATTTTGTTCGTTATGTTCTTCCGCTGTCCCATCACCCCTTGTGCCATTGCAATTTTTATTTTGGTATTTTGCTTGTTGAATTTTTGGTTACATCGTCGTGTCAATTGCTAATCTCTAGTTTAGTTGGAGTCTAGTTCATCGTTGCCTAGTTGCATCTTCATGTTTCCTTTGCGTAGCTTCGTCGTTGTCTATTTCGCATCGTGTGTGTTCTTGCTCGCTGCCACACCACCACCAATCGCTGCCACGCCACCACCACCAATCGCTGCCACACCACCACCACCAATCCCCTGCAGTGCCACCACCACCAATCCCCTACCACGCCACCACCACCAATCCCACACGGCCGTAGCAACCCACTTCATCACTGCCCCCGTTTGATCTCGCTGCCGCGGCAACCGTCCCATCTCCTATCGTAGCCCCTTTCCTCCCTGCCGCAGCCACCAGCCTCACCACCTTTCCCTGCCGCAGCCCTTCCTCCTGCCGCGGCCACCCTCATAAGCACATCAAGCCGCCGCTGCCTCATTCCCTGCCGCGGCCAACAAGACTCCCTGCCGCGGCCACCCCAGGGGAAAACCCTAACGAAGAAGAGTTTGTTTTCGGGATTTCAACAGAAAGATGAAAAAAAGAGGAAAGAAAAAAGAGAAGAAAAAAAGAGAAGAAAAACAGAAGCAGAGAAGAAAAAAAAAAAGAAAATAGTCCCTCTGCCCGAAATTTGAAAATCCCATCAAACCTTTGCCAAATCCAGTGAAAATTGGTGGAGCCCTTCTTGATACATCCACAAGCTTCCACAAACAATTTGAGCACGTTTGGCCCACAGGATCAAAAGATATAGTAGTTTGAAGTTGAAACCGAAACGAATTCGAGTCCGTTTCCGACACACCTTCAATAAAACAGGCATAACTTTTGCATATGGAGTCGGAATTTGACGTTCTTGGACTTTTTTGAAAGCTTCATCTAGTCACCTTCCAAGACCCCAAAAATCGGTCATCTTTAGCCCCGAAATCGCGTCGCAAGTTTTCTGTTTTTGGCGATTCTTTCGGTCTTTCCTTCGGAATTTGGGGTTCGTCCAATTGAGAAAGTTGTAGATCTTGTCGAAACCTTTCAAACGAGTATATATAATACATATAAAACTTTGCCTTTTCATCGTTTTAGACTAGCTGTTGTTTCTGCTCAATCTAGAGGGTTGTTCGCATTGTACCGATATCGTTGTTTTGTGCTCTACATCGCACGAACAATCTAGAAAGAAGTTTGAGTAGTGGGCTAGCGTCTCTCCTAACACTTGTTGTGAGGTTCTACTTTGCTTATATCAAGTCACATTGATCGTTGCGTGTGCGTACATACACTTCTCTGCATAGGGCTTTGATTAGCTAGCTATGATTAGGTTAGGATCAACAACTTTGACGAGTACTTTGAACAATCTTTCAACTTGCATTTACTGATTTAATTATTGCTGGTCCTTTTGCTACCATATTGTGCCTTTCGAGCTCCACCTACTCTTGATCAGAACAGGTCCCCTCTTGCAATCGTACCCACGCTCGACACGGTATCACGAACCAGCCACCGGCTGTACCACCTACTATTTGCTTTGGTAAGAACACTTGTAAGAGTGTGGTAAGACGTTTGAGAGTGTGTGATTCCTCCTTTCATCACCTAGTAGTTGATAGAGATAATACATTTGTGTTGTCTTTTATTTTCTACTAACCATGATAGGTGACTTGTCTACTGAGAAATAGTGTGTGTTAAAGAGAGAACTCATGACGCTTTTGGATGAACAACTCGCTACCATTAATGAGGACATCGACAGAAAACTACAGGCTACTACGACCACATTACAGCACTCAATCAATGATAGTATTGCAGCGCTCACTACACGCCTTGAAAGGATGGTGAATCGGCCACCTAACAATGGACACAAGTATGATCATGATGCAGCCCAAGATTTTGAGGAGGGATATGATAATGAGAGGCAATACCGTGACGCCGGTGCTACTCTTGCTGCCCAAGATGCCTGTCAACGACATTGTCTACATCACAACCGTCACGGTATGGGAGGTAATAATTTTCAATACCACAATGCTCGTGTTAATGATGACTAATTTGCTAAAGTTAAATTTATCATACCATCTTTTACGGGTATTTATGATGTTGAAATTTATCTAAATTGGAATATGAAAGTTGAACAAAAATTTAATGTCCATTTAGTTCCTGAAGTGCATAGAGTCGGACAAGCTACTAGTGAATTTAAAGATTTTGCTACCATTTGGTGGAATCAAGTAGTTAATTCTGGCTTAACACCTGATACATGGGATAGATTGAAGGTAGCTATGCATGCTAGATTTGTTCTTCCTGCTTTTAAACGTGATATGCGTAAGAAATTACAACGCTTAGACCAAGATAATAAATCTGTCAAGGAATATTATCAAGAACTACAAATAGGCATGCTGCGTTGTAATGTTGTTGAGGATGAGGAGGATAGGATGGCTCGTTTTTACGGAGGTTTAAGATTGAAAGTACATCTACATCGAGATCGACGTCGGGACAAGCCGATACAACCCCACCTCCTGCTTCTCGGTCTGCTGCCCCCTCTGTGAGTAGGGCGCGTTTAGCAGCACCGCCACCACCATCACGTGCACCCGAGGCAAGTAAATCTACTAGTGTGCAGGTACCAGCGCAGAGCTCTTCATTGGTTAATTTCACGCGTCGTACGACGGGGATTGTGTGCCACCGTTGCAAAGGGATGAGCCATGTCATTAGAGATTGCCCAAGTCAGCGAGCATGCATTGCGACAGAAGACGGTGGTTATGTAAGTGCTAGTGATGTTGAGGATGAATATGCTCTTGGAGCTAACCTTGCAGGTAATGATGATGATCATAAGGAAGATAGCGATGCTGAGGAAATTTTAGGTGCCAATGCTACAAAGAATTATAGGACCCTAATTGTGCAGCGAGTATTGAGCACTCAAAGAGAGCAAGCGGAGAAGCTACAATGCCATAATTTGTTTCAGATATTCCTCATCACCAAGGATTGTCGTGTTCGTATCATAATTGATGGCGAGAGCTATAATAATTTGGTGGATTCAGGTTTGGTCAAGAAGCTTGGCTTGACCACACGTGCACATCCTCACTCATACCACATTTAGTAGTTCAACAACAGCGGTAAGGTGAAGGTAACATAATCTGCGAGAATGCATTTTTTCATTGGTCCCTATCATGATGTTGCTGGTTTCGATGTAGTCCCTATGCAAGCCTGCTCACTTTTATTAGGACGTCCATGGAAATTTACTTTTATTAGGACGTTCATGGAAATTTGATACCGATGCAACTCATCATGGTAGAAGTAATAAGTACTCTCTTATGCACAAAGGAAAAAAATAATTTTGCTACCTTTAATACTTGCTGAAATTGTGAAATATGATCAAAAGATAGCTGACAATGAGCGAAAAGAACTTAAACATGAATCTGAAAATCAGCAAGTAGTGAAGAACGTTTTCCCACTTAAAAAAGAGAAATTGGCACATAGTTCTAGGACTGAGGGAATTAAATTAAAGGGTTGTGTCATGCTTGCAACTAAACCTGATCTTGCTGAAATTTTTGATAATGATATGCTATGCGATGTTTTGATATGCAAAGATGCTTTATTTTCACTTGATGATATATCTAGCTCTATGTCGTCGGCTGTCACTGACCTTTTGCAGAAAAATGATGATTTGGAGACAACGATTGAGTCGAGGACAACTCAAATTCAAGAAAGGGATGATGATGAGGACATCAACCCTAAGGATGCAACCACTGCTTCGACCCGCTGCATGACATCCTCTACTTCAACCACATCCTCTACTTCAACCACATCCTCTCCAATAGGACTTTCGACTACGGTAATTTCATATACTCCAATTGGGCCGGGCTACTACTACATACCATGGTGCTGTGTCACCTATTGTTGGCCCACATGCTATGTAATATATTGGTCGATAACTTGGCCTATCTGTTGGACGACCTGGCCCATCTGATGACCGGCCACCCCTAGGCCCGTACTGTTCACGTGGGGCACTGTTCATGCATAATCAGTACCTCGCCTAGGGTTTTCACCTCCTGGCCGCCCTCCTCATATAGGAGCCGTCGACCTTTAGTTCAATTTGGGGTTTTTCTTTTAGAATATTCTGCGTAGCAGTTTTCGCGATCGTTCGGTTTGAAGAACCCCAACTTTATGAGCTTCATTATTATTCGCAATACAATTTCAGATTGCATCTTCTACTCTCTTGCTTATATTTTTGATTCGCTTGCAGGTGATAGCCTTCTTGGCGAGGTCAACCGCGTTCGACACGGTTGATAACTAACGGAGCAGTGGTGTAGTGATTGTGAATGGTTCGATCTGTTCGGGTCAGAGCCTTTTGATCATTAGCGTCGTGTTCTCCACAATCGATGTATCAATTCAGTACCTTTCGGAATATCGGACCAACACTCTGGTCAGAAGCACCCGTGTACCTCATGGCTGGATCTGCGCAAGCCAATTGTTTTGCGCGTAATTGTCTACAGTATACGTAGCATGTGCAAGTTCATCGGGTTCCTCCTCCCAGGAGCACAGAACACAGCGATAAGGTCTTCTCTGACTATTGAGTTTACAGTTCAGACATATATTTTTCTAGAACCAATCCGTAATGTACTTTAGACTTTGGATGAAGTGATGGTACTACCTAGCAAGCCAAAAGGATCCTGTGAGATATGACTTCATTGCATACTTCGCTGGTAGAAGTTTGGTTGGACACTGCTTACCTCTAGTGGTTGGAACTTGGAACGAACATTGCTGGTGAAAGAAACCGTATCACTCCAAAGTTTAGGTCAACCGGTACGCAGTACATCATACATGACAACTTGGCATGCTTATTTGGTTTAGCACGCATCTGTCGGTAGCAGAGACCCCTTATGATTCGCCACTAGTGTCTTGGATCTCTTTTTCATCATTGAAGTTTCACCGAACTGGGGAAGCATCCTTCTCTAGCCCTACAGAAATTTAAGGATCTCTACTTGTCTTTCTGAAAGCATCTCCTCCTCCAACTGTGACCGTGCAAAACTACTAGTGTCTCGGCCGGGTATGTATTACCGTATTAGTACACATATTACTCTGCTGGAAATTGAAATTTGAACAGCTTTGTTAAGCCATTTGGTTTTATTTCTCTTGTGCAGGTGAGTATCCATCAAAGCATGCATGTTGCCAGGAAGGGGCACCGAGAAATTATGAACTGAGAGTTGAAGCAAGCTCTAGATCTAGCAGATGGCCGCTGATGAGCAGATCTACTGTTCATCCACGGCGCCCATATTATCATGTGTTGAGAAGAAAATTAGCACTACGTAGAAGTCTTCAGAGCGTGGTTGCCTTTGGCATGTGTAGGCATCTTCAGCACTGCAAGGCAAGGGTGTCAACTTCGCTGCATTGATAAGATCTTACCTGTCATAGAGGAGTTTCTATCAATGAGAAGGATTGCTCATGGACTGTACATCAAAGGTGGTGGTGCAAACAAACAAGGCATGTTGACATCTGAACTAGAATCAATTTTCTGTAACCCACAGAAACGTCTGTACCCTTGATAGAATGAGCCACCACAACACACGACCATACATGGCGCTTACAATCTTCCCTGTTTTAATTATAGGGTCTGCTATTTCTAAGCTGCCTAATTTTTGCTTAGAAAGTCTAGTAGATCATCTACCATGTAAGGTTAATATCTTTTCCCTTTGAACTAACCCTAGTGTTGGTGGACAGTAGTTAGGACGCCACCGATGAACAAGGAAAAAAACTACTTTATTTCAATGGAGCCAAGTTGCCACTCTGAGGGGCTGTTTGGTTGCCACCCTGAGCCATCCTCGCCTGGCCGAACGCGAGTCGGAGACCTGCCAGGGGTCTGTTTGGTTGGCGTCCTGGGAGGCTGCCTGGTCCAGGCTTGGACGTCAGGCTCAGGTGACCGAAAAACATCATCTAGCTCCCAGGCGAGCGCGTGTCTTCCTCCTCGTGTTGTCTTCTTCCTCCGCGCGTACGCTTCTTCCTCCAAGCCGCCGGCGTCCACCTGGAGTCTCCCCGTCCTGGCCCGCTGCGTCAAAATCTGCGCTCCGAGCTCCTCTCTAAAAGCCCCATGCCGCCGGCCCCAGTTTCGCCTCTATCTCGCTACAATCCAACGACAAGCCGTCGCTGCCGCGAGCTCTTCTCCATCGCCGTCCATCGTTCTCCGCCCGTTCCGTCTTCACCGTTGGAATCGCGTGTTTGCATTCTACGTCGTGCTCCCGTCATCTTCGTCCGAGCGTCAACGAGCCACCGTCGACATCGTCCTCCCCAAAGCCGGCCTCCTCCTCCTCCATTGATCTCGTCTCCGGTGAGTTCGTTTACTTCCCCGAGCATGTCATATTTTTTGCCCCGAGCTCCTTTCCAAAAGCCCTGTGCCGCTAGCCCCAATTTCGCCCCCATCTCGCCGCAATCCGCCGACTCACCGCTGCTGCCGCGAGCTCCATCTTCGTCGCATTCCGCCGCTCTTAATTGTCCTTGGCCTGTGCTGTCTTCACCGTTGGAATCGTGTGTCCACGCTCTACGTCGTGCTCCCATCATCTTCATCTAAGCGTCACCGAGCCGCCACCAACCTCGTCCTCCCCAAAGCCAGCCACCGCCTCCTCCGCCGATCTCCTCGCCGACGTGTTCATTTAATTCCCCAAGCGCGTCATTTTGAGCTCCTCACTGCCAGCAACCCATTTTTGACCTCTCCGATCGTCGATGACGAATCCCCGCCAGTGCCGAGTCGGATGAGGAAGGAAGGAAAAGTATTTCCTGTTTTTACACTTCCTAATTCTGAAAACATATTTTCTAGTTTGACGCTATCTTCAGACACGTATCACCAACCAAACACCACATCTCCATGCTTGCCTGATCAGGCAAAAATCGTCTACTTCTCATGTTACTCTTAAACACCACTTTTCTCAGACACAGCTCTTAGAGTGGTAACCAAACAAACCCTGATTCCATACCTACCACTGAATTTTAAGACACCCAGGCGTCTAAGGTACTGACCACATTTCCAACGTGGTAGGTAAGAATAACAAATTGTAAAATTCCAATCATTATCGCAAGCTGATCAATTCAATGCAAACGTGGTAGGTAAGAATAACACATTGTAAAATTCCAATCATTGTCGCAAGCTGATCGATTCAATGCATAGCGATTGGCCACCACCAGCAGGAGAAACAGCCGGCAGGCTCCAGCTAGCCCAACTGAAACATGAGTACGTCTCTTGCACTCAACTGCATTTTGTTGTCCTTGTATCAGAAACATATAGCCATCGGCAGTTCGAGAACAGTGCATGACATGACCAAGGAACGAACTCCCTCTGTCAATTGACACTCCTAATTCCTAAACGATGAGTGTTAATTAGCCAACTCAATGCAGAAAACAACTGCGAGAACAAGGAGCATTGTGAAACAAAAATAATTTACTTAAACCCCATCTTACAAGTTACAACAGCAAAAGTTTCAGAAGCTGCCTGCCAGGCCATGCAGATTGGAGGTTATGGCATCGCAGCAGCGGGAAACAACAATAATAACATCAACTTAGCTACAAACGAACATATTATCTAGACATATCAGAAACCTTCACTTCAGTCTTGAAATGTTTTGTCTTCAGTTGCTATACCGTCATCTTCTTCTCTTTTTGTATAACATTCGCTTCTTCTGTTCAGCAGAGTGGCAGGGGCTCACCGTTCCACTCCTTGAGGCACTCGAGCAGCGGGTCGATGTGCTTCCGCTGGTTGATGGCCACGAGCACCTTGTTCAATTCCTCGCCGGGCGACCGCGTCTTCTCGCCGGTCAGGTATGCGGTCCCGAGCTCCTCGCGCACAAACCGGTAGAGCGGATACGACCGGCACTCCTTGATCCGGTTTGGAACCAGCGGGGCGCCGTTCTCCACGGCCGCGCGTGCGGCCTCGATCTCCTTGGGCAGTGCCGCGCGGAGGTGCTGCTCGAACTCCGCGACCTTGGCGAAGATGGAGGTCTCCAGGACGCGCTCGGCGTCGCCGTTGGCCAGCGCGTGCTCGATGAGCACCGCGCGGAGCTTCTGCATGAGCGGGTAGTTGGGGCTGCAGGGGTCGTCCGCGTAGGCGAACACCGCCTCGCGGTCGATCGTGGTGAGCAGATCCTTCTCGCAGAAGCGGGCAATGTGGAGGCCGCCCATGGCGTTCATGCTCAGGGACTTCTTGGCCACCTGCATCACGCAGTTCTTGACGGCGGTCTTCATGTTCTCCTCCAGGTGGCGCAGGTCGATGGCCTGGCACAATGCGATCAAGAACGTGGAGGACATGAGCTTCAGGACGTCGATAGCCTCGGCGGTCTTCCTGGAGGAGATGAGGCCAAGCGAGTTCACGTCCTGGTTGTGCTGCTCGGCGCTCTGGACATGGTTGGTCACCGGGTTGGCCAAGAATTGGAGCTCAGAGCAGTACGACGCCATGGCGATCTCAGCGCCCTTGAAACCATAGTCCAAGCTGGGGTTGCGTCCGCCAGACAGGTTGGAGGGCAGGCCATTGTTGTAGAAGTCGTTCACGAGCTCTGAGAACTGCGCGAACATGAGCTTGCCGATGGCAGCAATGGCGAGGCGGGTGTTGTCCATGGAGACACCGATGGGGGTGCCCTGGAAGTTGCCACCGTGGAGTGCCTTGCCGCGGGAGACATCGATGAGCGGGTTGTCGTTGACAGAGTTGATCTCACGCTCAATTGACTTGGTGGCAAAGCGAATAACTTCGATCTGTGGGCCGAGCCATTGCGGCGACGTGCGGAGCGCGTACCGGTCCTGCTTCGGCTTCATCAATGGGTCGAGCTCGCCGAGCTTCTTCGCCAGCTTCATGTACGAGCTGCCTTCCAAGATGTGCTCCATGATGGCGGCCGCCTCAATCTGTCCTGGGTGGTGCTTGAGCTTGTGGGTCAGGTGGTCGGTGTACTCCGGCTTGCCGTTCATGACCTCGCAGAACACGGCGGACAGGACCTCGGCAAGGATGGCAAGAACGTTCGCCTCAAAGAGCACGGTCGACGCAAGACCAGAGCCCACGGCCGTGCCGTTCACCATGGCAAGGCCTTCCTTGGGCTGCAACTCAAAGAATCCGTGCTCGATGCCGGCGATCTTGAATGCCTCTGCGGCGTTCACCTTACTGCCATCGGGTGCCACCGCAACGGAGTTTTCGCGGCCGGTGATAAGGCCGGCAATGTAGGACAGCGGGACCAGGTCACCGGACGCGGTGATCGTGCCCCGGAGCGGCAGGCACGGCGTGACGTTGGCATTGAGCAGCTTGGTGATGGCCTCGAGGATCTCGAAGCGGATGCCTGAGTAGCCCTGGAGGAGGGTGTTGATGCGGACGAGCATTGCCGCACGCGTCGCCTCGGACGGCAGAACGTGGCCGTCAGTGCCGGTGCCGAAGGCGCCGGCATTGAGGAATCTGTAAAACAGAGCGAGACACGCCGGACAATCTTAGTGCTGTGACTTGTGAGTAGCATTGCCAATTATAGAATTTGTTACTGTAACTATAGTAACAACTAACAATTTGGTCAGAGGTCAGAAACACTGCTATTCTACAGAAATTTACAACTCAGATATGATCGGATATGCGTTTCCTTGTTGTTTTCGGCGTGTACTTGTATCATGACAAATACTAACACTAATTAGGCTTACACATGTTGTGCCGACTTTCGAATATTTTATTGCTGCTTAATTTATGCTCCCATGACAAGGAACCTAGTCAGTCAGATGCGCGTTTTTGTGCAGACACCGAGTGCTACTCCATACGCATGGAGCACACCGAAAATATTTGTATTGGGAGCCTTGTGACAGATATGCAGAGTTGTCGGCGCAAGTAAAGACTATTCGTGCGCGCCATGCTTGAGCCACTTCCCACGTTCTGTTTTGTAGGACTCTAAATTCTATTATTTTCCAGCTTGCATAAGTGGGAAAAAAAGTCGAAACCTTAACTGCGAAAGACTTGAGAAACTTCCCGGTACCGGAATTGGTCAGTCCACATGTTATGGATATTTTTGACTATTTTCCATTACGTTTTGTTGCACCCTACTTGCTTCAGGTGACTCCTTTCGTTAGGTGAGGGGGGAAAGAAAAAGTAAAGAAATTTATAATGCTCAAGTGCTAATGTGTTTCGTTCAAGCCTCTACTTGACGGAATCCTATTTTTTTTAGGGAGTGTCTATACAACATGCGACTGATTTTTTCTTAGAAATCAGTCACTTTTTGAGCCATCAGATGGAGATTTAATGCTCCAGATATCACCCTTACCCCTATATCCCTAACCCAATCTCACTTCCCACCCTCTCTTTCTCTTTTTCACCAATCACAGAGCACTAAAATTGAAAGATGTATAGCAGTTCTTTTTTTTTAAAGAAAACAATTTGATCGTCTTCCTCGTGTGCTAACCATAACTGACTCCTCCAACCAGAGCTCCAGCCAGCACAAGCAAGACGTTACCAAATCTCACCACGTTGTGACGTTCCCATCCCCCGTTTTCCGGACCAGCCAGCCGCCTCTTTTCCATGTCACTACGCGGTGCCGACGACTTTGCCCGTCCGTCCGCACGATTAGAGCTGGGCATTGGGTCGCGTGCGTGCCGCCCAGTTCATTGTGCCGTGCCACGTCGTCGCGCGCGCCGCCCGGCCACCGCTCGCCGCCGCGTCTTGCACCCCACCCGCTCCGCCAGCCTGCACGGCCCAAAGTCCGTCGTCGGTGGGGTCGTGCCGTGCCCCAAACCCAGCCCTAAGTAACTATAGAGCGCGTGGGAAAGGAGAGGGAGTGAGAGGAGGTGGTTGGAGGAGTGGAGGAGGCGCCGACGCACGAGGAGGAGGGCGCGAACGCAACGCATGGGAGGGAAGTGGTTGAGCCTGGAGGAGGGAATGAGATAATGTGATTAGGGATTGGGAATTTGGGAGCCGAGGCTCGGGAGAAGGGGTTGGAGATGGGGGTTGGGGGAGCTCGAGAGGGATGTTATGCTAGACCGGGTGGCAGAGGAGGGTTATTGGTTGGGCTAGACCGGGTGGCAGAGGAGGGTTATTGGTTGGGCCAGGCCGGGATGGGGGAGTGATTGAGCCAGGCGAGGGAGGGATTGGGCTAGAACGGGAAGGTTGGGCCTATTTCGTGCCGGGCCGGTCCAAACACGGCCCAACTGATTGTGCCGTGCTGTGCCGCCCAACGGGCCACATTCTCAGGCTCAACCCGGCCCGCAGTTCGTGCCGTGCCGGCCCGATCCACCACATGCTGTGCCGTGTCGTGCTTAGACCGTGTCGTACCGCCTGTGCTTTGAGCTGACCCGAAAAAACACGGGCCTCTACGCACGATAGACGGCGCCAACCCAACCCACCAACCGATCGCCGTTTCGCCGAACAAAGGCAGTTACTCGCGTGGAGTCAAAACGCCCAGAGAATGGATCGTCCGTTGCAGGAAGCGTTCGCCCTCGAGATCCCGAATTCTCGGCGAAAAAAAAGAGTGTTCGTCTCCTCCTTCCACGAAAGAAGCGAGCAATGGTGGGCCACGGCGGCAGCGAGCTACAGCAGCGCGCCAACCAAACGTCCCGTCCCGGGCATGGGAAGGCGGGCTTTCCGTGCCTACCGAGCTGTCGATGCCACTTTTGTTAGTATCATGAGTGAATAGTCGGGCACCGATCGGTTTTTGATTAAGATGGCCTACCGAACAGTGGTGTGCTGAACTCTGGATGCTTGTGTGTACTTGTATTTATCCTCTCGAGTCAGCCTACCCTTGTGTCAAGCACTATAGAGTCTGAACAAATCTTGAGAAGTGCAAGTTCGGTGCATTCTATTACTCCTACTGTTTGGTTGCCATCGTTCATCCATCGTGTTGCTTCAGATGTGAAAGGGTACTAGACCATCTGAATAGTTTAAGAATGATATTTATGTTTTGGATGGAGTTCTTAAGTTTTATGGGACTGTCTATTTATAAGTTATTTGAAATTTTTTTAAGTTTAAGTTACTTGTTGTGACTATTGGATCAATATCCAATCATATAACATCCATTGGATCAATATCCAATCATATGACACACTAATCTCTACACAAATTCAATGGTCACAATAAGTAACTTAAACTTAAGAAAATTTCAGATAACTTAAAACTAGCAAAACCGAAGTTATATTTGCAAAGAGAGCTGCACGGAGTAAGCGCATGTTTTGGTTTACGACCCCTAAATCAGTGAGTTTGCCCAAATCCTAGAGTAAAAGGATTATAGAGTAATGATTGATTAGGGAAAGTTTTCTGTTTGTCTATGGCCAGCCCCACCGACGACCTACCTAGCTCCCCCAAAAGAATCTTTTCGGGCTTCGAAAATGACGGAATCCCATGTACACAACTAAGCAGAGCACATGCACACAGCAGGCGCGGCTTGCGCAACCCAATATCTCATGAATAAAGTACCACTGTAATGTGAAATCTAGCATATTAACTGGATCAACTTGTTCTAACCTCAAAATTAAACTTCCTTATGTAAAAATTAAGCAAGAAAGAGAAAACACTGCAAAGTTTTGGGTTTGCGATTATGTTCTCACCTGATGAGCTCCCTCTGGAGAGCGCCGCCCTCCTTGGTACGGCGGTGGGAGGTGGCCCCGAAGCCGGTGGTGACGCCGTAGCTGTCGGTGCCGTTCATCATGCTGTTCATGACCCAGTCGCTGCTTTCCTTGACGCGGCCGCGGGCGGACTCGTCCAGCTCGACTCTGGCCTCGCTGGCGCCGGCGGCCACAGCGGCCACCTGCGCGATCCTCAGGCTGGCGCCCTCGATCTTCACCAGCGGCTGGCGGTACTCCGTCACCATCCTCTTCACCTCGTCGAGGTGGCTCCCCGTCAGATCCTCCGCCGCCTTCACCCAGTTGAGGGGGTCGGCGCGCGGCGCCGACATGCACAGGCCGTCGCCGTTCAGGGAGCGCACGAGGCCGGTCTCGCACTCCATTGCAGTGTTACAGAGGGGGAAGAAAACGCGAGTAGTAGTACAAGTTGTTGGTTTAAGGCGAGAAGAGTATGAGTAGAAGTACAACTTAATAGCTAATTAATTAATTGCGTACTTGTAGTGTAGAAGAAGAGCTTGAGTGGAAAGCTAAGGCTCTTCCTGGAGAAGAACGGAGGGGGGAGGGGCGCTTAAATAGCGTGGGGCGACTGGCGGGGTGGTTGGGGCCAGGGCTGGGGTTGGTTCTTGGTTGGAGAGCTATAGCTGACCCTGCACTGGCCCTTGGATGGACCTGCCAACCACGCGCGCCGACGCACCGATGCGCAACACGCGCGCGGCCTGGCCAGCGCAGCAGCTAGTTAGGCGTAGGCGCGCGCGCGCACCGGCCGGGTCGTCGACATCCCGCGTGGCTGCATCCCTGCAGTCTGCGCCGCGCCTCGGCAGACGCTGCTATGTGGGGTCCGCGCCCGGCCGAGCGTAGCTGGGATCGGACCGGGCGCACCAGCTTGGCTAACCTGCGCTTTTGTTAGGCCTGTTTTTTCGGAAAAGCGGTTTTTGGTTATACTTTATGCCTCTCTGACTAAAGGCTAAACGGTTGGACTTTTCTAATTTGGTGTTTGGTTGTCTAATTTTTAATTAGACTGGCTGCAGCTTTCGAGATATGAAATGTCTGAAATACCCCTAAGAACAGGAATAGTTTGTTTGATGTCATTTAACGGTATTTAACAATATTTAACGACAATTGATGATATTTAACAACATTTGACGACATTTAACAATATTTAACGACAATTGACGACTATTAACAACGACTAACGCAATTGATGAGACCTACCACAATTGACGAGAACTACCGATATTGACCGAGATTAACGATAATATACCGTAAACAATGCAATAAACCATAATTAACATATTTAACGATAATTATTACAATAAATATTTATTACAATAAATAATTATTACATAAATAATAATTATAATAAGGAATTATTACACACAATTATTACATTGAATAATGAATACAACTAAAACAATTATTACCATGAATAAATATTACAATAAATAATTATTAAAAACAGCATGACCACTAAAAAATTTAACCACTGCAATCATTATTCTGAAATTCATCTAAAGGCAATTATGAACAATTTTTACATGGACACAAACATTGAGGATAACCAAACAAATTTCTATATATGTTGAGGCATCCAGATTAGTTAGTTCAGTACAATAAAGTGATAATTTATGCCCCCTCCACTTTTTTTGGGCTTGGGACTGGCATCGGCAGTATTAGGCACCCCCACCCTCACACGTACCCCCAAGTGTTCATGCAAATCTCAAATGAAGACAAATCTATACTCAAATCAAGATGCACACAGATCTGAACATATCCACTCAAGAAAACATGAATACTTCAAAATATCAATTCTCAGTTAGATCATGATCTCAATACATGATTTATGCAAGTATCATACTTAAAGTTCATACCTAGATCATCAATGAGTACCATGGCAATATCAAACATGCAACCAGTCATCCATTGATCATGCTAGGATCCAAATACATGTTGATGCATAACAAAGGAAAACAAAGGAGCTCAATTTTCATGGATAAAAATAACAAACAATACTATAATCAATCGGTTCAAGATAAAACTGTCATGAATCATTGCCATACATTCTAATTCAGCATGCACTACATACAAAAATACACACAAGTAACATGCGGGGTGAGGCCGGCGGTGCGTGCCACATGCGGGGGCCGACGGCGTGTGTGCCCCACGCGCAAGCGGCGGTGGCCTTCCATGGCGCGAGGCGGTCGAGCGGTGCAAGGCGGTTGTAGGCCGTGGATGGCGCACGCGGCGGGCGGCCGGAGGGTGGCGCCATGCGGTTCTGGCCACGAGGCTGCTCGTGCGGGTGGCAGGAGTGGGGTTGTTCGCGGGGCGGAACCCGCGAGGCCTTCGCGCGCTCGCTCGCTTCGCGTAGCGCCTCATGCGTGAGCCGGCGGTGGCACGTCCATGTGCTGTCCGGTGGCCACGGTGGGTCCGTGCGGGGACCCTCGCACCGTGCAACGGCAGCAGTGCCGTAGGTCGGTGGTGGTGTGCTTGTGCAGGGGCGAGCAGCTCGCGTGTGAGCGCTGGTGTCGTTTTTTTTTTTTCGTGTTCATGCAATCTACCATCTACAGTGCAATTGACATCTACTCATTTATACAACCTACCGATCGGTTTGGTCGATGACTTCAAGTCGGCTCGCGGTATATTAGAGCGGATTCACACCATAGGAAATAATCTAGAAAGCTAAATTTACGGAATTGAAAATGCTCTAGATAATGCGATTCAATCTACGAGCGTCGTGCTTCGTCGGTTACCTTTCGCCCGAGTGAAGGAGGCCTAAATGTAGGCTGGAGTTGATTGTGTTGATAACGTATTGAGAAACCGTCACTAGCGAGTCCAGTCGATCGATCACTTCGTAGACAAACGTAGAATCGCATAGAACAATACAAGAACAAATGGTATATTGAACACAGAGATATGGAGGGATTTCTTTCTTCTCTTTAATTCTCTTCTTAAAAACACATACAGTAGTTGGAGATCTCTTCCTATATATAATTAGAGGTGGATAAAATGCCAACCATAAATCATGCCTGCAAGATCTAGGCTCAAGTTTCCTATCAGTGGTGGTGGACGACTGGGTTTGGTGGGGTTGGTGGAGAGGCCGTGTGTGGACGTGAGCTTTTGCTTAACGCTGACGGTCTCTCGGTCAGTCGGGTGGGTCAGTTGGTCCGGTCGCCCCGCCCATTCTTCGTAGTTTACACATGCAACCACTTCGAGATCCGAGTCGCGCTGAGCCTGCCTGAAGATGTTTAAGAAAACGGGATGTAACGACGAGTTCAGTTCGTTTCATTATTTTTTTGAGACTCGATTCGTTTCGTTATTTAGGGTGTGAAGTACACGACTACAGGCCAGCTGACCAGGTGTTTAGAATCTGCGGTGTTCTTTTATTTGGCTGTAATTGATTACGCGATTCCGCTTTGCAGAGTTGGAGAAAATAGGCTCAAAAATCAAAAGAGTTTTTTTTAAAAAAAAGGGGGCGTTGAGGTCAAGTTGCTGCATTTTATTCTGCACCAACGAGAGAACTTCCAGGAAAGCAAGGCGCTGCTGCACATCAAATGCTGCAAATTGTTTACTTTCCCAATATTATGCAGTTGAGAAAGAACCATGTTGTGCGTACAAAGTTCTTATATACAATCGTTGATCCTCCATCGTTCAGAAGAGTATCACAAACACAGTTGAATCATGAAGATTCCACGTTCCTCCCTTTCGTTCCAAAGAAACATTAAAGAGCTAGTTCAAAGGGGACAGGTACAGCAATGCATCATCATGTAATGAAAAATCAGTCGTTGTTAATTAGTCATAAAAAAACAGTCATAATTAATTTAGTTATAATTAATTAGTCGTAATTAATTATTTCTAATTATTTAGTCGTAATTAAAATCAGTCGTAGTTAATTAGCCAACAAAACAATAATAATCAATTAGTCATAATTTATTTAGTTATAATTAATTAGTCGTAGATAATTTAGTCGTAATTAATTAGTTCTAATTATTTAGTCATAATTAAATAGTCAAAATTAATTAGTCGTTATTAATTAGTCATAGTTAGTTCATTATAATTATTTGGTCGTAATTAATTTGTTTATCATTAATTAGTCATAATTAATTTAGTCGTAATTAATTAGTCAAAAATAATTAGTTCTAATTAACTAGTCATAATTAATTAGTTGTAGTTAGTTAATTGTAATTAATTAGTCGTAAGGATTACTAGTTTTTTTTTGCAGAAATTTATTAGTTCTTTTTATGCACTCAAAACGGCAGGGGGCGCGTATGACTCAAAGCAGGGTGGCCGTGCGCACTGCGCACGCAGCCCGCATGCACGGCCGCCATTTTTGCAAATACGACGCGAGAAGAGCCATTCTCGTTAATACGGCGCAGAACACTGCCATCTAGGCCAAAACCTAGTTGTCCCATAATGTTGATTCAGTTAGGCTGATGCGATAATTGACTCCCAATTGCAGTCCAGATAATCATATTTTAGGGAGGGTTCGTACTAGATACACACTCGTTTAACAGATGATCAATCAAGTCATGTGGTTTGTCTAAAACTAGAAGGGTGGTCCGCGTTTACACAACTAGATTTATCTCAAAGATTATAGTATAAAATGATATAATGTCATGTCCTTCACCAACGATGGCACACTCCTAGCTATCTGATGCATCCATATCGTACATAGCTCGTCTTCAATGCAAAGCTTCATCTCCGCTTTGGTAGGACTTCTCAGACATCGAGTTTCTTTGGTCACTGACTTCTTCAACAATATCGACGTTAACTACTTATCATCGCGGCCCTTAGCTTTCTCTTCAACGGCTCTAGAGAGTAGGATGACTAAGGTTAGTGACGAGGATTCTTGACTAGGTTAACCTTTTCAGTCAAAGTCAAAAACTCTATCAAACTAGCCCCACATGTCAGAGGCTATCTCTGTAACGGTTATGAAACTAAAATCAATATTTAAAGGAAATTTAATACCCTTTATTACAACCCAATTGGTTGACGACCAGTTGGAGCCATGAGACGACCAATTGTGGATATCGCCCGACCAGCTATGGTCTGGACAGTTCTCGAACAGCGAAATGGTCGAAAGATATGACGGTTTTCCCACGTGTCTAATAGGAAAGCAGTTATTGGCGTATCTGGGAACTTTCGACAATTGGCTACAGGACACGACAGTTCAAGACTCTATTGAAGATCGTGCGTGCAGATTAGAGACACCTTTAGCGGTATTAACTGCCACCCCTTCAATTACTAGAAAGGGGGAACGCGGCTGTGGCTCGATTTCCCATGTACCATAGATATTCAGACTCAATTTCTTACATTCTTGATCACGATTGTTACAATTATTCTGTAACATCCATTGTATTCTTATACAAATAGTATACCCACAGCGATAATAGATCTTTATTTTTTATAGTGTTCTCATATTATTTCCCATAGTAAGTTCGACAAGGAACCCAATGTTTCGATCATCGACAGGTAGCAGCATGTAACAACAGCCTAAAATTCCAAAACTTTTTTAAAAAAACAAAACAAAACCTTCAAAAACCACCCCCTAAAAATTTCCAAAACAATTCCTATTATTTATTTGGTTTTACCCTGATTTTCAGAACTTTCTATGTTTTATTTGAGTATTTTTCTCCTTTTAGAAATGCATGTATAAAGCTCTAGAAAAATAAAAAAGCAAATAGCAAAAAAACCTAGAAATAGAAAACCCTAACCTATAACTAAAATCCCAAACTAGGCCAACCCAGCCCAGCTCCCGTCGGCTCAGCCCGCTCGCATGCTCGGGCAAACACCACCAAATGGCCATGCCCGTGTGTGCTTTGGCCCACAGCCTCCCTTGCTTCCGGCACAACCGTATTAGGCGAAGCCCAATGGCGCAGCTCGCCTAGCCGCAGGACGCCATGCCCGTCTTCTTCTCCAACACGCCACCGCTCGCCTCTGCTCAGACGCAACGCAGAGACGCGACCCGTCGTCCTAGCGCCACGCAGAAGCAGCCTCCACGCACCAGCCATGCACGCGCAGCGCTGTCCCTGATCGAGTCCGCACACGCCACTCCGTCGGCGCACGCGTCGCACGCCCAGACCGCGCCGTCGAGCCGCAGCCGCGTTCTATAGGATCGTTAATGGCAATCAGAGGGGGTGAATGATTGTATAAGATTTCTTCTATTGTTTTCAACCTGGATGCTTGTTGAAGACACAACAACAGACGTGATTGTATATGTGTATGCAAACTGGAACTAAATAGAGATGCATGCGTGTGCAGCAAAACTTGATTGATCACAAGGACTAATCCTTCGAAGCTTGTACATGCGGTCAACTAAGCAAACATCAAACCATATGAGGAAAAATCAAGTCACATCATGCTCTCACGTAATGCACACAAGCACTCATGTACAAGATGTAGAGAATCAGCAAATAATGCACTCTGGATGTGATTCTTCACGTACGAACCAAATAGCACAAACAAATCTTGTATTGATTTTCTGTTCTTGCTCCCAAGCAAAAGCACGACGCACAAGCTCTGCCGTACAAGAACTAACAGTTGCAAGAACGGACGCAAGGACTTAGCAGTTGCAGTGAATACTTACCCCAAGCCGCATCTCACAGCGCCGCTAGCACCAAATGCAATCAAGACAAGATATGCACGCCGGATCAAACGATTAGCCACACGCATTTACACACCGTGAGGCCTTCTCGATTCCCTACCGCTGCCCTTTTTCATTTTCGTCTACAGCGCCGGCCCTAATCGCCTCCACATTGTGCAGCCGACGCTGCACATCCTTTTATACCCGTACAACCTTCAAACCCTAATCATCCACGTACGACCCATTAGTCTTAAGGCCCAATACATGGGCTTAACACCTGGTCACAATTTAACCCAGCCCAATTTTAGACACCTAAAATTGTCACGTGTCGTAGCCTCCGGACTACACATCCGTAGCTCCACCACACATCATCGACTTTGATCTCCACGCTCCAACTCGAGCCCGACCGCCTCTCCAAAGATCCTCGACCTTCGGACCATGACTCGCACAAGCCACCTCCGGTCACCGCCGAGACCACGATCGCCTCCGAGTTATCCTACACATGCAAAGACCAAAACACCATCTTTTCCAAGACAAGTTCTTTCCAACTTGACCGACATAAGTCCACACGCGCACACACGCCTCAAATAACATCAATACCTAACATTGTCAATTATTCATCACTAAAATATTCTAGTCCCGACCACATGGTCTAACAATCTCCCTTGATGAATACATTGACAATATTTCAAGATTGCATAATGAGTAATAGGAAAATGGAGAAACCAAAACCAAAAGCCGTAAAAGCTCCCTTAACACAAGGAGTCAAAACTCCCTTAACACAAGGGAAGCGAAGCAAATTTCTCTTATTTTTCTCCCTTTGGCAATGTAATCATCGTAAAGCATCAAAGAAAGAATCATTCTAAGAAGGAACAATGAGAGTAAAATCAAGAAGCTTTGTAGATTATCCAAGTCACTGCATTAATTCAATAAATTAACCAAGCCATCTTTTTAGTAGAGCTATACGGATCATATAAAATCATATACCATATAGCAAAGTCAAGACAAGTCTTTTAAAACGATTAAGCAATTTAAATTTATGACATGCATCTCAACAATGACTAAACAGATTATAAACACCACAAAGAGATATCATCATGAAAAGTTAAAGTCTGACAGTGAGGCAAACTTTAAATCTAGATGAGCTATCAGTCTTATGTAACAACCTATTGCTCCACTTTCAATTATTCTTTGCATGTGGCATGCTTGCAGCATACTTCTTTTCAAAGGTGGCATGCTTGAAGCATACTTCTTTTCGTTGGAGCACTTTTGTGTGCATTTTTTTTTCTTTTGAATACATAGACATGCTTGAAACATACATCTTTTCAATTTATTTTTTTTCAATTTATTTTATTTATTATTTTAACATGCCAAATTGAGTGAGCATAATAGGATTGTAATGAGAGACATACTTGCTTCAAATCCAAGATTTAAAATAAGAATCACAAACAAGCTCATCCTTTTCGATGGACATCACAAAGTGATAACAATAATCAATCTAGTCAAAGTTTTCAGCCATGTCATGCTTTAGTTCTAATGTAGCAAATTAATTATAACCAGTCAAGAACACAGCTACACAGCACATGAATAAATATGATAAAGAAGTCTCTACAACTCATTTGATTTCAATGGCTTGGACTTGAAGAATTGTTTGACAAGTATAATAAACAAAGCTTCTGAATTGTTAAACCACAAGCTCCCCCTCACAATAAGCCCATAGGTTGCAACACACCCAACTCACTTCGCAAAAGAGCAAATCAAAATTCAAATTTAACAAGGTGTAGAGCAACATCACCTTTTCCACATGGTCTCTCAGAAAGTGAAATCTCTTGGAAGCCATCAAAGAAAGTGAAGAACCATCCGGTGTTCCAATCAAGTAATGACGTAAAAGACTGAAACCAAATCAAGCTCATGTTCTCCAGCCTCGTCAGCTGTTCTTACATCACATCACAGGAAATATCGGTCTCACAGTACTGGGGTTAGTGAAATAAGATTTAGGAATCTAATACTGAGACACACAATGAACAGGAGCAATAAAACTAGAACCATAAACACGTGCGCGAGCGCGATCAGAACGCGAATTATGTGAATTAAATCCCAAACCAGTACGTGAAGCAGATTTAAAGTCATCATGAAAGTTCTCTAAAAACCTAGCTTATGATTAGTTCTAGGAACAACAAAAGGAGATGCACGTTTTGTCTTAAAGCATTCAATCTTTTCTTTTCTCTTTCTTAACACGCCTAAAGCAAAATTCATGCAAGTGCACATCTCTACCACAATAGGTGCAATAAAATTTAACATAATCGAATTCTTTTGAGATGATAAGCTAGCACCAACAACATTAGTAGAGGAGCTTTGCACAAAACCATGATTTAAACACGTTTGTTTTAGTTCGATTTTGCTTCAAATTTTCCAGTTCAAGGACCTTAACAATGTAGGAGGATTATTCTTGGTATGCTCAACAAAATTAAATCCTAGACCATGATTTTTAACACTCACTTTTGATTTGTCTAGAATCATATTCAAATTTTCTTCCCAAAGAAAATCTTTCAAGTGTCCTTCAGATACTCAATTTCTTTAGCTAGAGTAGGACAAACAATGCATGTGACAGATTCATTCACAATCTTCTTAGAAGCACTAGACTGAGCCAACTTTTCTTTTTCAACAAAATCATTAAGTTGTCTAGTCAAAGCTTCTATTTCTATAGTGAGTTTAGGACAGTTAGAGCAAGAAGCAATCTCATGATAGAGCATCTGTTGAATTGTCTCCTGTGATGAATTAAGTCTAGCTTCTAGCAACCCACAATTAGAGCAATTTTTAATTTGAGCATTCGAAGTACTTGACTCTAAACATGTAAGAGAACTAAACTTGAGTTTTTTAATTTCACTATTTGCAAGTTTTAACTTTTCATCACAAGAATCATGTGTCAATCTTAGTTCATCAAGTTTAGCAGTTACATCCTCAAGTTGAATCAAGGTTGATGCATTAATTATTCTAGCAGTCTCCATTTCAGTGTAAAACTTGACAAGACTCACAAGATTCATCATCGTGAATAGAAGCTCTAAGTCTATCAATTTGAAGTTAAGCTTTCAACAAGACAATTATTTTCTTTCAGTTTCTTTTTAGTCTTTTCAATTCAATAGCAAGTTTAATCAAACCATCTTCAAGTTCATCATATGATGGTCTTACCTCATCGAGATCACCGTCATCGCCGCCGTTGTTGTCGTTTCTTGCCATGAAGCACAAGCCGAAAAGTCGTTGTTCTTCTTTTTCCTTTAGAATCGCTGTCGCCGTCGATGTCGTCGCAACTCACATTCCACATCACTCAAATCAAGATGCTCAATAGCCGATATGATCTTTTCAAAGAAGCTTGCGACGAAATTGCCACCCTTGGTGTTATTGTTCTTGGATGGCCGACGACGGTAATTCTTATCTTCCTTGATCACCCTCCCCTTAAGCTTAGGACACTCCGACTTAATGTGACCTGGCTCGCCACACTCATAGCACGTGATCGAACGAGAGACGCCACCTCGCTTCTTTATCCTCATGTTGTTGAGTGCCTTGTATGCCCGTGAGGAGATCAATACCAAGTCTTCTTCAGGGAGCTTTTCGAACTGTTCATCTGAAAAAGAAGATAAAGCAGGCAAAGGAAAAGAACTCGACGAAACAGTCTGCATGGGGTTAGTTACAAGAGCTAAAGTTGAAGATTTATCAATCTTAGATGGCAAAGCTTCCATCTCATAAGTTTTCAATCTAGAAAAGAGATCATCCATGGTTAAAGTATCTAGATCGATAGTTTGATTGATAGTCGTGACAACCATCAACCACTCGTAACCTAAAGATCTCAAAATTTTAGTTGCATTATCTTCATCAAGTAGGAATAACATCAACGCCACGCAAATTACTTAATATCTTTTCAAAGCGAGCAAAAGATCATCAATAGATTCACCGTGCTTCATAGCAAAATCAGAATATTCTTTTGATAAAGATTTTTACGCACTTTTTAATTTTAGTGGTTCCCTCATGATAATCGCAAAGAGTCTTCCATATTAAGTGGGCCGAATTAATATGAGCTACCCGATCAAATTCTTTGCGAGAAATCCCTTGAAACAACAAGTTACGAGCTTGGGCATTTAAATCAACATCAGTTTTATTTAGATCAGTAACAATAACAGGAACCACATAAGGTCTAGAAACTTTATTCCACACATCACTACCTTGAGCCTCAATATAAGCTTGCATACGACACTTCCAAAAAGCAAAATCAGTACCATCTAGCATAGGAGGACGATTCACATACCTCTCTGACGCCATAGCAACCTCGCTCTGATACCACTTATAGGATCGTTAATGGCAATCAGAGGGGGGGTGAATGATTGTATAAGATTTCTTCTATTGTTTTCAACCTGGATGCTTGTTGAAGACACAACAACAGACGTGATTGTATATGTGTATGCAAACCGAACTAAATAGAGATGCATGCGTGCAAAGAAAACTTGATTGATCACAAGGACTAATCCTTCAAGCTTGTACATGCGGTCAACTAAGCAAACATCAAACCATATGAGGAAAATCAAGTCACATCATGCTCTCACGTAATGCACACAAGCACTCATGTACAAGATGTAGAGAATCAGCAAATAATGCACTGGATGTGATTCTTCACGCACGAACCAAATAGCACAAACAAATCTTGTATTGATTTTCTGTTCTTGCTCCCAAGCAAAGCACGACGCACAAGCTCTGCTGTACAAGAACTAATGATTGCAAGAACGGACGCAAGGACTTAGCAATTGCAGTGAATACTTACCCTAAGCCGCATCTCACAGTCAGCGCTTAGCACCAACCGCAATCAAGACAGAGATATGCACGTCGGATCAAACAGATTAGCCACACGCACTCTACACCGTGAGGCCTTCTCGATTCCCTACCGCTGCCCTTTTTCTTTTCTCTCTACACGCCCTAATCGCCTCCACATTGTGCGGTAAACCACGCACATCCTTTATACCCGTACAACCTTCAAACCCTAATCATCCACGCACGACCCATTAGTCTTAAGGCCCAATACATGGGCTTAACACCTGGTCACACTTAACCTGACCCAATTTTAGACACCTAAAATTGTCACGTGTCGAGCCTCCGGACTACACATCCGTAGCTCCACCACACATCATCCAGCCTTTGATCTCCACGCGCCCAACTCGAGCCCGACCGTCTCTCCAAAGATCCTCGACCTTCGGACCATGACTCGCACAAGCCACCTCCCGGCCACCGCCAGAGACCACGATCGCCCGAGTTATCCTACACATGCAAAGACCAAAACACCATCTTTTCCCGGCACAAGTTCTTTCCAACTTGACCGACATAAGTCCACACGCGCACACACGCCTCAAATAACATCAGTACCTAACATTGTCAATTATTCATCACTAAAATATTCTAGTCCTGACCACATGGTCTAACACGTTCCCACCTGCGCATGTCGCCTATAAAATAGAAACCATGCGCACCATGAACGCTTTTCGGCCCTATCCCAATTTCCGAAACCAACTCCGGCCGCCGTGGCCCCCATCGTCGTCCACGGCACTGGTAAGCCACCGACGCCATAACCTGCCACATTGAAAAACTCCAAAATCCAAGTTCCACATTGTCCCATCGCCCAAATCATAGCATCCATTAGCTTAACCATAAAGGTCCTAGATCCCCGCTTCCCTGGCCGAAACCATGCCGGAGATTGCGCTGGCGCCATTGACGCCGCCACCGGCTCCTCTGTACTGCCGCCAAAGATCTCTAAAATTCGAGCTCCACACCGCAACATCACCAAACCACCTTGTCACATAGAATCCTAGCACCTAGGAGAGTTAAAACCCCAAATTCCCTACCGAAGTACCGATTAACTAGATGCGGTTCTTCAAAACTTCCATGCAATTCGTTCGAGTTTCCTCATCAACTACCAGAGGCTCCCGCTCACCTACTAGAGATTAAGAAGGGTGCGTTTCCAGCCCATCCTAGATAAAGTAGGGAGAATGATGGCAGGTTGGTAGGGTAAACTGCTAACACAGGTTTACCGAACAATTTTTGTTAAATCGATGCTCACCTCTATCCCGATCTACTACCTTACGGTCTTAAACCCCTAAAATGCACCATCTCCGTGCGCTAGACCGCATTAGACGTTGTTTCCTCTGGGCTGTCATAGACGCAATCACAGGAGATAAATGCAAGGTTAATTGACACATCTAGGAGGACTCGGCATCCTTGACCTCCACAAGTTCACAACGGCCTTAAGATTCCAATGGCTCTGGTAGCAATGGAAGGCGGACTATAAACCTTGAGTTGGAATGGAGATTTTATGTGATGACGCCAATCGTCGTCTTTTTGCAGTAGCTATCACAATCACCGTAGGGGACAAAAATAAAGCAAACTTCTAGTTGCACCTTGGCTCGACGGTACAACCCCAAAAGACCTGGCCCCTAAGATTTTCCAAATTTTCAAAAGGACGAATAGAACCGCCAGAGAGGTGTTACATGATGGTCGATGGATTCAAGATACCAACATCCTTGTAGGTGTAACAACCCATCACATTCAGAGATTCGTAGACCTATGGAGAAGAGTAAGCCTAACGAACCTCGACTCAAATGTCTCGGATGAGATCACCTGAAAGATAACACAAGAGGGCATCTATACAACGAAATCCGCATATGCGTTGTGGTTCCTGGGTTCAATAGCAACAGATTACAAAAGAGTGATCTAGAAAACCGCACCCCCCCCCATTGTAAGGTCTTCGCATGGGTTGCCATCCAAAACAGCCTATGGACCGCAGATAGACTGCAAGCGAGAGGATGGCCGAACCAGAAACTTGCCCACTCTGCCGACAAGCACCGGAAACAGCCTTGCACCTTTTCTCAGAGTGCAGTTACTCCACAAGAGTTTGGAATTTGATTACTAATTGGCTAGGCTGGGCACCACTCTCGCCAGCCTACTGGAACGATAGCTCGTTAGTTGGAGATGGGTGGACAAAGACAACTAGCTTGGGAGGCCTCCCACGAAGGGCGACGACCACGGTGGTCATCCTAACCACCCGAGAGATATAGAAGGAACGCAACAACAGAATATTCCACAACAGATCGACCACCCCTTCAGACCTGGTGGCAAAGATAAAGGAAGAAGGCAAAGTTTGGATCCTCGCTGGGGCAAGTGCTTGGAGCATTTCACAACATGTAACTAAATCCCTTTTGAAAAACCTTGTTTTCGCTCTAGCGATTCTTGACTCTTCTCTATTAATATAATAGACAATCGTCTGTTTGTTCTTAAAAAAAAATCCCTACCGAAACCTCGTCGGGATGAAGTCAGCGTTGTGCAGCCTCGCGCGATCCCCAGTTTCGTAGCCGTCGGCTACTGCACATGTCGCGCCGCCTCTACACACCATCCCAAGTTCCCAACCCAAGCCAAACACACCTCACGAACCGTCATATCTCACTGATGCTCCCCAAACCGACGCCCATGCCGGAGGTTCGCCGGAGCATCCCTGTTATGGAGGATCCGTCGCATCCTCTGTTCCACTCCCGCGCACACTGCCCCGTTGCCTTGCACTGCCCCGACCCAATCCGGTTACACAAGAAGCTTCGCTTCGCTTACTAGTGCTCCTTGCTCGGTCGCCCACATCGGAGCACCGCCGCCATGGAGGGCCGCCGCGATGTCCCCTGTTTTGGCCCTGTGCATGGTAACACGTCACCACACACTGTCACTCTGAACCAACTATAGAAATGGAGCATAATTTCCTCTCTAGAGCTCCCCGAGCCATTTCCCTCACTTGAAAGCCGTTGGGCCACCGTCGCCATTGACGGACCTTGGTCCGAGCTCCTGTTCATCGCCACCAGTGCACACAGTGACACTCCCAACCTAACTAGTCCATACCATAAACTTCCTGTGGCACAATAAAGCTGATCGTGCCTACCGGTGACCGTAAAAGGCCACCACCGCCGTCGCACTGTCGAACCACCAAATTGGAGCCAGTTCAATCGGTTTATCCCGAGTCTACACCGGTTTTGTGGCCGGTTCCAAACTATTTCCTAGCCGATTCGACGTGGGTATGCACTGTTCATATTACACTGATCCAAGCACATATATTTTTTATCGACTGTTCATGTTGGATTAGCACCGAACCAACTATAACCCTAATTGTCGACACTCTGTTAGGACTTGCGGTAATTCCCCGACAAAACTATTCCCTTTTGGGATGCATTTCCAAGTTTATTTGGATTCAGTTGGTTTATTTGGTTGGTCTTTTCCACATTAGAACGCGTGACTATAAGACTCGGAGCAAGAGAAAAGGAAGGAATTGGAGTCGGTGCATACGGAAGGAGAAAGAGCAAGAAGCCAGGAACAGAAGGATGATGACTAGTGACTAGTGATCGAAGTGAAAGAGTGGTACAACTACGTCGAGCCGGAAGGCAAGCCATGTCCTTAATCATATTTTGTTGGACCGAAACAACGACTAGAGAAGGAGAGAGAGTGAATAGGAGCACTACCTCTTTTTCACCTTAATTGGATTTAACTCAACTTTCACTCTAATAGCTATAAAAGCTATGAAGATCAACATATAACCACAGCGGAAGTCTAACATTGAATCCAATCGAAACCTGAAGCACACTAACAAAAACACCGAAAAGTCAAATCAAAGTGAGTTGGACGGTCTGACCTCCAACACAATGAACAGTGAAATCAGCACGAAGTGAAAATCACAAATCAACCCAACTTTTGATTTGGCGATCCAAATCCCTTCAAATTTTAGCTATAGCTCCTCACAAATCACAAATCAACCCGTCGCACCGAACTTCTCATTCGATCATCCTTGTCTATTTTGTGACATACTTGAGTCCACTGACTTCACCTAGTATCCTCGATTGTTATGGACCTCAACTCCTAAGTCTAGTCTCAATCATCATCACCATTGACTGTCGTTGACCTCCAAGCCTTCTGCATAACAATAGATCAAGAAATCGATTTTGAGAACAAGTTTTTTGTAACTTGACCCACATTAATCAAAGCATGCATCATGCAACACATATGCACTGAAACCCATGAAATTGACCTAACCTACGAACATCGCCGCCATGCCGGCCAGCGAACAAGGCAAAACCCGGCCGATCTAACCGCCTAGTTGGGCTGGTCTAACCACCAACACAAGGACTTAGCCAGATTTCCTACCTGAAAATTCGAAACCTTTTTGAAAATTTAAAACGAATAGAACTTTTGGCTTAAAGCTTCAAAAATTATGAAACCAAGTACATAAGAATCATCTCTCTTGTCTAGACCCTCTATTTTTGGCCCGGCCTAAACTTCGACAAACACCTTTATGGCTGGTCAAACCGCCGCCCATGGCCGGTCTGACCGCCAGCCACTTGGCCTGAGCCCAAGGCCGGTCAGACCGCCTAAAGCCTAACAATTTCTGAAATTCGCCGAAAATGAGTGTTTTGACAAACCCTCACCGCCATTGCCAATTGTATCGCCATCCTAAGATCATGAATATATCCCCATGATATCTACATATGTTTCGATAATTCACTATCGATCTTATGAAAGAAATGTTGGGGACACGACACTCGAAATTATGCAAGAAGAGATAGGGTTTTTTTAGACAGGTTCATATCTTCTCCAGGAAGAATAATTACCCTACTCATGTGTTCTTGTATTGAATGAGTTCACAGAATCAAACAAGCCACCAAAACTAAGTTTAATGGTTTCTGTATGCCTTGGACTTCCCTCTTTCCTCTGTCTACTGGCACCGCTTCTTATAAAGCTTCTGAAGGGGTGGCAGTTGCTGTGCATCAGGAGGTGCCTTGACGGTTGCTTGAATGCACACATTGGTTACGGTTATTGTCAGAGAAACGTCCTCCTCCTGCACATTCGCCATGTGGTTATTGCTAGAGGCAAAGAGGACTACGCACGGTGAAGTCAGAAATAAAACGCACGCGTATTAACTATTACACATGAATAATCGTAGTGTACAGAGTCCTGGTTGATATGGTCTACATATTTGTGGGTTTTATCGATCATAGATTAGCCGCAAGTAGATATGATTATAGCAAACCTTAAGACCATAAAAACATGCTAGCTATCAGCTTAGATCATGAGTCTCATTCTACTATATAGTCGTTATTACACGAGACCCTCTCTAAACCATATGTCTGCGTATTTTAACAGGGATAAGGTGACACCGGAAGATCTGCCACGAAAAAATATGAAGAAAAAATAACAATAGTTCGAAACTTACAGCAGCAATTGCTTTAGCTGTCTGTCGGGTCATGCTCAATGGTCACAACAAGTGATTTAAATTTAAAAATTTTCAAGTAACTTAAAACTAGCAAAACCGCAAAAAAAAGGCTTCATCCTAAACATATCAGTAACTCTCACAGTTCTGAAAAGCTACCGTCTTTATACCCATTTCTTCTCCTCCTCCTCTGTTGTCAGTTCAACAAATGGGCAGTGGCTCGCCATTCCACTCCTTGAGGCACTCGAGCAGCGGGTCAATGTGCTTGCCCTGGTTGATGGCGATGAGCACCTTGTTCAGCTCCTCGCCAGGCGACCGTGTCTTCTCGCCGGTCAGGTATGCGGTCCCGAGCTCCTCGCGCACAAACCGGTACAGGGGATACGACCGGCACTCGGTGATTCTGTTGGGTGTTGCCGCCGTGCCGTTCTCGACTGACGCCCGTGCGGCCTCGATTGCTCCAGGCAGAGCGGCGCGAAGCTCCTCCTCGAACAGGGCGACCTTGGCAAATACAGAAGTCTCTGCATTGAACTCGTCCATGCCGTTGGCGAGGGCGCGCTCCACGAGCACATTGCGCAGCTTCTTCATCAGTGGGTAGTTGTGGCTGCACGGGTCGTCGGCGTACGCGAAGACCGCCTCACAGTCGATCTCCTTGAGCAGGTCCTTCTCGCAGAATCGAGCGACGTGAAGATCACCCATGGAGTTGGTGCTCAGAGTCTTCTTGGCCACTGTCATCACGCAGTTCTTGACGGCGCCTTTGACGTTCTCCTCGATGTTCCGCAGGTCGATGGCCTGGCACAGGGCGACCAAGAACGTCGAGGACATGATCTTCAGGATGTCGATGGCCTCGGCGGTCTTCCTGGAGGAAATGAGGCCTAGGGAATTGACGTCCTGGTTGTGCTGCTCCGCGCTCTGGACGTGGTTGGTCACCGGGTTGCCCAAGAACTGCAGCTCAGAACAGTAAGAGGCCATGGCGATCTCGGCGCCCTTGAAGCCGTAGTCCAAGCTCGGGTTGCGCCCGCCGGACAGGTTGGATGGCAGGCCATTGTTGTAGAAGTCATTCACGAGCTCCGAGAACTGCGCAAACATGAGCTTGCCGATGGCAGCAATGGCGAGGCGGGTGTTGTCCATGGACACACCGATGGGCGTGCCCTGGAAGTTGCCACCGTGAAGCGCCTTATTGCGGGAGACATCAATAAGCGGGTTGTCGTTGACGGAGTTGATCTCGCGCTCAATGGACTTGGTGGAGGCTCGGATAACCTCAATTTGGGGGCCGAGCCATTGCGGTGACGTGCGGAGCGCGTACCGGTCCTGTTTCGGCTTCATCAATGGGTCGAGCTCGCCGAGCTTCTTCGCCAGCTTCATGTACGAGCTGCCTTCCAAGATGTGCTCCATGATGGCGGCCGCCTCAATCTGTCCTGGGTGGTGCTTGAGCTTGTGGGTCAGGTGGTCGGTGTACTCCGGCTTGCCGTTCATGACCTCGCAGAACACGGCGGAAAGGACCTCGGCTAGGATTGCAAGAATGTTCGCTTCAAAGAGCACCGTTGAGGCAAGTCCCGAGCCCACGGCAGTGCCATTGACCATGGCAAGACCTTCCTTGGGCTGCAACTCGAAGAAGCCGCCCTGGATGCCGGCAATCTTAAACGCCTCAGCGGCGTTCACCTTCCTGCCATCGGGGGCGACAGCAACAGAGTTCTCGCGGCCGGTGACAAGGCCGGCAATGTATGAGAGCGGGACCAGGTCGCCGGACGCGGTGACCGTGCCCCTGAGCGGCAGGCAGGGCGTGACGTTGGCATTGAGCAGCTTGGTGATGGCCTCAAGGATCTCAAAGCGGATTCCAGAATAGCCCTGTAGTAGGGTGTTGATGCGGACGAGCATGGCCGCGCGCGTTGCCTCAGCCGGCAGAACGTGGCCGTCGGAACCAGTGCCGAAAGCGCCGGCGTTGAGGAATCTGTCAAAAAGACAAACAATTTCGCCATGTCAGAACCAGTTCGATGAAACTTGGAGAAAGTAACATAAAGCAAGTTGTTACATAAGAGCTGTAAAATCCTCTAAATCTACGAATCATACCTGACGAGCTCCCTTTGGAGAGCACCACCCTCCTTGGTCCTCCTGTGCGATGTGGCACCGAAGCCTGTGGTGACACCATAGCTGTCGGTGCCGTTCATCATGCTGTTCATCACCCAGTCGCTGCTGGCCTTCACCCGGTCGCGAGCAGATTCGGCGAGCTCTACCTTGGCCTCGCCGGCCGCGGCCACTGCCGCAACCTGAGCGATCCTCAGGCTGGCGCCCTCGACCTTCACCACTGGCTGACGGTAGTCCGCTACCATCCTCTTCACCTCATCCAAGTGGCTCCCCATCAGCTCCTCCGCGGCCTTCCCCCAGTTAAGCGGGTCGGCGCGCGGTGTGGCCCTGCACAGGCCATTGCCATTGGCAGCAACCTGACCATTCTCGCACGCCATTGCAACCGGAGAGAACTAATTAACGCACTAACTAACTAAGCTGAAGGAGATTTGAGAAGAGTATGCAGTGGCTTCTTAGGAGTAGTGCAGAAGAGAGCTAGTGTTGCACACTGGATGGTGTTGCTCTTCTTGGAGTGAAATGAAGGGAGATGGTGGGTTTAAATAGGCAGGAGCAGGATGGGAAGGGACTGGCAGTGTGCATGGACGCAGGTCCAACTTACACGGCGAGTCAGCCGACCAAGGTTGGTTTCCACATTCCGCAGAGGCACCGTGTGTGAATTAAGGTGGGTTTGGTTGGTGGAACGATGTTAAATGGAATGAGATAGTATAAGTAGGATGAGATAGTTCTGAATGAAACGGTATATGCATGCTGTTTGGTTGATTGTGTAGGATGATACAAAAATATGTTTGATTGGAATACAAGATTGTGTTTAGTCGAGGGGACGAGGTTGGTTTGATAACTTCCTCCCTACATTTGTGAGCTTACCTCCATGATATTTTTATTTTCTTTCTTTTTATTTTTCTCTTTTCCTCCTTGGCCTGACTATTGATGATCAATTAATAATTATTTTCTAATTAATGTATAATTTTTTAACTTAATCTCTAGTTAAGTTCTCTATTTTAATTTAAAGGTTAATAATATACTACTAACTCTTTTTTAACTTAATGTAATTTTTAATTACAGCGTGACCCGCTGCTATTGAACTATTTGAGTAATTAAACACTAACCATTTCTAAACATACAACTTATAGTTAACTTTGTTCTTTAAGTTTAACTGTTAATGGTAAACTCATTAATATCTAACGTGAGTGTGAGCGCAAGCGACACGAACGGACGAGTCTGTCTTGTACCGCGTGGTTCGTCCAATTTCATCGAACGAAATGGTTCAATATCTCATAAGAATATTTCAAAAATCTGTACCACTCCATCTAGAATCAGTTGGTTCGATAACCATAGCCAAACAAAGAGATGGAGACATATCCGAAACCATATCATACGTGTACAACTCGGTCCATATGTGGCATAGGAACAAACAACACGTGTGTCGCGTTCGAGTGGTTTATCTTTCGTGAAAAGTGGGCAGAGGCGTGGAAATTTCGTGGTCGCCAGTGGGGCCGCGAGCTCGGTCGCACGGGCTTCGGCTGCCTGGTTGGTGCGCGCCACGGGGTTGGTGAGGGCGCTATGCATGCGCATGCCTCGGCGGACCGTGCTTGCTCCTACTCTGCGTTTTGTGTTCTTTTGGCTGCTTTTGCTTTTTGGCACTCATGCTGGAATGGAATTGCCATTAGCCCATTGCTGCTGGAATGCAGATTGATGGAACGGAATCTATTATGATGATCTCTGGTGTGAAGTCTATTCACTGCAGCTGCACCATCTTTGTTTTAAGCTCTTTGCTTCTCTGCTTTTGTATGTATATACTTCTATTTCTACTGATGCATGTATGTATATACACATACATGTTGTTATACGTGCATTGTGGCTTCCTGACTAACCACGGCGATCTCCCATTTTCATTGATACCGATATGTCTACTTTAGTCGCTGTCTAACGATATGGAGAATCTTCTCGCCATCGCCAGTGACGTCGTGCCCCTAACTAGTGATGACTCCGGTGAGCAGCACGATATTGTTCTCATCTCCGCTCCCGCCACCTCATCTCTTCTCTTTCCCGTGGGTTAATGTCTTCTTGCGGAACAGATTGACACCATTGCATTTTTATTCAAAATTCATGTTATTTTTTTATTGGAGCTCGTATACAGATCAAATTGCTAATTTTACTTAATTTATTCCGAATTTTAGTTATATAGGGATTTTACTTTGGAATCCGTACATAAAATTTTCTTTTATTTTTTATTTCGAATTTCAATTTTATTGGTTAGAATTCATATACTTCCGGATTTCAATTTTATTGGTTAGAATTCATATACAAATCCAATTACTAATTTGTATATTTAATTTATTTCCATATTTTAGTTATTTAGGGATTTTACCTTGGAATTCATATGGAAATCAAATTACAAATTTCTTTTTATTTTTGTTTCGAATATCAAAATTTTTGTTCAAAATCATGTACAAATCCAATAGCTAATTTTTATTTAATATATTCTGAATTAAAATTATTTAGGGATTTTACTTTGGAATTCGTATCGAAATCAATTGCTAATTTTCTTCTATTTTTATTCTGAATTATATTTATTTAGGGATTTTACTTAGGAATTTGTATCGAAATCGAATTGCTAATTTTATTCCAAAATTCTGTTATTTCTAGATTGTACTTGACATTGACTCTTTCTTTTAATCTAGACCATTATAATCTGGACCCACAACAATTAATTGTGTATATCTTTCTCTTTTTCCATTGTTAACATGAAAATTTTTAGCTTTTGAGAGCGAACGAGGTGACTTACTTTTCTATCGCTTTAATAATATAATAGACAACAACTTCTTTTGAAAATACTTCCTAGGAACAACTAATTCCTGCCTTTTGGATGTCAAAGCAAAGTCCACCTTTGGTGGGTAGTTAAGAGGTTATTGGCTTGAATGATCGTGTGACCCATAAGGGAAGAGTGGTCTCACTTCTCAAGGGGAATAACAATTGGTCGATGTTTGGTTAGTGGAGCAATGTTCAATTGGGTATTGGTAGTTAGGAGCATGGTGATTGGAAAATCATTCTGTTTGAATTGTTCAATGAAACCTGACATATTATTGGGTTGACATATGACTGTCATTTTGTTATGTTCCAGTCACATTTTTTTTTATTTGTCTTGTTTTCTTTCTGTTACAAAGGACAAAGACTGAAACAACGTGTTATTAATAACCTAGACAATTTTTTTAAATTTGATGAAAACCTACAAAATACATATATCTCTAAGTATTAATAACCATTATAGTTCAGCTTTAATTAGGGTCCACTCTAAAACTAGTAAGCTATGGTGTTAGTACGCAACTACATCTATTTACTTAAAATGTCTACATTATTAAAAAGTTTATCTTTTGTAAATTTTTACTGCTTTGTTTGTTTTTTTTTTTAAAAAAAAGGTGCGGGTCCGTATAGCTTGCCTATCCGTGTGCCACTGTGCCCGACTCCATCGACAACCCCGCTTATGGCTCTTCTTACCACCGCTCCATCGCTCGCGAAAATGTTTACTATAGCCAGCTAGCTCTATCACACAAAGTTCATGCTTCGAAAAAGTTTTTCTCGAGAATATACAAAAGCAATCACCGCCAACAGCACACGGATAAAAGAGGAAAAAAAATTCTATAGAACCTGGTTCACAACTCTATCGATGTTGATCAACTACTTCACGTGACATGTGTTTTTTTCACGAATCTCAAAGCGTATAGTCCCATAAATCACTGATGTGAATTTTCACGAATTGAATATTAAAGCCTAGCATGTTACGTTTTGAGATTCACGAAAAGATATGTGTCATGCAGTGAAGTTAGTCTATATTGATAGAGTTGTGGACCAGATTGTATAGGATTTTTTTCCATAAAAGAGAAGGTAGCTAGATAGAAAAAGATGCAGAAAGCAACCGAACCCTACGCTACGAGAACTCGACACATGGAGAACTCACTGCCCAGACTCCAGTTTATAAATTTTTGAACCAGTCTTTGCACTCTATCGACAACTAAATAACATCATCTCGATCCTCCTCAACCCCGGCCCTGAGCATGGTGTTATTCAATGTGTGTATATATAGAGTATACCAATACATCGATTCAGTATTTTTCTCCTCGAACATCGATTCGGTACGCACGGAAACTATAGCATGGCGTTTCGCGTGTTCTCGCTTCTCAATCTCACGTGTGAAAGCAGCGGGCTCTTGGTCCAGTCCTGGTCTCCTTTTGCTTCGAGTCTTCCACTGCTACACGGTCGCACGAAACAGCTTAACGAGTCATGACTCCCGCCGTCCTGTGCGTTCTAGTCTTCGGTCTTTTTAAGTTTGGTCGTCCGCATGCATGTGCACTTGTTGGATTAAGATTCAGATCAATTGCGCTAGACATGTCAGCTTGTTTCGTTAATGGAGAGGAATCAAAATTTAATCCAAAACTAGCCGGCCCCTGGAGCTGCGTGGTATATGGTCAAGTATATTTTTGCGAGTTGAAGAATTGAATTTTTAATTCAAAATTTCAAAGTTTTTGGCAAGGTCGTATTTGCCTTATTCTATATTTCAATGAAATTAAGTTGTTTATTCGAAAGATTATTGCAAAGATTGTATTTGACTTGGATATATATTCGTGAGATTTTTTTGTTTTAAAGCCCTCAAAAGCTTTTTGGTTTAAACGGGTTCAGGATAGCAACCAATAATTGTGATTCGATCGTAATTTTTCTAGAATGATTTAATCGCAATTATATATATCTTGCTAAGGCGTTGAACTAATCTCTACCTCTTATCTAAAGTTAACTGCAAAATGAACTACCATGTTGCACTACACCATCAAATCAATGTCAGCCATTTCATTTGGACAAGTGATTATCATCCAACTTTTAGAGTACAATTATAGCAGTTTCATGGTGTTGTGACCACAAAACCGAACAGTAGAAGTAGGGGCTTCAGGAATCCCAAAAGGGAAATTGTCGAAGCCTTAGAGAATTTTGGGAAACCAGTAAAATAGTAGCTATTTGTTTTACATATGAGAATACAAGTGTTCCAACCTCTAAAATGGTGCCCAAGGGCCTCTATTTATAATCCCTCGGGTTTGGAAGATTATGTGCATATCCCTATAAAGTGCCACAGTACAAGGGCAAAGGGTCATTTCCTCTAGTCTCTAGCCACATGTCGACCACTGCCGTGGGCCTAGTTCGGTGGACCGATGTAACATCCCAATTTTGAGCTTAAAAATCTTTTAATAGTTAGTAGGAGAAAATTCACCTGTTACATGAACAATAGCCAAAACTATTTTGGGCCCATTTTCTTTTGCCCATTTGAATTTGGTATTTTCTGCTAAGCGCCGCCAGTCTCGTGGGCCTAGTTCGGTGGACCGAGCCACACATTGAGCTTTGAGATTTTTATTTAATTTTTAGAGTTTGTTTTTCCTCTGTTATTTATTTGTTGTGTTTGTTTTTGTTTAGTTTTAGTAGTAGCGTCGTTTAGTCGGAAATTTTGTGGGAGAAGGAGCACCCCAAGATCAAGACCAGTACATAGACCTTTTCCAAGGCAAGTCATACCTTTGATCATCTTGAACCCAGTTTTCAAATTACTTTGTGTTAAATTATTGCATTCTACTTTAATTATTTATTTAAATGCTTTGGGCATAGTTATTATCCAAATTGTTATCACACCTTGGCCTTGTATGTCATAATTCCTTGTCACCCAGATTGGTTGAGTTGGTAATATTATAGCACCAACGTGGGTTGGTTAGATGCAGTACAATTGCTTAGCTATGCTACGAGTCTCACATCTCATGTAAGTTGCAAATATTAATTATGACTAAGTGACTATGGAACTTTGTGTAAAGCGTGTGCTATGTGTTATTACTTCGTGATGGCATGTGTTGCACTAAAACCAAGCCGGGTGGTAAAGGATTTAGACTGAGGTAAGTGGTGGAGCGTGTGACATGGTGGTCTATGTGATGGGAATGATGGTCTTTGTGACTTAGTTAGAACATGGAAGTCTTGCCTTGGTCAATTAAGGACTTAACTTTGTGCGCCATTGAACTCGAGCCTTCTGCAGACGCGACCACATGCCCGGTATGGGACGGGCCTAACTTAGTAAGTTATGGATTCGGCATTGATGTTCGGTGGATAGGTTAGACGTGTGACAGGTGGAGGTGTGACTACTTGGTGGTTGCATCGCGGGACGATTCGTCTTCCCTGTCGATGCCATGTGTGTTATACCAATTCTATGTGAGTGGTATAGCGGTTTGTAAGCACACTAGGAACATCAATGTTTGAGATGAAGTTTCGAACTGTTTTGTTACGATTAGTGCTTGCTACACTAGTTGTATCTTGTGGGTAAAGTGTACAACCTCTGTAGAGTGTTAATTAATCTATTCGAATAGCGCGTCATGATCATGGACATGCTCGGGATTTCACACGAGGGTAGTTTTCATAAAATGTTGGGATGGGAGCTGTGTGACCTTAATCATATGGCTATGTGAAATAATGCATTTTATGTGTGTCTTTGTGGAAACAATCTGTTAAATTAATATTGTTTAATTGTTTTGAATTATGCTTTCAATCTATTATTCGTATTCAATTGCAAATGTTGCTTTTATGCAAAAGAACCACGGAAGTCTTTAGCCACACCTTGGCTCAAGTGGGCTTGATCCACTGGACCGATCTTGATCAGGCGGTTGGGGGAGCCCGCCGATTGGATTCAACGATTTGCGGATGGGGTCCCTATGGCCACCTTCTTTGCTTGGTCAAAGTGGGGCAAGGTGGAGCCTCTCCCACAATACATGGAGTGTAACAGCGTAAAATTTAAATTTGCTATTATTTATGTTTAAAATATTAAGTTATGCTTTTATGAGCTTTTCTTTGTATTTTTGGCTATTTATTAAAAAAGCTTTCTCTAATAAAAGCAGCAACAAATGGATTTTTGAGAAACATTGAAGGCTGGTAAAATCACGGAAGTAATTTTCCTAAATACTGGTTGGTATCAGGGACCTCTCCAACAAGTTTCATAATTTTTGGATTTGGTTTGCTAGTTTTAAAAATTGAAACTTGTTTTTTGAATAAATTAATTATGAAAATAATTAAAATTTAATTATCCTTCTTGGGCCATAGCATTAGCCTCGGCCCAGCCCATTTCCCGCCCACGCACTGTCTCCGACCAAAGCTGCCTCCATCCTCCTCTCATCTTTCCGCCTCCCTAACGCGAAAGTGTATTCTCTCGTTTTATGCTTTCTCTCTTGTGCCTTCTTTCGCAGCCACTAACCAGTGGGACTGTACCCCATTGGTTAGGCCCTTCTTTTGCAACCGTTGACCAGTGGGGCCATACTCCACTAGTCAGGCCCCTTCTTCTACCTCTCGTCGTCCCCTTCACCACGGTGGCCGTGAGCGCCACCACTGCAGAGAGTTGCTCCATCCACTGCCCTCAACTCATCACGCCACTGGCTGGTGGACCCCGAGTCCGCGTTGCAGCTGTCGTCGTCCACCTCAGCTCGCCACCGCCCACGTGCGCCAATGGCGGCACGAGTACGCGCCCACGACACGTCGTTCGTCGCCTCGCCTCAAGCTCCCTGCCCAATGCGTCGACTCGTCCCATCACTACAGCCACCTCCTTACATCGTTTTGTCACCACCTTTTGTCTCACTTGGGAGGGAGAGAGAGCACCCAAGAGTTCTCACCGGGCAGCCACCTTCTCGCCTTCTTCTCACATTTCCCCCCTAAGTTCATAAGCCTCCCGTGCACGTCATCTCACCTAGCTCGCCATTTCCAGCATCCCCTCCAAGAACTAGGAGCTATTGTCCCTTGGTTTGCTGGGAATGGCATTGTCTTCCTGAGCACCGGCGAGCATGCCACAGTACAATTTTCCTCCCTGGTAAGCTTCCTCTCTCGTCACACGCGTCCATTCTTGCCAGTAACTTTGCTTATGCTCTCCCTATGCTTGCTCTTGAAGTTGAGGTTGTGGGATGCCATGTTGATCTCATCTTCTTCCTCTCCGGTGGACACGCCGTTGGTAGCCACCATGTTTCCATCGCTCTGGTAAGCTCCATTGTCTTCTTTTCGTGTCACCTTGTGCTATTATATGTCCTGGGCTAGATCCCTCACTTGATTTGGCGTTTTTTCTAGTGCAACTCTTGATCCACGTCGTCTTCCCTCGCTCCAGTCAAGCTTTGCCATCACTACCATTCTCGTCCCTTGGTGAGTGTTGGGCTTGGCCGTGGTCCTTTTCTGCATCTCCTACACCCTCTGAACCTCACTGCATGCCTCGTTGCAGCTCATCCTCGCCATGGGAAGCTATCACCGTTGACCTCACCGCCACCGCTCTGTTCACCGTCGCCCTGCAACCTTCGAGATTATCCATTGTCATCAACACCATCGCCGTGTTCATGGTAAGCCGGTGATGCTCGAGCACCCGTCATTTTGGCTCAAGCGAGTCATTTTTGTAGTTGTCACCATCGCCGTCCATGGCACCGCCACGAGAGTTGTCATCACCACCGCTCTAGTGACCTTTGGTTACTGTGCTAAGACTGTTCACGCTGCATTAGCTTCTTGAACCCTGCGGGCCTAGCCCCTAGGTGAGAAATTGCACCTTTTGTAGAAGTCGTCGCAGCCTGAACTGCCCTGCTGCTTGTCGACGCTATCGTCGGTGCTCCAGTGGTCACCGAGCGTCGCCATCACCAACTTTAGCTTTATCGTAGCTCCGTTATCCCATTTTTCCGGTTCCCAAGCGCACGTCACCCTTCCCTCGTTGCCGGCGAGCTCAGCAACGAGCTCGGCCATGGCCACGTCGTCTCCCCTATTTCCCTCTCTCCGACAAGTATGCCCCACGCGGTTTGGATTAGATTATCACTAATGATGGTAATTAAGAGTAGTGAGTCGCTGACAAGTGGGATCAGACGATTAATTAATCAAGATTTTAATTTAACAAAGATTTAAAATCTGAGTCACTGACATGCGGGGCCTCCTGGACTGTAGACATGCCTGTGGACTCGGTCCACATGCACCCGACCCTACCTATCAGCCTAATGACACAATAAATTCGGGTTGTCCCTTTGGATGAAAAAATTGAAATTAAAAAGAAAACCCACACACAATGCTTTATCTTCTTTTTTTTTGGAATTTCTTCACCATATCAACTTCAAATGCTCATAACTTTATCATATGAACTCCAAATTGAGTTAAACTTGTCTATACATTTTTCTAAAATCATGAACTTTCATAATATACAAAAAAATATTTGAATTTTCTCTCTATTTTAATTTATTTGGCTCTTTTTGTGTTACTTGGCTTTTACCGAATAGATATCGACGTTTGGTAATCCCCGGAGTTGATTCAGAGCAAGCAAGAGTTCAACGAGCAAGGCAAGCATCCCATTTGACCATATTTGATCCCATATTTTCAATGTTGTGTATGTCGTGTTTCAAAATTATTATGCATGCTCGTATTTTTGGTAAAATCACTATGTTGGTAAGGTTGGTAGTTATACTCAATTGTTGTATTGATCCTACCTTGATAAATTGATATACTCACTGTTGTCACCACAATATTGCTATCCACTGTTGGTACAAATACTTGTGGAATTTTAGATGGTATGAATTAGTTGATGCTTAGCCATGCATATATCGATACTAGTTTTGATAGGTTGGACCAATTTAATAAATTGATCAAATACGGGAAATACATGTATACATATCCAGAAGAGGTACCTCTATTATTTTGGTTAACAAATGAAAACTAGAACTTGTTTTAGATTTAGGCGAGTGTATGTTGAGACCGGTATAGGTGCACGAGACCTTGGTTTGTGGTCGTCTCTGTTGGTGATATGCTCTAGAGGCAATCATAGAGATGATTGTATCATGTCTATGTTTATGAGTTATTGAATAAATGTTATTCTGTTCGTTGAATGAATCATTAGTTATAAAGATTAACAAGTATGTATCTTGTTGGTGAAACTCTTTAATTTATATGATGTCATTCTAAATGTATCCCTGGTCGGATGTCACTGGTCGGAACACTAGTGACTTATCGACCAGCACATGTATTGATTGATGATCATGTTTCACCGGTCATGGATATAGGGATATCGAATCAATAATGTGAACACATGTTAGAGAACATGGTGTTGGATTGACCTACCTTGAGACACTATTGAGATTGTTATGATTTCATGTGTCATCAGTTGGTCTCAAGCAATGATGATGTATAATCATTAGACCTGAGATCAACATGATTTTCTACATGTATAATAGCACACTTAGGGGTTGCCAAACGCTACTCTGTAATTGGGTAGTTATAAAGGTAGCTTTCGGATATGCTATGAAATATGAGGAGGGATGTAACTAGTCGGATATAGGATTTGCCCTTCCAAACATAACAGGAGATATATCTCTGAGCCCCTCGATGTGATCGGATAAAGAAAGTGCATGATCATACCATTAGTGGTCGAAGAGTCGACCACATAAAGTTATCCAACACTTAATCAAGAAAGTATTGAACAGTCTATAGATGATAAATATCTCACCTGGAGTTCAACCAGATATCACGAGGCAAAAGGAGAATATACAAGAAGGTTGTTCAGTTCGACAAGATACAGACTAGTCGTATGGTGATACGAGCTAGTCGTAGTCTAGTCGAATATAATCACTAACTGGTCGAAACCTGGTCGTAAGGAGTTACGAACTGGTCATGACTAAATATGAACTAGTTGTATAGAGATATGAGTTGGTTGTAAGTGATGAGGACCTAATCGTTGATCATATTGCATTAAGGTTCGTCCGATATAATTTATGTGTATTTGGGAATCGTTATGTCCTCCTGCTAGGAACCGCTAACGACTCGTGGTCGGAAAGGGTTTCCGAGTTACAACCGAATACGCATGAACCTACAGGGTCACATATTTAACGGATTAGAACAAATGAGTTCGGATAGCATCTATCATGGGCTCTATATAAGGAGATGCATGAGACTATTGGGAGACACACGAGTCACGTGAGTTGTTCTATCGAAACCCTAGCCGCCATTTTCTCGAGAGAGCCTCACCGTGCGAGTTGGTGCTAGCACACCGGCGTACGGTGTTCCATCCCTGGACATGTGGATACCATAGAGACGCTATTGCGGTTGCTGTTGCGCTCAAGGACGATCTGTGGCTTTTACAAGGAACGCGATTGGTTGCTGGAGGTGACGATCTCGGGAGCACTGGATGATCGACTACGACCACTTCATCACGCGTTTCACGTTGGATCGGGCTGCTCAAACTCTCATTCCGTTGCACTGCGCGTCTAATAGTAACGATCTATGATCTCTTGCTTGCATGGATTTTTGGTTTACGTGGTAGATTTTTTGAATTGCTAGCTAATGTAACCTACCTGTATCCCTTTAGTCTCACCCAGGTCGCTAGAATTTTTGAATTGCTAGCTAGTGTAGCCTACATGTATCCCTTCAGTCTCACCCAGGTAGCTAAGGACCAATCTACTGTCACATAGACTCAAGTAAATTCGTACAACCACATGTGCCTTATATGGGGAGGCCCTGTCATAATAAATTGTCGTGTACTAGCAATAAATCGCAGGTGGTAGTTGATAGGCTTTTGGACTAGTACGGGCATGGTAGAGGATCTCCATGTTCGTAGGGGCTTTGCGAGGACCGTGAAGCTTACCAACACAACGTATGATATCTTAGGATTTTGGATAGCTCTCCATATCTTAAGAAGGTATCATAGCGTGGTTTGTTGTTAGGACCGGTAATGTAAAAGCTCTATCATGAACTCTCAATCAAGTACCTTTGGTATCGCGTGTCATGGTTGATATGGTGGAAACAATATTTATGTTGTGTGGATAAAGTTGTACAACATCTATAGAGTGTAAATCTACTCAAATATCTATGTCCCCGATTATAGACACCACTTGGTTATATCCCGTAGTAAGTAGTTTTATGCTTTGAAAATGGTTCAATTGATGTATGGATAGGGAATCCATGCATAGCTTGTTCAGCGAAAAGGATTTTGCCACTATTTTGATATTCTGGCAGCAAGCCACTTGCTTATTTATGCTATTTATACTTTATTATTATTTGATTATCAGTGTCAATTGCTTTTACAACCGATTGCAATCTATTACTCATTATTGTAAATGAAGACTTGCTTTATGCAAAAATGGGAAAACTTGTTAGAATAGCCATCTCTTTTGACATAACCGTGTATATTATATAATCTTTGTTATAAAGTCTTGCGGAGTACAACTTTGTACTCACAATTGCTTGTTGAATAAATCTAGAAGATGTGGATGATGACCCGTCGACCGAATACTTTTACGCTGCGGGTTTTGGTGATGACAACGCCAATAACTAGGGTTTAATCCAATTGTTTGCCTATGGGAGGGTGAGGCATGCTTGCTGGTTTTTGGTACCTCTTTTATTGTTATTTCGTTGCAAACTTTATGCCATATGAATAATTTGGCCAGTCGGTCCGTATGTTGTAAACTTGGTCATGTATGACTTAATTTTGGATGTGTATCTATATCGTGCCACTCAGTTTTATTCAAACGTGTATGAATATGATATGAATGTTGTTGAATGTGTGTGCTAGCCATTGATCATGGGATTTGCACGGTAAACACATGTGAATTTGTAATTTATATTCTGGGTCCTAACATAGGGTTTCATAAGGTTTCATTTTGCATAAAAGTTTCACGAAGGTTCAAATTCTGAAACTTGAAAGTTTCAAGCAAGTTTCAAAGAGTTCCAAGCATGTTTTACTGAGTTCCCACATCAAGTCTCAAAGAATTGCGTGCATGTTTCACAGAGTTTCAAGCAAGTTTCTAAAAGTTTCATGCGTCTTTCAAGCAAGATCCAAAAAGAAGGTTCACAAGTTTCCAAGAAGTTTCATTAAGTTTCATGTGTGTTTCAATAAGACTTAAAAGATGTTTCATGTGTGTTTTAGCAAAGTTTCAAAAAAAAAAGGTTCACAATCAGCAAAGTTTCAAAAAAAGGTTCACAAGTTTCAAGTAAAGTTTCATGAAGTTTTAGAGAAGTTCCGCAAGTTTCAGTAGGTTCGCAAGTTTCAGTAGATTTCAACACCAAACAACCAAGATTTCAGTACAAATTTCGAAAGAAGACTCACAACCTTCAAATTTCAAACATGTAGATCATGGAAAATTCAGTACAAATTTCAATGAAATTCATGTCGTTATTATGGCGGAGCACGACACGTCGGTTGCTGCTCGTGGCTAGCAATGCATTTGCTCAGGCGAGTCCTGTAGCTGCCCAACCGCGTGTGCTCGTTGCCACTCGTCGGGCGTCGCGCTCGGGCCATTTGTGGCACAAGCCCTTGGAAGCTCACCGCTCACTATGCTCGGGCAAGCCCGCGGCCGCTCGCCTCATGTCGTGATCAACAAGACCATGGCCACACCACCGCACGAGCCCGCATCCGCTCGCCGCTACACCTCCTTGCTTGCCGCTGCTGTGGAGCTTGCTTGCTTGCCGCTGCGGATGGGGAAGAAAGAATCGCAGGGGGGGGCTAGGGAATGGACGTGTGAATACAGATGGGTTGGGTGGATAAGGACCAGCGTGAGTTAGATAGGATAAGGCTTCATAGCTATTAGATGTGTGGGATTGGACAGTTACCAGCTATGCCGTTGAGTGGGGAAGTGATGGTATACCATTTTCTAGTTTTTTCCCAACTTTTAAAGTCATAGCATAGCTTGAACATTATCTAAGCTAGACCTGACACGATTTGGCATGTCTAGGTTTGGGCTAAGTTGGGCTTGGGCCGGGCTTGAGCCTAGCTTGGATCGGACTTAGGACAAGATGTTTGGAATACATAAATTCCAAGCATTTTTTTGGGGAAATTAGCTCAGTAACACTGTAATCGTCGGTATTTAAATAAATAACATCCAAATCGCGGTCGACTGCAAAATGACACCGCGAACAACAGAAAATCTTGCAAATAACACCGTCATCACATTTTCCGTCTTCTTTAACAACAAGGGATATACGATGTGAGAGAATATAATTTTAATGCCTGTTTTACCCCTCCGATCACGTGGGGACCACTTGTCATTGAGTGAGAGAAAGAGAAGGAGAACAAAGGGAAACAGAGCACCAGGGCAGCGGCTTGGTTACGTGGTGACGGCGGAGCGGGGAGGTGGGGTGATGGGCAAAATGGAACGGTGGCGTCCTGGGGAAGCGATGGGATGCGGCATCGCGGGTAGAGCGGCATGGCAGTGGTGGCGGCGACTTAGGCTCATAGGAGGAGGACTGACGACGATGCTCTAACGGCTTCCTTCAGGAGGTGGTGTGAGCATAGGCACGTCATCGACAAATGGGTCATGCCAGGTGACTCGGGGAAGCCAGGGGTGGTCCGAGGCGGCGGGGCGACGGTGACCGGCGGAGGGGAAGAAGGGGTGGCAGCGGGGGTGCTCCATGGTGGTGGGTTGGCCGAATGGAGATGGGGAAACGATGGAGGAAGCTCGGGAATGCATGGTGACGTGCAAGAATTGGCAAGGGCGGCGCCCCGGGGAGGTGGCGTCACGGGCGGAGCAGCTCGGCAGTGGCGGCTCGGGCCCACGGTGTGGGAGGGGAGCGAGGCGTCACGGGTGAGGGAGGCCAGCACAGCGTGGGAGGGGAGCGTGGAGAGGAAGGAGGCGGGACGGAGTGGCAAGTGAGGGCGTTGTAAGCGGTGGCGAGGAGGGCTCAGCGGCGGCGGCTCGGGCTCACGGCGTGGGAGGGAGCGGGGCGTCATGGGCGAGGAAGGCCAACACTGCGTGGGGGGAGAGCACGAAGAGGAAGGAGGCGGCGAGGGCGTCGCAGGCGGCGGCGAGGAGGGCTTGGCGGCGCACGGTGTTCAGCAGAGGCATATGAAGAAGAAAGGAGGAAGAAGAAAGAAAGGGCATATATGTCTTTTTACTTGTGCAACGTCGACTAACGGGTGCTAAATTGACGACAATGTCATTCCTAATATTTTCTGTTGTTCACGATGTTATTTTGCACTGCCTTACAAACAGAATGTCATTCTTCTAAATATGACTGAACATGATGCTACTGAGCTAATTTTCCTTTCTTTTTTACTACTGGGAATTGACTTGATATGTCCAAGCAGTTTCTTTTTGGGGTTTGCTAGGGAGTACTTGAGTGTTTTTTTGGTTTGTGAGTACTTGAGTTTTTTTATCTATATTATGTTTGGTGATATCTCATGAGGGAAGGAGGCAAAATGATCTCATGCATTGAATCTAAATATAAGAGTTCAAAATTTGAGTACTAGTTAGCAACAAAACATTCAAGTATACATGAATATTTCAAGATTCCTACGGGAGTCAAACCATTTCTTGTGAAATTTATGGGTTCCTATCAGGCATTTAATATCCGAAAAATCAGGCGTTTGTGGATAGTGTGACGAAGCTGTTTCAAACACCGGAAGATCTTCCATGAAAAATATGATCACAGTACCTGAGTTCTGAAACTTACAAGTTGCGACAACAATTCCTTTAGCTGCCTGTTAGGCCATGCTCATGACAGGCTATGGCATTGCAGCTATACAACGAAGAATACTTAACATAACAACGAAGAAAAGAAAAACATAAAATTAAAAACACCGTCTTCTTTATACCCTCTCTTCTCCTCTGTTCTCGGTTTAGCAAATGGGCAGGGGCTCGCCGTTCCACTCATTGAGGCACTCGAGCAGCGGGTCGATGTGCTTGCCCTGGTTGATTGCTACGAGCACCTTGTTCAGCTCCTCGCCGGGTGACCGTGTCTTCTCGCCGGTGAGGTATGCGGTCCCGAGCTCCTCGCGCACAAACCGGTACAGGGGGTACGAGCGGCACTCAGTAATTCTGTTGGGTAGTGCCGCCGTGCCGTTCTCCACAGCTGTCCGTGCGGCCTCAACCGCCCTGGGAAGCGTTGCCCGCAATTCCTCCTCGAACTGGGCGACCTTGGCGAACACAGAAGTCTCTGCATTGAACTCGGCCATGCCGTTGGCAAGGGCACGCTCCACGAGCACATTGCGCATCTTCTTCATCAGTGGGTAGTTGGGGCTGCACGGGTCGTCGGCGTAGGCGAAGACCGCCTCACAGTCGATCTCCTTGAGCAGGTCCTTCTCGCAGAAGCGAGCAACGTGAAGATCACCAGTGGAGTTGGTGCTCAGAGTCTTCTTGGCCACTGTCATCACGCAGCTCTTGACGGCGCTCTTGACATTCTCCTCGATGTGGCGCAGGTCGATGGCCTGGCACAGGGCGACCAAGAACGTCGAGGACATGATCTTCAGGATGTCGATGGCCTCGGCGGTCTTCCTGGAGGAAATGAGGCCTAGGGAATTGACGTCCTGGTTGTGCTGCTCCGCGCTCTGGACGTGGTTGGTCACCGGGTTGCCCAAGAACTGCAGCTCAGAGCAGTACGAGGCCATGGCGATCTCGGCGCCCTTGAAACCGTAGTCCAAACTCGGGTTGCGCCCGCCGGAGAGGTTGGATGGCAGGCCGTTGTTGTAGAAGTCGTTCACGAGCTCTGAGAACTGCGCGAACATGAGCTTGCCGATGGCGGCAATGGCGAGGCGAGTGTTGTCCATGGACACGCCGATGGGTGTACCCTGGAAGTTGCCACCGTGAAGCGCCTTGCCGCGGGAGACATCGATGAGTGGGTTGTCGTTGACGGAGTTGATCTCACGCTCAATGGACTTGGTGGCGGCACGGATAACCTCAATTTGGGGGCCGAGCCACTGTGGGGATGTTCGGAGCGCGTACCGGTCTTGCTTTGGCTTCATCAGTGGGTCAAGCTCACCAAGCTTCTTAGCAAGCTTCATGTAGGAGCTTCCCTCCAAGATGTGCTCCATGATGGCGGCCGCCTCAATCTGTCCTGGGTGGTGCTTTAGTTTGTGGGTCAGGTGGTCGGTGTACTCCGGCTTGCCGTTCATGACCTCGCAGAACACGGCGGAAAGGACCTCGGCAAGGATAGCTAGAATGTTCGCCTCAAAGAGCACTGTCGATGCGAGACCAGAGCCCACAGCTGTGCCATTGACCATGGCAAGACCTTCCTTGGGCTGCAACTCGAAGAAGCCGCCCTGGATGCCGGCAATCTTGAACGCCTCAGCGGCGTTCACCTTCCTGCCATCGGGGGCTACAGCAACTGCGTTCTCACGGCCGGTGACAAGGCCGGCAATATAGGACAGAGGAACAAGGTCGCCGGACGCGGTGATTGTGCCTCGGAGCGGCAGGCATGGCGTGACATTGGCATTTAACAGCTTGGCAATCGCCTCAAGGATGTCAAAGCGGATTCCAGAGTACCCCTGGAGGAGAGTGTTGATGCGGACGAGCATTGCCGCGCGCGTTGCCTCAGCCGGCAGAACATGGCCGTCGGTTCCGGTGCCGAACGCGCCAGCGTTGAGGAATCTGTCGAGAAGACAAGTAATTTTGCCATGTTAATCAGGACAAGGTCAGCTAGAAAAAAAGTAACCTAAAGCACACTGATCAAAGCAAATGTGTCTACTTATTAGGAATCTTAATTCTTACCTGATGAGCTCCCTTTGGAGAGCACCACCCTCCTTGGTCCTCCGGTGGGATGTGGCACCGAAGCCGGTGGTGACACCGTAGCTGTCGGTGCCGTTCATCATGCTGTTCATGACCCAGTCGCTGCTGGCCTTGACGCGGCCGCGGGCCGACTCATCCAGCTCGACCTTGGCCTCGCCGGCGCCGGCGGCAACGGCGGCCACCTGCGCGATCCTCAGGCTGGCGCCCTCGATCTTCACCACGGGCTGGCGGTATTCCGCCACCATCCTCTTCACCTCATCCAAGTGGCTCCCCATCAACTCCTCCGCCGCCTTCCCCCAGTTAAGCGGGTCGGCGCGGGGCGTCGCCATGCAGAGACCGTTGCCATTGGCCGCAGCGTTGCCGTTCTCGCACTCCATTGCAATTTCAGAGGGATCAATTAACCAACGCACTAAGCTGAATGATAAGAAGAGCTTGTGATGGCTTCCTGGGAGTTGTGCAGAAGAGCTAGTGTGGCACTGGATGGTGCGGCTCTTCTTGGAGGGGAATGGAGGCTGAGGCGGGGTTTAAATAGGCGGCGTGGGATGGGGGTAGGTCCAAGGCGAGGAAGCGCGGTGACCACGGATGAGGGACTGTGCGGGCCAGTTGGGCGTGCGAACGAACAAGACGAGTGCCGCGTTGCGACTCGCGAGTAGGAGTGCGTGTGTGTTTTTTTAGGCCAGTGGCCAGCGGCGTGGAAAGTCCGTGGTCGGCGTTGGAGCTCGGTGGCGCGGGCTGTGGTTGTTGGTGTGCGGCACGGGGGTTGGTGAGGGCGCGATGCTTGCCTCGGCTGGCCTGCTCGGTCTCGGTCTTGGTCTTCATCTGTGCCCTTGCTTCGGCACTGATTTTCGAGAAATGCTGTTTGAAGCTATGCATGGGATGGTAACGAATTCAATTAGGACATCTGTTTTTAAGGAATTTAGGATATTTGTCGGTAATTGGCAAAAAAAATTGTCTTTTTAGAGTGGAGATAATTGGTTAGTGTAATCATCTTAACATTCACAACCCATATCCATTTCACATGCCGGAAATTCACAGTGAAAAACCCTCACAAATAACCCACCCAACATGTTATTGGTGATAATAGAATTTTGGTCTTTAGCGAGAGAGACGAGCTACCACAGCGTTGGACTATGCAACGGTTGGCACTGATAGTCATCTTATCATTTTGCCTTGCAAGCCTTCTCTAAGAACTACTTATTCCATCTTGTCAGAATTCATATTCCAACTTGTCGGATTTCAGGTAAAAAGTCCATCTTTTCGGAGTAATTAGAGCTTCCTGGCATGATCATGCCATCAACTAGGAAAGGGAGCTACGGTTGCACTTCTCAGGAAATAATTGGTCTAATTTTAGGTAGTTGGAGCATTTTTCAATTGTTTATATTCGTTGTTAGGAGCATGGCGAATCAAAATACGTCTGTTTGAATTATTCAATGTGCCCTGAAATATTATTGGGCTGACAGAAGACTCTATCAGTCAATGTCGGTTCAATTCTCCATTTTATTTCTATATTGGTAAAATACCATAAGGGGATGACCGCCACCGTGTCACCGTAGCCTGCTACCAATTGCGTTTGCCACCATTGGCAGCTCGCTGGAATCCAACGGCGGCACGGTGGCTCAGCTAGCTCCGTCAGCCACCCCTGGTTCTTTTGGCCACTGCATCGATTCGGCACGTATGGAACTATAGCATCGCATGTTCTCGAATTTTTTTTAAAAAAAATAATATATTTTTTAAAACAAATTACAAAACTAGGTTACCATCTCAAAAAATTACAAAAATAGGCTCCTGTCGCCAGTTCATCTGGCGACAGGTTCCTATCGCCATTGAACCGCGGCAGGAACTGACTGTGAGGCGAGTTCACATCGCCATTCAACTAGCGACAGGAATCTATGAATTTTTAAATATAGCAAATAAACTTTAAAAATTACAAATTTTTTTGTAAAGCATTCTAATAAAGTGTTCTTGCTTGTGTAATTTTTCATAATTTTATCCATTATACATTTGTCTCTAAAATTCATTTAAGTTTATTATTTGTAGAATTTTTAAATATACCAAATGAGGTCCAAAAATTCTGAATTTTTTTGTGAACACTTATTACATATTTTAATTGTTTGTGTAATTTTTTAAGAATTTTATATGCTATGAAATTGTCTCTAAAATTCTGAATTTAGGTTTCCAATACAGTGTACTTGATTGTATACCCTTATTTTTAGAGACAAGTTCACAGTATATAAAATTCTTAAAAAATTACACAAACAATTACACTATGTAAGGAGCGTTCACAAAAAAATTAATAATTTTTGGACCTTATCTGATATATTTAAAAATTCTACAAATAATAAACTTAAATGAATTTTAGAGCCAAATTTATAATGGATAAAATTATAAAAAAAATTACACAAGCAAGAACACTCTATCAGAATGCTCCACAAAAAATTTGTAATTTTTTAAGTTTATTTGCTATATTTAAAAATTCATAGATTCCTGTCGCCAGATGAACTGGCGACAGAAGCCTATTTTTGCAATTTTTGAAAGTGATGACCTAGTTTTGTAAATATTTTTTAAAAATATATTATTTCTAAAAAAAATTCGCATGTTCTCACCTCTCACGTGATTTAATAGCATATGAAAACAGCAGGCTCTAGGACTTGACTCCTCCGAGTCTTCGGCAGTTACAGAAAGGCCTCTCGGGAGTTTTTATGTTCAGTCTGTTAGGAAACCGGGCCCAGGACCGGGAGTCCTGGCCCAAGGTGGGCTCCTCATCCCAAACCCTAGCAGGGTCGTAGCCTATAAATAGGGGGTACTATTCATTGTAAAAGATTGATCGATGGATGAAGGAATAAAGAGAAGCAAGACGTCCCCCTATATCTCTGTGTTCAATCTCTTATTCTGTTCTTATTGTTCATGCATTGTTCTTACGATTCTACGCTTGTCTACGAGGTAATCGCTCGGACTGGACTCGCCAGCGACGGTTCCTCAACACGTTATCAGCACGATCGACTCTTCTCGCATCGAAAAGGTAACCGTCGATGAACGACACTCGTAGATTGAATCGTTTTCTAGATTGCTTTCAATTCTGTAAATTTGGCTTTCTAGATTGGTTTTCTACGGTGCAAATTTGCTCTAATCTATCGCGAGCCGACTTGGAGTCGCCGGCACAATGTCGATCGATAGATTGCATGAAAGAGCGGATGTCGATTGTACCATAGGCATGAACTACAATTGAATCGGATGAACAGTACATTACATGAATAAAATGCATCGCATAAATAGTACGCACTACATTGTAGCTACATGAACAGTAACAAAAAGGGAGGGTGTCTTTGCGGCTATGGCCGCCCACTCGCCCGTATCACCGCCCGGCCAGCAGCCGGCGCCGCGTCACCGCCGTCGCCCGCGGCCGCGCCGCGACCACCATCTTGCCACGCCGGCGCCGTTAATCGCAAGAAAAAAGAAGAAGTGGGGCGTGCCACCGGCGACCGCAACCGCCGCACCCGGCCTCACCGACGCCCGCGGCCGCCGTGCCCGATCGCAACCGGCGCGACACCGCGCCGCACTTCTTCCGAAGAAACCAAGAAAAAGCGGCGGGATGACTCGCGTCGGACCCGCATGGCGCCGCCGCTCGAGCGCCGCCGCATGGCCGCCGAGCGCCGGCGCCGGCTCGATCGGCCGCCCGCTTCCCTGCGCGACGCCCGCGGACCCCGCTTTGCCGGCCGCGCGCGCGTTCGCAAAGACACCGCGCAGCGCCGATACGCGCCCGCGCCAGCGCCACGCCGCGCCCGCCGCCGTCCTCGCCCAAGCCGCGCGCGAAGGAAGCGCGCCGCCGCTCCGACTCCGGCCAGTGCGCGCAGCGCCACGCGCCTCTCCGCCGCCGCGGCGCCGCATGGCTAGGATCAAAGCGCGCCGACGCGCGGCCGCACCGCGCGCGCGCCGGCACTCTCCGGCCGCCGCGCGCCCCGCAAGGCCGCCTGCGCCGTGCGCTCCCGCAATGAGCCGCCGCCGCCACCCCTGAAAAAAAAAGGGGGCAAGGGGAAACCCTACCCCACCCGTGCGCCGCCCTCTAGTGGGCCGAAACAAGTAACAGCCAAAAAAAAAAAACGGGAAAAAGAAAAGAAAAGGGGAATTTGCACAAAGGACCCTCGTGATTCTGAAAATTACGAGGATAAGTATGCGAATAATGAAATTTTGCAGTAAGGCCCTCGTAGTTTTGAAAATTACGAGATTTTGCTGCGAATAAGAAAATTTTGCAGAAAGCCCCCTGAAAAATTGGAAAATTACGCGCGAATTTTTCTCTGAACTGAAATATCGCGTTTTAACCCCTAGAAATTGCAGATTTCGCCGAGAAAGTCATTTTCCAGCAGAAAAGTGCCTCGGGAATCCAATTTTTGCATATTTTTGAGCATTTGAAGCATGTTTAATTTTGTTATTGTTATTTCTATGCAATTCATTTATTGTATTTGCTGTTTTGATTATTTGTGATTGTTAATATTGCTTTTAATCATGAAAATTGCAGAAATCATGAAAAATGCATAGAAAATACGGAACACGAACTAGGAGTTCGAAGAGCATTATGAGAATTTTGCAACCATTTTATGCAGATTACTAGCAGTAATCCTTTGAACTTTTTGCATGAATATGAATATGACTGGCATCACGAACCAGTAGTTCGAAGAATTGACCCAACATGGCCAGATTTTGTATAAAAATTTGTATCAGTCTTCAATTTTGTGGTAATGTAATCACGGATAAGCAGAAGATGGAGAAGATTTCTCTACCTTTCACCCGAACGCGGTGCAATCCGCAAGCAACTATCGTCAAGACGGCTACATGAAGTATGCCAAATTAATTGACATCATGCAAGTTGCAGAAACTCAAGATGATATTCTAAGAAAGAACTTCATCTCGCAACCACCTAGTAGCAATGTTGGCCATGAAGCCACTCCTAGCAACTACAAGGTGATGAAGCCTCTCACGAATGAGAGGAACAAGAAGGGTAAGGTCGTGCGTCGCACATTATTGATGTTTTCCAGTCTAAGAAGAAAGGCAAATGATAGCATGAGGCACACCTCGCCATTGCAGGCACAGAGGATTCACATCCATTAGTTGCACTTATGAATGTGGACAGCCCAGTAGCAGCCCCCATCATCCCTCCTTTGGATATCGCAGCGGCCACAGCCGTAGCTGCCCAAAAGGAGAAGATCGTGCATGGAGCCGATTGAGGCAGAAGTTCCTGAATACTTCGTCTATTAGATCTAGTGCACGCATTGCACTCGAATCTTTTATAGTAACCTGCAGTTTGCAATTGAAGCAGAATTTTGTATTATTGAATAATGGTTGCAAGCTCTAGCAGAGCAAAACATTAAATTCTTATCATGAGTTCTGCAAGGCTTATTTTCCCGTCTTTATAATAGCAAGTTATGTTCTGATATTTGAAGTATTTTATTTATGTGTTGCTTGCTTTCTGCTACATATTAATAAAGTACATTATATTAGAACGCGTGTGGCGCCCTATGGAGGAAGTGTGTTTAGCATGTAGCGGCACAACCAATACCATCCTGAGAGAAATAGAAATTTTTTCAGTCAATCAGCAAGAATGCTGGTAGTCTTACGACAATCGCAGGCAGCGATACTTGTATAATAGGCTCATGAATGACCATAATTATACTACCAATGGGAACAACTTTGGTTATTGAAGAAGACTTGTTGTACCCAGAATCGACTAGAACTCTCAAGGATATTTGCGCTAACGGTTTCCACGTAGAGACTGAAGAAGAGTATGGTACAAAATACCTGCTCATTACAAAGCGTGAAGAAAGTAAAAAATAGCATTAGAATATCTTCTTTCATATGAAACTGGGCTATACTACACTAATATTAAGGCACCTGCAGCCTATACTGCCTTGAAAACCGCATTTAGAAGCTCTGAACTTACCTATCTCTGGCATGATAGATTATGCCGCCTAAGGTCTTAAGATGATGATAAATATAATTAACAATTCATAGGGACATAATATGAATGTAAAGAATTTTCCGAATCAGGAAGATTTTGTGCGCCCGCATATACCACCGGGAAATTAATTACTAGACCTTTTCGCTCTGAAAGCGAAGAATGAAGTCCCTGCATCCCTGGACCGTATCCAGGGAGAACTTTTACGGTCCTATAACAGCCCCTGTAAGGGTCATTTAGGTATTTTATGGTGCTCATCGATGCTTCCTCAGAATGGTCGCACGTATGTTTATTGTCTACGAGAAATCATGCTTTTGCAAAGCCAATCTCGCAGATAATTAAATTAGAAATATTTTCCCTGATCATCATGTGAAGTCCACCTAAATGGACAACGCCGGAGAATTTACTTCGAAAGCATTTGATGATTATTGCATGAAAATGGGAATTAAAAGTTGAGCATTTTGTACCGTATGTATGTACCCAGAATGGACTAGCAGAACTTTGAAGAATTGTAATTTACCAACTACATGTTGGGGACACCTGATCTGCTTGCAGCTCTCATCAATTTTAAACCGTCGGCCTATAACATCCATCCACCTATGCAACTAGCGTAAGGGTCAAGATCGAAAACTTCTCATCTTCGCAGTTGGTTTGCAAGGGTTATATACCTATACCACCACCGTAGCGAATCGCAATGGGTCTTCTCCGAAAGTCCAGGATATACGTTGGTTATGAGACAACATCCATAATCAAGTATTTGGACCATATGGCTGGAGATTTGTATAATGCCCGATTCGCTGATAGTACATTAGATGATGTTAGTTTCCCATCATTAGGGGGAGGAAATCAACCCTTGATGATAATGTCGGGAAATGATTGAAGTCTAGAAGACAATTGAAATTCAGAAGATAATTGAAATCTATGCATATGACCCGCGCACTAGTAAAGCAAATAGAGAAGTCCAGAAGATAATTGCAGTCCAGAAGATAATTGAATTGAAGTCTAGAAGACAATTGAAGTCCAGAAGATAATTGATTTGCAAGTATTAGCGAATCAACTGCCAGACTACTTTAGTGATTTGAAGAGCGTGAATAAGTAGCATTTGCCTGCAAGCAATGCACCGGAGAGGGTTGAAATACCATTGAAGGTATGCCTAATCCCGTCCAGAGGCCTCAGAATAAAAGGACGAGAACTCCGATCCCTCGAATCCGAAGTAACCGGGGACGCCTGGTGAAAAAGGATAAGAAGGACTTGACACAGCCGATCACCGAAGTGCCCCGAACCAGAAGGGTAGCCAGTTGAGACCTGGCACCAGTATGAAACCTTCAGAAAAGGTATACCAGAATTGAACATTCCCATGAAGGGAGACATCAGCATGGATGTGTGCGCACACATCGGAGCTGAAAAACTAAAGGGACTTGCCCCGCAATTGAAAGCAGCGGTGAGCAAGTAGAAGCATTAGCTGAACCGCCCCATGAAGAAATAGCTATAAATTATGTGACCACGGGAGGATCTTTGAATATGACAACAGCCAATGTCGACACTTACTTTGCAAAGAAACTTGCCACAATCATCAATCTTGATCCAGAGCCTGTATCGCTCGATAAATGAAAGAAAAGATCAGATTGGAAAAAGGCAATAGAAATTGAATTATTCTTTCCGAATAAAATAAAGGTGTTTGGGCCTGTAAGCCGCACGCCTCCCCTTGTACACCCTGTAGGGCATAAGTGGGTATTTGTTCGAAAGAGAAATGAAAAGAAGCAAGGCTCGTTGAACAAGGTTTCACTGAACATCCAGGAGATGATTATGAAGAAACCTATTCCCCGGTCATGGGCGGAACTCCCTTTTTAAATATTTATCTCAATGGCAGTGAACTTGAAGTTAGAAGTGAAATTGATGGATGGGGTACCAAAGATACCTTTATGAAATATTGGATTCGGACATTTATATGAAGATACTCGAATGTATCAACGTCCGAACCAAAGCGAGCAAATAGAAATATGTACAGTGTGAAACTCAGAAAGTCATTGTACGAACTTAAGCAATCAGGCAGAATGTGGTATAATCGCTTGAAGCGACTTTCTATGCAAGAAAGGCTACACGAACAATGAGAATAATCTCTGTGTATTTATACGACGATCCCAGAATGGATTTTGTATAATCTTAGAGTATGAAGATGATCTGAATATCATCAGAACCCTGAAGGATATTAAGAAAGCAAGCTTTTACCTGGAGTCGGAGTTCGAAATGAAAGATTTGGGTAAAACCAAATATTGCCTAGGCTTGGAGCTTGAGCATGTCCCTGAAGGAATATTAGTATATCAGTCAACCTACACTCAGAAGGTGTCAGAAAGGTTCGACTTTGCAAAGGCATACCCTTTGAAAATGCCAATGGTCGGGAGACCTTTGCAGCAAGACAAAGACCCGTACAAACCTAAAGGAGAGGGGGAGGAAGTCCTGGGACCGGAATTCCCACACTTAAGTGCAATAGAAGCACTCATGTATTGAACAAACTGTACTAGACCGGGCATTGTATTTGCCGGGAACCTACTAGCAAGGTATAGTGCAGAACCTACCAAAGGCATTGGCAGGGAATAAAGGACATCTTCCGATACCTCTAAAGGAAGCAAAGAACTTAGTCTGTTCTACAGAAAGAACAAAGACTTAACTATGAATGACAATGCAGATAACGGGTACTTGTAGGACCCGCATACAGCCGAATAGCAAACAAACTATGTATTCCTATGTGGTGGAACCGTAATTCCATGAGAGTCGTCTAAGTAGAGTCTTGTACCGACTTCGATGAACCACTCGGAAACAGTAGCACTGTACGAGGCCTCACGAGAATATGTTTGGCTTCGGCGAATGATTCACCACATCCAGATCATGTGGATTGAATACGCACCAACCCCCACTATTATCTTTGAAGATAAAGTAGCTTGTGTTGCACAAGTGCAGATGGATGTTGTGAAGAACCCTCTCATAAAAGTATATCAACCCCAAGTTCTTCTATGCTCATGAATTGCAAAAGATGAACTTAATCAAAATCTTGCATACTAGGTCATGTGAGAATCTTGCAGTTTATTCACTAAGTCACTTCAGTCTAGCTTTGAAAGATGCATATGTGGAATTGGAATGATGAGAATTAGGGAAGTGCGAGTCGGGGAGAACCTTCACGAACTCATTACTAAAGCTTGATCACGAAGACCGAGTACCCAAAAGGTAAATCACGGAGATTAAATGAAATTGGGTGGATTGTACTCTTTTTCCTTGACGAGTTTTCACAAGTTTCTCGGCTAAGGTTTTTAATGAGGCAATTAAGTGCGGCATAGCGAACATGATTCATGTACTCTTTCTCCAAATTTTTCCCATCGGGTTTTATGGAGTTTTGATGAGACATGGACATGAAGGATGAGTGCCCAGGGGAGTGTTAGAAACCGGGCCCGGGACCGGGAGTCTGGCCCAAGGTGGGCTCCTCATCCCAAACCCTAGCAGGGTCGTAGCCTATAAATAGGGGGTACTATTCATTGTAAAAGATTGATCGATGGATGAAGGAATAAAGAGAAGCAAGACGTCCCCCTATATCTCTGTGTTCAATCTCTTATTCTGTTCTTATTGTTCATGCATTGTTCTTACGATTCTACGCTTGTCTACGAGGTAATCGCTCGGACTGGACTCGCCAGCGACGGTTCCTCAACACAGTCATCCGCATCTACACTGAGTAGTAATCTGGAGCAGTCGCCACAAATGTCGCTTGTTTCTTTCATAAAGTAATCAACATTTACATCCACAATACTTGCTAAACCTCAGTACAATGCTACATTTGTGAGAATTTGTCTTTACAGATACGAAAACGTACGTACAGACGTACACCATCAGCATAAAGTACAGATACGAAAACGTACGTACAGACGTACACCATCAGCATAAAGTACAAGTGACAAAATCGCAAGTGGATATTCTTGCATCCTTCTCTTAATCTTAATTTCCCCCGTCCTTTTTCGTTCAATGATCGCACAAAATCTGACCAGGCAATGACCTACAACCATCTTGTCTCGAAATTGTGCTCCAGATTTTCGAGAGAGAGCAGATAATCTTTCTGACCTTACGTTCAAGTAAACGCCATGGACCACAGCTACAGGTGTGTTCTTCACATGGAAGTAGGCCCATGATATGAGGCCATGAGGAGACCGGGTAGATGCATTTGGTTACATGTGGCCATAAGAAGATCTTGCATATAATACATTTCGTTAATGCATATATGATATATGTATTGTTCTTGAATGTACATAAACAGGAAGGTGTCAAAAACTGCAGTACGGGACCTTCATTTATGCCTGCCTATATAGCTCGTGCTGTCATGCATGGTCCTCTTGTGTAAGTGATCGATACTGTGACAACCAGAGTGCCAGACAGTGTGCAAATGCAATGTCCATGTCAGGAGTGGCCGGATGAGTTGTTCGCCACAGAGCGTGTGAAGTGGTCAGGTGTGCAACGTATGCTAAGTTATTGAGGTGGCAGGGGTGTGATCCAACACACTGGTGTGCTACTTTCTTTAGAAAGGGAAACTGGCAGTGCCAAGTTGGATTTTCCGGTGATTAGCCCTAAAGCTGCTATAGTAAGGTCTTAGTGAACAGTGATTTATTACTATCCGTGCTGCAGGGGTGGATCCAGAAAATATATATAGGGGGAGCTGGACAAACTATAGATTAAACAAAAAGTACAATGTATATGCTTGGAAGATGTTATATACATGCTTCAAGTTTCACGCACATATTGCTCGAAATGGGCCATATATACATTCTTAAGTTTTTTTAGCATACAAGATCAATGGGGTATGGAATTTTTTTGCGGGATGGGGAGTTGTGGCCCCCGCCAGTGTCCCCTCTTTGCCATTGTCATGCAGAATTTGTCTATTTTATATCTTGTAAATAAGGTTGAGTTTGATCCGGAAATTTTGTATAGCTAAATAACATCCCCTTCTCTACATATGGTATTTGTTTTTGGAATTTTTGAAAACTTCGAAGACATTGTTTAGATGGTGACAATATGTCCTCCAATTTAAAGCCATCAAAATCATAACCACCGCCAAATGTGGTGCAGCTTTTAAGGGAAGCTTAAGCCTGTTTGTACAAAGAAGGTAAAGCCACCTCCCACCAACTTCTTAGGGTGTGTTTGGTTGGTGAATCAAGGTATACATATATGGGATGGTTCTGAATATATTCTCATCTCTGTGTTTGTTTGAGTGAACCGAACCAACTCGTTCCGGATAGGGTCATACATATTTTAAGAATATTCTCCAAATATGTTGTACGGAACGGTTCCATAAAAACGGATGAACCACGCGGTATAGGGACGAGCGTGTCCCCTCTGTAACCCCTCTCCCTCTGTGTATACATCACGGACCAATGAGCCATGCCAATTAGTGGATAGTTAAAGTAATTAATTTAGCTAAATACTCCTTTGTAATTAAGGTAAATTTAATAATCATGCTAATATTTCAATAATTAATCGTGCTAATACTCCTATGTGTATACAACTTATTCAACTTCATCTCTCAAACCAAACACAATTTTGAACCATCCGGTACCATCCCATTCATGCAACCTAACAAAATATTGAATTATCTCACCCACTAACCAAACACATAGGTTGTATTATATCATCCAGAATCATCCTATCCATCCTGTACCATCCCATCCTGCTCACGCTGATTCACCGAACCAAACACACCCTCAGAGAAGCCAGCTTGTAGGAAAATGTAAGCTTCCCTAAAACAAGCTTAGGCCCGTTCTTAATGCATAAATTTTATAAGAATATCGTAGAATACAATTCAATTCCCATATGAATCGAGAAAATTCCTGTGTTTCAAATGTGCCCTTAAAGGCTATGATTAGGGTCATTTAGCTTTAGCTTAAAGCCATTGGAAGGTTTAGCTCTCCAAATAGGACACGATAAAAAGCTCCCTAAACAAACCGTAACACTTGGGATTCACAAAAGTTTAACATAATTGGGCATGTTTCCGTCCTATAGACTTGTATACTAGTCAAATGACATCTCAACTAACCGTTAGAGAGCTGAATCCATGCGCTAATGCACGCTAGCTAGATGGGCAGCTAGTAGTACGCATGTTAAATGGAAAATATATGGAAAATTTTATTGTTGTGTACCATGATTAATACATATCCCTCGTTGCATGCAACTTCCTCACCCATTTGCTTTTCTTAATGCGCTCACATGCGTTAATTCTCCATAGGCATTGTTAACTGGGATTAACGTACTTGCTTTGGCCTGCAATAAGCGCCAAACCTAACTGACTAACAAAACACGACAGGGAAAAGCACAGCACAACACGATCCCTTATTTTAGTTTGCACTGACCGTTGGACATATTGTCATTGCATACGTCAGAAAAGGAAGGGAAAAAAAGAACAAGTGTTAGGCGCCACTTGCATTGTGTATTTGTATGGTTGCGTCTGCGTCTCAAAAGTACTGTGGCTAATTTCTAAGCTCTTCACCAACCCATTACGAATTGGACCACGATTATTTTTCCATATATAGTTTGGGGTCAACAATTTTAGCTCACCAACAAACTTCGTTTGAGATTTTCAACATTTCTGACCTTGCTCTCTTCCAGACTCAGAAGCTTCGTTTGAGATTTTCAACATCGCAGAGCGCAGCTCTCGGCAGCTGGATGGATATCAGATGGTCTTCACCTACCATATAGGAACATACCCTACCGTCTGGGGTATGCGATGCGAGGACGTACATGATTTCTGTGTGGATGCTCGGAGGTCTGAGCTGCCGAACATCACATTCTAGATATGGGTCGGTTGCAGTGGGCCCACCACCATTTCTGCGCAGCCCGTCGGATCAAGAATCAACGCTTCAGATTGACGTATGTGTTACGGCCATCCGTAATGTTTCATTTTAGCCCGATCCAAAGGAGGAAAAGAGAATCTACTTAATACATTGGGCACTCGATTCGAACCCAAAAAATTGAGGAATCGATGCATAAGTTGGGTTCGATTAAACCGAATAGAATAATATTATCCACCAAACCTATCGGAACATTTCGTTGCTCTTGCCGCCATGCCTGGTCGCTAGTTGCGGAAAAAACACCGAAGAAGGGGTCCTGCCTTGCCGCTAACGCTGCCCCTCGACATCGTCCCAAGAGCCATTGCTGTCCCTCAGCCTTGTCCTCGACGCCGTTGCCCTCACATCGTCCCAACGGCTAGACGTCGTTGCCGTCACTCGGCCTCGACCGCGATGAAGCTGCCGAGCCTTCACAGCTTGCCACCATCACCAGATCTGGCTCCTCCTCGCCACTGTTGATGATGCTTGATAGCGAGACTCAGTGACAGAGACCGACGGTGGAGGCGCAAGTACCCGGCGGTGGTACGGATGGAGAAAGGGCGGAGGCGCGAGCGATGGGAAATGGAATCAGAGGGGATGGGGCACACAGGAATGAATTTTTGTTGCTGTGATTTATTTCTTTCCTTTTTTATTTTTTTTTATTTTAGAAATGGAAGTACAACTCCTGGCCTCTGCGCCAACTAAGGATGCACACAGCCATAATAAGCACCTAAATTCGCCACAAAGAGAATTTGAACCTGGGTGGTGGAGGTGTACATTCACACCTTCCCACCAACTGAGCTAGGCTCAGTTCCTTTTTTATTTATAGTGTGGGCTCCGCTTAGAGGGAAAGTCAGTTCAATACAATGGAGTAAAATGCATTATGTTTTGAACCTGCTTATATCTGGCATAGTATTGAACCTACACCGATTTAATACACTAAAGAGGCCCTAAGCTGGGTTGGAGATTTCCTCTTTGAAGATTGTTGCAGACTTACAATCAACACCACGTGTAGTCCTGTCTGAGCATTTTGTAACCATACCAAGTGATCCTTAATTATATTTCTGTATACCTTTTGTAACCATACCAAGTGATCCTTAATTATATTTCTGTATACCTAGATGCATGAATGTTGGAGTAAAGTTGCCAGAAGACTTGACTTATCCGGTGCCATTTTTCAGTTGCCTCTCATCTCGTACCATCTCCCTAAAAGTGAGATTATCATATACCCAAACTGGAGGTCGGCAAACAACTTGTAGATTATGAAAAGTTGGCCCCACACCGCAAGAATCAATCCAATTAAATATTATCTATACACATCTTGTTCATTTATAATTTTTCTTCATCTAGCTTTGACAGTGGCTCTCACTAACCCACATATTTAAAGCTAACTTTGAAACAGCAAAGCTTTGTTTTGAACATTGTTCACGTTCATGTTCTAAGAAAATAGTAGTAGTAAAACATTGACACGCTTGTGACGTTTTTGGTCTAGTGACTATACGTGTGTGCGTCAAAGGGATAGTGCCTTACGGTAGGTGAACGTGCGACCTTCACCGACCGGAAACGTATTGACCATAGCTTTACAAATAGTTGGCCTTGCTTCCAGTTAAGTAGCGGCGATTGAGATGTTGCAATTGCTCAATTTCTATCCTCACCAAACCATGAGGTTGCAGATATCTACAATTAGAAATTCCAAAGAGTGGAGTAAGAACCAACCGATCAGTTGCTACCTCATTTATGTGCAAAAATGAAGCCACACGCTACTTGGTAGCTCAATCAGACAAGCATTAGATCTCTTAAAATGTCAGGTTCAAATGATACTATAAGTAGCCGTAGCCGTAGCCGTGATCAAGATATTGCAGTTGCTCAATTTCTGTCCTCACGAAACCACGAGATTGCAGAGTTTTCTATTTTTAAATTTTTTTTTACTAGATTGCAGATTTCAACAAATGGAAACTTTAAATAGCGTAGTAAGAAGCAACTAATCGGTAGCTAACTAATTTGTGTGATATCATATGTGATGTGATAGCTACATATGGTGGGTAGTGTGGACGATCATCTATACGCAAATATCGTAGGTTCTGAGAGAAAAAAAAAACACAAAGCCATAGGCAACTGATGAGTAGTTCAATCAGATTAGTCTCAGTTCTCTTGATATCCATCAACCATGCACGTCATCTTGCCTCCTGACATGACCTACCAGGGGGCATCGACCACATATTCCTAATTCCCACTTCCTGACATGACCCTCGATCCGAAATCTTCTTCCTACCAAACCTCTCGGAGCATAGGCAATATGGAGTTTCCTGTACAAGTTTTGTAGTTAATTTGAAAATAAGAGGGACCTTGTTGTGAGTGTGACCATTAAAACATGCAAAAAACCTGAAAATCAGATAATAACTTTTCTTAGGGCAAAGTTCAGAGAATAACTGAACTCGATCGTGATAACCGATGGAGAGATCTGACATTGGAGAATGGAGACTACTCATCATTTCATCAAGTATGACGCTATGGCAGGATTGTCAGCACACAGCTGCCAACAGTCTTTAGTAATGGCGATCTCTGAAAACGTTTGTTCCCACGAGGCTCGAACGTACGTCGCACCATTGGACGCCAAGCAAAAGTGACTAGTTGGCACCTCTAGCCTCCACACGTTCTACCAAACACAAATTGCAACGCTGCCGACAAAAATGTCTCTTGCGTCGCGTCAAAGGCATGGCGAGCAATCGCAGGTTACCGCTGGAACGACGAATCCTCCTCATGTTTTGCCAGCTCGGTCAGTGTCTACTGATCACGCAGAGCTCTCCAGACTCCAACCAGATCGGCCGCAGTGATCTGCGCAGGCAAAATGCAGAGGAAACCAAAATAATATCTATCTTTTTATTATTTATAAAAGGCTTGCACCCCATTTATATTTAAAAGAAATCAAACTACAAGGTTTAGACAACAGCAGACATATACACAGGTCTTTTAGAAGAAGAAGCCCATTGTAAACAAGGGAAATTAACAAGGTTTTGGAAAAAGCTCAGAGAGTCCCCTAACAAAATCAAAGCTTTAACCAGTTCTAAGAACTATTCTGTTGATCCAAGGTGTCCATCTGCTTTTAGCACCAAAAACTTCAGCAGCAACCTTCCCAATTGCTCTAGCTTCCTTGAGGAGCACCTTCGCCCTTCCTCCTTTTGTAATTTAGACAAAAATCAATCCAATGACAAATAGTATGAATCACTGAGATAGGTTCCGCAGGCCAATTTTTTTAGAAACACACCGAATTGCGTACTTTCCAAATGCTCCACAAAATAGCTGTTACACCAACCAACATGAGTTTCCTGGTCTTCCTAGCAAACCTCCCTACCCATATAGAGAAAAACCGGGCAGTATCAGCTGGGGGACTAGGCAGGCCAAAAGTACAACTCATGATATTCCAAATATATCTCGCCAAAGGACACAACAAGAACAAATGATCAATACTTTCATCCGCCCCACAAAACATGCATTTTTTGTCACCCACCCAACCCTTGTGGCCAAGATTGTCTTTGATCAGAATGCTTCGCTTCATCACTAATCAAAGGAAAATTTTAAGCCTTAGGGGTAGTTTAAAGGGAATTTATGTGGGAAGGCAATAATTTGCACCCTTAGAAAATTATAAAAGGATTTGACCGAAAAGGCCCCCGAAGGAGACAACATCCACACCAATCTATCGCATTCTTCCTTCAGTATCACATAATTGCAATCTGCTATAAGCCTATTCCACAGAACAAGCCCTTCTCCACACACCGATTGTCTGGGCCCCCGAATAGACAACCCACGGGACCCTCTGTGCACCCCGAGCTAGTCCCATGATCAGTAGCTAGCTCGCACAGTTTTCAACATAGATGTAATCAAAACCAAATGACAAGCTTAAGATAAAGCAGACAAATTAACTTATATTAACAGAGAACCTTACGGTCAAGGTTGTTACAGAGGTCACCACCATGGGCTTACAAAAACGACAATAGGATCACTTGCAGTGGAATGACAAAAGCGTGCAGAGCCATCCGACAAGCCCACTAGGCTATCGAGTGGAGAACATCCCCTAGAAGGCTTGGTCTTCAAAGAACTCTTCAAAGAGGTCGGAACACCCTTGGTCTTCTTCGGCCACTGCTCAAACAGAGGGCTTAAAGCCATGAGTATGTTGAATGTACTCAGCAAGTCGCAGGGAACAAGTATGTAATTAATATTTATGCAGGGCTTGATAAAAGATAGCTTTAGGGTTAGTTTGCAGAAAAGCAATATTGACAGGAAATATCATAAGTAGATTGCAAAGCTCAAGTTAAAAGAGTAATACATAAGTAACAGTTCTTTTGAAGGAAGTCGTGAGCACCCAGCTCACTCCCAGGACCACTCCCAAGAGGTTGGGTTGCACCAACGACCAGGACCACTCCCACGACTAGGTCGCACCAACGACCAGGACGTCCTAGACAACAACCACGATCACCCATTTTGAGAAAAAGCTACCCCTTGCGCGATTTTACCAGGCAATGTCCATAACAGGGGACACGGTTATTCGAATAGATTTACACTCTGTAGAGGTTGTACAGCTTTACCCACAATTCACGATCTCTCTAGCTGGTTGGGCTCCCGTCGAAACCCCTGTTCACTTCCAAAGGTGAGTAGTCTAGAAAGTGTGACAAAGCCTTTACAAAGATCTATTCTGGCTTGGTTCTGCCCGCTAAGGTTTCGCCATCACAACCCCCTCTTGCACCATGTGAATCAGCACACACCACCACAATAGAACCAAACCATCACATTGCTAATTAGTTGGGCCAGACTACCCCATAAACGGTCTTGTGGTTGCACGGTATACCCGGATCAATAGTACATAAAGTTAAGTCCTTAGACAACCCAGGCGAGACAACCTCATCCCAATGTGCATATAGCACCCCCTTTACTACACGATCACTCGCCCGAGTGAGAAAGCATTTTGCGTTCAACCCGGCTAAAAGACCACCCTGGTCTTGGCACAGCAAGTTTTAACAATAGTGGCATCGCACCACGATCGACACAACTGTGGCATCGCACCACAGCTGCACAACAGTAGCATCGCACTACAATTTCATAGTTCAATTAGTCAAGTTTAATCAATAAAGATTCATGATTCGCGAGACCTACGCAACTAAAGCAGAGCTAAGCATAAATACGCTCCCGGGTTGGTAATACCAATACAAGACCAACTAAGAATACCCATACTATGGTGTCCAAGAGGAACATGTCAACATGTCAAGCACAAGTATTCAAGAAGGCATACTGTCAAGTAGGGGTTTAACTATTGCCCAAACCATTTTTATACAAGTAGCCATGTAGGTTGATATAAAACAATGTACTTTTGAAAGCTAGGTGCAACATGATTAAAGGTCTGCGACTTGCCTTCGTTGTAGAGTTACGAGTCTTTGATGGAGGTCGTTGGATCCATACACTCTTCAGAGTAGTCGGAATCTACACGTACAAGAAGAATCGAATAAGCAAAACAACACCAAATAAAGACCAAAGAACTCTCCAAACCAGAGCCAAAAGAAAGGTTACGGAGAAAAGTGGAGAAAGGAGTTTGAACCACTCAAGAAGGAGCTTGAGCAAAGGAGGAGGAGCTCGCGGAGGGAGGTCTGAAGCACAGGGACAACAAGAGAGGTGGGAGAGCTCTTAGGTGCTTTATATAGGCTTGAGGAAGTCCTGAGGAAGGAACGGGTGGCAAGCAATGGAGGATGCAGCATTCAAAGTACACGACGGGGCAAGTGGGAGAAATGATTGGAGCAGGTACGGAGAAGACCAAAGAGGGAAACGAGTACTGCAGAGGTGACAACATTTAATACGACACAACAACATTTAATGCGCAAAGCCTTTCGCTGCAGCAGAGGCACAACGGGGGGAAGAAGAAAGTGAGTAGGGCCTGCTAGGTGGGGCTAGCCAAAACTCAAGAGGGTGGTCTTTGCAAAAAGAGAAGGTCGTGACCAACTGGGTCGTCAAGACCAAGAGGGTGGTCTTTGCAAAAAGACCAAGAAGGTAGTCTTTGCAAAAAGACCACGAGAAGGAGGAGGTCCTGAGGGCAAGGAGGTCCTGAGGAGGAGGAGGTCCTAAGGGCAAGGTGAAATCAAAGGAGGTGGAGCGATAGCGAGGAAAAGCGTGATGGAGCGGGAGCTATTAGATTTTGATCGAACGAAGCAAAGCGATAAGAACGTTCGGACCGTCCAGAAGTCGCAACGTGATCTAGCCATCCAACTAGATCGGACGGAACAAAACGATAAGAACGTTCGTAGGTCGAACGTAACCAACAGATCTAGCCGTCCATCAAGGATTGAACGGTGCAAGGAGAGAAGTCGCGACCGGGTTGCAGAAAAAGGAAGCGGATGAAGGAAACCCGATTTAAACTCCAAGTAAAAAGCGATAGAGTTCAAATAAATCCAACTTTAAGTTGATTGAAGTTTGAATTATTCAAATTAAATTATTTTCGAAATCTAAATTTCGAGTTAAGATTGGGCAACTCAATAAAGCAAATGGTTCCTTTTTTGTTTTGAAAACTTACAAGAACTCTGAACAAACGGGACATTACACCGACCTTCTAAATTTAATGTTTTTACACTCCTACTTCAGGGCCTTTGCTACCGAAATATTTTTGGATATGGTAATATTGTATAGTCTTGCATACTTTACTGAGAATGACACATCTCTAAACCACAGATCCTCCGAAATCTGGTTCTAGTACAATCTCCCAGCTTTCTCTTGCAGCAAGACAAAAAGATATCCCTTACCCCTAAAACACCTTTCCAGAACCATAAATCCCCTAGCTTAATTAGGCGTCACCTGAGCTAACATGTTCTTACTAAGGTATTTTCTTCTAATCAAGTTTTGCCATTGACCATCCTCATTCTCCAATCTCCATAACCATTTACCCAGCAAGGCTGAGTTCATGTCGCCCAGATCTAGTATACCCAATCCACCCTTATCTTTAGGTAGACATACCATTGGCCAACGAACCGAATGATATTTTTTCCTACCTCCATCTGACTTCCATAAGAATCTGGATCTAAAAAGGTCCATTTTTTCCCTAACCCTCACTGGGAGCTTGTAAAGAGACATCATATACAAAGGTAAACTACTGAGAGAGGAGTTCACTAACACCAACCTCCCTCTATTGATAAAAGCTTCCCTTGCCAACAACTTAGTTTGTGTTCAAGTTTGTCCTCTATTCCTTTCCAATCCATATTTTTGACTTTGTTTCTATCAACAGGATGCTCAGGTATTTAAGAGGTAAATCTCCCACCTTACATGTGAGGATTTCCTCATAAACTCCCTGCCTCATTCCTGTTGATCCAATGTAGAAGATTTTGCTTTTATGAAAGTTGATTTTCAGTCCAGAGACATGTTCAAATAGACAGAGGATAAATTTAAGATTTTTTGCACTCTCTACATTATCCTGGACAAAGAAAATAGTGTCATCTATATATTGCAAGATTGCTAGACCACCATCAACTAAATGCGAATTCAACCCTTTAATCAACCCCAAATCTTGTGCTCTCTTAACTAAGAGAACTAAGATATCCCCCACTAGATCAAACAACAGAGGTGAAAGAGAATCACTCTGCCTGAGACCTTTGTAGGTTTTGAAGTAGTGCCCCAGATTATTATTGACTTTAACACAAACTCTCCCACCACTAACTACTTTTAAAATACAATCAATCCACTGAGATGAGAAATCTTTCATATTGAGAGTCCTAAAAAGGAAATGCCATTTCACTTTATCATAAGCTTTTTCAAAGTCAACTTTGAACAGAATCCCTAACTTTTTTTTTCTATGGAGTCCATGTAAGGTTTCATGTAAAGTTACCACCCCATCCATGATAAATCTGCCTTTAAGAAAAGCTGTTTGAGTTGAGAGAATCATATTATCTATCACTCTAGCTAGTCTGGCAGCTAAGATTTTAGTTAGGATTTTATAACTAATATTCAACAGGCAAATAGGCCAAAAGTTCTGGATTCTATCTGCATTCTTTTCTTTTGGAATCAAAGAGATCATGCCATGGTTAAGTCTAGAGATATCCGTTTTTCCAACAAAAAAGTCATCTAGCACAGCTTTGAGATCAGCCTTCACCAAAGGCCAGAATCTCTGATAAAATTATGCTGAAAATCCATCTGGCCCAAGGGCTTTATTCTCCTTCATGAAAAAAACAACCTCTCTTAGCTCTTCCTTGCTGAGACTTTGAGTCAAGGACTTCTTGTCCTGCTCATCAGCGGGGGGATGCCATGCAGGTTGAGCTAAATACTTGTGTTCTCTGGCTACCCAAAGGGTTCTTATAAAAGTTGGTAATGTACAGAAGTAGGTCCTCCTCACCCTCAATCATACCCTCCTCTTGATGTAGAGTAAAAAAAAATGGAATTTTTCCTATTTCTTTCATTTGCTTTAGTATGAAAGTATTTAGTATTGTTATCCTCTTTTAAAAGGTTTTTCTCTTTGAATCTTTGGAACCATTTCAGTTCCTCTTCTCTTAGAAGCTGAACCAATCGAGCATCCAAACTAGACTTGTAAGCTCTATTGCCAGCATCCATCCCATTTTGTTCACAATGTTTATCCAACGAATCTATCTTTTCCAAAAGTTCCTGTTTTTTTTTTTCCTATATTGGCCTTCCACATTTCTATTCCAACCTTTTAAAACCTTTCTAAGCTTTCTCAATTTGGTTTGCCAGGCATCCAAAGGAGACAACCTCCCATTTGGTTGCTCCCAAACTGCTTGGATCACATTAGCAAGATCATCCCTCAAGAACCAGTCAATCTCAAACCTAAACACATACATGTGCTGACACTTCCCCCTGTATCAATGAGGAGGGAAGCATGGTCTGATAACACTCTAAGTAAGGCTTTAATGTGGATCAGAAGATGCTGTTGTTCGCATGGGATACTAACCAGTACCCTATTCGAACAATTCAAAAGTAGGATTTTCATAGTCATTGCTCCAAGTGAAACATCTATCACTCATCTTTATTTCCAGCAGCCTAGCACTTGCAATGATAGAGTTAAAGAGGAAACTCCATCTATTGCAGCCTCTTGGTTTATTCTTCTCACATGATCTTCTAATCAAGTTGAAATCACTAGCCAAACACAGTGGCAGGTTCAAACCATTCAGAATTTGTGCTAGTTTAGTCAAAAAGGAAACTTTACCCTCATTTTGAGCAGGGCCATAGGCAACAACAACCAAGTCCCACATGAACTTGTCATTTTTGTTTTGGAGGGATACTTTAACAAAGAGATCATCTACACACGAATTAGTGACATTGAAAAAGTTCATATCAGTCCCAACCAAAATGCCACCTGATCTTCCTCTAGGAGGAGACCAAAACCAGAAAAAGTCTTGATCCCCAAAGAGATAGTTCAGTTCTTCTTTAGAGAAGTCACTTTTAATGGTTTCCTGAATACCAATAAACTGTATCTTCATGTCTAGGATGGTTTCCCTAAGAAACCTCCTCTTCACAGGACTACCTAAACCTCTACAATTCCAGATGAGGCCTTTCACTGTTTTGTTTTGGCTTTATTTTTGCTGAATCTATACTCTAGAGCAGGTTTAACAGAACAAGTTCAGGAGAACCTCCTTTCTTTTTCTTCCTTCCTACTGAAGCCAGCTGGAACAGAGCCAGATTGGATTCATCTAACCCATCCTCTTCTACATCTTTCTCAGTCACCTAATCCTGAAACACTATAGATTCAAGTTTATCCTGATCTATAACAGTTTCATTTTGATTTATTGTTTTATGTTTTTTACTCTCCAACATCAGATTAGTTTGAGCCTGTTCTTGAGATTTGAGCAGACCTAAGTTGTGCTCTACCATATCTAAAGAACAACCTAAATCAAAACCTAGAGAAGAAGCTATTGGAGAGAGGGACTCATTGGAAGAATTAATGACAGTAGGAAATGTACCTGTTTCCATTTCCAAATCCTTGAGTCCGGCTCTCTCTTTGGCCTTATCAATTACATTTGCATCTTCAGTGTTCTTGAGTCTTAAGTTTCTTCTGGGTTGAGAGTGCCCGTGCCACCTTAATAATGGTCATTATCTTCAAATTAGCTCTCCATTTGTTGACTATCTGCTAGTGTTACCCCCACTTGCCTTGCAAAGTTGTCGAGCAGGTGGCCGGCGACGCGCAACTTCTGGAGGAGATGGTGCCGGTGTGCCTCCGTGTCGGTGTCGCGTTGCTTTCTTGGAGTCCATTGGGTTGGTTGCGCCGAAGTCCTATCACTATCCTGCTTGCTACACAGACATGTAGCACAGAGTTGATAGATGCAGCGACCTCGGCGTGCATGACACATACAAATCTTGGCACACCGAGAGATGCCGAATGGGCCTACGACTGTGATTTTTATGCAGGTTTGTCGACTGGTTGGGGAAGATCTCGAGCAAATCTGTAGGCATGGCTGGGTTTTTGGCGCACTGATTTGTATGACACATTGGGAGAAAAAAAATCTTGAGCAACTTAACATTGTGAAGATACAACAAGCAGGTATAGCCACTCATGGTGCCACTCATTATTGTTATCGTGTTATGTATGATCGTGTTTCATGCGGTACACTGTTAAAGCATTATGTGATGTTTTTTGTATGGAAGCAATAATGCTCTCGATCTCTGGACCATCTGCCCTAATGGGCATTGGCAGTGACAGTACTACTGACTGTGCCCACGACACAATGCTGGCCCAATTTACTTGCTAGCTTTGGATGGAGGATTTGTGGCCGACCAGCTGCTTACAGATTAGTCAAGGTTTTAAGTCCCATTTCATAACTTTTAACCTATTCAACCAAATCAGGTGTTTAAGTACTTTATAGAAATCTAACGAAATTATCTACAACGATCTAGTAGATCAAATTCTCAGATTACCCACATAACATGCCCAAAACTGCTCTACAAGCCACTGTCACGAAATCAATCTAACAATTAGGGTTTTGGCAACGATTAACCATAACTACTAGCATCCTCCCCACTATAATCCACCATAAACTCCTTCTAAACGCTGAACTAGCCGAGAGAAGAAGCTTGGGTCATTATCCTAGCAATCGGACGTCGGGATCGACACAAATGCGAAGCCCTTATCTTTCTTCTCCCTCCTCTCCTTCTCCCTTCCTTGCTGCAGCAGCCCCTTATTTTCTCTTGCCGCAGCCTCCTTCTTCCCTGATGCTGGTCCTTCCTCTTCCTTGCTTCCTTCTTGCTTCTTCCTTCCTCATCCTCGCGTCCTTGCGGCAATAGCCAAGCAACAGCAGCACGTGGCAATAGCAAAGTACGGCAGCAACAGCATACCAGGGCAGCTCGCGGCACACGGCGAGGCTGCGCTAGGGCAATGCAACACCCCAATCCAACACGGAGCTTAGAATGCCACTAATTATACAAACTATCAATTTTAACATCATTTCACAATAAATTATAGCAAACATCTCGACGATAAAATTCGTCCACGGGTCACATTAAAACAAGTATAATGATATAACAACAATGGATAATTAATTTCTAGGAAGCATAGCAAGATAATAATCCAAAAACAATACAAAACTAATCGAATAAAGTATATTGAATGAATATCAACTCCAAGAACTTTTTTATTAATTAATCTTTTAAAAATTAATTTTAAAGTTAACCCCCAACGCACTTTATTTTCAATTCTGACTCTTTTGGTCACGCCACCACCCATAACGTGACAAAACAACATTGTCACGCCATAGGATAAGTCTGCAAAAACGTAATTTTTGTCACGCCACTGTTGGTGGCGTGACCAAACAACACTGTCACGCCATCACCCGTGACGTGACAAGAATTGGCCCAAAACGGGTTGGCGTGACAGTGTTATTTGGTCACGCCACGAATGGTGGCATGACCAAAGGGGTCAGAATTGGAAATAAAGTGCGTCGGGGGTTAACTTTAAAATTAATTTTAAAAAAAGATTAATTAATAAAAAAATTCCAACTCCAACCTATCATATAAGACCATTTAAAACTAACAAGTCCTAAATATAATTAATTCATCACTCTATAATAAAAGTTCTCATATCCAATAAATTAAGTAATTGAGTGTGGGTTTGTGGTTCAAAGTACGCTAGCCCTTCCTAAGTGAAATGTCATCAACGGTCATCTAAAAACAACAATAAAGCAAGAGTAAGTTCAAAACTCAGCAAATATATAATAAAACCATAAACAACAATTTATCAACCATAATCAAGGTCATCATCATCATCTATCTATTTCCTACTCAAATAAACAAATCATATTCTATATAGGTAAAGTTGTACAACTCTGCAGAGTGTGTCTTAAAAACCTATTCAAATAGTCATGCCCCCGGACACAAGCATTGTGAGGAAGTTACACTGGTTAGTTTTATTAACTTAAAATTGTAAGCTAAAACTTGCTGGAAAATCTTGGTGGTTCTAAAGTTGCGACATGTGGATGGAAGTATGGTTGTTGTGTCAGGACACGCTGAATGGAAGCATGGTCTTTCTAGTTTGCGACATGCTGGATGGAAGCATGGTCGTTTGTGTCGGGACATGCTGGATGGAAGCATAGTCTCTATAATTTACAAGGTGCTGAATTTAAGCACGGTCGTTGGTGATTGAAGATAGTTTGGTTGTGGTTGCGACATGCTAGATGGAAGCATGGTCACTAGGAACGTGATCATATGGGTAAACAGGTTGAAACAACACTTGATCTTACAAAATAACATTTGGTTTTAATGTCAAACATGGTAAGTCATAAGTTTGGAAAATAACTATAGTATTGAGAAAATTGGCTTTGTGTTGAAAACAAACATACAACCCCTTCCTTGGAAAGCCCTGTATCTATATATTTGCATTTGCGGTAGGGGCTTGTTGAGTACTTTTTGTACTCATGGTTGCTTAACCATGTGGATTCATACTATGAAGCCAAAGACTCGGTGTATGCATATTTCTATGCATCCGACTATGGAGATGTTGGAGACAACGTTAACTAGGTCCTAGCCCTAATCAGTTTGCCTGTGACAAATCATGGAGGCCACACTCTTTTGAAATCTTTTCCATTGCTACTATGTTGACTTTTCACTGTTACTCTAAACTATTTGGTCGGTCGGGCCATTCTGCAAACTCTGGCCCTAAGCCCTTTTTATCATGTTCTGTAATAATATTTAGTTACTATTATGTATGTGTGTGTGTATGTGATATTCGTTGATAATTGTACAGTGTGAGCTAGCTACTGATCATAAGACTAGCTTAGAATACACAAAGGGTCTCCACACGGTCCCCACATGCATCTAGGCTCGATATCATGTTTAGTGTAGGCTTATATGCTAGGTTTCAAGCTTTCCCTAAATAATTGCATTTAGTGACCGTTAAGAGAATTCTTAGATATTTAAAATACTCCTTGTTGATGCACAAGACTCAGGGTCTTGTATCGAACTTATGAATGTAATCAAGAGGATAATAACACACCCAGAGATTTTATTGCCGTGGACAATTAATTTACAAGAGATGCAAAAAAAAGAGTCTTCTTCCGTTGTTTTTTTGTTGGAGGCACACAGGTCCCCTAATTTATATCTATCTAAGGTGTGGCAGTTACTACATGAATAGATGCCGCCCTTCCTCATGCATGTTTCTTTGTCATGTCTTAAACTGTCGCATTCTTCATCAAGTGTCATAAGTTGCTAGATGTGTTATTAACTTCTCTCACATGTTAAATTACAATTAATGTGGTAAACCGTCAAGACCTCGACCAGTTATACTCTGTTCTAGAGAACGTATAGCCATTGGTTGGGGACTAGTAGTTATTGTCCATGGTTGATAGCTAAAGGGCATAACTATCACAACTCGGACCAGTTATATGTATAGTTAATGGTTGGGGAAGTCAATTATTACCCCTTACTGGTCGTCAATGGGTGTAACTGGTTGACGACCCGTTATGTTAAACAAAGCATTTCTTTATCTTTCTCGGGTTGAAAGCATAACTAGGTTTAATGGGCCCATTAAGGTACTAGGTGGGTCATGACTAAATGGGCCTAAATGAAATCCTATTTTGATTTTTCTATGACTAAATGGGCCTAAATGAAATCATATTTTGATTTTTCTTGAGTGAAAATATAAATTTAGTCAATGGTCCTCGTCACTCCCCTAGCATTGGACTTTGGTATCCCAAAAGTGAAAAATTCGAGTTGCTTGGCTATTCGGATTCCGATTATGCCAGGTGTAAAAGTTACTGTAAAAGCAGTTCAAGGAGATGTCATTCGCTAGGTAGATCCTTAGTCTCATGGACTTCTAAGAAACAAAACTCTGTTTCACTGTCTACCGTCGAGGTGAAATACATTGCCGCCCGTAGTTGTTGTGTACAAGTTTTGTACATGAAGCAAACCCTTTTAGACTATAGGATCTCCTTCAATAGTATGCCTCTACTGTGTGACAAGTGAAAGTGAAAACTGCAAATAATCTAGTTCAATACTAGGGAAAAAACACATTGATATCTGGCATCATTTCCTTAGAGATCATATTGCAAAAGGTGACATTGTGCTAACCCATGTAAGAACCAATGATTAACTTGCAGACATTTTCACCAAGCCACTAGATGAGGCACGCTTTTGCAAGTTGATGAGTGAGTTAAATATTATAGATGCCTCTAACGTTGCATGATCATGTTTACTTCTTGTAATATATTGTGATGTGTATATATGCTTTATTTTGTTAAATACTTGTAGATTTGGATCTTATTTGCTTTGACTTTTGTGAGCTGAAATGGGATTATCACATTAAGGGGGAGCATAATACCTTTCATGTATCCTTGCAACCCTAGCAAACCTATATGTGAACATATCAATAACTTGCTAGTTGGCATCTGTAAAAGACATATCTTAAGCCAAAATGTTTTGAAAAATGTTTGTTCACGCAAATGTACTATATAATATGGTTTCTAATGTTTTTCAAATTTCCATCATGAAAAAGAGACCAAATTCCTTTCATGAAAATTATATTAAAAATATGTCTTGAAAATTATTTTGGAAAGAAAAGTGGTTGGTCAAATGTTTTCCCCAAAAATCTTTCTTTTGGCCAACATCTTGGAAAATGAGAATTGCAAAATAACCAAAAACCTATATGTGCTTAAATTGCGGGCTTTCTAGCACAACATGGGTCTAAGTCTCTTGGCCAAGATGCATGTTTCCATATCTCTGTACTTGGTGGCACAAAATTAGGCCCATACATTTCCAAAGAACCTAATATCAAACTCATTTGATTCACTCTTTTGAAAAAAAATAAAAAATTCTTTGGAAGTCTATATGCGTAAGAACAATATCTTCTAGAAATCATATTTTGTGGTTCTCATCGACTCAACCATGCCCAAACATGTTTTTCCTTGGTTGTAGTTGGTTTGGAGCATGGAAGAGCAAAATCTCAACTGAAATAGTAGTTCTCATTTTTTCAGTGTAGATCGGATTATCCGCCTCAGGCCGGATTATCCGGGTCACCCAGTCGGATTATCCGCCTTGCATTGGGGGGCAGCAGGGGTTACCACTTATCTCTAGGATCTAATTTGCGCTGTTCGATTTTAGTTTTGCCATGTTGGACATCCGATCCACTTCACAGACTCAACTAACAAATATAATTTTTTTTTACCTTGCTCAAGTTTTATTGTACTTTCGTAAGTCTTCGGTTGCTTGTCGTATGTCTTGTTGTTTGGTGATTTGCGTAGCCAACTTTGTGGACACGTAAGTGCTTCAACCATCTTTGGCGATAATGAGCTTCGGAAGGGATCTCTACCATCTGTGCTAAACGTCGATTCAGAAGCAACTGTAGAAATTGGAACATCTACCATTCATAATATAGGGTACCTATTTGTATTCCCTCTCCACCAACTCAATATGTCAAATTTACTTGTGTTTTTCTCACAGTTCTTTGCCAAAAATCTTGACAACTCAGAATTGCATAAGACAGTTCAGTTCAGTAGAAACATAGAAAATATTTTTCTGAGCCTGTTGTCCAGTGAATCATCATGATTGGGAAGTAACGTGGGGAGTTAATAACTAATTAGGTCCCTCTAGCAACAAAACATCAAAATGTTGTAGTTCAGTGCACTCAATGTAATGTTTTGCAGTACTAGTACCAAAAGACAGGCTAGAACTGTGAATTATAGGAGAACAACTGTGCTAAAAATTGCATTGAGACAGAGAGGACGGTGAGTAGAAGAAATAGCAACATAATTATTTAAGCTCTGAAACATTGACTTTTTTTTTTGTAAAGCCATACACTATAATTATCAAAACAATGCACACTTCTTGACGAGCATTGACAGGTTTGACACTATAAGAGAAATCAAAACATAAAAGTGTATGACTTGGCTCTATCTTGATTATGGATCCACATGAAGCATCCAGTGAGAAGCATCCCACAAATCTGGGAGGCCTTGAGATGAATTGGTAACATCTTCATTTCTTTCTTCGATATTAAACACAAGTACACAGCTGGTTCCTTTCCTGAACTTCTGCTGAACACCATCCACCAAAATATGGTGGGCATAGCAAATAATTTTCCTAAGCATTTGTTCTTATGACTGCCTCATTTAATAGAGTATAATAACTTTACTAAACTCACCTGCTGCTCTCACAAATTGAATATCAGTGCATGTTTTCAGCACTAAAACATTTGCTTTCTTGGTGGATAGCTTTGTAATTATCCTTTTACCTGTATTTTCCATTTATGTGTGGAGAAAAAGGTATGTTTTATCTCCAGACTGACTATTGGTTCTGCACCACATATGTCTATACTCTGTAAGACGAACTCTTGCTAATTACTTGTGTTTCAGCCTTGTGTCTTGATAGTTTTATTTCCCTTTATTTGAGTTGTTTGTTTCTACTGGTATGTGTAAGAAATATGATTGATTGATTGATCTTGCAGGCGACTAGGAAGCCCATCAAGTTCGTAGGGTAAGAACCAATGGAGGACCTTGGACTTTCTATTATTATCATATGGCACAGCATGTTCTGGTCAACTATTAGCCTCGATGTCCTTGGAACAAATCTTGTCATCATGATGGTCTTTTGTACTGAAAATTTCTAGTAAGGCCTGGGCTATTAGGCTTGATGTCCTTGGAGTAAATCTTGTCATCACGATTCATGTTGGATTGATTAAAATGTGAAAATCTTATTTGATTGCTCTCTCTGAGTTAGTTCAGATTTTCTGTTAGCAAGAAACTGAGCTGCTTTTCTGTTAGCTAGTTCAAAGTTCATACCAAGGAGACAAGGACTATCAAGGCTTGATAAGTGCTGCTTTTGTGATTTTTTTTTTGTTCACCTCCATTTTCATGTTGTAGGCTTTGTATCAAGGAGATATCACATGCTTTAATAGTTGTAATACAGTAATGGAAGTACTTCATATCAGCTTTGATCTGCTCATATGTTATGCTTCTTTTATAGGGGAAATTTTGTTGGTGCCACTGTAAAGATGTACAATATCGGTTCTGCATCGGAAAATTAGACCATGTCGTTTTTGCCACTGGAATTTTTGCGTCATTTTATTTTTGCCACTACCGTCGGTATCTATTAGTTTGACTGGTACAATAGATCATTTGACCGCTATTTCATTGTCAGGTTTTTCCAAAAGACATCCAATACCCCTATCAACTTGTGGGCCCCACTATTAGTCCCTCATCTCTCTCTTTGCCTCATTTCTCTCTTTGCCGACCGGGAGGACCACCACCAACGCCGAGGAGGAGGCGCGACGAGGAGGTGGAGCACGACAAGGCAGGGTTGGCGGTGGAGGAGGACGCGCCAGAGGGGGATTGGGGTGGGGAGCGCGTTGAAGGAAGACGGTGAGAGGAGAGTGGCGAGCGAGGCGGAGGCAAAGGTGGGCAGGGTGGAGAGGAGGCAGGGGGTGTTGCGATAGGCTGGAGCAAAGGAGGAGGCAGGGGCATGACGGTGGGCAAAGGAGGCAAGGGACACGATGGGCAGCACGGGGTTAGGCGACACTAGTGAAGAGAGAGAGAGAGAGGAGAGATAAGTCTTTTCGCACACAATTTGACAGTCAAAGGGCTTTGACTGATGATAGTGGTAAAAGCAAAATGATGCAAAAATTTCAGTGGCAGAAACGACATGGTCCAATTTCCCGGCCTTGTTTGGGAAGCTCAAATTCCCGGCCCACTTCCCAAACAAAGCCCTAGGGCATGTATAGTGGTACAGACAGTTGTTGTCTATACTACTCCTCCATGTCATTTGTAGATAGCACTAAAAACACCCCTACAATGGGTTGTCTTTTTAGTTGTCTATATAGAACCCCACAATTGCATGAAACATGAAAAATTATTGATCAACATTAAATTATATCTTTGTGGTCTATTTTGTTGCTTTTTGCCACAACTTAAACACACTTGTATGAACAATATTATGGACATAATGCACAAGAATAATATTATTATATAAGAAAGGGATTAGTTCTCACACATTGGGCAAAGAGTGAATTGCATGTTAGACCGCTATTTTTTTCGAGAAGCAAGTTCGGCCCCTACAATTTATGTATTTTACTTTAGTACAAATACATGTTCCAAAAGATTTATTATGAGTGAAATATATTAAATATGATAAATATAATCACATGAAATTGAATTTGTAGGAACGAGTACATATCGAAATTGTCTACTAATAGAAAAAATATTACATAATAAAGTTATTGAAACTAGGCATAATGATTTTACTTATTCCCAAAGTTGTGCCAAATATGCTCAACTAAATCACTCTTGAGTTGTGTATGTGTTGGTCGAGCAAGAATAAACGAATTCCTTCGTAGCACGTCTGTGAAGCAAATGTTAGGGTCATTTGTAACACCCTAGCCCAACATGAGCCTGGAATGCTACCAAACTAACATTAAACAATTCTAAGCCAAAACATTCTATCAAATTTTTGGTAGAACCTTCCGTGTATTGTTAACTACCAGGAGGTCCCAACATTTGAATAAAACATATATAAATAATCCAATATTCAGAATCATCAATAGACATTCAAAACATGTAAGCAACTAGCATATTCAAAGGTATCCAAAAGACACTACTCATCATTATTACACTTAATCCAATGCATGAAGCATAAACATAATCAATCTTTAAGCAGTTTGCTCTTTTATTAAGGTATGAACTAAAAAATTTATCAACTTTAAAGGTGGATGGCAGTGTGTGTGTCTAATTCAAGTCTACTCCCTCCCATGCATGCTGTCCTTGCAAATGGTACCTAAAAACACAACAAAAAACAAGGGTGAGCCCAAAGACTCAGCAAGTACCAATAATGAAACATTAAACTCACATTTACAGCATCAACATTCTATTCCAAAACTTTACTCGAAAACATATCTCATAAGGTATGTATGCAAATATGCAATGCAACTTTTCTCTTTCACTCTTTGTCGCATTTCACCGGTAATGCGAGATATGCGACCGTCGCAACATACCATGCCTGTACTCGTAAGCACAGGGACCAATTGCCCAATACTCTGCAAGTAAAGGGGACCTCAAGCCCACACTCCACAAGTGTGGGGACCTCAAGCCCGTCATATACATGACGAGGATCTCAACAAATGCTTGGTCACCACGTGACCAAGTCTTCATTTTATCAACATGATGCATATGCACAAGTCATGAATCATCATAATCATACCTCCTCAACAATATCATTTATAAATTTAACTCATTCATACTTCTATCATACATGTTCATAGACATGCAAACACTCAAGCAACCATGCATCATACACATTTTCACAACATTAATAATCATGGTCAACAACATCTATAACATCCTAGCATCCATAGACATCACAATTATTTACAATACTAGCAAACAAGTACTTGCCTTAACCGCGTGAGAACGGAGGATGCGAAGAGGGTGCTGCCTCCGGGACCACTCCTCCACCTAAAATTCATTTAAAGCTTACTAAGACAACAGTAATGGACCAAACAACCCATATAAGCAAGCATGAACTAGCAATAGCTTGTAACGCGATCCCGACTCCAATTTCCTAAATGCTGAACTAACCCCTCTGTAAACAGTTGTGTTAAAAAATTTGTATCTTTTAGTACAGGAGTCCAAATGACGTGTTCATGGACTTCATTGAAAGGTTATTAAATTCTCCAACTAAACCTAGTTGGTGGGCCTTCCTGATTCGGCCATCTAATACCCCTATCATGCCAATTAACAGAACATCATTTTCACATCGGGTTCTCTAGACAGTACACTAAAACTATCATAACTTTTAACTCGTTTGTCCAAACTTCACGTTCTTGACCTTGCCTGAAAGCTACGACAATTATATATAACTTTTGTTATACTGAGCTTCTTTAATTTGTCCTTTGACTGATCGCTCCAGTCAGATTACTAAAACCTGTCAGAATACCGACAGATTTGCGGAACAGCGGCGCTACGAAATTCATAACTTTTGAACCGCTCATCCAAACGATGTGATCTAATACTTTATTGAAAGCTAAAGATGTGACCTACAAATCTCTAGGAGATGGACAGATCAAAATGTGCAGTTAACATCCTCAAAACAGACGAGCAATACAGACTGCCAGAAACCGACCTAATACCGACATTGCCAAAACGCGAAACTACACGACTAATCGAACGAGATCGTGGGTTACCCTTGGAGAACGAGATGAAGAATGCGGAGACCTAGCGAAGATCCTTCCTTTCCTTCCTCTTTTCCTTCTGCCCTTCCTCTTCCTTTCTTCTTCTTCCTTTCTCTCCTTCTTTTCTCCTCTTGGCATGGCAGCAGGGAAGGGGATTGCTACAGTTCTCGTGTGCTACAGTGCGGTGGTGCTACAGTAACCACAAGCTACAATACTTGCTTAGGGTTTGGCTGCCCCTCTCCTCCACTAATGGGCCAAGGTACTGTGGGCTTTCAACCCACAGCCTAGGTTCTCTGAAACAAGTGAAAAACCCTCTGAACTTCCAGTTAAAACTATTCTCTAACACAAATTTTCAATTTGATTTATTTAATCCTCTCTCTAACTTGATTGGAGTCTCTAAGGTTATACGGGGTATTACATTGTACCCCCCTTAACAGAATTCGACCCCGAATTCTTTCCATCGCTCTACCCGAAGAACAATCACAGCTAAAATTTACGAACAAAATCACACACCTGCTGTGAACAATTCCGAATATTGCTCGCACATGCAAGACTCTAATTCCCAAGTCACTTCCCTCTTGGACTTATGGGATCACACCACCTTGACGGATACCATCGTCTTTCACCTCAACACTAGTCTCGACCTTTACAAGTACACTCATCATACGGGATTCAAAAGTAAGGTCTTACTCGTTGGCCAACAGCCCTAACAAAGTCTCAAACTCCGGACCTCTCATGTGCTCTCTCAGCACCGGAATATACAAGACATTGCATACTCCGCGCAAGTACTCGAGACAGTCCTAGCGATACGCCAATATACAAATTCCCGTGACTAAGGAACCTATCCAACACACCTTTGGTTAAACTTCTTTTTGGTACCGAAGTACACCGTGTGCACAAAACACACGGAACTCTTGTTCCGACTCTTAGTCGATTACTTTACCTATGCAAGCAGCATCTCCTTTGACAAGGGACGCACAAAGAACTCGCCTACCAACTCACTTATCCGAAGAACTCAAACAAAAGAGTCATAATGCATCTAACTCAAAACCATCTTCCCTTAGAAGAGCCCAATCCAAAATCAATGGATTTACCACGAAAACTTTTCTACTTTCCAAGTAGACAGTTTAGAAATAAATGCCACACAAGCCAAAGACGAAAACACTCGAAAAAACCAGATTAACCATTTCTTTTTTTTAACTGGAGGGAATCACACATACCGACAAGAACCAACTCAATTTGTAATTGACATCCATCATAATCACATAGTTCAAGTAAGAACTAAGAGAATATCTCACTATTCAAGATCACACCCTTTTCCACAATCTTTCTTTTAAAAATTTAACTTTCTCTTAAACCATAGAATCCCAAGTCATCGCATAACATATTAACTCATTTCTCTTAAATTGACAACCTCAAAGCTATATTCTACCGAATACAAAATCCACACTTATGCAGGGAGACTCTTCCAACCACAATATCACACTCTAGCCAACTTCATTACCGAATGAATTACTTTGACAAAATAATTCCCAACACAACTCAATATAGATTTCACCCACCATCACATCCCTCAATCCATTAAGGATAACCAATTTGAAATTCATATCACACACTCATTTACTACACTGAAAGGATACTATCAATGATCATCCCACTACTCAGAATCTATTCTTATTTTACTGCTTTTACACATAACCACTGGCAACTAAGATTCTAGCATAAAAATGGAAGGCCCAAATTCAACCTCCAAGACTCCTACAACCAACTTTTCGTATAAAAGATTGAGAAAACTTCAGATTCACTCACTATAATTCCCACACTCTAAACATACTCAAACATTATCATTCACATGTAAAATATTTTTCTAAACCAAATTATATTTTAGAAGAATTCTATCTCCCAGAAGGTTTTTCACTAAAACCAGGGCATACCTGCCGACATCTCAACCTTACATACTATTCCATCAATTGACATTACGATTAAATTACTTCGCTAATCCTACATCTCATTAAACTACATCGTCATAGATCACATACCCAACCTTGCAAAATTACCCAATCGCGATACCCTAACACATTGATCAAGCTTCCAGACTTTCGATAATCCCAACTTTCCAACATGATTGAAGGTTCTTGGATTATAATTCGCTATGGGTTTCACTAGTTGTAACACTAATCAGTTTTATTTCAACGACAATCATTCCATTTAAATCCAATTCCTTCCAAGAGTTTTAGGACAAAACCAAATCACTTTCTACTGATCTTCCAATAGCTTGGCCCCCATAATTCTTACTGCGATCATGTACTTGACCACCACCAACCAATCGTCACATTACACCCTGTAAGACCTTGCAGCCCACTTCGGTTAATCTTTTCTCAATAGGAAAGAGCAAACAACTACAAATTTTAACACACGAGGAAACACTACTCCTCACAATGAGCACGAGACCCAAGAGAAATAGTCAAATAGCATTGATCTCGAAAAAATAAAAGACGAGACCACATTTGAGGGCACAAGTTCACAAGAGGGGAGTTTCGGACAACAATAAATCACAATAAAACACTGCTTTTGAAACTCAAGAAACACTTAAGCGGCAACGAAAGAAAAGTTGCAGGTTACAATCTTGAACTCCAACCTCAAATACTTATGGTACACCCTTTTTTTCTTCTCTTTAATAGAGAAAACAATTTCCTTTGTTTACATCACCACTTACCAACCAAAGAAGAAGTACTTCTAAAACAATTCACATTAATCACTTAAGAACTCATCAGAACAATCTCCCGCCTCGCCTTTCTCATCAATTTCAGCCACCACATTAAGCATGAACTACCAAAAGCTCACAAATGCAAAACTCCAAACTTTTCATTTAACCGATATTACGGGAGGCGGTCAAATTACCTTCTTTCTAAAAGAATCATCTCTACTCCCACAAGTCACAACCCTTTACGAACAATCTTATTAACATCAAGGATAATAAACTATTAATAAGAATCTTTATCGTCAACTCTTTTAACAATGGCATGCAGCCACAAGTCACATTCCTCATGAGATACACATGAATAAATCATATTTCTTTTTCAACCCTTCACCTATTAGTAATTCTCACACTCATTTTGTACACAACTTCCAATCTAGCGGTTATCGTAGTCATTTAATGAATTATACAGTTATAGGAGAATTTATGATCCTTCCTCTATCTGCATTCATACTAGCGAATATGAGACCATCAAGCAACCAATTAAAGGCAATTTTTCAGATTATTATCCACTAGGACAACAGTCAAATACATCCTTATCTCTCCTTTCCTACACAATTAGAGTTATCCATTGTGATCAAGTAATCCAACCGGTTTAACAACCTAAACAATTTTAATGATCAACCTTCTCATCAAGGACACACTATTATCCTACCACTCCACCATCAAGTAAACAAAGATCGCCAACTACATCCCATCAGTTCATCTCTTAGCGATGCTCGACACCATACTTTGATACATTATAATTGCACCTAGCAATTACATATGATCAGTACTTATCCATGAAAGATAACTTCCAAGATGACTATCCACTTATGACACTAATCTAACACCTTCTGGACTTATCCATCCCAAAAGATTAGGTTAATCCGTTGAGTCCAGCAAATCCAATCTACTAGAGAAGCTTACCAAATTTATCACCCATAGTGATCAAACCAGTCTCATCAACGTTCCATACTTCCAAATAACTCTTATGTCCCCAATTAGGTATGGACATACTTTTTGTCACTACCTAACAGGTAAATACCCTATGACAACATCACATTAATCAACTCCAATTCCAAAGATCTGGGCTACGATCAATCATGCACCACGCTGCAGATCCGACTTGAGAACTCAAACCTTATCAATGAACTCCTATGTTTAATACCCCTCGCTTAAACATATTAGGATCTCACAAAAAGATTTTAACTCCCTTTAGGAAAAGAGGCATTGACTTCAAAACTCGAAATAATCCAAAAAAAAAAATACATAAAGCCAAAGCTTTCACATAATAAAGAACTTGCAACAGAAACTTTCAGCATCCCGAATACCAAGCGAATAAATGAATCATATTTTCCAATAAGAAGGGTAGAACTCCCAAGACACAAATAGAGACCAAGTGAAATCCCAACAAATTTCACCATCTGCATCTATACCCAGAATTAGTCTAAATCAAGCAAAAGAAGAGAACAACTTTGAACAACTTTTCTAAAGGTATTCACCTGCAGTACCTGTAGCTATGGTACTCGAGGTAGTCATTTCGCTATTCTCACACTACGAACGGTGGTGTAACCTGGTAAAGCCTAGGGTCACAACTACGACCTCAACCTCTCAACAACAACTATAGTTACAGACCTATCATAATAATCATGTCATAAGCATTCGTAATCAGTTCATAACAGCAATGATCATTGCGACATAACAGAAACGTAAATGCAATGCTTGACCCCTTCCTATCCTACTGTGCACCAGTGTGTTAAGTTTTTTTTTTAAGTTCATTAATCATTACAAAATTTTTTAGCAAATTAAGTTACCTAAGTTGTTAATCCATTCACCATGGACCTACAGCCCGCTCTGATACCAACTGTAACACCCTAGCCCAACATGAGCCTGAAATGCTACCAAACTAACATTAAACAATTTTGAGCCAAAACTTTCTATCAAATTTTTGGCAAAACCTTCCCTGTATTGTTAACTACCAGGAGGTCCCAACATTTGAATAAAACATATATAAATAATCCAATATTCAGAATCATCAATAGACATTCAAAACATGTAAGCAACTAGCATATTCAAAGGTATCCAAAAGACACTACTCATCATTATTACACTTAATCCAATGCATGAAGCATAAACATAATCAATCTTTAAGCAGTTTGCTCTTTTATTAAGGTATGAACTAAAAAATTTATCAACTTTAAAGGTGGATGGCAGTGTGTGTGTCTAATTCAAGTCTACTCCCTCCCATGCATGCCGTCCTTGCAAATGGTACCTAAAAACACAACAAAAAACAAAGGTGAGCCCAAAGACTCAGCAAGTACCAATAATGAAACATTAAACTCACATTTACAACATCAACATTCCATTCCAAAACTTTACTCGAAAACATATCTCATAAGGTATGTATGCAAATATGCAATGCAACTTTTCTCTTTCACTCTTTATCGTATTTCACCGGTAATGCAAGATATGCGACCGTCGCCGCATACCATGCCTGTGCTCGCAAGCACAGGGACCAATTGCCCAATACTCCGCAAGTAAAGGGGACCTCAAGCCCACACTCCACAAGTGTGGGGACCTCAAGCCCATCATATACATGACGGGGATCTCAACAAATGGTTGGTCACCACGTGATCAAGTCTTCATTTTATCAATATGATGCATATGCACAAGTCATGAATCATCATAATCATACCTCCTCAGCAACATCATTTATAAATTGAACTCATTCATACTTCTATCATACATGTTCATAGACATGAAAACACTCAAGCAACCATGCATCATACACATTTTCACAACATTAATAATCATGGTCAACAACATCTATAACATCCTAGCATCCATAGACATCACAATTATTTACAATACTAGCAAACAAGTACTTGCCTTAACCGCGTGAGAACGGAGGATGCGAAGAGGGTGCTGCCTCCGGGACCACTCCCCCACCTAAAATTCATTTAAAGCTTACTAAGACAACAGTAATGGACCAAACAACCCATATAAGAAGCATGAATGTCGGGACCCCGGGTATACAACCCCAGGACCCTCTGTGCATTCTGAACTAGTCCCAGATCAGTAGCTAACTCGCACAGTTACAACATAGATGTAATCGCAACCATACAACAAAATAACGATGAAGTGGATAAATTAATATTAATAGGTAGCAAAAGGGACCTTATGGTCAAGTCTTACAGAGTGCGCCACGCAGGGCTTAGCAACAAAAGACAACTTGCAGCGGAAACAAAATATCTCGTGGAGGTCATTCGACATGCCCACAGGCAATCGAGTGGAGGACGCAACCTAGTTCGCGAAGTCTTCAAGATACTCCTCTTCATAATACTCTGAGTTCTCTGGTTCTTCTGTTGGGATTAATCACACAGGGCGCAAGGCGTGAATACTTTGAATGTACTCAGCAAGTCGTAGGGAAATGTATGCAATTATTATTCATGCGAGGCTAGACAAGGATAGCTTTATGGCTATTTTGCGGAAAGCAATATTGACAGTAAATACAATAAGTAGATTGAAAGCACAATTTAAAAGATTAGTACATAAGTAATTCAGTTCTTTGCAACAATTAGAGATCAACCCAACCATTCCATCCAAACCATCAATTTCCACCATTTTAAAGAAAAACATCTACCCCTTGCGTGAAATCTCCAGGCATGTCCATAACCGGGGACACGGCTATTCGAATAGTTTTATACACTCTGCAGAGGTTGTACAGTTTTACCCATAAGAGATAATCATCTTATACTGTCCGCTCACACACTTCCGAGGTGTGCGACTAAGAGATTATCACAAGGCCATTACAAATCTTTGAACTAGCTAAGGCTGTCCGCTAAGGTTTCGCTTCTAACGAGCTTCGCACCCGCTAGATTTGTGCCCCTCTGCGCGTGAATCGGCCGCGCTCCACCGCAATGCGAACCTAGCTGACTCATTGCTAATTGATAGGCCAGGTCCACCCCATCCTGGACATGTGGTTGCACGATGTGACCCAGATCAATGGTTCAAGGTTAAGCCCTTAGTTGGCTGCTCAGGCGAGACTAATCCACGCCCCAATGTGCGTTACGGCACCCACACTCACCACCATCCACTCGCCCGAGCATAAAACATTTTCGGTTCAACCCGGCCAAAGACCACCCTAGCCTTGGCATAACATCTTTTAACAACAGTGGCCGCGCCACGATTCCATAATTCATTTAGTCAAGTTTATTCATATCAACATGCGATCATAAGTCCCAACATACAACTATAGCATGGCTAAGCATAATACGATACCCGTGTTGGTAATTTATCAATGTCCAACTAATATAAACCCTCCTAAGGTGTCCAATGGTTCATGTCATTCAAGAGTACATGTCGTTTGCAATTTATCAAGAAGGTATACATCAATTAGGCATTTATCTACTCTCGAAACAATTTAATATATAAACTAGAAATGCACGTTTATATAAAACAATATAGTTTTATAAAGATGGGTTCAATATGATCAAAGGTCTATGACTTGTCTTCGCTGAAGTGTTACGATGCTTCGGTCGTTGGGTCCAAGAATTCGTCGGGAACGCCAAAATCTACGCGCGCGAAAAGAGCCAAATAAATACAACAATTCCAAATAAAATCCAAAAATTACAAAATTAGAAGCGAAAGAGAGGGGCTGAATTAATATGAATTTAGAACCAAGAATCGACGGAATCGGATTCCGTATGAAGGAGAACGAAAATCCAGAAGTTTGACTTCACATGAAATATAGAATGTCATCGGACATGAATAGTGCAAGCTTGGATAAAAATGATAGCGCCAGCGAGGGAAAAGGAGGGGCAACCATCGAACTTAGCAAAATAGAATCCCAGGAGTGAGACGGACCCAATGGTGGTGATCGTGTCGTCGACGGAGGTCCGGTGCGACAACGGCGCGCAAAACAATGTCGAGGCTCAAGGAATAGACGAAATCTGGGCAAATCAGGAGAGGTTAGAGAGTGGGGTTGGTGGCGATTTGAAGAGGGAGGTTGGGAGCATATGGTGCTCACTTATATAGACGAAAGCGACACACGGTTTGACGAGGAACGCGAATGGGAGTCGTGATGGCGTACGCCGTCAGTGCACGGAGCTCCGGTGAACCGGCAGTGCTTCAGAGAAAAGGAAAGGAGCATGGCGTAGAACGTCGTGAGGCAAAGCCAACGGCAGCGACTACGTCGCCGGGGAATGATCGACGGCGCCGAAAACGACGACAGAAGGCTATTCGGCTCGCGACGAAAATATCTCGATTGCGGAGAAACGGAAGTGAGAGAGTGGGGCGAATTCTGGGAGGTGGAAGGGGAGGCCGAGGGGTTCATTGTGATGCGGGTGGCTTGGCGAACGGATGACCGGAGATGAAGAACCGAGGTGGAGGAGCTCCGATCAGTGCATGCAAGAACTAATTAGATGAATGGCTTGCTCTTGAGACGATAAACGCCGCTGGGTAACATGCATAGCTCAATTCTTCAATTTTGATGAAGATTTGAAAGAGAGAAGGATGGTGAGATGGACATGTACAAAAGACCAGACTAGAAGGTGACTAGAAGTGAGGAGGGAGGCTGGAGCTCACGGTTGGAAGAAAAACAACAAAATGAGCTCACTGGCTGCATGCATGCACATGCACGCACTCACTAACTTCACTAGCTAGCTACATACACACACATGCATGCTAAACACAGACTAACTCCTACATGCATATGCTAATGACTAGTTCTCATGCACTGACTCCACACATCTTGTAGCAACACTAGCTAACTACATGCTAGAACTACTTGCAGCTACGTGCAAAACTAATTAACACACTAATGCAAGCACTACTACATGACTCATGTGTTGGATCCACCCAGGATTCACCTCGCGCTCCACGCGAGCTCCCCTCGGCTGAAACTCACACGAACACAAACAAGGACTAGTTTGGAATGAACACAGACAAGAGTTTCAAATGACGAACGCCCCTTTGGCTTTTCTCGTATTCAACTCAAATAAAACAAGCGATACACGGCTATAAGTAGACTTGCTTACATGCATAGAGCAAAGCAACGGCTTGGCGAGTCTTCATGCGCACGCACGCATGCACGATCATTCTATCTGACATGAGCCGCTCACTCTTGCACACGAATCGGTCGTCCTCCGCATCGCCGCAAGCCATGCTGTAACGTCCTCCACTACTCATGCATGCAGCTCGTAAAACTAGCTAACGGATGAAGACTAACTCCACTAACACATGCAAAGACACGCACATGCTAACTAACTAGCTAGCTAATTGGCCCAAGTACATCTACGTGCTAGACTTGTACATGACAAACATGCACTACTACCGACACCAGCTAACATGAACTCAACACGTTTCCGGCTACATGCAACAAGCTAATGCAAACACGTCCAACAAATGATGTGATTAAACACGTCTATCCTACATGCAAGACTCAAACCAATTCAAGTCATGATTATTTCCAACATTGCCTCCCCTAATCTTGACTTGCTTACTCAACGCTTCATCTCAGTAGACATGGCTCGTCGTCCGCCGTCGCGAGCAAAGCTTGTTCCTTCTTCGGTTTGCGGCACTCGCTAGCAAAGTGCCCACGAACTCCGCAGTTGTAGCACTTGCCTTTCTTGCTATTCGACTTGCGCTCGCTATTGTCGGAGTCGCTGCTCGTGCCGTCGTCGTCGTCGCAGCCACGCCCGCCACTGCGGCCACCAGCAGCCTTGCTGTGACCACCACCACGGTTGTGGTTCTTCTTTTCTTTGAGTGAGAGACTCTCCCACTGTGCACATGTGAGCAACAAATGCTCACCCTCATATTTACGTCGCCGACCCTTCAAGGATTCCTCATATGCCCTTAAGCGCCCGATCGCCTCCGCCACGGACATCTTCGACAGATCGCCCCATTGCTCGATGGTGCCAACAATGTGAAGAAACTTATCAGGGACAGCACTGAAAAACTTCTCCACAATAGCACTGTCCTTCACCTTGGCTCCAAGAGAACGCATCTCCCCCACCATTGTGGTGATCTTCGGTGAGAATTCCGCAATAGTTTCGGAATCCTCCATGTACAAGCGATCAAATTGCCTCTTCAATGCTTGTAGTCGCGCCTTCTTGACTCGATCTTCGCCGACATTCATCTTCTCAATGGCCTCCCAAGCTTCCTTCGCCGTTTCTTTGTCCGCGATAGCCATCATCACGGCATCCGCACGCGGCTTGAGATATGGCGGTGAGCTTCAATGTCCTTCTCTTCTCGCCGACGACCCTTCGCCCTTGATTGCCGCCCACACACCAAGATGGCGTAGGATGATCTTCATCTTTACGGCCCACACGCCGTAGTTCGTGTCGCTCAGCATTGGATAATGCATGGCGACAACCTTGCCCGCTGGATGTGCCGCCGCCACGGCGGCACCATGATCACCGAGACTGCCACTTCTTGGCGTTTTGTCCGGCGACTCGTCACGCGCCATCACCTAGCTCTGATACCAAATGTTGGATCCACCAGATTCACCTCGCGCTCCACGAGCTCCCTGGTGAAACTCACACGAACACAAACAAGGACTAGTTTGGAATGAACACGGACAAGAGTTTCTGACGAACGCCCTTTTGGCTTTTCTCTCGTATTCAACTCAAATAAAACAAGCGATACGGCTATAAGTAGCCTTGCTTACATGCATAGAGCGACAGCGGCTTGGCGAGTCTTCATGCGCGCGTGCGCATGCACAATCGTTCTATCGTACATGAGCCGCTCACTCTTGCACCGAACGGTCGTCCTCCACAGCGGCGCAAGCCATGCTTTGTAACGTCCTCCACTACTCATGCATGCAGCTCCTAAAAACTAGCTAACAGATGAAGACTAACTCCACTAACACATGCAACACACGCACATGCTAACTAACTAGCTAGCTAATTGGCCCAAGTACATCTCGTGCTAGACTTGTACATGACAAACATGCACTACTACCGGCCTTGACTAACATGAACTCAACACGTTTAGGCTACATGCAACAAGCTAATGCAAACACGTCCAACAAATGACGTGATTAAACACGTCTATCCTACATGCAAGACTCAAACCAATTCAAGTTATGATTATTTCCAACATCATGCACATGCACTTTCTAGGCACATACAACTAAATGCATGCCAAACATCCATTGCTGCATGAAGAAGAAGATTGGATGATGATGTCCTTGCTTGCTAGCAGTGGCTATAGGAGCAAGAAGGAACACACACAAACACTCGCACAGACCAAACAACAACAATACCAAGGAGGCGGCAAGGAGCAGAAGCAGCATGGTGGCAGCACGGTTTGAAGAAGCAAGGAAGTGAGCTCATGGTGGGGTGCTGCTGCTCGGTTTTAAGGAGGAAGAAGGAGAGAGGTGGTGCTGGCCTTTATAGAGTGGGAGAGGGAGCTTGCTGTTTTTGCACTGGAGGAGAGGGAGCTCGGCATGGGGGAAGAAGCTGCTGGGAGCTCGGTTGGAGAAGAAGCTCACGGTGGAGGAAGAAAAGAAGAAAGGGGAGGAAGGAGCAGCACTGGGGAGGGGGAGCTGGTGGAAGGAGCTACTGCCAAGAACTGGAGGAGGAGGCGCCATGGGAGCACTTGGTGGTGGCCGCACCACCATGGGGGCATGCGGCATGGCTCGGGCAGCAAGAATAGCAAAGCGACGAGGAGGCTGGCGATCGCTCGGCTAGGGAGGAAGAAAAGGGAGGAGGGGAGCTGGAGCTGGAGGAGGGAGCTTCCTGGTGGTTTGCACTAGAGGAAGAGGGAAGGCAGCACAGGGAGGGAGAGAGGGAGGAGAGGAGGTGGAGTGCTGCTACTTTTATAGAGGAAGGGGGGGGGGGGAAGTAGCACTGGAAAGGGGGCCGGCTGTGTTTGGCGGCATGAGGAGCGCACGGCCTGGCAGCAGGCGACGTGGGCGGCGGTGGGAGGTGACGGTCGGCATAGGGGAGCTGCAGCAGGGCATGCGCTGGGCGGCTGGGAGCAGGAGGGCCAGGGCGTGGCCGGCAGGGCATGGGAAAAAGGCTGCCATGGCGTGGGCAAAAGCCAAATGCCACGGGAGGAAGATGAACAATGAATAGGAGCAAGGGAGGAGAGAGAAAAAGGAAAAGGAAATAAAATAAATCCGAAAAAATAAAAATAAATCCAAAAATCCAAGAAAACTTTATAAAATACTTTGAAACTTAAATAGATCAAATAAAATAGTTTTGGATTTTTTTTGAAGTTAATTTTGGTCAATTACAATATTTTTCTTTTAAAATTTTAATTTAAGCTTTAACAACTTAGGAAAATTCAAATGGTTATTTTTATTTTGAAAATTTGAAAAAAAAACCCCTGAAAATTGGGATGTTACAATGAACTAGCAATAGCTTGTAACGCGATCCCGACTCCAATTTCCTAAATACTGAACTAACCCCTCTGTAAACAGTCGTGTTCAAAAATTTGTATCTTTTAGTACAGGAGTCCAAATGAGGTTTTCTTGGACTTCATTAAAAGGTTATCAAATTCCCCAACTAAACCTAGTTGGTGGTCCTTCCTGATTCGGCCATCTAATACCCCTATCATGCCAATTAACAGAACATCGTTTTCACGTCGGGTTCTCTAGACAGTACACTAAAACTATCATAACTTTTAGCTCGTTTGTCCAAACTTCGTGTTCTTGACCTTCCCTGAAAGCTACGACAATTATCTACAACTTTTGTTATACTGAGCTTCTCTAATTTGTCATTTGACTGATCTCTCCAGTTAGATTACTAAAACACAGCCGAATCTTGTGATGGCGTAACAATGGCGCTACGAAATTCATAACTTTTGAACCGCTCATCCAAATGATGTGATCTAAGACTCTATTGAAAGCTAAAGACATGAAATACAAATATCTAGGATATGGATAGATCAAAATTTGCAGTTAACATCCTCAAAACAGCTGAGCAATACAGACTGCCAGAAACCGATCTAATACCGACATTGCCAAAACGCGAAACTACACGACTAATCGAACGAGATCGTGGGTTACCCTTGGAGAACGAGATGACAAACGCAGAGATCCTGCGAAGCTCCTTCCTTTCCTTCCTCTTTTCCTTCTCCCCTTCCTCTTCCTTTCTTCTTCTTCCTTTCTCTCCTTCTTTTCTCCTCTTGGCATGGCAGTAGGGAAGGGGATTGCTATAGTTCCCGTGTGCTACAATGCGGTGGTACTACAGTAACTGCGAGCTACAGTACTTGCTTAGGGTTTGGCTACCCCTCTCCTCCACTAATGGGTTAAGCCCACAACCCAGGTTCTCTGAAACAAGCGAAAAATCCCCTGAACTTCCAGTTAAAACTATTCTCTAACACAAATTTTTAATTTGATTTATTTAATCCTCTATCTAACTTGATTGGAGTCTCTAAGGTTATACGGGGTATTACACCATTGTTGACTTCCGGTGGTAGAACGAAAGATGTCCTTGGAGTCTCGTTTAAGTCCAAAGGAACAATAACTATTTCTCGTTCATCTTCAACAATCATAGTATTCTCCGATTTTTTGGAGTGGTGTTATTGTAGACACTATTAACATCTCCCCAATATCGATCATTTTTCTTGTTATTCCCATTGATTGGGTCATTTGAGTTATTTAACCAAGAGCTCATCTACATTGTGATCAAAGAAGATTAGTTGCTATGGACATTCTGAAGATCTCAAATAGTTACTGAGAGAGTCACACAGATTACCAGATATAAGTACATAAGAAACTTACCAATCTTAGGTCCTCTTTTGCCCACGCAAGACGCTTGTCGGTCCTAATTTCTCCATCCTCGTCACCACTATCAACATTGATTGGTGGCTGGGATTGCAAACCGGATGGTGTAAGTGGAGTGCTTGACTTGGAAAGTGATGGTGATGGAATCCCTTTGGCAACCGATGGTTGTAGTACCAGGAATGAGCATAGTGTGAAGGACCGCCAATGAAATGGAAATTTTGTGACATGGGCGACTGATTAGGGACATGTTGTGGAAGGGGAAAACTTGATGGATTTTGGAAATAGCTTAGGAAACCACCTAGCGGACGAGGGTCCTTCCCCCTGAAAAAAGAAGGAAAAAACACACATACATCTTATGATAAATGGATAAGTTGATAGTTAGCATAGACACGATGTTCCCAAAGTGCAATTATATTATTAGAAACCATACATTAGTGTTTACAAAACTTGACCAGCTACATAGTGGTAGAAATTCTGAAAGATTGTGATGATGTCATGCAGAAACCAAGGTATAATCTAACTTCAGAGATGAGAATGAATGTCCTATTATATTGATTCTATTATGCATTAACATCAAAGACTTGATTCTTGGAAACAAGTTGTTAATTTAATAAGACAAAAGGACATATGTCACAAAAACTTCTCTACATATACCATGTAGCATGAGCTGAAAGAACTACAGATCAGATCCAAATAGCATTCAAAGAACTTCTAACTCTCTTACAGATAGAATAGATACTTCTAACTCTCTTGCAGACTTGGTTAATGATGATCATCAGGGAAAAGAATATATACTTAAAAGTATAGAAGTCTAAACTTTACATCAAATGAGCCTATTCAACATATAAAACAATAATACGATGATTAGTTCTAGTTTGGTCTAAGTGAAATAAAGGTGACCTATAATTTGTACCAAAGCTAAAAACCTGGATTAAACAGGACAAGTCTTGTACTACGGTGATTCAACTAATTAGAGAGAAAAACAAAACAAGACAGTATAAAATGAGGCATCCATTTTCTGAAATAGCACTAAACTTCAGTTAATTAAATGATAAGTTCTTTGGCCTTTCACTACTGCAAATTTGCACATAATGGGAGAATGAACCTAAGACCAAGTTACTCCTTCATTTATTATTGGGATAAAGCAAGCTATTCTTTAAATTTCAAACTTCTCGAAACCGAATATTTCATAAACATCATAGTTACCCATCACATAGATAGTCACATGTTGCATGAAGATAATTATGGAAACTAACTTTGTTCTAGCAAAGGGCAATAATAAGAACCGAATTTTGAAATAACAAATCTCTTGATAATGTACAAATCAGGAAATTGGGAAGAACAAACAGTACAAGTGTTATGGATCTAAGGTTAGGGATGAGAACATAGCCGCCGCAGCTTGACCTGTTTGTTGTCCGTGGGGACTACTGAGGTGAGGAGGTGGCGAGGCTACCAGTGTATGCACTGCCCCACCAAATGACGGGGCTCGAGGGGGAGGAGGCGGCTGCATGCTCTACATATTTGTGGTTAAGATCCTCGTGGCGACTATGGTGGCACATCCACCCATGTTGATCGGCGAAGCATCTTTTCGGTTCAGCAAATGTGATGAGCAGCTGCGGCCTACGGGAGGTGATGGGGAGGCTTGGGATTGGACGAGGCATGCGTTGTGGAGAAGAAGGGCATGGAGAAGAAATTGATCCCCTTTTCCTTTTGCGCGCATGGGTAGGTCATGGAGGAGAAATCGCATGTAGTGGGGGGCATGGAGAAGAAATCGCGCACGCTGGGTGCAGGCATGGAGAAGAAATCATGTGCATGTAGTGGTAGGGCGTGGAGAATATTGCATGTGAGGAGGTTGGGCGTGGTGAAGAAATTGCGCACAAGGTGGGACAGGGCATGGGGAAAATCGTGTGAGGAGGTTGGGAGCACTGATCAACCTGGGGGCAGAAAGCGCGTGGAGTTGTAGGCAGCAGTTCATACAACAAAGAAAAATATGTTGATAGCATTCTTTTTTTTTTTTTATGAGGCCATCGATTGCATGCTAGATGAGTTTTTTTTCTCTCTTACTTTCCTTTCCTCCACCTCATTAAAAATTCTAGGTTGCATCTCTTATAGATAGCTGATGGTGCATAAGACACTAACTCAGCCAACCACCAACAAAGCCAAACCAACCCATGTAAACCATGAAACTAGCCCTGATCAACCTGCCAACACCACCTCCCTCCAAACCGTTGGAACCAACCCAACCCACCCAAACTCAATGTGGAGATACTACAATGCACAGAATTAGGAGCGACCGTCCGATCCAAAAGCGAAGGTTGAGAGCAAACTCTACAATGTTTTTGCTACAGTGGTTTTTCGCTCCGGTAAAATCGTTGTTGTATTTTCTCAACTTTTGCTATAGTACTACGGTTTGCTATAGTACTACAGCAGAGCAATGTTTGCACAACGCAAAACACTATTTACATAGTGTCCTCTGCATTTACCACAGAGAATCCGGATCCAGCCAAAACCACCCCCTGTGCACCGAGTTGAAGAACCGACTGAACCCAGCAGAAACCGGCAACCGATTGAAGATTTGTGGCCGACCAGCTGCTTGCAGATTAGTCCAGTGCTTAGACCCCATTTGAAACACAGGAAATTTATCATATTTCAATATGAAATGAACTTTTCTATGCAGAATCTCTGTATTCTAAAGGGCCTTGGTGTTTACTCTTCGTAGCAAAAATATCAGTGCCTAAAATCAACTCTGTTAAGGCAAAATAGGTTTCTTGAGAATGCACAGGAAATTTTTCATTTAGCCATTTTTCGCAAAACGCATATTTATATTGCTAGTCTTTTTCTTTGACCCAGAGGTCGGCGCCATGACTCACGGCGCCGAGCTAAAGGGCGTGAGTCATGGTGTTTGGCCACGATCTTGCCGGTGGCGTAGCACTCAAAATATCAGTGCCAGTGAAAATCTACTCTGGTCGCTGAAATAAACTAATAAGTATAAATGTGCATTTACAAAAAAGCTAAATTAAAAAAAAATACTGGGGGGTTGGGCCCCAAGTTATTAGTAACAGGTCTTCTCATGATGCCAACAAGAACTGACAGACCTACAATCGCAACCAGGTTGCATTTTCTATGTGCGGTGCTGTCAGTCTTATTGTGTCAAAATCAACATCGTTTCCTGCGCGGGTTTTCTTTCTTTCTTTTTCTTGAGCGGACTAGATCGGGCTATGTTTACCCGGGGCTCAGGAGGCCAGGAGAGGTCCATCTGCTTGCAAGGCCTAGTCGTGTCGGGCGGGCCTAGTGATGCGGCCATTCTTTTCTTACAATAAAAGCCCACTTGTTCTGGGCAGGTCCAAGTGAGGCCTACAGAAGCCTAATTTATTTTTCTTGAGAAGCTGCTCCTCGCTTGCTACGGAGCGTTGTGCAAAAGCGTGGCAACTGGCAAGTCAGCTCAGTTATGCCTCTGTACTGTTACAGAACGTGCAGTGCAAAACCATTGCCGAAGAAATTGTGATTACAGGTAGGAGTACGGAACCAAAGAAAACGAAAGAAATGCATGTGTATGCACAAGTCAATAACTGTGAAGAACAATGGAGGACAGAGCAAGCAATGCCAGTGGTAAAAAGCTGAACCTTCACTAATAATCTGTTTTGATTTTAACTGACTGAACTAGTACTTAGGCTATGTTTTCTTTCTATCTTTTCACCTATATGGCTTATATAGAAGCTAAGGCTTCATACAGCATGTGCCAGGAAAGGCATGATTGGAGATGAATCGTTTTTGCTCTTTCTACTCCCAACTTGTCGGTGCAAAGAAACTAGGACTTGTAGGTCACATGATTCAGGGCACCCGGAAAGCAAAATATGGGAAAACATTTCCTAATTCTTGGTTTAAATTTAATTAAACCTCTTATCTTAATTTACCCTGAGAAAATGATAATGTTCTAGTCTGTCCTAGTAGAGAGAATGTTCATTTCTGCAGCTGTTACAGAAGGTTTAAGCTCTAGCTACACATGGTATACGATTATAGATCTTTTTTAAATAATATTATTTTAATAAAATTTACAAAAATAAATAGTCAAAAAAATTACAGAAATGGATTACTGTGCCATTTGAAATGGCAAAATATCCCTATTGTTATTTCAAATAGCAACAATAGCCATGTCACCATTAGAACAGCGTTGAAAGGCTCTTGTCGCCAATTGAAATGGTGACAGCCCTCTGTCGTTAAGAAATTTTTAAAAATGTTTTTATATGTAGATAATCCAGCTTCAAATTTTGGTGGATTTCACAAAGTTTTTTGGTAATATCTTTAGGTGTCCATGTAGTTTTGAATGCGAATTTGGAAAAGATAACGAAATATAAAGGAGAGAATGCGAGATCGCGACGCAATTTGGAATACGAGTTCGGCGGCGTAATAACACAAACAACCCCCTTTGGAGTGAATGACAAAATAATTTGGGTTTAGGATTGCCATGCGCTATTGTCCCAATTGTATTGTTTGCAGAACCGATTCCTTTGGAAAAAGAGTATGAAAAAAGATGAAATATATGGGAATAAAATTTGAAAGACTTCATAATTTAATTACAAATTACATAGTGTGCGGTTTGGTTACATGCATTAGAAACAACAGCATGCACGAATCAACAAACCGAAAAACACCTACGATACATGTGCGCCTTTTTGGAATCGAAAAAGGTGGATTGAAACAAATTTAATTAGTCTTGGCGACCCATCGGTCCATTCCCCTTGTCTTAGTACTACCCGCGACGGTGATCAGTTTCGAAGTCAGCCATGTTCTGCGAGACGGGTTAGATGATTAAATGATGTTAGGATAGCAGAACGTAAGGCCAAGTCAATAATCAGGATGCAAATTGAACATACTTACCTCTTCGATATGCAGTGCGCTCGGGCGACGGGGACCGCTAGGATGGCAGTCGGTCTCACTAGTAGGAGTCTTCCCCCTTGTCTGTTGAGTGTTCGGCCCGGTCATACTCAGCTTCCTATTCAGGGGTATTATGGAGGCAATTCTCTACAACACCACAAAATACTTTGCTGACTGAAATAACAACCTCTTGCTCTCCATGGCAAATGATAGAGTACGGTACTCCATCATGATCACCAAGTACATAGAGGAGAAGAGCAAGAAGGGTGAGATGCACTAGTGTAACACCCCAAAAGTTCCAAAATATAAAAATATAGGATTTTTAAAACTTTTTGTATGTTATCTATCGTCGTTCTGCTTGCCTGCATTTTTTAGAGTTATTTGAATTATATATTTTCTCTTGTCGGCACAAGTAATGTAAGAACAGAAACCTTAACAATCGAAACCCTAAAAGGCGAGGTTGTAAAAATGTAAAACAAACTAGAATAAAAATCCAAAGTGGAAATTACGGAAACCCTAGAAAACAAAAACCCCTGAAAATAGGAACCCTAAAAAGAAAACTATAATATCAGGAATTTTAAAGGCAAACAAACTTAAGCATCACTCGTTTAAGTGTTACATGAAATATAAACCTTAAAAATCGAAAACCTATTCGAAACCTAATTCTCTGAATGATCAAAAAGCCCAGTTAGAATCCTTTAGAAAATATCAATCTATATCTGTCATTGCATGAGAATTAGCAAAAGAAAATACCAAAATTTTAGCCAGCCCTAAAATTCGGACTCATTCATTTTTCCCAATTTTTCCTAGCCCTTTTTCTTTTTCTTACCTTCCACTGTTCCTCTGGGCAAACCTGGTTGAGCCAATTGATGCCACCACACCATTCCTTCAAAAACAAAACCGGCGCAGCCATCCTTCTCTCCCTCCGCCTTGTCCTCGGTCGAGCCAGCGCAGCGACATCACCTCCTACCTCCTACCTCCCGACCGCATCAGGCGCTGGCGACCATGCCACCGCCCATGCCGGCTAGGACTCGACCGCCACGCGCCCCAGCTCGCAGCCACGCGCTCAGCATGCACGCGGCCATCACGCCTTCGCCAGCCACACCCGGGCCTTGCCCTGTTTTGAGCCGTGCTCTGGCATATCTCCCTGCCACTCTTCCCTTCTCATCTCACCACAAGAAAACGTAGAGCATGTGCGAGCTCCATCTTCGCCGGCCACCATCGCATGCCCCCCCCCCTGCTCCACTCCGTGAATCGCCGCCAAGTCGCCATGGCCGCCGCGCACACCCTCCACGTCGTGGCCCCCAAGCCCATCGCCACCTCCGCCCGCTCGCCTCTTGCCGGTTGCCGCCGCAGCCCACCTCCGCCTCCCTACCCGCCGCGCCCACCACCTCGCGGCCTCCTGCAGCTCCAGCCCTCCCGACCTCTTCCGCCCCGCACTTCCTCAACGGCGGCACCACACCGTACGCCCACCTCCTCCGCAGCCATGCCCCTCGAAGACTCCATAGTTGACTCCCCCTACGCCCGGCTCCAACACGCTGCCTCCTCTTCCTCGTGGCGGCTGCGAGCGCCAATCCCGCCCCCGATGCCCGGAGAGTGTTCGACGAAATGCCGCACCGGAACACAGTGTCCTGGGGCGCCATGGTGTCAGGGTATACTGCAGGAAAGTCCTTCGCGGATGCATTTGAGCTCTTTCGGCTGATGCTTGGGCAGTGCCCATTGGAGAAAAATGAGTTTGTTGCCACAGCAGTTTTTAGTGCAGTTAGTGTGCCATTGTGTTTGCTGCACCCTCCTTGCCACCCCCTTGCCGGCGTTGAACATGCCCGAGCTACTCCCTGGCTCCCTTTGATCCCTTCACTGCTCTGATTTCTCTCTGTGCAAATGGTTGAGGAACTTACAGGTGGGCCTTTCCTCTCTATCTCTAGCTCTCTGATTGGTATAAGCATGTATGTATGATTCTAGGTTCATGTCATTGAGTGGTTGATTTAGGACTATGAGGGTTAATAAGAGATGATCAGAAATCTGTTGTCAGTATGAGGCAAGGACAAGTATTTGTCAGTATGATGCAAGGGCAAGTCTGAATTAGGGGATCCTTGGTCCAGTTAGGAAGTATGAGAGTTACTGGCAGTGGGTCATAAGAAGTCAACCATCTCAGAGTGCTTTCCATGTAAATGTATACATAGCATTATGTCTCATATAGTGAGATGCATAGATAGATAGGTTGGTGATTAGCTCTTAAGTGGTGCAATTGATAAATACATGGTTGATTTAAGGTGAGTAATGTAGATGATTAGATGTCAAGTAATTATTCTTACATGGTTGATTTAAGGTGAGTAATGTAGATGATTAGATGTCAAGTAATTATTCTTACCAGTACACTCAAAAGACATCTAATCATGAGCCATATGTCGAATATAGTGGATGTTACATTTAGCAAATGTGTGAGAAAGCGAGCGCGCTCGCTTGGCTAGCTCGGTGTCGCTCCAAGCTGCCCGCCCAGGATCGAGTCCCCGACTCGGCGCTGGGTGCTCACCCGGGTGTGTGTGCTCACGTGTGTGTGTGTGTGGGTGGGGCGTGTGGGGTTTATTTGAGGGTTGGTTGGGGCTCGGTGGCAAAATAAGGGGAGCTTTAAGGCTCTCAGCTCGCCACGGTTTAACCACTGGCTCCCGTGGTTGCCTCGCGAGATTGGGTGCTCTTCTTCTTTAAGGCATACTGGATAGGGAAAATCCTGGACACTAAAAAAAACATTTAGCAAATGTGTTGTTAATTAGTAATTAGTCTAAGATGATAAGTTAGATAATCAAATGACAGATTGTGTTTTCATATAGTGATCTTCAGTGGATAGGTCAAGTGGTTAGCTAGGAAACAGGGAGATTTTAGCAATGATATTGATAGCAAAAGTTAACTAGTCGTAGGTTAGTTAGTCACTGTAATTAGCACTTTGCAGATTTACCTGATAATTAGTTTATTAATTAGTTAGTAACATTCCAAACTAGCAGAAGCTTGATCAAGTAGTTAGTAAGTACTTCTGACAAAAGTTAACTAGCTATCGGTATATATATGTGTGTGTGCTTAGAAGTGTAGCCAGTTAGTGGTAGTTGTAGTCAACAAAGGCAGGGATAATTGAGTCAGTTCATAAGTTAGGCAAGACAGGCAACTAAAGGTCTAGCTAGCAGTTAGCAATTAGATTAGTTAATAGATAATTGGAAACAACTAGAATTTAACTAAATAGCTGGCTCAAATGAATGCTCCATGGTAGTATATGAATCATTAAGGTTAAATAGAAAATGCTAGAAGTATGTACATATATATATGTGCAGCCTTGTATACTAAAGGATGATGAATAGATCATTGTTGTAATAACAGAACTGATAGTTTAATTAGATAGTTAATCGAAGATTTGTAGAGCAGTTAGATAATAATTGAATACCATTAACCTATAGCCCTATGTCTAGAAGTACCCGAATGAACACAGGGTTGTATATCATGATCTAACAAACATCATGTATAGGCATATACATAAACACCAATGCCATGTAAGCCCTTAGCTGATATAAGTGATAATAACCATGGGTTAATCAAATGGTTAATTTAAAAGTGATTAGTAATAGATCATATAAGATTGCGTACCATAGTCTAGCAATATCATGTCTAGGGTCAATCCTAGTACAGTAACCCTATGGTGGGGAACATAAGCTCACTGGATTAGATTAGTGTATACACATTTTAATGGTTAGTAATTAATTTCAGTGACTAGCCAAAGAGTATTATAAGGTTAATTGATTTGTAGACACTCAGCTAATTGTTGCACTTTTAGATAATGCAAGTAAGTCAAGTAACCAAAAGGATAATTAAATGGTTGATGAGAATGGAATAGTAAGTAATTAGAAGTTAAATTAAAAGTAATCAGTAAATTGTTATCATATATAACATTGGGGCAGTTGTAATCAGGAAGGACATTTTGTTAAATCAATTAGTGATATATGACTAATTAGTATAAACTAAATAGGTCAGTATTAGCTGATTCAAAGATGTTAGTGTAATTCGAGATTACAACGTGACATATTTGGCAGGATCAACTTGTAAGTCATGATCAATCAAATAGCATTATACCAAAGTAATAATAGCTATGGTAATAAAGGAGTAAGAATCAAAGGGGCATTACCATACACTGTAGGTCAGCAAACGTGTCTTTAGTTAGATTAATTAGCAGCGAGTGTGGTGTCTAAACACAGTGAGTAAATTATTAACAAAATCATTGAAGTAAGAGGATTGATTTTGACTGTATGATCATCGTGGATGTATACAAAGAATGCCTAGAGAGAGTGCTTGTGAGTACTAGGTGGTCCTGTTAAGGAAAACAACATCATCAACGATTCTCCTACTGATTGTCCTTTCGGTCCTCCAGTGATGGCATAGGTTATTTGGCCATCACTGTAGGTCAAACACAGTCCCTTATCAACCACCAATCAACATTGTCTAAACCTTAGCTATCACCTATCGCTATACGTTCTTAGTAATCGGACAACTCGTGATTCGAAAGCAGATATGAGAGTGAATTACCTAACCAGGTAATCTCTCCTATCTAGGTAACCATTGAGGAATGTTACTGTGAACATTCTCTCTGTTCCCTGTTAGATTTATCTACCTTTGTCTGTAGTATTTTCTTCATCAGCTTCTTGGTTATACTTCGTTTGAAGTATTTGAGTAAAGTGCACTGTAGGCCCCTGAACTTGGCAAGGGGGTTCACTTAGGTCCAATAACTTCAAAAGTGTCCAATTAGGTTCCTAATCTATTTAAGTGGGTCATCGAGATCCAAAATAGCCTGGCTGGCTGGTTGACCGTGACGTGGCGGGTTGATCGTGACGTAGCCGCTCCAGCGTGGCTTTCTTCTCCCACTGCATGGGCTCTAGCGTGGCATTCTTCTTCGGTTCCTTCTTCTCCCACCGCCTCCTTCCTCCACCTCCCGATCCGCCGCCGCCCTCCCCTCCTCCTCCCGAGTCGTCGTCGCCCTCCCCTCCTCCTCCTCCCGAGCCGCCGCTCTCCTCCTCCCCTGACCCGGCGTTGCCCTCGTCCTCCCCCGTCCCAGCGCCCTCGTTCTCCCCCGCCGCAACCTCCTCCCCCGGATCCGCGCCGCCGCCCCACCGCATCTGCTACGTCTAGTTCCCGCAGCGGTTCGAGGGCATCGACCCCAACGACCGCTACGCCAACCACAACCTCGTGATGCTACCCCCGATGGAGGACGACGACGCGGCCAGCTCGGTGACATCGAGTGGCCGGGGCACCCTGCCGATGAGGCGGAGCGCGACGACGGTGGCGTTGGCGTCGTAGGAGGAGAAGAAGGGGGGCCGGGGAGGACCTTTCGCCTCCACCCCAGCTCCATGGCGCCACCGCCTTTCGCCTCCTGGAGCCCCGAGCCCCCTCTACCTCCCTTCCCCACCTGTGCCTTGCTCTTGCTCCCTGTCGCTAAGAAGCACCGAAGAACGCCTGCAGCTCCCCTTCGGCCGCCGCACCACCTTCACCTTTTCTCCGCTCTCGTGAGCCCTCCGCTGCATCGACCGTGTCATCCAACATTCTAGGAACAAAGGAGCCTTTCTCCCAAGGTAATTTCATTGTTGGCCCTCAGGATCCCACCGACGCCCGTTCTTCCTCATCTTCGGCCGATTTGTCGCCCCTCGTCGCCGCTCGAGCTACGTTGCACCTTCATCCAATTGTCGGCACCAGAAGCTCCCCAAGGACGTCCCGAAGACACCCCAAGCAGCGCCGACCTTCCCCATCCTCTCCGGTGAACTCCCCGCGCAAGCCATTCCACGCCGCCCCGGTCTCACGTCGCCGGCCCGCTCCGAAGCTCCTCCGCCTCCACGAACCACTCGGTGGGCTTCCCTACACCTCCCTTGTGCCCATGCTTACCTCCCCTTCCTCTCCCCTCCCTCCGGCCGCTATCGCCTCGGTTCGGTCGCTGCGCGCGTGCGTGCGTTGCCACCACCTTCAACCGCGCCGCCGCCGCGCCGAGCCTCCTCCGGCGCATCCACCACCTCCAATAGGACCCCCACCCCCAGGGAACCCATTTTTGGGGTTCACCAGCCGCCCCTCGCCTCCGCTCGCTGGCGCCGGCGATGCTCCCATGCGCCCAGGGCCTCCCACTATTCGCCTGAGCCTTGGATAGGCCCTGTAGTGAGGTGAGGTGGAAGTCCACGTGTACAGGCACGGGAGCTGTCATCCACGCTGGAGCTGTCACGTCACGGTCAACTCACCACGTCACGGTCAACCGGCCAGTTAGGCTATTTTGGACCTCTGATGACCCACTTAAATAGATTAGGGACCTGATTGGACACTTTTGAAGTTATTGGACCTAAGTGAACCCCCCTACCATGTTTAGGGACCCACAATGTACTTTACTCGAAGTATTTCCTTCATCAGCTCCTTTGAATATATTTCGTCTATAGTATTTCCTTCATCAACTCCTTCGGTTATACTTCGTCTGAAGTATTTCTTTCATCAACTCCTGTAGATAATTCATCTACAATATTTCTTTCATCAACTCTAGATGAGTATATATTTCGGTCTCATCTGACGTACCCCCCTTCTTTCAAAATACCGGTAAGTATGTTTAGTTCTATTTGAAGTATTTTCGTTTGTTTGAATGTATTTGGACTTATTGGATTTCATTTGGTTGTTTTCAGTTGCTCTTGGATTTAATTGTATTCTGCGTAGTTAGAATCTGAAGTTATAATGGAACAACAGTCTGAGATAGAGCAAGAACAAGACCAGGATTATCATAATATTGGGCTTTATCATAATGTTGAGCAAGGCGATTATCAACATATTGAGCCCTATCAGAATATTGAGCAAGGCGAGTCAATACTTTGATCATATTAGACCTACCTTTTTGCAATTATATTGTTTTAAATATGAAATTGCATTGCTATGATTTACACAACTATTTTTGGTCTAACTCATAGTTAATGCCTTAATGATAATTGTGTATAGATTTTCAACCCTTGAACTTGGACATTATTCTTGACACCCTAGAATTAATGGTTTACATATTAGTTATAAGTTTGTATCTAAGTGTCATGCTTAGCCTTGCTTAGATACATTGTCATTCGGGCATTAAGTTGCCCGACATTAATCAATACTTTGAAAATGAAATTCGGCAGTCGAGGCTGGGAGCCTGGCTGGTATGTTGGACGAAAGGTTATTTTGAAAACAAAATAAAACCTGAAAAACAGATTTAGACTCTGGTGGCTGGAAAGAGTGGCTGGTGCCGGGGGTACAAAAGGATGCTAGTATGTGGATGTACCGCTCGAGTCAATTAAGACCGAATCTGGTAATGACCTCTTATGTAAAACAGTGCAACCACAAGTCTGTAACACTTAAGACCTGGCTAACTAATTTGTTCGCCTCGGCATGGCTTTTCCATTGGAGGATGCGGGTGGATAGTCGAGGGAGAACGAAGCCTCGGGAACTGCACGGCGCAAATGGGAGACCTTCCGTGGGCGAGGGGAGGCCCTAAGAAGGTGATACCTAGCGGTGCGAAGTTGCAATGAGGTGGGATATTGTAAAGGCTTTGTGATAATCGACATTAGCCACACATCTACGGAAGTGTGTCGAGGCAGTATAAGTTGATTTATCTTTTGTGAGTAAAGTGTACAAACTCTGCAGAGTAAGAAAACTATCTAAATAGCTGTGCTCACGGTCAAGAGCGGTGTTGAGAACTTGGTTGATATAGATTTTCTTTTCATAAAACCATTTGTGTGTGTGTGTAGAATGAAAACGGTGGGTTGGAGCCAGCAGTTGAAAATGTTGGGTTGGAGCCTGAGAGTTGAGAAAGCTTGGTCGGGGATCAGTGGTAAATACGAGATAGCCTGAACATTGGGTGGCTGTAGTCACTCAATGGTATAGGGGATGGGATCTCCACTAATACTTTACAATAATACTCAGTTTATGAAAAACCTATGTTAGGTAAAATGCTAAGTCTCAGGTTTTGCTACTACTTACACTATTTCAATAAATGGCTTTGTGCAAAATAAAAGAACCTTTGAACCTCCCTTGTTTAGCTTTGTATATATAATAATTGCATTGTGTGTTGATTCGTGAGTACGATTTAGTACTCATGCTCACTATTTACATTCTTTTAGTAAGTAAGCACAAAAAAACTAAAGATGCAATTATGAGCATTGGACAAGACTGAAGATCAAGAAGGCTAAGAACTAGATCGCGAGCCACAGTCGATTGCCGGTGGGCATATCGTGAGGGTTCCACGCGTTACGCTTTGATTCTACTTCTGCTACTGATTTCTGAATAGTATTTAGCATGTCCGATCAATCTACAAGTCAAAAGCTGTAAGGTATATTTACGCTTTATTTAATATTACGCAATAGCTTTACATACATTTTTGTGATATGTGTTTGAACTAACAATGTAACTGTGTGTGCCATCTACTGATCTAGGGAATGATACCAATATACACAGTAGGTCCTAAGTTCCAAATTTGGAGTCTCACAACTGGGCATTCATGATGGGCATAAGGGAGCTTCGCTTTGAGGTACTTTGTAGGGAGAAAGGACACCACGGAACGAATCGCTGGAGGATCATTCATGAGTGCACGCTACTGTAAGATCGAGTAGGCCGACTAGAAGGGGGGGTGAATAGGCGTTTTAAAACTTCTATGCTCTAAAACCGATTTCAAATGCGGAAGCTAAATATCAATTCGGTTTAGCACAATTAACGCCTAAAACAACTAGGTGCACCAACAATACAAGTCAATAATAAATAGAGCAAATTAGCAACGACTTGTAAGCTATCAACTAATGATATGATCAATCAAGCACATACAAGATAGCAATAATAAAATGAATAAGCAATTATACAATAAATGTAAATTGCACAATGTAAAGCATATGAAAGCTAATCACAAGAAGCACACGTGACACAACGATGTTTTCTCGTGGTGGTCGGAGACTTGCGGTCTCCCATAATCCACGTTGAGGTAAGTTCAACCTTTTGGATCGGCTCCAAAGCGCGAGCAACACCTCCAAGGTAAGTCCAAACCACTTGGACCGGTTCCAACCGAACCAACACCTCTAAGTGAGTTCAACCGCTTGAACCGACTCCAACTTGAACTTATCACCCCAATCCACTAGGTTGCTCTTACTCCGCTCGGAGATGGCGAGCACCAAGCCACTCACAAATCGCCGGTCTTCTCACAAGCTTCACTTGAGAAGATCACCGACGCACAACGCCTCCAGCTGTCTAGGTGTCGGCAAACACCAAGAGTAACAAGACTCAACTTTCACTTGAACCAATCAAGTGTCAAAGCTCTATGGATAAGCAATCCACAACCTAATGCAACACATGCACTTAGGGTTTGCTCTCAATCACTCACTAAGTGCAACACATGCACACAAGAGTATGAGGCGCTTGCTCTTAGCTCAAAGAAACTCAATGGGGCACCAGCAACCTTAGCAACTACTCCTCACACGGCCAAGGTGGGTATTTATAGCCCACACAAAAACTAGCCGTTGGGACAAAGTCTGAAAATCGGCACATGCGGTACTACAGCCAACTAAGTTGCGATGACGATCGCACCTCCTCCAACGGTCGAAAACTAGCCGTTGGGCACCGTGCAATCGACCGCCAACCAATCATGCGGTACTACCGCATCTCGGTCATACCGCTCAAGGGCGCGGTACAACCGCTCGCGAGGTTTTCAACTCAACCCAAAAGCACGCTCTCGGAAAATACGTACCGCCATACAAAATCTGGTACGACCGCAGGCCGGTAGTACCGCGCACATAACGCCGGTACTACCGCACCTCCAGAGAATCCAAAGCACACGAAATGCAATGGTTCTGGAAAAAACGTACCGTCAACAAACGCTGGTACTACCGCACCACGGTCATACCGCGTGGTACATTCCGGTACTACTGCACCACCACAGAGCAACACATGCTCAACAGGTGCGGTAGTTCCTCCAAGGAACCACCGGTCATACCGCACTGCGGTCATACCGCGTAGTACATGCCGGTACTACCATTTTTCCTGAGAGAGCAGCAGTTTGCATCCAAAACAAATCCAATTGCAAAACACATTTGACAATTGATATGTGATGCAAGCAAGGGTTCAAAATGAGATTCTCAACAAGTTGCAAAACACATTTGCCAACTTTTAGAATCACACCACAAATTGCACTTCGCTTCAACTCAATTTGCAAAACACATTTGCACAATTGACAAGCGATGCAAACAACGATAAAAGCGAGATTCTCAACAGGTTGCAAAACACATTTGCCAACTTTTAGAATCAACGCCACAAGGAATAAGGTACATGGACTTAAACCATTTGCAAAACACATTTGCAAACTCAAGTCACATGCTACAAGGATTAACCATGAGCCACAACTATTTGCAAAACACATTTGCAAACATAGGCAACATGTTAAGTTGAGCTAGAGCAAACACAATGAGCTATCAACACATGACTAACTCAAGTTACTAATTAAGACCCCTCTTAATAGTACGACAACCTATTCTAGCATTCCGATCTCTCAACCAAACACCGAGATCGGTAAAAGACTAGGAACAAATCCTTAGCCCTAGCTAGTCATACCTTTTCCTTGCGCAACCATTTGAAGCTTGATGACGCATATCCTTGCTTCAAGTCTTGACATACATCAACTCATGATGCACTCTTCACTTGACTCGATGATCAACCAATGACCATCTCATCTTCTTGAACTTGACACGCATCAACTCATGATGCATCCTTTACTTCAAGCTCTTCACTTCAATATCATCAACGCATGATGATCATCCTTTTCTTGAACATCATCAACACATGATGATTTCTTCTTCTTCAAGAATCACAACTTGATGACAATCAACATATGATGTCATCCAAAGTCTTCAAACACCTAGAACATAACCTATTCATCCAACTCAAGGAGAAACGTTAGTTCCATAATGTGATTATCATTAATTACCACAACATACCATTAACTCATAATGGTTGGGACAAGATACCAAAATATTTCCCTCTTTGGTAATTGATGATAACCAACATAATTACAGATAATTGAATGTAATTTGTATGAGTATATATAAACTACATAAGTTATATATATATATATACTCAAGAGTTATGTTTCAAAGTAGATCACAAAGATCAATACTAATGAAACAACAAGGTCATGAGTATATATGAACTATGCAAGTTATATATACCAAATATGAGTGTATACAAACTACACAAGTTTTATATACTCATATGAATATATTAACTACGCAAGTTAAATATATTCAAGGATATATGAACATCTATGAACTACACAAGTTTCATATGTTCTCATATACTCATATGAATATATTAACTACACAAGTTAAATATATTCAAAGATATGTTTCAAAGTAAAGATCCTTAATATATGTGGAAAGAGAATATGGATCAATACTAATGAAACCACAAAATATAGGATGAACTCCCCCTAAATGTGTGCATACACAAATGTGTAATGGAAACATATGCACATATCCAAGTTAACCTTTTTGGTGGAGTTTAACCTATATTTTGGATCTGAGGAATGCAACAAGATATAATAATAAGAAGTAGAATGCATACCTCTTGTATTTTCATCTTTATATCCAAACGAGACTAAGCAATAGATAATCAATAGAATTGTTAGTCTCACAAATAGATTTGTCATTAATGAATACATACTGTTTGGATTTTTGCTTTTATATCCAAGTGAGACTAAACTTGATATAACAATAGGAGTGTTAGTCTCACAAGTGCATTTGTCATTAATCACTTAATCACTTGCATGCCTTCATGGTTTTCACCTTTATATCCAAATAAGACTACACAATATGTATATCAATAAAAGTGTTAGTCTCCCAATTAGATTTATCATTAATCACCAAAACACCATTACCACATAATGGCGGGTCTAGATCTTTCAGCTACGCCACGCTAGTTGCATATGCACCTGCAACAAGCCACTTCTTCTGCATAGGCCATGCTCACATGTGATGGCTGCATGTTTGCCGATGGCGTGGCATCCTGGTCAATACTTTTATGAATATTTCACTAAAGAAAAGGTGATAGAAACCTAGAATGCAAAGTTGTATGGTTATGGTGTTGTTGGCCATTTCACCAGCCATCCTACCCGGGAGCAATTGATCTAGACCGCGGATATTGCTAGGCTGAAAAGAAAGGTTGGTCAGCAGCAGAGACGGTGTATCCGGAACGACATGGATGAAACAGAAGCCAGATGTCGTACGGAGAAGTGCTCCATTTGCAGGGAGTTCGAGCATACCTTCAAGAAATGCCCTGTGAGAAATGCACAGGATGAAGGAGAGGTCGGCAATCCGGATGGCGCCGCAGAGACCTCATCCGACCACCTCACTCGAGGTGGGCACCATGGAGGTCAACATAGCGGACGTTGAGGTCGCGTCCACGGAAATGGTTTATTTTGTTGAAATATGTTGTGTTAAATATTTTGTAATATCATTGTGATTTGTCGACAAACTATGTGATGACATCTGTCCTATTTAGTTGTGTTGTCGGATGTACTGATGTGTAGCCTATGTACTATTGCTATGTCGTGTGTCGAATTGTAATGTGTAATTTATCTTGTTTCTGTTTTTTTTAAAAACTGAATTGGCGACAGAAGTCTGTCGCCATTTCAATTGTCGATTTAAGCCTCTAAGCATTGTTCTAATGGCGATAGGGATAAAAAAAAAACCTGAATTGGCGACAGAAGTCTGTCGCCAGTTCAATTGTCGATTTAAGCCTCTAAGCATTGTTCTAATGGCGATAGGGATATTTCGTCATTTCAAATGGTGATAGTTGGTCATTTCTGTTAAAAAAATCGACTATTTATTTTTTGTAAATATTTATTAAAATTTTTTTTTTTTTAAAAAAAAATCTACGATTATAGGAATGGTTCATTTACATTAACCATAACTTTCTTTTATATCCTCGATGATGAGCTTAAACTAAAGCGTAGAAGATAGGGGAAAACAATGAATATCTTAAGTTTTCCTTTGGGAAACAATGAGTAAACATCAATAGACCTTGAGGCATTCTAGATTTTGGGCATAAAGACATAGAACCAGAAATAACACAACCTTAAAGAAGAGCATCATGTAGATAATCTGATCACATGCGGTTGGTGTTTTGCCTCTCCAAATGAAAATTTTCAAGAAACCTTCCTTTGGTGTACCTTTAATTACAATCACAAGATCCCTGTTGAAATTAGTTGCAGAGATGGCCTTTCGGTTCTTATGGCTGAGCACTATGTTGCAGTCACTTTCTTTCCCATAGCTGAAGAAGACCTTATGGTATGCCTGTTTCCACATCCTACCACCACTCTTGCTTATAAGTTGTACCCATGTACACCTTACTGGTTTTGAACAGAAGCTGTCAAAGAGCACCATGGCATGCGGTAGTTCACGAATCGTCAGGTGAGCGCCTTCTCGATCAGTAGTCTCACCTCGCTTATCAGGTTAATATTGCCGGCTTAACATTTCAATAATTTAGGGTTTACGTGTTGCTAGTACAACAATAGAATCTCTTCCTGTGCTAACTCCAGTACTGTACTACTGTTTAACTGATTACTTTCAGATTGCTTAACATATATTTCAGATCGCTCATTGCGTATGTGTAGTAGTATTTACTATTTGACTTGTTATTTTCATATTACTGACCAAATGTTTCAGCTAGTTCAATGTGTGAAATATAATTCATAGTTAAGTATCGTATCAATTGATTAAGTACGGTATCAATTGTTTCTCATCTCGTGTTTCCTCACATAAGATGCGGACGGCGTAAACCAAAGCAACCCATTGACCAAAAAACCTTTGTATTAACAATCTCCATGTCATTGTTGTGGTGGTTTGTTCGGTCCGAGGATCGAGGGTAGGTCACTCGTTCTCATCTAACCGTCAGCAGAGCTCTTTCCTGTCGAGGTAACAAGGTTCTGAGACCTGATTAGCCAGGGAGGCGAGGGATCGCTCTCCAAGCTCGACCAGGACTCTTCCCGACGAATAAGGAGACTCTGATCTTTAACCAATCGGTTAGAAACTAACTTTGTTTATATCTTTGCTTGATTGATAATGAATACATGCTAACCCTTTTAAAACTTGTTTGGATAGAGAGAGATTATAATTAATCCCTTCGGATTGAAAGTGATTTTAGTTCGAATTCTGAGTCAATCTGAAGGGATTGAGTTGAATCATATTGTATCTAAATAAGCCTTTATAGGGATGACTCGATTTGACCCTAAAAGATAATCTACAAAGGAATGTATCTCTAACACTGCTACAGTATACGCGATGCTAAGTGACACACACCTCGGCTGGGTATTGGACCATGACGGTCATATTCTTTTTTACGTTACTATTTCAGGTTTCAGAATGACATCGAGGTCCAGCACTTCAAAACAAGCGCTTTGGAGAACCCATCAAACAGAAAGCACAACAAATCTCATGATCCAAGGAAATGCAGACTGGGATCCCGCAGCTGCTCGGAGAAACCGTGCAGAACTCTCAAGGACAGAGTGCTGTCGCGCACGTTCTCGGAGGAGCTGGAGTCGCTAATTCACGCAGGAAATCACCTGTTCTTCGATCCCCGCGGCCACCTGATCCACCTGTGGAACAAGATCTTCCTAGCAGCGTGCGTAGTATCACTCTTCGTGGATCCCTTGTTCTTGTACCTGACTGGAACTCACCACAACATGTGCATTGAGTTCAAGTACTCGCTTGCACTGACACTCTCCATGATACGCTCGCTGTTGGACGTGTTCTATGCTGTCCACATCTTCTTCCGTTTCCGGACTGCGTTTATCGCTCCGTCTTCTCGAGTATTTGGGAGAGGGGAGCTCGTCATTCAGCCCTACAAGATTGCCAAGAGGTACCTGGTACGGACCTTCTGGTTTGATCTCATCACCGCGCTGCCTCTACCGCAGGTAACGTCAGATTCAGTCTTTACTATGAATTGAAAGAACTGAAATTTCTGTAAAATCTTCTAAACTGTGATGTTTCTTTGCATGCAGTTTGTGATCTGGATTGTTGTGCCTAAGCTGAAGGAATCTGCAATAGCAAACAGGAAGAACATCCTTCGCATTATCATTATCTTCCAGTACCTCCCACGGCTTTTCCAAATCTTCCCGCTCTCGAGGCAGATAGTCATGGCGACCGGAGTCATGACAGAGAATGCATGGGCCGGAGCCGCGTACAACCTTATACTCTACATGCTTGCAAGCCATGTACGTCGTTGGATTTCTCTTATTTCCAGTTTCATTTGTTTTGATATGTGTAGTAGACTAGTAGTATATCACTGAACATTTCTTGTTTGAAAAAGTATATCACTGATAATGTCAAAGAAGTGCAGGTGCTGGGAGCATTGTGGTATCTCTTCTCGGTGCAGAGGCAGGAAGCCTGTTGGAGACAAGCATGCCATCTCGAGAGCCCATCGTGTCAGACCCAGTTCTTCGATTGCAAAACCGTCAGCAGTAACAGGACTATCTGGTACGAGCTGAGCAACATAACGAGCTTGTGCACTCCAAGCAATGGCTTCTACCAGTTTGGGATCTACACCGAGGCGCTGGACTCTAAGCTGACGACGTCGTCGTTCACGCAGAAGTACTTCTACTGCTTCTGGTGGGGACTGAAGAACCTGAGGTTAGCAATTAAAGCGACAGCTGATATATTGATCTGTGTAAACTGTAACTGAAATTACATGTCGTTATCTAACTTATGTCCAAAAAAAAAAAATGGGACAGTTGCTTAGGTCAGAATCTCTCGACGAGCTTGTTCATCGGAGAAATAAGCTTTGCAATCGTCATTGGCGTTCTTGGATTGGTGCTATTTTCCCTGCTCATTGGCAATATGCAAGTAAGTTTCTTCTACTCGATCCTGCAGCGAATAAAAACCGAGCTAGTCTACTACAAGAACTGACATGTCTTGTTCTGCCTCCACAGTCTTACCTCCAAGCAACGATGGTCCGGTTGGAGGAGTGGCGGACGAAGCGGACGGACATGGAGCGGTGGATGCACCACCGGCAGATACCCCAGCCGCTGAAGCAGTGCGTGAGGAGGTACCACCAGTACAAATGGGTCGCCACCCGCGGCGTCGACGAGGAGGCCTTGCTCAAGGACCTACCCATGGAGATCCGCCGCGACATCAAACGCCACCTCTGCCTCGACCTCGTTCGAAGAGTACGCACATTATGCATAGACGACGTTACATCCGTGCACGTACATTTTGGAGAAACTCATGCGTGCGTGCGTGCGTGCAGGTGCCGCTGTTCGACGAGATGGACGAGCGGATGCTGGAGGCGATCTGCGACCGGCTGCGACCGGCGCTGTACACACGGGGCACGCGGCTGGTGCGGGAGCTGGACCCGGTGGACTCCATGCTCTTCATCATCCGCGGCTACCTCGACTCGTACACGACGCAGGGCGGGCGTTCCGGATTCTTCAACTCGTGCCGCATCGGGGCCGGCGAGTTCTGCGGGGAGGAGCTCCTGACGTGGGCGCTCCACCCGCGCCCCGCGGCATCGCTGCCGCTCTCCACGCGCACCGTGCGGGCCGTGTCCGAGGTCGAGGCGTTCGCGCTCGTCGCGGACGACCTCCGGTTCGTGGCGTCGCAGTTCCGGCGCCTGCACAGCGCGCGCATCCGGCACAGGTTCCGGTTCTACTCCCACCAGTGGCGCACGTGGGCAGCGTGCTTCATCCAAGCCGCATGGCGCCGGCACAAGCGGCGCCGCGCGTCCATGGAGCTCAGGATGCACGAGGGCGGCGAGGCGCGGCGGGGAGGGAGCGTGAGGTGTCGCCGGCACAGCTGCGACGGCAAGGCGCTCAAGAAGCCCATGGAGCCGGACTTCACAGTGGAAGAACAGGACTGAATTGTTTTTTCCCATTCGACTAGCCAGTAGGGTGTGAAGTAAAGTGACGTTCTTGTTGAAGTATATTGCGGTCTTTCTTTATCGGCTTAACTTTTGGTGAACTGATTATTACATATAACTCAATATAGTATTAAAGTCGAGAGGTCCTATATGTGATTCAGCTAACACAATTTTAAGAAAAAAATAATGGTTGCGACTCACTTTGAGTCCACATCACACGTCCGGAGAACCCTAGACGTGAGAAGGAGTGTTGAAGTATATTGTTAATCTTTTCTTATCAACTTAATATTTTAGGTGAACTAGTTAGTACATACAACTCAATAGTTCTGATGTACATACTTGTGCTTAGGTTGGTGTAAAGTTAAGATGATTGTATATTTGTTGTGTAACTGTTTGACCGAGAAGGCGACTAAAAAGGATTGGATAGGCGTCACACAAACAACGGACTCTTCAAAATCTTTTGCCTTAAGGACTTCAAGGTTTTTTTCACTTCAATAGCTATGCAGAGCTATGAAGATCAGATCCTAAACCCTTACAATGAAATCTCCAAGAAAAACTAAACAACATACGACAAAGTTGGTTCGGACGGTCTGACCTCCAACTAATGGGCGATTTGTCGACCTCTCTTGTGCGGTCTGACCACTCCTCTTGGACCGTCGACCTCGGGCGGTCTAGTCTCTCCCTAAGGACATAGTTGAAAATCAACACGATTTTAAATCTAAGAATCGATGTAACTTTCAATCCACAGCTCCAAATTACTTGAAACTTTGCATGCACCTTGCCTATGATGTAGTGAACCTAATCCATGAAGAGATTGAAGTAAATTTTTCCAAAGCTTTAACTTTTTTTGTTATCTGAATGCAAGTTGCACAAAACCAGACCAACTACGAAAATGATAATAGAGAAGAGCTCGTGGGAGGAATCAATCAAAGATGGCTAACAATGATTCCCCACATGTCCTATCATCCTCAATCACAGCAAGAATTAAACTAAAAGCCCTCGAGCAACATCCCCAAAATCACCATTTTTCATCTAAAATCGGGCAAACTCAAGAACTTACAATAGAAAGTGCCTAGATAGATGTGATCTGGTCTCCAAGAGATATCCCCATCACTTACACATCCTATGTACAAAGCAAGATCAAGAGGGGAGGAAGAAACACCAAAATCAAGCGAAATCAAGAAATCAATACTTAAGCATATGAGAGGAAGACTTGGACGAATTTGGAGATTTGATTTCTACTTGAAGATAAATATTTACAACCACTCTCTTGGAAGGACAAATTCACTAGGGAATCACACACAAGTTCTCTCATCTCTCCTCATCTCTTCACTTTCCCTAAATTTTCACATTATAGTTTCTTGGTTTAGTTGTTACAATCATGCATCAACTCTTATATAGTGGAGGCTGGGACTAAGAGAGAAACCTTAACGGGCACCCGTTAAGCCCACACACAAATTGGTCTCTCACTCACACGCTTCTTAAAACGTTGTCTTCATCTTTAGCTCCATTAAGCCAAATCCATCATGTCTTGCCCTACATGGAGTATCCTTGACCTAATCCACTTAGGCTATAGCCGTGGTTTCGCACACCACAACTTTTTAGTAATTTACTAAAATGTCCTTCTATCGACATTTTTCGATTTCTTCACATCGAAGCATTGTCCATGCTTCGCCATCATCCAATAGCCCCCAACAACTTCCGACAAGCCTCTCATGTGTCTAAATCCCACCGAACCATCATCGCTTGCAAATGGGTCTAAGTCACTTGGCGCACCATATGTCTTACCATGCATCATGACAAAACCCGACTTCTTTGACCGTTTTGGACCTCAACTCCTCCTGAGCTTAGTACCGATCCACCTTGATCTTGCCCATTATGTCCATCACTCGCAAACCTCAGTCATCTTCCGGCTGCACCTTGATTGTTCTGGACCTCAGCTCCCCTAGCTTAGTCCCGATCTCGTTCGCTTCACCATGACGTAGCACCGCACAACATACAAAATCATCAATTGACACAATTGATGAGTCCAGAACATCTACCTTTAAAGCTCCACACCGGAAGCATCGCTTTACCTCAAAAAGTCTTTGCTCAAACTTTATCTTCCATGGTTCTTGTCTATCTTGTACCTTGCTTGAGTATAACCATCTCACCCGACATCTATGACCGTTTTGAACATTGGTTCTCCTAACCAAGTCTTGGTCCTCCTCACCGTTGACTACTGTTGACTCCAAGCCACATGCACAACAATTAACCAAGCAACAATTTTTGGACACAAGTTCTTCATAACTTGACCTACGTTAGTCAAAACATACATCATGCAACACATATACAATAATTCCATGATCCTATGTCAATTCTCAAAATTCAGCACAACTCTCTATGTACTCCGAACCACCACGGCCGGTCAGACCGCCGCCACTAGACTAGTCTGACTGTCAACCACTTGGCCGGTCTGACCACGTCCACCGGTAACAGGGCACCGGTCTTGTAAGATCGAGAAGGCCGACTAGAGGGTAGCTAATAAGCGGTTTTAAAAATTCTTTTGGCTAAAACTAAGTTTTATGCGGAATTGTAAATCAATTCGATTTTGCATAATTTAAAACCTAAATCAACTAGTCTTGACTAAGTGCACTAACAAACTAAGACTAAGACAAGAATTGCAATCCTAAGGAAACAAGCAAACAACTTAATTCTACAAATGTAAATTGCAAGAAAGTAAAGCTTAAGAAAGCAAACCACAAGAACACTTGAACATTTTCTGGTGGTGATCGGAAACTTGCTAGTTTCCACTAGTCCACGTTGAGGTAAGCTCAAATGAATTGGACCAGATCCACAAATTAAGCTTATACCTCGAATCCACTCAGATTATTTATATTGAATTATGGGTTGCTCTTTTGTGCAGATTTGAAAGGGCCCAAATATGCAAATCAGGATTTTTAGGACCCTATATGTATCAAAAATTAAATGCACTAGTCTAGGATCACGCTAGTCCACACACAATGGCGACCTCGGCGCTCCGTCCTCCGCCTATTGATGAAATATCATTCCATATAAAAAAATAACTAAGAAATAGGCAAATAATAATAATTATCAGAGTAATGACGTTAAGATCAAAGTTTACAATTAATACCTCAGAAGACGAGTAACTAAAATAAGTTGCAGCGGAAGGTAACGGAATAACTTCAGTGAAGTCCATCCATATGCCCACAGAAATCGACTAGGTAGCCCAACCTAGTTCTCCACAATCCTTGAAGTATACCTTGTTGATTGAGCTTTGAAAGAACTTTAGTTCTCGAAACTTTGCCTCAGTGTTGTCGGTGGTGAAGCACTAAATCTCATCTCGATTTTCATTTTCGTAATGAGTTGAAGCAAATTTGTCTTGAGTGTTGCCACTCAAATTTGTGATAAAACAATTTGATAGAATGCATTAGTGGGATGAGTAGTTGATCGGTATAGTTTTGGTTGTAGCATTCTCAATTTGCGAACAACATTGTTTATAGCAAGAATGAGTGTTTATTCGCATTTTTTCGCTTTGGCGGTTTTATTGTTAGATGGCGTTGTTTACGAGTGATCCTCTGACAAGTCAAATATCTCAAACAAGGCAAAGGCAAGCGGTTTGATCATATCCACTCAATCCCATTACTTTTAAAATCTAATACTTTGTTTTACTAAATGCGTATGCATGCTTTTGTGTCAATGATTAATTTTATCGATTAGAGGTAGTTAATCCCATTGCATTGTTGCCACTGAAATTGTTCACCCTGCCACTACCTTAAGAATATTATTCTCCTTTGGTGAATTAGAGCCGGTGAATGATTTAGGGCCTTTTATTTGTCTTTGTGATATGATGCTTAGCAATGCTTAGTTATCGGTAGAATTGGCGGTTATCGACTTAGTTGGTAACCTTGATCACACAAAATTATTATAACTTTTGTTTCACATTTTTGCTATGTTTAATTGTGAAAACTAAAAATGAAAATAAAATGATTTGGACTTGGGCACAATGGTAAGATGGTGTGCTTTTGGGTGTATTGGAATGGTGCCAGTCAATTAAGGACCGAACATCTTGTGAGTACACATTATCCGAGCAATTTGCGTGCTAACCACACTAGAGGGTATGGGACCTCTCTTGACTTAGTACCTTGGCGTGTGTTGACTCCAGTCGCAGGTCGCGGGAGGGATGGTGTTGGGAGCATGGTAGTTGTCGAAAAGCTTTACCTGAGTGGGTAGTTGTCTTTCGGCTTTACCATGTAAGCGTATGGATTTATCCATACGAGCGGCTCGTAGTTAATACACAATATTGGAAATGTCTCGTAGGACTTAGCTGTGCCGGCATACCCGGAAGTGTGCTTTGTGGCTTAAAGCGATGCGAAGTGTGGGTACATTGGTACACCCTTGCGAGTTAAAACTATTCGAATAGCCTCGTCCTAGGTTATGGACACGCTTGGGTAAGCTTTTTAAGAGTTAGACTACAACATTTAATTAAAACTTGATGGGTTGGTATGAATGGATGTTCATACTATTGTTGTGGTGATCATTGGGATGGTCACTTCCGGGTTGTCTTCTTGTTGTTATTATTATTGTATCGCTGTTATTTCAACAATTACAAATAGTTTGTCAAATTGCTTTGAATCTATTACATTATTGCAAATGAAAACTTGCTTTATGCTAAAAATAAGTCGAGCCCCTCTACTTAAATAAAGCTTGCATGTAGTTAATTATAATTGCATTACCCTTACGTCAGTCTTGCAGTACAAAAACAATTTTTGTACTCGGTTGCTTTCTTAATATTTTTGTTGCGAGAGGAAGAAGGTGAGCCCCAAGGGCTTCCTTTGTGAGATGCGCCAGTTGTGACTAGCATGGCCGGTTGGTTGCCTTGTGGGTAAAGACACACTAATTGGCTTTTGTTTATTGCCATCTTATGGCCCTTTTGCTTCCGCTGTTTAATTGTTATTTTAGTTGTTGTTTGGCCGGTTGGCCCTTGTTGTAATAAATCTCTATTATTGTATGTCTTTTGTTAGATCTATTGTATGGAATTGATGCATGATTTTGTAACGAGGTGTGTATATTGCATTTCTGGGAAGTATACATATCTCGAGGCTTGGTTTATTTGATTTGTGATGCTAGGGTCAATAGAAGGCTAAGCATTACAAGTCGAATAAACCGGGGTCCTCACAGAAGTCCATCTATATGCCCACAGGAAATCGACTGGGGTAGCCCGACCTAGTTCTCCACGATCCTTGAAGTATACCATGTTGACCGACGATGGACTATTGTAGCATTCTCAACTGAACAACATTGTTTATAGCAAGAATGAGTACAGAGAGTACTCAGCAAGTCACACCACAGAATGCAATTATAAATGGCGGTTCATTCCAAAGGATATGACATCTATGGTTCTTTTGTATAAAATCAACAGTTGCAGTTGAATATGAATAATAGATTGAAAGTATAATTTAAAACAAATAACAATAATAGTTTGGCAATTGTTTTCACAAAACTCATATAACATAACCAATTTCTTCCACACAGCTGCATAAGTTTCCTTACAGAGTTGTCCCTTCCCAATTGTTTAATGAAAATCTACCCCTCATGTGAAATTCCTTGACATGTCCATGATCGAGGACATGACTATTCGAATAGATTATTAACACCCTACAGAGGTTGTACATTTTACCCACAAGATATAATTAATTCATCATGTTTGCCATGACTCGCCATACAGAAGTATACGTTTGAGCAATCATAACAAAACTTTTCGGATGTTTCATCTCAACAATTGACTCCCGATGTGCATACTGTTGACCCCAACCTCACTCGCTGGTCCGACGCATACCGTTGGACCTAGAGACGGCGAACCGCCCATAGATATGATTTTCTGAGTAGTCCACACCTCCACCTATCACTAGCCTACTACCTGAGTAGTCAATGTCAACACTCCACAACTTACTAAGTTAGGTATGTCCCATACCAAGCATGTGGTTGTACAGTTATGGCTTAGTTTAATGGCGCACAAAGTTAAGTCCTTAATTGACCAAGACGAGACTGCCAATTTCTAACTACATTACTAAGATTTTATATTTTTCCAGTCCATAGTTCCACCATATCACACAGTTCTATCCACTCGCCTCAGTCTAAATATTTTCTCACCCTATTGGTTAAGTGCAACACGTGCCATCAACGAGTAACAACATATTTCACACAGTTTTACACAAGTTCCATAATCACTTAGTTAAGTTTATATTTGCAGCTCAAATGATATCAATGACCCATTGCATGACTAAGCAGACTATTCGTATCTAACCAACCCACGTTGGTGCTATGAGAATACCAACTAGTAATTAACCAATTTAGGGTGACAAAAGATCATGGTAATACAATGAGTAAAGTGGATATAATCAAATTGGTGTATAACTAATCCTAAAATATTTAAATAAATATTTAAAGTAGAATGCAATAATTTGAATTAATGTAATTTTAGAAAATTGAGTTCAACATGGTCAAAGGTACAACTTGCCTTGCTATATCAATGATGTTCTTATTTTATCTTGAATCTTCTACTTTCTTAACCTCCAGCTCATTCGGACGATTCCAAAACGTTAACGTCTAAGAGAGAAAGCGCAAAAATAAATAAAATTCAAAAATACAAATCAAATAAACTAAAAATTGAAATTTAATGGTACTGGAAGGTATATATTGAATTTAGATGAATTTAGAAACTTGAATTGGTTCAATCGGAGTTCGTATTAGGAAGAACGAGCTCTCGGAAGTTTGATCGAGAAGGAAAATGCTGAAAAAAGGAAGAGAGAAACTGATAGGTGGGGTCCACGGAATATTCTTAGAATATTTTATTTTGGGAATATTAGAAAATAGATGAGTGTATGACATGTGGGACCACTGAGATTTATGTATTTTCAAGAATTAAAAGAATTCAGAAAAAGGTAGAGTGGTTAACATGTGGGCCATTGGTCTATGGACCAAGTCCACAGAGAGATGCTAGTCCACGGTAGACCAAGCACATGGAGCTAGGGTTGACCAAGAGTTCACCTGCCATGCGGGGCCCGTTTGCAAGTGAGAAAGAATTTGTTCTATGTTTAGATTGGTTGGATGACGTGTGGGGTCTACACGTCAGAGAGAGAAAGGAGAAAGAAACTGGGCCACATGGACGATGACTAGGCATGCCACAGAGGATGGTGAATTGAGGTGGTGATGACATGGCGCTGAGGTGGCAGAGAGAGGAAACAAGAGAGGCAGAGGATGTGCTGGCCGGCGGCAATAGTGGCGGTGGCGATGGCGGATGGCAGCAGGCGGGGCGGTTAAGGGCTAAAACGGGTTCCCGGGAGCGAGGCGGTGCTAAGGGAGGTGGCAGTGCGGTGAGACCGATAGCAAGACAGGCGGCGGCGACAATGGCGGTGGAAGCTTGGGTTCATAGCGGTCTCGGTGATTAGGCAGCTCCGGAGAGGATGGAGGGGAGCACGGCGATGGCGATGACAAGGGAATCATCACGGGAAGCTCGATGTTGGCCGGAGGTCGATGAGAACGGCGGTGATGTGGAGATGACTAGCGCCAGAGGAGGATAGTGGTGGCGGCACTTCGGTGACCGAGAGATAAGGAAAGGAGGGCAACGAAAGAGGAGAACTAAGAACACGGATGACGCAAAAAGGATGGCTAGGGAGCTCATCGGTGAGAAGATCGAAGATAGGCGGTGGTGGTCAGATTTGGGGAGACGAGGGTGACAACGGCGGTGGTGCTCCGAGGATAATGATGGAAACAAGGCATAGAACGCAGCAATGCGAATCCAACGATGAAGACGGCTTGGGTGGAGGATCACCGACAGTGAGGAAAACTGGCAAGGACTACCACGGTGGTCAGTGGTTACTTCAGCAGATTGCGATGAAACGAATCCAAAATCGATGAAACCAACTTGGGAACTTTGGAGAGGAGAGCGAGGCAATCAAGAGGACACTAATGAGCCACGAAGGTCCTGTTTTGGCCCGATCTTCCGATGAGAAGGTAAGTTCGGTAGTAGTTGCTCAACTCTCATGATCCTAGCTACAAACTCACAAGGGTCGAAACCACGCAATCGTTGAACTGCTCGACAAGTCGTTATTAACTATGCACGAATACCCGGTTAACTTGATCACGAAGATCGATTCCTGCATACACCGAAGAAGCACGCAAGAATAAGATAAATAAGCAATCTGAAATTACGAATATGAATTGAATGTATTGATAAGTGGGGTTCTGAAGAACAATGTCGTTGTTGATCTCGCCGACCAAGAGGACAAAAAAATAAAGTAGCAAAGCTAAACTTCAATCAACAAAACCCCAAAAATTAAAAGGGATGGCAACCACTATGTATAGGAGGAAGAGGGAGGGGCGGTGGTACTGTTCACATGTGAATAACCATGTGGATAGTACAGGCCCTAGGGTTTCTCTCCGAATTACAAGGCCAGCGGCCCAAATGGGTGATACAACACCTTCTTTTGATTATTGCAGCATGCACAAAAGGAATTTGGAGGTGAGGCTAGATCCGTTTGAAAGAGAATGAGATAAGCTTTCAATCAAGTACTCGTGGAGCTCAAACGGAGTTCGTATGTGAAAGTTATGCACGTTTCAAGTTAGAACTGTCTCCAGAGGCCGAACTGAATTCCAGAACGTGTCCAACTTGAACTCTTGCTTGGCTTGGACATAAAGTGACATGATAACCTTCCTTGTACCATGACATAGAGTAGTAGTCATATCTAGAGGGTTGATGTCTTCATCATCCTCTCCTTCTTACATTTGAGTCGTCCTCGACTCACGCTCATCCTCCAGCGGCAAGAAAAGTTTTAAAACTTGTAGCAACATATTCTCATCTTTCTGCAAAATGTTAGCAACAGCAGGTGGCAAAGAAATAGAGAAAACTTTGGAAATTAAAGGTGATTGTGCATGCATCAAATCAACAAAAATACCGTTTCTCATAGTATTCAGTGTGCAACTCAATATGCATGTATAAGTGAAGTATACAGTAGAGTTATTCATCACACAAGAATTATTGTTCAAAACAGTAAGCTTCAATTTATTTATGTGATCACAAGTTATGCATATTCGATGTACCAGAAATTGATTGTCTACACCAGAATCTCCAATTAATTTAAAATAGTAGGTGTAGGTGCTAGAGAGAGAATTTATAAATAAAATTTCAGAAACTTTCTCCATAGCACATTCTAAACTAACAGGTTCATTAAGCATAATATAGCACAATGCATCAGCAGGGGATATTCTATTAAGTATTTCCTTATGTGTAATTAATGTGTAAAATTATATGAATTCAGATCAACACACAGTTCGTTCAAGTCAACACAAGGAATATCAAAAGATTGCACTATAGCAAATATATACTCACCAAGTTGTTCTATGTCTTGCTATAGCACCAAATCAGTACCTTTGTCATTATCGTCCTCATCAGATATTGTAGGTACTTCAAACTTTTCCTTTAATGACATAAGATACGCTAGATCCTCCTTTATCTCTTCAAGCGTCTCGGTGGCATCTGTAGATGGAGTAGGAGCTAAAACAATGTCAGCATCTGCAGTTACCTTAGGTTGCACCTCGCTTGTGACCGTGGGTGATGGAGGTACAAAATGACGTTGCAATTTTTTCTTCATCTTCTCCCATGTGTATGTGTAGTGGTACTCAAGATTCGACCACTAATATTGAACATCACCAATCAGCGCCGTCCTTGCCATACTCATCTTCTCATAAGGACCAAGGTTCTGTCTTTCAAAGTAGCTTTCCAGCATAGTAACCCACAGAAAGTAGTCCGACGACGTACTCTCAGCGGTGAGTGGCAATATGTATGCAGGTAGTTGTTTCCCTTTGAGTTCAAATCTGCCTGCGATGACATCGTAATCTACCAACTTCAACCAACCTGTTATTGTTAGTAGAAAATAAGGAATAAATAACAAGTATATGTTCCTATCAACTACTAGGATCTGGAGGCTCAAATCAAGTCACTCACACTCAAGTTTATACTAGGTTCTTACAAGTTCTTACCAATGCAGCAAGAAAGTGGTACAACCGATGGCTGGTTCGTGTTGCTCTTACTTGCGATTAGCCCAACGATTGCAAGGAACGACAACTGCTGAGTTAGTAGAAAGTGGAGCTTGGAAGGCTTCAATATGGTAGCAAGAATCAACAATAATCAAATCAGTTAATGGAAGTTGAAAGATTGTTCAAATTACTAGTCAATGTTGCTGATTCTAGCCTAATCACAGCTAGCTAATCAAAGCCCTATGCAGAGAAATGTATGTACGGCTGTACGCACACTCAATGATCAATGTGACTTGATATAAGCAAGAAAAAGCCTCACAAAGTGTGCTAAGAGAGACGCTAGCCAACTACTCAAACTTCTTTCTAAGGGCACAAGATTGTTTCACGATGTAGAGCACAAAAATAGAATAACGTGCAACATAAACAGCCCTCTATATTGAGCAGAAACAATAGCTAGTCTCAAACGATGAAAAGACAAAGTTTTATATGGTTTATATATACTCTTTTGAAAGGATTCGATGAGATCTACAACTTTTTAGTTGAGGCGAAGCCAAAATTCCATAAGGAAGATCGAAAGAAACGGCAAAAACAGAAATCGAAAACTTGTGACGCAAATTCGGGGCCGAAGATGGTCGATTTTGGGGCACCTTGAGGGCGACTAAAGTGGCTTACATGGAAAGGATGCGCCTCGTCATTAGCTTTGAAATGAGCACAAGAACATCCAAAACGAACACCGTATGCAAAAGTTATGTCCGTTTTACTGAATGCGTCTCGGAAACGGAATCCTTCTCAGACTCGAAACCGACTCGGGTTCAATCTTGAAACTGCTATATCTTTTGATTACATGGGCCAAACTTGCTGAAATTTTTTATGAAAGCTTGTGGCTATATCTAGAAGGTCTCCACTAATTTTATGTGCTTTTATTTTATTTTTCTTTTTTTTCTACCACGATTTTTGTTCTTGCGGTTGCCTCTTTCTCCTTCTACTGTCTGGTCGGCCCTAGAGTTTGCTGCAAGTGGCAAATAACATCAACTCTCCCAAAAGATCACAACAATCCTTTTTTTTTGAATTAACATCAACACGAATTTTCTATTTTTAGTGTAGATTAGAGGAGTTCTAACCCACAAATTTCTATTTTAGATGCAAAAATTAATAACCCTAAAAGAACGATCAAGCGGCGCGAAGAAAAATACGAGATGCAAACTAGACAACGACGAACTAGACTCCAACTAAACTAGAATTCAGCAACTAGACATGATGATGCAACTAAAAATTCAACAAACAAAATACCGAAAAGAAAATTGCAAAGGCTAAGATTGGTTCTGTATGGATGATAGATAAATTTTTTGGGCAATTTTCTGGACTCTAGGTATGAAAAATAAATCTACTACTAAGGGTACTGATTTCTCTACGAAGAACTGTAGCTCTGATACCACTTGATGAACCGCGAAGGTCCTATTTTGGCCCGATCTTTCGATGGGAAGGTAAATTCGGTAGTAGTCGCTCAACTCTCACGATCCTGACTATGAACTCGCAAGGCTCGAAACCATGCAATCGCTGAACTGCTCAACAAGTTGTTATCAACCGTGCACGAATACCCAGTTGACCTGATCACGAAGATCGATTCCTACATAGACCGAAGAAGCACGCAAGAACAAGATAAATAAGCAATCTGAAATTATGAATATGAATTAAATGTATTAATAAGTGGGGTTCCGAAGTACAATGTCGTTGTTGATCTCGCCGACCAAGAGAACAAGGAATAAAGTAGCAAAGCTCAACTTCAATCAACAAAACCCCAAGAACTAAAGGGGATAGCAACCACTATGTATAGGAGGAAGAGGGAGGGGTAGCGATAATGTTCATATGTGAACAGTAACCATGTGAACAACACAAGGCCCGCGGCCCAAATAGGTGATGCAACACCTTCTTTCGATGATTATAGCGCGCACAGAAGGAATTTGAAGGTGAGGCTAGATCCGTTTGAAAGAGGACAAGATAAGGTTTCAATCAAGTACTCGTGGACCTCAAACAGAGTTCGTATGTGAAAATTATGTACGTTTGAAATCAGGGCTGTCTTTGGAGGCCAAACTGAATTCCAGAACGTGTCCAACTTGAACTCTTGCTTGGCTTGAACATAAAGTGACATGATAACCTTTCTTGTACCATGACGTGGAGTAGCGGTTATATCTGGAGGGTTGATGTCCTCATCATCCTCCTTTTCTTGCATTTGAGTCGTCCTCGAGTTGGACCGGAGAGGAGGTGGCACTTGTGCGGGAAGAAAGAAAGAAATGATGGGCCAAAGTGGTTGGGCCGGAGAGGGAAAAAGAGGATCGGGCCGAGAGAAATCAGCCCACGAAGATTTTCAAATCAGAATTTATTTAAGAATTTAGGGAAAATGGTGAAATTCAAAAGAGGTAAAAATAAATAGCAAACAAACTCCAAAAAATCCAAGAAAATATAGGGAAATTCCTTGAAACTCAAAGAACCCAACTAACATTGTTTTACATTTAATTGATATTTACATTAGTCAAATTAAATAGTTTTAAATTCAAAATTCTCAATTAAGCTTTATTAATTCAAGAAAAATGGTTGAAATTTTTTAGGGAGCTAAACTACTCAAAAGATTTTTTGAAAACCCAAATTTTGGGACGTTACACTCTTCCTCCACTCCGAAGATGATGAGCACCAAGCCACTCATAACCACCCGGGTTTTCTCACAACTTTTTTTTGTGAAGATTAGTGACACAACTCCTCCAAACCATCTAGGTGTTGGCAAACACCAAGAGTAACAAGTCAATCAAGTGTCTAAGCTCGATGGATACTAAATCTAATACCTAATGCAACACATGCACTAGGATTTTGCTCTCTAAGCTTACTAAGTGCAACACACGCATAAAAGAGAAGAGAGGGCTTGCACTTTGCTCAAGGGGAACAAAATGGCATTAGCATTCTCCCACAACATGCCACAAGGGGTATTTATACACCCACATAAGAAAACTAGCTGTTGTAGGAGAATCTGCAGAAAATCAAGGAATCCCGGTCTGACCGCCAACCAATGACTGATCAGACTGCCCTAGCTCAAATGGCTATAAAAATAGTAGTTGGACACTCAACCAGACTGGCCTCCATCATAGGGGCCGGTCATACCAGACCAAACCGGGCAGACTGCCAAGGGGGCGGTCAGACCGCTCCACAGAGGAGTCAAGCCAACCAGAGCAACATGCTTCTATGGAAAAAGCTAACCGAACTGACTAACCATGGGGCCAATCAGACCGGCCAACACATGGCGATCAGATCGGGTTCCCACCGGTTAGACTAGTCAACAATGGCGGTCAGACCGCCAGAACATTAGACTGGCTTAGAGCTAGGCCAGACCAGTCAACAATGGCGGTCGGACCGCCAGAACATCAGACCGGCTCAAAGCCAGGTCAGACCATCACAGACTTAGAAGGCTGAAAAGTGATTTTTAAATTTCATTTCAACTCAATTTTGCAAAATACATTTGCTAATTGATGCGCGATTCAAATAAAGGATGAAAGCACGATTCTCAATAAGTTGCAAAACATATTTATCGACTTTTAGAATTATGCCAAAGGAATTATGTACATGGACTTAAACAATTTGCAAAACACATTCACAAACTAAAGTCACATGCTACAAGAATTATGCAAGAGCTTCAACTATTTGGAAAACACATTCGTAAATATTGACAACATGCCACGAAGAGCTAGAGAAAGCTCTAAGAGCTATCAACACATGACACACTCAAGCTACTAGCCAAGACCCCTTTTAATAGTACAACATCCTACATTAGCAATCCAATCTCCACACCAAACACCGAGACCAATAAAATAACTCAGAAACAAATCCTTAGCCTATGCTAGATATACCTTTGCCTTGCGCATTTTCTTAGAGCTTTAGGATGATAATATGCATCTTCTCTCCAAGGTCGGGTTCTTGACTTGAGTGTCAACACATGACGCCATACACTTGATTTGATGATTCTCAACACATTGAGCCATCATTTGTCTTCATCATCATGTGACTCTATCTATTTCACCAACTCATGAAAATATTAGTTCACATGACGATTCTCATTAATTAACAAAAAACTCCATTAACAAAAAATGACGGATCTAGATTCTTCATATTTGATCGCCATGGAGAGGCCAATCAGACCTATTCCCAAAACCAGAAAACATTCATCTTTGGACTTTTAGTTAAACTCTATCTAGTTTCGCATCCAATTTCTATTTTCAATGGCACCTAGTGCAAACACATCCCCAAACACTCCCACAAAAGTGTTTGGTGACCATTTACCCCAAGCCTGGACCACCCGGCCATGGCCGGTTAGACCGCCCCACAGGGCCGGTCAGACTACCCAACTCCTAACAGCAAACCAACTTTTGCAAAAAAAGAAAGAACTAACTCCCCAAACTCTTTGACAACGATATCAATTGTTCATCGCCTTATCTAGGACCAAACCACATGGTCTCTACAGTAACATTCTATTTGAGCTAGAGCTATGGAGTACAAGGTATGTGCAGTCACTACTACAGAAAAGCTCGTTATAGACGGTTCGAAAATATCACCACAAATGGTTTTATGAACCGTATATGCTTATGAATCAGTAATACTCTAAGGGTATTACAGACGATTTTTGACCCATCTGTGATAGCCCTTATCACAGACGGTTCTTACTATAAACCGTCTGTGATAGCTATTGCTAGATGGTGATCTCATTATCATAAATAGACCTCCTTCAGTTCATCAACATTCTCAATCAAAGAATGCAGATGAACCAAAGTATTTATGAGAACGAGATCACCATCGTGCAGTAGACTTTAGCACCATGTCTTCATCCTGCAATAAAACATGAATTTTAATAAGGGCCAAAACCCTAGCCATCCATCAATCATCACAAAAACTAGAGGCATCAACAATTAATTTTCATACACGGTAATCAGAGAGACAGCAAACCTTATAGATGTGCCAAGGCCAAGTGGTACCATGAACAACAGAGAAGCAGTGTTGATACTGCAAAAACTAATCAATCTTTAGATAACTAATCAGAAGAAAATATAAAGAAAAATCAATTACCATATCGGCAAGATTGAAGTTTCAAGCTTAGGATTTGGCAAAATTCCAGAGAGCAGTACGAACAGTTCAAACGACCACCACTCCAAGCTACAGCAAATGAATTAGTCAAAAACTCAAACTACCAAGCCATCAATCCCATCAAAATACATGCAAATAACTCAAAATTGCCTCACCAAACCATCATGCTCGACGGCACGACGAGATTCACAAACTGACGCAGCCTGCAGAATGACTCCCTAGAAATCCTAGTCCATGTCCTCTTGCAAGTGCTTGACAGCCTCACGTAGAGCGCAAGGATGACAAGATTGGTGCAGTATGAGACGGCGGTGCTCAATGCAGCGCCATAGCTTCCCAGGTCGTCCTTGTACACCAGCGCTCAGCATACGAACTAGAGGCACCAAGGAAGAGAGGGGAAATGATCGGATGGGGGATATCACCAGCGATGAAGGAGAGGCGGTGGCAACGTCACCGTTGTGTCACGACGGTGGCACTGCACAAGACACTCTTACGACAAGAGTGTCTTCTACAATGAATCGTGGCGTCACAACCGGAGGCGGAGGAGCTCACAACGGTAGTTGGCGTCGTCGACGGGGCGCTTTGATCGGTTTTGGGGAGGCGGCGGCGCTTCGGTTTGGGGGAGGAACTTCCTCATTTGGAGTAGTTGAAGACTAGTGGGCAGACAGTATATATAAGGGGATTTGGGTAGCGGAACTGATTTGGAGTAGTTGAGAGGTCGCGGCGCCACTTCGGTTTGAATAAAGGGGGCGGCCACATCTAGAGGGATATAAGGGGGTAGCAAAATATCACAGACGATCAGTAATACAAACTGTCTGTGATATTTAGTAATATCATAGACGGTTCTTGTAACTGTCTATGATACTTCATAGACGGTTTTCAATATAGACTGTCTGTGATATTAGCTCTTCACAAACAGTTTTTAGAGCAGACAGTAACGCAGACGGTCGCTAAACCAAAACCGTCTGTGATTGTATTTAATACTGACGGTTTTAGCCAATCGTCTATGATAATGCATCAAATATTAGCTTTTTTGTAGTAATGAGTTCAGATGAAACGTTACCACAATTGTAGGTAAACATGTACCGTACAACTTTATTTATATGTTAGATTTGAGCTGAATTATGTCATAAATCATGTTCATGTATTACTGTATGAGACACTAATTTCGTGATAAGTTTTGTTACATGTTATATTCTTGAATACTTCTTTTCCATTTGTTACTCCAGCTCTATTGTCTATTCGATCGATTTACCCTCCGAAATGACACAAATTAAGATATGAAAAACCGTTGCACCTGGGACGTCTTTTGCCGTTGTGCGGCCGTCGCTTTTGTTGCCGCTGAGTGCCTGAGCAGCTGCCGCTGTCGGATGACAACTGTGATAGCCTGATCGGCTGTTCGCGTAACGCGGGAGCGCGCGCGGTATTCGCGGCGTCGAACAGCCTAGTGCAGTGCCTTGCCTGCCGACTTGCGGCTTGCGAGTCGAGGGCTGAAGGCTTGTTCGAGGCCGTTCCTCTGGGTGCGCGACTGGGCGTTTCCGTCATTGGCTATGGCCATATGGCATCTGGTGATTGCTAATTGAGCAGGAGCGGCGAGGTGGGCATTTCTTGTTTTTTTTTTAATAATATATTTTTAAAAAAATTATAGAAATAAATAATTATTTTAAACAAAATTAGACTAAATTCCTGAATTACTCTTGTTTAGAGGGGAGGGAGGGGGTATATGCTACTGGAGAAGTTCTTGTTGCCAATTGAATTAGCGACAGGAGGTTGTCGTCAATTCAATTAACGATAGAAAGGTGATAGGATCCGTGTCGCTAATTGAAATGATGATAGAGGTTTAGTTTTGTAAAAAAAATTCAATTATTTATTTTTATAATTCGATAGGGTCCGTGTCGTCAATTGAAATGGTGATAGAGGTTTAGTTTTGTAAAAAAAAATTATTATTTATTTCTATAATTTTTTTATAAAATGTATTATTATAAAAAAAGAGCTCCGTATTTCTCCGTCATGCAGCTTGTGCTCACGACACGAGCAGCCCGCGCGTGAAACCTAGGCGGGGGAGGTACCATGGCAGGTGCGCTTACGGGAGCGCCTTGGGATTACGCACCCGGCGAGCTGGGCTGATGGCTGGTGGGGATGGGAGTGCTGGTGGGCTTCCGAGCCACGGAGGCTCACTGGCCCACACGCCTGCGTCCTGCTCCATGATAGTGGGCCGTACTCGTAGGGGAAGCGCCGGGTTGAGTCCGAGGTATAAAAGCTATTGGGTCGCTAGGCTTGGAACGCAGAAAATGGAAAAACATAGGAATAGATGCCGAATGGCATGAATCACATGATCCTGGTGTTTTTTTTTTTTGTGTGCAATTAGCAGCCGTATGTCCGATTTGAAATTAGAAATCGGACGCCCAACGTGATGTCAGATGTTCTCCTTAGTTTGCAACATTCCATATCAGTTCTCGTACGATTTCTAATATGACGTATTGATGTACGCCCGGCGTATGTACATATGCATCTTTGTTTGTGTGTATACGTACATACGCCGATTTGTTTGTATGTATGTCATATTTGTTTGTGTGGACATACATCTGACGTCACGCCCAAAAAAAAAATACATGATGAGCACAAAATTTTCTTATCATACGTGCGTGCATTACATCACCATACACCGATTCACGTATGTACGTATACATCGCAAAGGGTAAAATGCCCAACTTTAATTTATCCGACCAAAATTAACACAAGTAAAAAGGGCAGAAATACGTCGATGTATGCAACATCCTCCGGATACGGTTGCAACATCAGCAGACAACGGTTGCAACATCACCGGACAATGGTTGCAACATTCTAGGACAATGGTTACAACATCCTCCGGACACGGTTGCAACATCTCCGAACAACGGTTGTAACATCTCAGGATAATGGTTGCAACATCCCCTGGACACGGTTGCAACATCCTCGAACAACGGTTGCAACATCCTAGGACAATGGTTGCAACATCCCCGGACAACGGTTGCAACATCCCCCGGACAACGGTTGCAACATCCCCGAACAACGGTTGTAACATCCTAGGATAATTGTTACAACATCCCCGAATAACGATTGCAACATCCTAGAACAATGGTTGCAGTATCTCCGGACAACGGTTGCAATATCCTAGGACAATTGTTGCAACATACCCGTATAATGATCGCAACATCTCCGAACAACGGTTGCAACATCCTAGAACAATGGTTGCAACATCCCCGGACAACGGTTGCAATATCCTAGGACAACGTAGTTGCAACATCCCCGGACAACGGTTGCAACATTCCCGGACAACGGTTGCAACATCAACGGACAATGGTTACAACATCACAAATCAAAGCAAAATCTGGAGAGAAAAAACGCATTGAAAAAATTTGCAGCATCGTCGTGAACAGTATGCAACATTTTTTTTTCTACAGATGCAACATTGTTATAGCTTTATTATTAGCAACTCACTCGGGTAGAGCGCATATGATACGCCGTACGTATGTACAGTATCATTACCTATTAATGAATGGCAAGTATGACTTTGTTTCTTCAGCATTTGGCTCGGCCTAGTTTGAACTTTCAGATATCAGACAACCAAATGCTTTGCATGTTCATCACTCAGTCACGCAAATAGTCACGACTCGTATCATTACCCAATCAACATACTAAAGTAACCATATAGCCATCGTGCACAAATAATTATCAATTACCCATTGCCAACATGGTCCCCATTTCCAGAGTCAATTCATTCCAATTAGTTTAAGATTCATGTTGTCATGTGGGCCACCCAATATAGCTGACAACCTGGACAGCAGCACGGTCGTGATCCAGTTATCCAAAATAGAATGAGGATGGAGCCTGCAGGGGCAATGGCCCAGCCCATGTTGTTTGCCGGCTTCGGCCGCTGCTTTGGGCCCATACTCTCAACGTCCGACGCTCCGAACGTCTTCATCAAAGCATTTCCCTTTTTTTTCGGAAGGGAAAACTGAATTACAGAGGTTAGTATCTATTCGAGTAACAACTCATGTGAGACCCGGAGCAAATAGAACGATGAATTGAGCCTAATTGTGGCCCGTGTAGGGGGTATGCCTGAAAGTGTTGGGATTTAGTCTCAACTTGCTAGTTGAGTAAGAGTTGCATCAACAAATAACATATGTTGTCAAATGCATTTCAACCGGTGTTAACCCTTTTATGTGAAGTGAGGAAGAAAACGCAAGCGTGGTTAGTACTAGTACGTGGTGCCATAGTTTATCCAGCATGCGGGTAGACCTAAATCTATTTGGAGCCAGGGCGTTAGAACTCATGTGGTTACAATGTTTGTCCTTTGTAGCATACTAGCACAACATATACCCATCTTGATTCAAGGTAACCAACTATACAGTCGTATGTGCATGGCGGATCCAGAAATTAAGTAGCGTTGGTGCGATTTGCCATATTAATTTATGCAAATAGCTTTTGGTCATTTTTTTATTTGAAATGTTGTTTACTTCGAAATTACATATGTTTATCTTAAAACTGTTACTAAAATCAGTGAGTTTATTCCAATGCGTATGTGGCCATGTAAGCCAGGCTTTTCTTTCGAATCAACAAAGCAGGAGAGCTACTGGTATTGTACTAATGTTGATGAGGACATCTTTAGCTATATTGTTCTATATGTTGTGTTAAATATTTGTTGTACTTTGGAACAATATGAACTTTCAAAGATGGATGAAGCTTTTGCAAAGAAGCATAACATTGAGGTGAACTAGTTTCTATCTATTCCTAATGATGTTATTCATGGGAATAGAATACTACCTCATGTCATTACTTTTTGTATTCTCAGGTTTGACAAATAGAAGACTTTGGAACAGAGAGGGAGACCGAAACCAAAACAATGGAGAAGCATAAGGGAGAGGGTAGCAACACTTGCTGCCAAAGCCATGGGAGGGCAAGAGAAGGCACATGCGACTGGACCAAGGGTCATGCGGCTAGCATAGAGAAAGAAGGCGCGTGCGGTGAAGAGCAAAAAGGGAGAAGCCTAAGAATCAAAAGCTCAAGTTTTGGATAAAATTTTCAAGCCTAATTCGGAGTTCCCACAAGTCCAACCAAATTTAAACTCGGAATTAACTTAGAACTCAACTCGGATTCGGTTTGGGACAGCTCACAGGGCCCGTAATAACAATGCTATAACTTTCACAAACAGAGTCCGATTTGGATGTTCTTGTGCTTTTTAGAAAGCTTATTCCGAGACCTTTCCAAAGGATTTGGCCCCACCTCCAAATTCATTTGAGTGCATCAGGATTGTCGAAACAAGACGACGGATCAGAAGATAGAGTTAGGGTTTGACTCCACTTCTTGTGGCTGCCACCTCTCCTTCAATATATATTGTTTGCGCGCCACTTTTAGGGTTTTTAAGCTCGTTTAGATTGGTCTTTCCACCGTGAAAACTCCGTCGTGTGTTCTTGTGTAGACTAGACCAACTACTGCAATTTACAGGCCTCAACTCGTGTGAATTCATATTTTCTATTTGTAATTTTAGATTACTTGTGTATCTTGTTCTTCGATTGCTCGCAGGAATTAAACCTCGTGTTCAGGTCAACTGCGTTCTTGACACGGTTGATAACGATTCGGAGTGTGGTTTAGCGAATGCTTGTCGATCTGATCGTGACCGGTTGATAGGCTACATCGTAAAAATCGTACCTCCACAAATCGACGTACCATCCTATCGGAAGATCGGGACCCAACTTTCTCATCAAATGTAGAGAGTAATTAAGTGTTACATATTTGCAATAAAAAAAAGAAAAGATTAATGACTGTACAGACAAGACAAGCAATCCAGACTAGTCTAGCCAAATATATCAGATATGGAGAGGGGTCAACTGTATTAGTACTCTCAATACAGAGATGCTATATTGTACGGGAATTCGAAGCGATCTCCACTATCCGATTGGAAAGAGAAGGCGACATCAATTGCTACAGTGTTTTGTGGCGATAAAAATTGGCGGTAACTTATTGACTGTGGCTACAGTACTTGCTACTACAGTGATATGCCAAGGTACTGTTGGCATAACGAGAAGATCCGGATCCCTCATATATGCTCTTTGCACCAGCCACCAGGACTCCCCACGTCTTTGAGCTCAGAGACTAGTACACCCTGTTCCTTTGATTGGCTGTAAGCAAGGCTTTAGGATACATCATACATGTCCTGCTCTCTCACCGCCTGGTCTCCACAGTGAGACATGCGTACATAAACCGGCGGGGAAAAACAGCATTCATGGTGGGGCTTGGATCCTCTCAGTGTCATGCATGAGTAATCTATACTGTCCGATCGAAAATCGAAGGTCTAGAATAATCGTTATAGTGTTGTTGTCATGCTGTTGGTACAGTATTTTTCTACTGTTACTGTAGAGTACTGTTTACCTCCTCACAAAATACTGTTTACATGTGTCGCTCTGCAGTGATGCAGATGATCCGAATAAAGAGCCTAGGGATATGGTAGAATGATGATGAGCATGGAGCATGCTTGGTCTCATGAGTACGGGAGACTGGAGTAAGGTTGCTCCTATTAGGCAGTATCTTAGTGTATGAGGAGTATTATGATACTATCTTTCTAATACATGATTTCTTATGGTGTAGTATCTTAAGTTGTTTTATTTAATTACATGTATGAGGTTGTTTTGCGTTGGATTTCGAGCCGAACCGGTATCTAAATTAGATACTAGAGTACACTCTCTCTTCATTAACTATGATACCACATTATTACTTTATCTACATAACAGACTAAGATACTAGCCAAAATAGAGCACTAGGAGCGGCCTAAATGTTCAACGGTACATGCACTGTCTTCTGCCCCTTACGGCAGGACGGCCATCGTATAGGTGGGCAAGTTTATTAACTATCATCAATATATTAGGGACGCTGAAGCTCATTCTTTTTTAATTTTTCATACGATCATTGTGTGCTAACAAATCTAAGAGGTGGATGAGTCATACTGACTACGCGTGATCATTGCGTGTTCGCACCCTAACAAACCTAACACTTGGATGGAGTCATACTGACTACGCGTTAGGTGGGTTTATATGTAGACTTTCTAGCATGTGGTTATGTGACATCTTGTCGGTAAGTTTAAGATCGTTACTAAAAGAAACTGTTGGAAAACATGAATCACGATTGTGTAAACATGATCTTTTTTTTAAGAAAATAGTTGAGCTAAATAGTTGGAGCCGTATGGATTGTTTGTGTTAAATTGCACAAATTTGTCTACTTTTTCTTCTTTTTACGACTTAAGTCTGTGTTCTAACTCTTATAAAAACCGCAAATCATTATGTGTCTGTTTTGGGTTTATAAAGTATCGGGTTTGCTAATTTTCAGTTGCCTGAAATTTTCTTATCCATCGTAATTTTAGTTCTATTTATTTTTGTATTTGTAGGGTTCACCTAAATTTACTTTTGTCTAGTTTAGATTTTTTTATCACCTACAATTGCAATAGGGCCGATCGTGCCAAATGAGTTCATTACAAAATCTCGAGTAACGAGCCAACAAGATACTGAACTATGCTATAGTCTCCATGATCCACTGGTTACGAATGAGCCTAAAATTGCAATACCAAGTGATGTGCAATTTTAGTGCAGCTCTCAAGGGAGATCGTCACAAGGCCTTTACAATGCATCCACCGATTTGTTACATAATTTTTAGTTCTATTTATTTTTGTATTTGTAGGGTTCACCTGAATTTACTTTTGTCTAGTTTAGATTTTTTTTTTATCTCAACACATAAACCTGTGGTATTCATTGGATCAAAATTCTACGACTAAGAAAGGTGACTAATGGATAAAGAAATTTCAGTCACCTGAAGCATAGACACTCCCATAAAGTATTGCATAAAATTGCTTAAAAGCTGGTTGGTTGGTTATGGTTTGTTTGTGGGTTTTTCGTTTGGTGCCATTGTCTCACTTGCACTTTCGGGTTGTGCCGTTCGTTCTTTTTCCGCAAATTCTTTCCATGCCGCTGCTACAAATTTTCTTCGAAAATTGCCACTGATGCCACCCTTTGGCACCCTAGAGCCGTGATGGCGTCAAGTGGTTTCAAGTCAAACCGTTTGACTAGGACAAATGACCGTTGGTACCCTTTTAGCAACTATGAAAATGCCACTGGAATCCTGATAGTTTTGACAATTGCTATTGTCCTATAATTACTGTTGGCGCCTAGAAGGAAAGTTCGTGGAGGGGATTTTTGGCATTAGAAATTTTGGCCATGGCTATAAATTCTAAACCGACTGGATGAGGGAGAGAGGGAGACACAATGGCTCAAAGTGGAGACATGAGCCAATGTAGCTCAGGTAGCTTCCAACACCCAAATAAGTCTATGTTCCACTGCAATTGTGGCAGCAAAACAATGAGGTATAAGTCCAATACTGACAAGAATTTTGTGCTATGCTAACTGGAAGGTGAGTTGATTCTTGAACACATATTATTTTCTTGATATTTTTGCATTCTTTACTTTGGTAACTGTCTTTTTGTGTTGGTTTTGTCAATCTGGGGGTTGTGAATTTTATTTGTGGGAAGATTTGCTCAAGCATATGTGAAGAAAATTGTAATTTAGCAAGACATGGATATGGAGAAATTATAGAAGAATCTAGAGAAGTTGAGCGCTCACCTGGAAGCAATGGGTGCTGCTGAGGGCAATGTGCAAGAATTGAAGGACAATGTGCAAGAAGTAAGGAGAAATGTGCAAGAAATGAAGAGCAGTGTAGACAATGTGAAACTGATATGCAACATTTTAGTTTGTTTCTGCCTTTTGTCTGTTCTCCTAAATTCAAAGTAACTAGTTTGTAATTCATGCCTCTAGCATGAGCAAGTGCAATGTAGCAGTACTAGTATATGCAATGTAATGGAGTGGAATCTATGTTGCCAATCATCTTTACCAAATTACATATAGCAGTTCATCAAGTAATAGCAGACAACAAAAGAAGTTTACCAGATTACATATAGCAGTTCAGCAAGTAATAGCAGTTCACAAAAGAAGATTACCAGATTACATCCTAGAGATTACGGGCATCCCTTGGTTGCACACTTTACTCTAACCTTTTCGGAATATGCTTTCTCTATTTTGTACTTGTAGTCATTGAGGATAGCATGATGCCTTAGTACTTTCCTGAATGCTTCAGTATTTGGAAATTTGGTACCTTCATCAATGCAAGGATTTTCAATGTTATATGCATACTCAGTTAAGTCATCTCCATCATCTAGTTCCTCCTCACTTGGTTCATAATCATCTCCATCATCTAGTTCCTCCTCACTTGGTTCATAATCACTACTATCACTATGATGGCTCTTGTTACTATTAACTTCTTGTGAGTCGGCATCAGAATCATCTGTCTTCTCCTCCATGGACTCAGCATCAAAACACCTTTCTTCTCCTCCAGTGAGTCAGCATCAGAATCATCTATCTTCTCTTCCTCCTTAAGGCACACACTTGGAGTGGGTTCTATTTATGCATTAGGGACTTGAATTTCCTCATCATCAAGGTTCAAAGTTGGAATTAGAGTGGGTTCATTTGATGTCTAAGTTGGTTGACTAGATTCAGGGGATTGTGCATCTGTGGCTAGAGGGGGTGCAAGGAATACATTCAAGTAGTAGTGGTTGTAGTTGTTGCCTTGTTTCTTTGATTTTGGATGCATGTTTCCTATTTTTGGGTTTCTCTCGACTAGGTACTATTGCTAATGGCCCAACAAAGTTGACACTAATATTCACAAAGTGTTTATTCTTATGCATGGTGAAAGCCCTTGCTAAGTCTTCATCAGTATGTAAAACATCATATTCATCACAGCTACTAGTCTTGAATACCATGTTAGCCAATTGTTTGGAGCCCCACTTAAATTCACGAAAGATGTTTTCAGTTAGATGAGTAAGTAAATACATCGTGTGATCAACTAAGATGTAACAACTTCCCCTTCCGCCACACCATTGGCTCATTATCTGGCTTGCTAAGATAAGTACCAACCCAAATTGCTAGCTTCATCGCGTTGCCGGGATCCATCCTACAAATCAGAGCTAGAACTTACTACTTATGCAAGGGAAATACAGTACAAAATGCAGCATTTTACCATGGCCAAACTGTAACATCCCGAGCAACACTAATAGTTAGGAGGGAGGCCATTTGGAAGAGAGGACTTTACGACAAGGCAACGAAGAACAAAGCTAGATTTTTCTAGGAGGGTGCGTATTTTCTAATTTAGTGAGATGCACTTACGTCCGACAAAAGGGAGGAACCCACAAACTATGCATGCGTCCGAGCTCGCTGATCGATCCACTACTCACGGATCCTCAATCAAGCTCATAACTTTTCTTCTAGATCCACTGCTCCAGATCCTCAATCCACGGCCTTCCGTCTCAAGCTATCTTCTTCCTGCGGCTTGAAGGCGGTGGATTTGGACTAGGGCTACGGTTCCATTTCAGCCGCCATTGCTAGATTTTTCGGAGGCTCTATGGTTTTCCGAAGACTTGCCTCGGGTGAGTAAAGAGAAGGGAGAAAGAAAAAGAGAACGGATAGAGAGAGACAAACGGGGGCATGATTGGGAAAGGGACATGTCTCAAACGGACAGATCGAGTCAAATGGTTTGACTCGACGCCGTCATGGCTCCAGGGTGCTAGAGGGTGACGGCAGTGACAATTCCTGAAGAAAATTTGCGAACCAGTGGTATGTAAAGAATAAGCAAAAAAAGAGCGGTACAAACCGAAAGTGCAAGTGAGGCAGTGGCAAGAAATGAATTTATCCTTTGTTTGTTATCATGTTACTTTTGTGAGCCACAATATATATACATTTTTGGAACACAATAATTCTTATCTAGATTTTGGATGGAACAAGACTGGTCGTTTAGTTCATTAGTTGCGGTCTCGAGAGGATCCAACTATTCACACCTCTTTTTCGGATAATCATTTCACGTCAATCAAAACACCTTGTCACCGTTTCTCCTTGCATGAAGGAGATCATGAAAATATTTTAGTACAGCAAGGAGCCAAGGACTACACATGCGTATATAAGTCATTTGATCCGTAAAAACGATCAGGATCATGCGTGGTTAAAAATGAGGAAAAATCTTTGAGGAAACCCCGTTTTTGAAGGTGATGGTCATTGGTCACATCATATCCATTGGGCGCCAACAAGCTAAGCTCAGTTGCGGAGCTACATGCTAACCTATGGCCAGTGCGTTGTGCCCGGGCAAACCGGCAATCCGGCAGAGCCTAGTGGCCGGGGGGCACAGCGGCGGCCAGAGGGCAGGACCGCAGGAGCAGAGGCCAGAGGGCACAACAACTGCATAGGCTTGTCAAAATGAGCAAACAAAAACAAGGTTGCAATATAATGGGGAAAGCTTCAATAATAAATATCTATGTGATAAATCTTTGATCTATGAAAATTATTAAAACCAATTTGGTCAATTCCAATGACCGGCTTAATAACTTGATGTTGTGGTACATCGAGCGAGAGATATTCGAAGGACTTGATCGTGATAGAATCAATAAACAGTTTCAAGGTATGAAATTTCGGAGAATGAAAATGTCTCGTTCTCCTAGACGTAATTAGTGCTTTAGTAGTATGTCTTTTTGCCTCTCTTTTTTCTGCATCTTTCATGATGTATTATCAACTAATCGTGACACTATTAATCCTTCTCTATTTGACCATATTGTTTCTTCTATGTCTCATTTTTTTTTGTTCAAACTACTGTGTTGGATAATTTGGTAGCAAATTGTTGAGTAAGCTTCATTTGTAAGGTATTTTTCTATGTTCCACCTTTATCTTCACATGTTCGCATGTGGATTGTGGTTATTGGTTCCATTTAGTGTCATATACTCTTATTAATGCGATTGCAATATAATTTATGTATGGGTTCTTTTGCTTTTAGGTAATACTTTTTGGTCTACACTTATGACTCGCTTTACCTAAAATTTAGTCCTGAGTCTTCCCCGCTCACGTGGTTGAAATTAATCTCGGCTCCGCCATTGGACAAGCTAGCTGAGCTAATACTGAGTCTTGACTTAAACTTGAAGCTATCATGGTTTAAGTTCATGAACGAGTTCGAGCAAGCATTTTTTTTTACTTCATTCGAGATGCCAATGCCTAGCTACTACTTCAAGTGCATGAGATGCACAAAACTTATCACTTACTAGTACGGATCATACGGCCCTGCACAATTAAAATTGGTGTTTTCATCTTCCATGTTTTACCTTGCCATAGCAGGAATGGATCTAGTATAGAGACATCGGTCTACATATGTACATCTAAACTTTTTTTTGGCAAAAAACCTAATATATAATAGATATATTATGTGTATATACTAATAAGTGGGCGCAAAAATATGTTTTCAAGCTCCAGTCCATTTCAGTCCATCTCACCCACTCCCTCTCCTAATCTTGCTCTATCTCCACACGGCCAACCGGAAACATCACGGCGTAACCGCCCAAGGCCTAAACAAACAACCAACAGCCCAAGTGGTTAGGCCAAGTTCACGCCCACGCATGACACCCCACGGCCACCCAAACTCTCTCATCTAGCACTCTCAGTCTCTCTGTGGTGGCAGCGCACGATGCGACGCAGACGACAGCCACAGCCTCAGTGGCGCAGCCCTCAATGATGCACGAGGCAGGCGCATGCCAGTAAGGAGCGGGGCAGCGGGTACTACTAAAGAAAAGGTAATCACAGACGGTCCAAAATCGTCATCACAGATGGTTTTCTGAACCATCTGACTTTATGGGTCAATGATACTATGAGGTTATCACAGACGGTTTTTGAACCGTCTGTGAAAGATGCTATCATAGACGGTTTTGAACAAGAATTGTCTGTGATAATCTATGAAAATAGATAATCATAGACGGTTTTTAGTAAAAACCGTCTGTAATAGTTTTTTATTGCAAAAAAATGAATTTTGAGCCAAACCGTCTTTCGATATACAATTACTAGACAATAATCAATTATGAAAATAGATAATCAATTACTAGACAATAATTTCCATATACTCTTTCGATAGTTTGCAAGAAGGTAATTAAAAGATATTCTCTCTCTCTCTCAATCAATGCCTCCGTCTGTAATGAGGACAAGCTCGAGTAGAGGCATCCATCTCGAACCGAATCGACCTCCCTTATCGACCACAGATGGGGGTTCTCACTGAGAACGAAATCTGACAGGATAGAGATGACGAAATCAGTGTGAGAAGGAAACCTAGATGGAGATTTGTGGGCAAAACTTCGTGGTCACCTGAGGCCAACATGGGGGCGGCCAGATCTTGCGGTACTAGTCGAGCCGCAGCACCCGCTCACAAGAGACGCCGTGAAACAGCAGGCTACGAACGCGTGTCGGCCTCCTCGCCGAACCGCGCTGGGGAATCAAGGGTGGTAGCTGGAGCTCGATGTGGGGAGGGGAGAGACTGATAGAAGCAAGGTAGTCAGAGTCGAGATCCCGAGTCGGATCGATTTGCCTCCGTAGGATCAAATCGAGATCGAATCGTAGAATCGCGATTCTACTGATTTGTAAAATACACATATTTACCATCTATACTATAAGTTTGTATGATTCTTATAAGGTTTACCGCTTACTTATTACCAAAAAGGGCAAAACACTTCTTATCACACAATGAGAAAAGCGTAATGGTTCGACATGATGGGTGATATAGTTCGAACTACGTGAGAACAAACATTACCACAATCGATATAATATTTTGCATGCTCCTTGTTTATTTATAGTTTCATTCTCGAAATTAATATCAACAAATTTTGCTCTAAAACAAAATATCGCAAAGCCTAGCCTCTAAAAACAATTGCCCTAAGTCTCTACAAGTAGGATCGATAAGTCATCGTGGGTTCAGAGAACCAGTAAGACTCTAAGAGTAAGATCGCGATCCTAACTACCTTGAGTAGGATCGGATCGACAGTGAGACTCGGATCGACAGTCATCGTGGGTTCAGAAATCGTAAGACTCTAAGAGTAGGATCGCGATCCTAACTACCATGGATAGAAGACAAAGCGGGGGTGGGTATAATATATAAGGACAGCGCTAAAACATTTTGCCTCCCACGCAAGCGTTCAAAAATTTCGCGAATCCCAGACGGTTTCAAACAAAAACTATCTGTGATGAGCTAATATCATAGATGGTTCATATTAAAAACCGTCTGTGACTCTATGAAATGGCTAACTCTCTGATTTTACCGTGACTTGAAATGGCCAACTCTCTGATTTTACCATGACTTGAAATGGCTGACTCTTTGATTTTATCATGACTTAAAATGGTCGACTCCCTGATTTTACCGTGACTTTGAAATGGCTAACTCCCTGATTTTACCGTGACTTAAAATCAGGGAATTTTACCGTGACTTGAAATTAAGGAGTTAGCCATTTCAAAGTCATGGTAAAATCACGGTAAAATTCCCTGATTTCAAGTCACGGTAAAATCAAAGAGATACTTATCACAGACGATTTTTAATACAAACCGTCTGTGATGAAGACAAAAAGTTACAGACGGTTCGTGTCGAAAACCATCTGTGGAGTATCACAGACGGTTCTGAACAAGAACCGTCTATGATACTTCACAGACACAAACCTTCTGTGATATTACCTCTTCATAGACGCTTTTTAGCGCAGCTAGTAACACAGACGGTTGTTAAGCCAAAACTGTCTGTGATTGTATTTAATATAGACAGTTTTGATCAACCTTCTGTGATGATGTGTCCAGTATTAGCCTTTTTGTAGTAGTGGGGCGAGCGTCAAGCAGCCACTGGCGCAAGTAGCAGTGCAAATGCAAGGAACGACACGCGGCGAGCGGCAAGGCAGCCTTGTGGCCACGGCGAGCGGCAAGCCTGGGATGGAGGGTGTGGTGCCTACGGTGACCGACAGGTCATGGCAGCAGCGATCGGCAGGGCAGGGAGCGGCGCAAAAACAACAGACAACAACTGAGCATTTGACAATGACACAGGTGAATTTCATTCTCAATTCACAAATCTGTCAGTGTTATGCTGATTTGTAATGGGTGAATCGTGATTTTTGAAATGTAAACTGGCAGAGCATTCAAAAATAAAGAGGAAGCATGTAGATTTAAATTATTGTGGGATATAGATGGAAAGAGACAGAAGACAGCTTCTACCTCGATGCTAAAATAGATATCTATTGAAAGCAAAGTTCAAAGCCCTTCTCTTTCCATTCAGCTACAAGGACATAATGAGAGTGATATCCAAGACGAAGCCCCAAGCTCTGAACCAACTTAACCAAGCATAGAACCTGGGATAGTATCCCCACTATCTCGAATTACAGATGATGATGAAGATGTGAAGCAATTATGATGATGAAGATGAAGATGAAGATGAAGGACCAACACAACTGAGAGCGGCTGGGCGACTTGCCAACTTAGCAAGGGGGGCAGTTTAGTGATTGCCCGCAGGGTGCACCTCACGAGGTCGTTAAGACGCACCACGTTGCTTACCCTTCTTCAACTCTTTGATTGGGTTCTGTTTCCAACCACACAGGGTAATTGGTGCTACCCTAGCTACGTCCGCTTCACCGAGTCATTGGTTGACGCAGGGGCTGGGCCGATGCCTCAGTATAGCTAGGGGTCAGTTGTCCTTTGCGCCACATACCGAGGATTGTGTGATGCTTCGCGGCGCGACACCGGTGATACCCCCAGCCTGGCCGTCTGCTACGTGATCCTGCAGCTGTGGAGTTGGGAGCACTTCCCGGTTGGCGGCCGTCCATCGAGACAACGGTGCACCCGCACCCCCTCCGATCGATGTGATAGATGGGCCCACCATAGGCTCACGGTAGACTACTGGCCGTCTGCGTGCTGGGCCAAGGACAGGCCAGTGAGGTGCTACTCATTGTACCATAATGCCTACCAAACTCTATTGGGCCAAACTCACCCTACCGATGCACCTCTGCCACCTCAACGGTCTCCATACCCCCTTCGAATGGACACGTGCTCTCCCGACCGCCTCACGTATTCGACAGGACATGTCCAATGCAGGACATCCAGGAGCATGTAGAGGCCGCCACAATGAGCAGAGGGTAGTGGCTCAGACGAGTGAGCCATATTGTATGTTGTGCCATGTGATTATGTTTTGGTATATTTGTATTCATATTTTGTTTTCCTATATTTGTACGCGTATTTTGGTTGTTATGTTTTAGTATACATTCCAAGTCACATGAAATCATGAAACCCTAATTTCTAAAACCTAAAATCTTTTATTTTTTAGCCATATAAAATTATCAAAATATTACACAATCAAGTTTTTGAGCTCATTTTTCACATTTACAAATTTATACAAACAATACACGTTTATGAAATTGCGAGAAAATTCCTGAACAAATAAAATTATGGCAAATTAACACAACCAAGTACACTATGTCGGGAGGCTCCACGTAAAATTTTATAATTTTTAAGTCACTTACTATATTTAAAAATTGCTTCGAAACCCTAAGCATGAACCCTAATTAACCCTAACCCTAACCTAATGGACACGTGGCGGCTGTAGGCGCTACCACACGGCGGCCGTGCAACAACGCCACCATACGGCGGTGTGCGGCATGGACACATGGCGCCAATGGTCGGTTGACGCACAAAAAAATTGTACGCGGTGAGTCCCGTAAATACGCGGCGAAAACTTGACAATAATGCCAAAAATTCAATAATCCACGGGTGCGTATAGGTATGTATTCGACTCTGATTACAACCTGAGTACAAGCCTAGATAGTATTGTATCACATTGTATACAAATAATTGCTTTATCACACAGATAAATATACACGGTACAACTCCATGAGACTGGACGTATGCAAGAGCACATTTTCACGTACAGATCAACTCAAGCCTCCCTACACGCCAATATGAACTGAACCTTTACTATAGAATCCATCAAAATTCCAGAGGACCATCCACAATTTAGCTCACAGCATTGAAATCTACGGCCACATCATTGCCCTCTAGATCAACGGCACGCTACCTCCACGTCCAGATTTGGAGAAACCGTCAGCTTCAATATTGGCAAATCCGAAGTGCCATGGATGCGGAACCAAATTACGAGCCGCCAGGAAAAAACTACAATAAGAGGCGTTGAAACCCGGTACGTACACTGAAAGATGAATTACAGATACAAAAATTATTTCCTGTTAAGCTCTTTTAGTACAGGTAACATACTAATTTATTAGAAATCTACTTAATTACCAAACTGGAGGCCTAGATTACTTCTCTCATTAGCTTACATAAATCTACTACCTCAATACGCACGTTGCTGAAATTCATGATTCTTTTCTGACACGATATAAAACAAGGAACACAAAAATAATGCTCTCAGGTTGCATATGTCGAGCTAATCAGGAGCTTAAGTACGGAACAGCTTAAGGCTATACAAGATGTTGGCTTTGAAGAATTACTTAAGATGGACGGTATCATCATTCGTCGTGAATTGTGCAAGTGGCTAGCACAAACCTACGACATCGAGTCCAAAGCATTCAACATTAGAGGATCCATGCTAACAATGACCATTGAGGATGTAGAACACCTACTTGGTCTGTCATCTAAAGGACTAGAACTACATGAAGCTCCAAGTAAAAATATACCCCATCTGTTCCAAAAATACAAACAAGCAAACGGAATAACAATTACTTTAGTTAGCTTATTGGATTTAAAGACTATCAACGGGTCTAGCCTAACTCTTAATCATTTGATTACAAGTATAAAAAAGTTCAAGACGGAAAAGTCAATCTTGAGGAAACCTACCTCTGTTACAGGTTAGTATGCACAAGTATTTATGTACCACCTTCCTAATATCATTGTAGTACAATTTGGTATTTTCTTTTAAAAAATTGCTTGCACATATGGTATTGGGAGAAGTTATGTGCCAATCATCTGTATCCTACCATAGACTACACTAGACGTGACAACCCACTCATACGGTACTGGGATGACGAGAAATAAAATAAACGAGACTGTATTGATGACAAGTTTCAATTTGGAGAAGGGGAGGTCAGACACATTACACACTTTTCTTACATAATTATTACAACACTACAAATGTTATTATGTACATCACTGCTAACAAATTGAATTTTCCCCTACCGTAACAGATTGTGCATGACATCAGGGTTCCTATACAAGGCACCGAAGCCTCTACAACTGCTGATAGCAACTTATTACCTAAACCATATAACCAGCATAAACCAGAAAACACAAACAGCAAGGTAAAATTTTAGTTCAGACATTACAAAATACACCCAAGTTATGCCTAACATTTGTTTTTCCATAAAATGTAGGCAAGTACAGAACCTAAGACTGCAATCGAAATGCTACAAATGCAAATTGTGCGACTGGATATAGAAGTCAATGACAAGCTAAGGGTTATTTGGAACACTATTCAATCTACAAGAAAACGCTTAGATAATTTATAATCGAATTTTGGGTATGTCTCCTCAACTATGACTATGTGTCGGGACCCAAGAATACTATTCATGAACCCTCTGTGTATTCTGAACTAGTCCTAGATTAGTAGCTAACTCACACAGAAAACAGTGATGAAATACCATCCATTTATTCGATTTAACTAAAAAGATCTCGAAATAATAATAAATAATAATAACTGAACCTTATGGTCAATGTTTACTTAACTTGTTACGTATAGCTAAAGAAACAAATAAATTCTTGCAGTGGAACGGGAAAACTTGGAAAGACCAATCAACATGCTCACAGACAATCGAGTGGAGAACGTATCCTAATCCGCAAAGCCTTCATGGTACTCCTCGGCGAAAAACTCTTGAGCAGCTTGGTATTTTTCAATTGAGCAGCAGAAATTGGAGTCATGAGCACATAAAGTACTTAGCAAGTAATAGGGAAATAATATGTAATTAATATTCATACAAGGCTAGAACAAAGTTTAGCTGTATGGTTCTTTTGCAAAGAGCAGTATTGACAATAGATACAATAAATAGATTGATTTTCATAATTTAAAAGAATAATACATAAATAAACAATTGCTTTGAAATAACCAGTGAATTCCCCATTCACTTTCCAAGACAAACAACCAAATGAATTACCCATTCACCAAACGAACATTATATTCATCAAGTGAACTTTCCATTCACACTTTGACACATTTTATGAAGAAACTCTACCTCTTGTGTGAAATCCCCGGGCATGTCCATAACCGAGGACGCTATTCGAATAAATTAATTAACACTCTGCAGAGGTTGTACATTTTACCCACAAGATACAACTGGTGTAGCGATCACCAATCATAACAAAATCTTTCAGAAATTTCATCTCAACAATTAACTCTTCCTTGTGCATACTGTCACCCCAACCTCACTTTGGTTTGACACACACCGTTGGACCTAGAGACGATAACCTCGCCCATAGATATGACTTTAGAAAGGGTACACACCTCCACCCATATACTACCCGAGTAGTCAAATGCCAAAACTCCATAATTTACTAAGTTAGGTCCGTCCCATCCGGCATGTGGTTGTATGAAAAGGCCCAGTTTAATGGTGCACAAGATTAAGTCCTTGACAAGTTACTCAATCGAGTCTACCACAAACCCACAATGTGTTATATCCACACCCTCACTTCACAACCGCTCGCCCGAGTGAAAATTATTTTGTTTGACCAAGACCAATGACATACCCTCTCATGGTACACAAATTTTAACAATCGTAGCTAACCACCACGATTCCATATTTCATTAGGTCAAATTCAATATTATATGTACATATGATAATGAACCCATCGCAACTAAGCTTGATTAAGCATCTGAACGATACCCATGTTGGTGATACAAATATGTTCAACTAAAATTAACCATACTAGGGTGACAAATGATTCATGACATTTAAATATTCAATGGATGCATAATGACAACAGGTTATAGCTAATCTCAAAAACAGTTGATATAAAGATAGCATGCAATTGGTATATAATAATATACTTTTAAAATCATACGTTCAATATGATCAAAGGACTACGACTTGCCTTGGATTTGGCTTTGCTCAATTACCACACTTGGATCTTCAAGGTTTGCTTCTGCTCCTGCTCCGTGAAACAGATCGTCTAACGAGAGATAAAACAACAAGCGAAAACACAAATAAATACAAAAGAAATTCAAATAAACTCAAAAAAAAATAGTGAAACCAACTCTAAAAGAAAGAGCTCAATTTAAGATAAATTTAGAGATTTGAATGGACTGAAGCGGAGTTCGGATGAAGAACAGGCTTTTGGAATATTTAAACCTAAAGAAAAAGGAATTACTGTTTCTATTTCCTGAATTAATTTTCTACTGAAAATTCTGATTCAATGCACCAACATGACGTCAACACCATGGTTATTAAGGCGTCCATAAGGCGTTGCCTAGGCGATAAGGCGCCGTGGGAGGTCAAGGCATCGCGCCGCCTTGCCGCGCTAGCGTATGGCGTCTGCCTTAGGTGCAAGGCATCTCTAAGGCGTCGCTCAGGCGGAGAAAGGCGTAAGGAAGGCCTGAGGCGACGCCTTGGACTGCTAGCCCGCGAGAGTGAAGGGGAAAGAGGAGAGGGCGAAGACCGAAGGGCTGGAGACTCACCCTGAACCCTAGGCGTTGGCGGTGGCTCCTCCATCTCGGTGTCGCCCTCCCCAGCGCTGAGCAAGGAGGCGGCGCGGGCGAAGGGGCGCGGAGGGGGAGGGAGAGCTGGAAAGAAAGAGGGGGAGGGGAGGCGGCGCGACACTGGCCGGCGCTGCCGTTGAGGGAGGACCAGAGGAGGCAGCGCGACCCAGCGCTGAGGGAGGACCGAGGAGGCGATGCGGGCGAAGGGGCATGGAGGGAGGCGGCGTGGGCGAAGGGGCGTGGAGGGAGGCAGGCGAAGCGAAGCGGTCGGGCTGGGAGAAAAGGGGCAGGCGGGCAGGCGGGATCTTCTACAGCCAGGCGGGATCTTCTGCGGTCATAGAATCAGAGCTGTGCATCTGCCGGGATCTTCTGCAGCCACTCTACACTATCGCCTTAAGATATGAGTAAGGCGTCGCCTCGCCTTACGCCTTACCACTTCAAAGGTGTGAGGGGGTGGGTCGCCTCGCCTCGCCTTACCGCCTTAATAACCATGGTCAGCACACAACATCAGATTTAAAAAGAAATTCAAAAAATAGCCAAAGAGGCTAACATGTGGGTTCGAGGGCTATGGAGCAAGTCCACACGAACGGCTCACGGCCCACGGGCTCACGAGTTCATAGAATAGTGGATCTGACATGGGGGGACCCACAGTCAGAGGCCCGGTTCACATGGACTAAGCCCACTTGGGTTTCGATCTGGGTTTGGGTACGGTTGTGCCACGCGTACGCACATGTGGTGCTGACGGGGCAATGACTCAGTGGACATGCAGGCGCTAGGGCTGATGTGACTGGTGAGGTGGCAAGTGACACAACGGCCACGTCGGCTAAACGATGGTGAAGCTCCGGTCGACCACGGTTTCGGTGATTGGTGTCTCTTCGGCGACAATGAAGTGGCGCACTAGAAAGAGGATGCGACGGGGATCTCGGTGACGCGGTCAATTGGCACCAGAGATGACCACGACGGCAGCGGCGAGTTGGGCAGCGTAGCGGCGAGGCGACTCAGGTGATCCCGTTCGTGGTGACGAAGGGGGCAAAGTCTCACCGATGGCAGCACAACACAATGGAGAAACCTTCGACGGCTGGAGGCTTCTAGGGCTCAATTCAACCAAATGGTGGCGCGATTCGAGAGGTGGGCTATGGTTTTGGGAGAGAGAGGTTGGTGCGACTATTTTGACACGGGTGCGGTCCTTTAAGTAGCACTGGAGATGGGATAATCCAGGAGGTGGACGGTGGCTCTACCGTGTTCGGCTCGTACAAGAGGGAGGAGTCCAGGAAGAGGACAACGCTGACGTGGCGATGGTGGTGGGTCCACCTGACAGCGACTGCGAGAGAGCGGCGTGGGCTGGGCTGCAGTGGAAAGAAAAGACCGAGCGGGCTGGGCCAGAGAGAAAAGGAAATGGGCCAAAGAAAGGAAATTGAGCCCAAGGGAATTTCCAGATTTCAAAAGGATTTCGAATTTAGGAAAAGAGATAAATGAAACTGAGCTCAAATAAATAGAATATAAATTCTAAAAATTCCTAGAAAATTCCTCGGAACACCAGGAACTCAAATAAAACAACTTTTAAATTAGTTGAGGTTTAGATTATTCACATTAAACCCTTTTGATTTCAAAAATTCAAATTAAGCTTTAACTTTAACAGAAAATTCAAATGATTATTTTTATTTTTAAAGCTTCAAAACAAATCAAATTTTGGGATGTTAAACTATGCTTCCGTGAACAAAATATTATATATCACCCATTATGAGTACAAACATAACAAGGATTACCTACATGACTGGTACTTCTCTTTCATCTCGCAAGCTCGGCTCTACATGTATTTTAAGCCCTATGAATATATGTACGATCACAACCATTCAACCTTCCTACCATGAACAAAATAGTTATTAATGTATAATTAAGCAATAAGTACAAAACATTGAGACCCAACGACTTAAAAAAATAGCTAAAAATGATAAGCGATACAATGTACTTAAAAATGTCCTTTGTGCATTTCAACAGGAAACTATGAGGGAAAATTTCAACAACAGAAAAACAACCTTTACCAAAAATATCACATGAGTTTGAGGGAAATCAGTAAAACTGCACTACAAATAAATATGCATCCCTAACTGTATCTAACAATCACACCTCACTATTGTAGACTACAAGACAACGAGCAAATAAAAAAATCCTTGAACAAGGAAAATTCACCTAATATCATTAAAGAAGAATCTACGCACGAGCACAAGCAGGGTAGAATCGTGAGTGCCAAAGGTACAACCTCATCTTTCAGTTTATTCCTTATGCAATAGTTGTAGCAAACAACTAAATTATGGCCTAACAATACCACTAAAAGGAAAAGTGTAAACGGAACCTTCAAAAATAACTCGCCCATTGCCAAATGGGTGCGGGGTTGTACAGCAAGGGTGTCAACGTCAACGCATGACAAAAATGGTGACTACATTTACTATGATAGCCGAAATATGAAAAGGATGGAGCCTCCAACACCCAGTATCCACTCAAAAGGTATATTCCAAACATGATTTTACCTATACTTTAAATATTTACAATTACATATGCAATTGTTTTTTCCAACTAAACTAACAAAAATTTATAGGTGATACATGCAAAGAGACAAATAATCTCATTGTTGACTACATAAACTCCTCACCAATGACCAAGACTATGGTTCACATTGATGATGTCATTGTATCCCAAAAAAATGCAATGCCTCACAAATAGCCTTTTGCCCGAGGGCAAGGAAAGATGGCTGAATGACGACGAAAGTTCACCCATCTAAACAAACTCTTAGTTTAACATTAACATCTTATAAAAGCTAAGTTTTTTCCAACTTTAGGTCATCAATGCATACATCTACTATCTACAGGATAAATACCACAAAGACTTTAGGGCTGGTGCAAAGGCCTTCCTAGAGATGACATTTATTACTGTACTGCTAGCAAGAGATGGCATACCTGAAATATCGAAATGTCGAATTGAATGTGGCATGATTAAAAGAGTGGCAAATAATTATCTACAACATGACATGGTGACACTTAATGCCCTGACTAACTAAATATACAATTACTTTTCTATACAAAAAATAACATAATGCTTCCTGCGGATTTTCTTCCCCTTAAATATCAAAAATATACATGGGTACTTAGCAGTGGTGAACAGAAAACTATGTCAAATACAGCTGCTAGACTCACAAGGCACAACTGAAATAGTAGGCCTTGAACTAACACATGCGGTGAGCTTATTACTAACTTTGTAATCCTCTTTAGTTAAAATAATCCCCTATTTGAGTTCTACAATAACAATTTATCACTCAACAGCTACAAGGGATGGAGAACTATTTTGAGATCTCCACAAATGATGAAGCATTTGAAAAATCTAATTGGCCTGACCACAATGTTACATCTTGGCCTATCACACATTACATTCAAAAGCGAAGGCAGAAAGATAGGTACATTACACATCATCGCTTGATAAATATACTTTTTGTTACAGAATAAATGGATTCTTAATAATTATGCAATCTTATAGCTCATCCTGCGGTCTATACATGGTAAAATTCATGGAATATTGGACAGGATCTAGGTTGGCACACAAATTTACATAGGTATGTCAAACAATACTATATTACTATCATATTAATGTAAAACATAGGAAAATAGTTTGTTTCTTCTGTTTTTTGCTACGCAGGATGATATAGACAGTTTTAGATGAAAATTAGTAGCCATCTTGGTGGACTCTGACCTGAACAAGAGTACTGGGAGCCCAAAGACCGACAAACAGACAAGCAGGAATAATAAAAGGAGCAGAGATTCTAGTGATGAAATGTTACTAGACAATGTAATTTACAGTTATGCAGTGCAATGGGAACTTTTGAATTGTTCTATGTCATCATTAACAAATTAATCAGACTACTAGAACATGATATTCAGTATACATATCCACACTGAACATATTTAAATAGTACATCAACTTACCTAGGGAAATGAATTAGAATGAGCATGAATGAGGAGGTGGCGTGTATTTCATATTACAACTTCAAAATTATTATGACGTACAAAGAAACCAGAGTAAATTGTCAAACAAAATCATTTCCTACATTACTTCAAGCATCATAATAGGTTTTACAAGTTGCTACATTGTCAACTACTCAAGGTGACATCAACGCTACACCCACTTTCTTTAGGACCCAAGTCAACCTATGAATAAGCTAGCACTCATCAATATGGTCAAAAACTATCTTTAGGTCATTCTCCCATAAGAGAGCAAATCCTAAATGCTAAGACAATTCAATTCAATTATATGATAAAATGGCCAAAGTGTTGAAAGAGGAATGAAGGAAGAAGAAATACCAAAAGTGTATGGATATGTCCAAACTACACACACTACTTAACATCTCACACTCAAACAAAACCATTTCCAAAATGACTTCAGGGATCTTAATGTGTTGTACAAGGTGAACCATTGTCAATGACTCAAGGCAACATCAACCCATCAATAAACATCATCTCACATGACTGCAAGACTAACGCTCAAATAATCCATATTCAGACCTTAAGCATATTTCACAACAAGAGGTAGCACAAATGATAAGGAAAGAATCAATAAACATGACAAAAACTAAAATGGCTTGCACATCAATGACACTGGAATGACAATTTCATCTACACTTGTTAGAATCCAGCACCATTCTAAGTTTCCAAAGATCATGCTCCTAATTTGACCAGTTAAAGCCATATGCAAGGATTGTACAAATGATCAAATAGTGTGATTTCTGAGGAGAAACAAATCAAAAAATTACCAGCAAGCCTAGGAAGACGAAAAGCTGGCAGAGGACCATGTTGGGGGTGTCCAGCACCTCGAGGCGCAACTTCCTAGCCGCTAGCCTTGCCACCAGTAGCGCGGACAGTACCCACCGAGAGGAGAGCGTCCACCAAACGACCTCCACACATCGGATCGCCGCCGCTGATGCACGGGCGCCCACTCTAGGTGACACCCTCTAACATCAGGAGATGCGTGTAACGACCCAGTCGATTGGAAGACCGAAATCGCACCAAATCAGTAGCGAGGATACGAGTAATCAGAGGATTTGGAGAGTGGGTGAGGAATCAGAGAAGAGAGGCGAGAAAACCAGAGAGCAAGATGGGGACATTTCAGAGTTCATTCATTTGATCGATGCCTTCCCAATTATAGGGCTTGGGTCTTATACAAAGTGCACACACACACTGACAACCGAGACCCATGGCATATGGACAACACACAGTACATAGGACCCACATGTCATCCTGTACACTGCCTAGGTGTGACATTACCACCCCCACAAAAGGTTGCTTGCCCCCAAGCAACTGCATGTAAGCACCATGTGTAAACAAAATATACCAATGTTCATAATCTGAAATATGCATCTTGTTGTAGCTGATACTCTCTATAACATCCCAAGTTTGGACTTGTGTTTCAAATGTAAGAAAATGAGTAGATATTAAAAAAAAATTATTACATCATGTATTTTCTGTATGTTCTAAACAATTCTTGTACAAAAATTATGGAAATACAAAGTCATAAGTCATTTGATCCAAATCTTGGCTTTTAAAAACATTCTTATCAGATCTTGTGATCATCATTTGGAAATATTTTTTCTAAGTTCTAGGGTTGGTGTGTGACCCCTCTAAAAAATGTCATAATTTTTAGAAATTTTTTGAATATATTAGGAGGTCAGTCAAACTTGTTTGACTTTCAGTCAAAACCCTATTCCAGAACCTTACAGAATTTTTGGAGAAAAATTCACTACATAAAAACCTCTGAATATTTTACACAAGGTTAAAAACTAAGTTAGCAAGATCCTGTAAAAATTTCAAAAATTTTGGAGTTGTTTTGCTACCTAAAATAAATCCCCAAAGTCCAGCTCAGTCTAAAACCCTAAGTCAAACCGGTTGGGTTCGAGTCAGACTCGGGCTCGAACCACTTGACTTGGCTTAACCAACTAACTACACCCAGGCTCACTTTAAAACGCGCATTCAATCCCAGCCTTTGGATCTGTATCGCTCGGCCCTCGTTCGCGTGAATGTTCGGACCTCGCGATCGCGTCAACTCGTTTGGACCGTTGGATCAAGATCCAACCGTCTAGATGAATTGGGCTGTTCGGGTCACCCGATTGTCACATTCAATCGTGACCGTCCGTTTTAGATCCAACACTCTTGATCTTTCCTAGTGTTTTAAACCTTAGGAGCCTCGGGCAATCTCAACCGTTCATTTCTGATCCAAGGGCTCACGAGTACCCTAGCCTTTTCTAGTCATCTTCTTCCTCGCGCCGTGCGCAGCACAGGGAGAGGCGTAGCCCGGTCACATCTTGCTTCCTCGTCAACTCTCCTTGGTCGGGGCAATGAATGCGTGCGGCTTGCTTTCGGCCGTAGGCATGCCCTACTCCTGCACCCCCATCATTTCTCTTTTGGTCCACGGTTGTGCCATGAGCCAAGTTCACTCGTGGAGCTCGTTCTTGCCCAAACCCTAATTTTCTAGCTTTATAAAGCTCCCCAAAGCCCCTCCTAGTATTCTTTTACACCACCCCAAGCTCCTTTGTTTGTGGAACTCAAAACACCAAAAATACCAAAACCACCATTAATGGTCGTGAAGCTCTGTTGATGGTTTTGGTGCTCCAATGGTTCATCTTCAATTCTTCTTGCACCCTTTTGAACACCTTAACCCCCTATGCATTTCCCCTAACTCAATTTTGGGTTTCATTCACAGGAATGGACCAATTTTGAGTTTGGATCATTTCGGCTGATTTTACCCCCTTTCTTCTCCAGCTCCAGTAAGGGCTTCTTTTCTCAATTAATTGCTCTCAGAGCTTCTCTGAGCTATAATAAAGCTATAATGATGATCTGGTATCACTCATTTTGCTCAGGACATCTTTTTCATATCATCTTCTTCAACTCCGGCGAGCTTCTCCACTGTTAAAGCCTCTCCGGCCATCTTTGAAGCCCTTCTTGCCGGAGGTAGCTTCTTATTAGTCCCTAGGCACACGCTTTTTTGGACAATACGGAGCTTTTTGTGCATTTTCGCTTACGGCCGTTTTGGTCACCGTTGCTCTTTTCCGGCTCGCCGACGTTCTGGGCCACCGCCGCCGGCGAGGTCACCACCTTTGGGTCCGCAAGGCTATTGCGAACCCATTTTGGCACTTTGTAGGTGCCGCCGTGGCCAGAGCCGCCGGCGACAAGCCCCTCTTCTCGCTCGGGTTTTTGCCGGACGAAACCTCTCTGTGTCGTTGCCGGTTAGGACATCATTAATTGCTTAATCACTGGGGGTAATTAATATGTCCTAAACTGGTCCACTGTGCCACTAACAGTGGGCCCAACCATTTAAACCCCAACCCACCCACCCCCCCCCCCCGTCGGCCCTAATCAACACTTTAGGACATCATTAATGATCAATCATTGATAATTAGTGTTAGCATTAATTGATTGTCGGAAATGACTCTTGTGTCACTGCCATATGGCCCGTAGGCCTAAAACCGCAGTAACAAGGTCATTAAGACAAAGGTTGGGTTTAATTAATTGCTAATCATAGGCAGCAATTAATGTGTCCTAAGTCATCCTAATGTGTCACTGCCAGGTGGGCCCCGCCCACTTAAACCTCCTTAGTCGCGAAATTATTAGGACATAATTAATGCTAATCATCACTAATCATTGGATTTAGCATTTAATTGCTGTCCTAAATAGCCATTTGTGTCGCTTACATGTGGGCCCGCGCATTTAAACCTCCCCGCACACTTAAAACCCTCGTGCATTATTTGCGCGTGTTGTGGACCGTCGATCTAGAGATCAACGGCCCAGATCTCCAGGGACTTTCGGGTCCCCGAACGTTCCAAGTCGCTCTGGACCGTCCATCTCGCGATCTGCGGCTGAGATGGATGTGCCGTTCGGGTCACCCGAACGTCTCCATGCTCTGAGCCCTTCATCTCAAGATCTGCGGCCGTGGTTGGTCATGGCCTTCGCGTCACCCGAACGGCCCAATCCACGTGGACCGTTGGATCTAGATCCAACGGTGAATCTCTTTAAGGATCGCGCGCATGCGCTATTTCTCCTGCACATGGGTCGTTGGATCTCGAATCAAAGACCCACATTCGTCCACGTCGATTTATTTTTGATAAGTTTGATTATATTTCGGTAAATCTTTATTTATCAACTAAAAAGTGTGTTAAAACTTTGAAAACTCATAACTAATTCATATTAAATCCTTTTTAGGTGGTTCCAGCTGTATTAAATTCATGTTTAACGAAAGTTTAATATAAAAATGCATTTAGACTTTGTTCTGTGCCAAAAATTTTTGTAAATAATATTATCTTGTTTTCAACCATTTTAGAATATTCCAGAAATTGAATTGAACCTTGTAAAATGCATATATTTTTATGTATAACTCCAAAATGTGGAAACTCAATCTTGTTAAATTCCTCTGTTAGCATACTTTAATATGAAATAGATTTTGATCATGATTTCATTTCTGAAAAGTGATATGTGCTAGTTTTACAACTTAGAAAAATCATAAGTAATTCATTTTAACTCCAAATTTGGTAAACTCAACTTTGCTAATCTTAGGATGTCATTATCTACCTACCATAAAAATTTTAGACTCTAGGTCATTATAGAAATTTATGCCATGAACAGTACCGGTAATTAATATAGTTGAATTTCCAGGCTGAGAGAAATGGTTATAGCTATAATTTTTTTCATAATTAGTCCAAATGACTTGATTCTTGTTTCTAAATTCATTTAAAATCATACCCTTGCTGCTGTGTAAATTTCATAAGATTTGGGTAGATTTTGCTTTTGGGTTTCTTTTGGTGTTCTTCGTCCTTATTGGTTTTATCGTATTTTTGCGTTAGGTTCCGAAGAAATTATTGATTACATGAGTAATCCTCTGCAGCAAGAAAGTGATCTCCAGCAAGGCAAGCAGTGTAACATCATTTGATCATATTGCTCCTATTACTTTTGAAAGTCTAATATCTTGTTTGCAAAACCTAAGTATGCATGCTTGTCGGGACCCAAAATGCACTCGGACCCTTCTGTATTCTCGCACTAGTCCAGATCACGCTAGTGCACACAAGTGGTAACATAGGTGAATATCAATCCACACAAACGAAATATAACATAAACGAATAGTTTGAGTAACAACTTAGAGTTTTGACCTTAAGGTCTGGTTACAACTTATTAAGCCACGCAGGCTAACACTAAAGAAATACCGCAATGAACGAAATAAACTCCGCAAACTCCACTCAGCACACCACAGGCAACCGACTGGGATCGATGACCTAGCGATCAACCTTCTTCCACAAACTCCTCCTCGAAAGCAGGCGAAGACTCCTCCACTTCTGTAGGTTTGGACGCAAGTTTTACAACAAGCGTGAGTACACAACCGCATTTCGCAAATCATACCACAGAATGCAATATATATATGCAGGCTTATTCCAAAGGAATGACTTCTGTGTTTATTTTGCAGAAATGCAACATTTGCAATTGAATACAAGTAATAGATTGAAAGCATAAGTTAAAACAAATAAGCAATAATAACTTTTAACAGTTGTTTCCACAAAGACACAAAGCTAATTAGATTGATCCACACAGCCACATAGCTTATGCCACACAGCTATCCCATACCCAAAGTTTTATGAACACTACCCCTCATGTGAAATTCCCGAGCAGTGTCCATGACCGCGGACGCGGCTATTCGAATAGATTGTTTAACACTCTGCAGAGGTTTGTACACTTTACCCACACGATACAACTAGTGTAGCTAGCACCGATCGTAACATAACAGTTCGAAAACTTCGTCTCAACATTGACGTTCTTAATCACACAGTCCCATATCACAAAGCTTAACCTATCCACCTGAACCCCAATGTTGAAACTCCGTAACCTACTAAGTTAGGCCTGTCACCAGACATGTGGTCGTACAGCATAGCTCAGTTCAAAGTCGCACAAAGTTAAGTCCTTAATTGACCAAGGCAAGACTTCCAGTTTTTCTAACTAAACCACACAGATAAATCCCAATCACAAAGCCACCGGCTCACACAAGATTCACCACTTGCCTCGCCTAAATCTTTTACCACCCAGTTGGTTTAGTGCAACACATGCCATCACGAATAATAGCACACAAGACACACAGCTTTATCACACGCCCATACTCACTTAGTCAATTTCATAATTGCACTCACATGAGATGATGACTCGTAGCATGGCTAAGCAATTCTAGTCATTCTAACCCACCATGTTGGCAATATACTAATACCAACTACGTAATAAACCAATCTAGGGCGACAAAGATGAAGGTATACAAGTAGGCAAGGTGAACATAACAAGTGGATCAATAACTAGCCCAAAAGCATTTAAATACATAATTAAAGTAAATGCAATAATTTAACACAATGTAATTTGGGAAAACTGGGATTCAATATGATCAAAGATATGACTTGCCTTGGAAAAGGTCTATGTACTGGTCTTGAACTTGGTTGAAGCCTTCTTCGATTTAAAACTCCAAGTATCGACGTCTCACGCACAAACGGCGAGAACAAACAAAACAAATAAATAACAGAGGCAAAACAAACTCCAAAAATTAAATAAAAATCTCAGATAGCTAGATCTTGAATTTAGACAAATTTAGAAATTTGAATGGACTCCATCGAGTTAGGATGCAAAAGTTATGAGCTTTGGAAGATTGAAATTACATAAAATGCTGAAAATCAGATTTTATGAATTTATCGAATTATTTTCCTAAAGGAAAATCAGATTTATTGCGCAACGACGCCGTAAACTTTCGACGGGTGATCGTGGATCGGCTGTGGGTCCCACTCCGCCGCTGGTTCGGCTCACGTGAGACTAAGTTCACCGAGCCCGGTTCGGGATCCCGGGTGCACATGGATGCGCACGTGGCGCCCACGCTGGCGACACGGAGGCGATAGGGTCGACGCGCACCGAGCCGGCCGACACGGCGGCATCGCCGGCGAGCTCTTTGTCGGACGCCGACGACAACGGCGACTCGACCACGGCGGCAACGGAGGGTAGCACCGGCTCCTCACGCCTCGCGAATGGTGACACGGCGGACGCTATCGGCGGTGGCCCACCGCGCGCGCGCCGAGATTGGCGCGAGCGCTTCGGTTGAACGGCGACGAGGCGATGCGGGCTCTCGAGGATGATGAGGTGCGATCGTGAAGCTCACACCACGCGACTCGAATCCGGTGACGGAAGGTCGAGGCTCACCGACGGCGTGCGAGATGGCGGAGAAGGTTGCGGCGCGCCGAGATTTGAAGGGCTCGATTCTCCCCGTGGCGCGCACCGCGAGGGGTCCTAGGGTTTTGGAGGAGAGGAGCGGTGCGGAGATTTTGACGCAGCGCGGCCTTAAATAGCCACTGAGGAGGGAGAGTCCGCGAGGAAGGCGGCGGCGCGCAGAGTCCGGCCTGACACGGGAAGGAGTCCGGTGAAGACGATGAGGACGTGGCGACGGGACCCACAAGGCAGTGGAGTGGCTCGACTCGACCGCGCCGCCACGGCAAGGTCGCGGTCGACGAGGGGCCGAGACGCGCGAGAGAGAGAGATGGTGCGGCCGCGCGGAAGTGGGCCGAGAAAGCGGAAGGAGATGGGCCGAGCGTATGATTCGCCCGCGACTATTCTGAGATTTTAAATAGGTTTTCTATTTTAGAAAATACCAGAAAATCAAATAAGCAATAGAAAATAGCAATTGAACTCAGAAAAATTCTAGAAAAATCTAGAAAATATATCTGAGCACAAGGAACCCAAATAAAATAGTTTTGGCAAATGTTCATGTTGGGATTATTCATATTAAATGTTTTTGTTTGCAAAGTCCAATATTAAGCTTTTGAATTAAACTCAAATAAATCCAAATGGTGAATTTTTCCCTACTAACTATTTAAAAGATTTTTAAACATCAAAATTGGGATGTTACAAACCTCCCCTTAAAGGAATCTCACCGAGATTCAAAGCTAGCTAGAGAAAAGGCTAGGAACTCGGCTTTGGCTCTTCTTCACGCTCCCACGCTGCTTCTCCTTCCGAGTGGTTGCTCCACCAACCTTGCAAAACGAATGCCTTGCTTCTCGTGAGGCGCTCATGACATCCAAGATCTTGACTGGTTGCTCCTTGTAGGTAAGATCCTCTTTCAAAACAATTGATTCCAACGGGCTTGCTCTTCCGCACACGAAGACACTTCTTCAATGCGAGACATGAAAGACATCGTCGTACTCGCTAACGATCGCGTAGCTCCAATCGATAAGCAACTTCCTCGGCGTTCCAAAATCTTGAACGGCCCAACATACCTAGGGCAAGCTTCCTTTGGCATGAAACCTTTGACGCCGAAGCGGGTCACCAAGATAGACAAAATCTTCGCTCAAATCGAGGTCTCGACGGCGTTATCGCGATAACTCTTTCGCTTTGACCGGGCTATCTTCAATCTTTCTCGATCATAGCAACTCGTTCTTCGCCTCTTGAATGATATCCGCCCGAACATCAGACGCCACTGCTCACCAATTTAACGGGTTCGGCAGCACGCCATACAAAGCTTCAAATGGCGACATTTGCATCGCTTGGTAATCGTTGTTGTACGAGAACTCGATACGGCAAACTTTTATCCCATCGGTAGCATTCGCTAGAGCACAGCTCTCAAAGATATCCTCCAATATCGATTAACTCTTTCACCGCTCCATCTGTCTGTGGATGATATGCGATCAAATTCGGATGGGTACCCAATGCTTCATGCAAACTCGCCAAAAGCGAGAGGTGAACCGAGATCTCGATCCGACACTATTTTCTTGGGCACTCCATGCAACCGACAATTCGCCATGTACAACTCGCAAGGCGATCTCCCGAGTACGTGGTTTTGATCGCGTAAAATGTGCGACCTTGGTCAATCGATCAACTATCACCCTGATCGAATCGTAACTCGATTGGGTCTTGGGTAAACCGTGATGAAATCCATCCCGATTTCTTCCCACTTCCATTCTGAATCTTCGTGGTTGCAGCAAACCCGCCGTCTCGTGTTCGCTTTATTTTCCGATTGTGTCGACAGGCCACGAACTCGCGACTTCGCTCAAATTTGGCCACCAAAATTTGGTCTTAACATCCTGGTACATCTTGGTACTTCCAGGATGAATCGAATACTTTGAGTCATGGGCTTCTTTTAAGATTAATCGTTTTAGACCATCGATATCCGTACATGATACGACCATTAATCCGTAGTATGTCTTGATCATCCTTGGTGAAATCTTTGAATTTTCCTTTCGCCATTTTGATTTTGATCTCGACAACACGGATCCTTTGGTTGTGCTTCACTTAATCGCTTCTCCAAGGTAGACTCAGATTTCAAATTGGCTATAAGTCCTTCTGACGCAACTTCTAGCTTTAGCTTCAAATTCTTCATAAAGTTCGGGCAACTTTCCTTTACTTCCAAAGCATTGCAAGAACTCTTACGACTTAGAGCGTGCAGAACTACGCTGGCTTTCCCGGATGGTAGTGGATTCCAAGATTGTAATCCTTGATCAATTCCAACCATCTCCTCTGCCTCATATTCAGATCCGATCGAGTAAAGATGTACTTTAGACTCTTATGATCTGTGTAGACTTCACAATGACACCGATGAGGTAATGACGCTAAATCTTTAAAGCATGCACTACTGCACACTAATTCCGCATCATGAGTAGGGTAATTCTCCTCGTGGGGTCTCAATTGTCTTGACGCATAAGTTTACGCTCTTCCTTCTTGCATCAGACACATCCTAATCCTTGACGCTAAGCATCACAATAGATATCAAATCCTTGCGAATATCCGCAAAATCAGACTCGGGCCGAGGTCAAGCGCTTTAACTCTTGAAAACTTTCTCACAGCCGGAGTCCAGTGAACTTTTTCTCCTTCTTCAACAATTGCGTAAGAGGCTTAGCAATCGATGAAAATCCTCGATGAAACGGCGGTAATAACTCGCCATCCCCAAGAAACCGCGAACTGGTTACGCCTTGGGCTGGTCCTGTACATCGCTTTACTTTTCCCGGTCAATCGCTACTCCATCGGCGGTCATAACATGGCCAAGGAAATCCACTTCCTTCTTCCAAAAGTCACACTTATCGAACTTGGCATACAACCGATGCTCCCGAGTTTCTCCAAAATTAACCTCGTGTGTTCTCAGTGTTCCTCCTCCGATTTAGAATAAACCGTAATATCGCCAATGAACACCACTACAAACTTGTCTAGGTATTCCATGAAGACTTTGTTCATCATGTTCATGAAGTAAGTCGGGCATTTGTCAGCCCAAATGACATGACCAAGAACTCATAATGTCCATACCGCGTTGAGAAAGCGGTCTTTGGTATATCCCGAGGGTAGATCTTCAACTGATGGTAGCCCGATCGCAAGTCGATCTTTGAGAACACTCTGGCTCCCTTCATCTGGTCGAACAGATCATCTATTCGGCAAAGTGGATACTTATTCTTGATAGTGACCTCGCTGAGAGAACGGTAGTCGATACACATCCTCATGCTTCCGTCTTTCTTCTTGACGAACAAGACTGGTGCTCCCCACGGTGATGAACTTGGTCTTACGAAACCTTTCTCGAGAAGTTCTTCAATCTGCTTCTTCATTTCCGCTAACTCGTCAGCTGGCATTCGATAAGGTCGCTTAGAAATTGGCGCTGTCCCCGCACTAGATCGATGACGAACTCGATGTCACGATCCGTGGCATTCCGTAACTCTTCCGAAACACATCCGGGTATTCTCTCGACTATTGGTACACTCTCCATTGCAATGGTCTTCGATCGCTTACTAGCAAGTGTCCTTCACGAACCGATGTGGCTAGAAAATCCACTTTCCTTCCATCGATTTCAACCGCTACGCTCTTCGCCACAATCCAAAGACACTTTGTGCTTGGATAACCAATCCATGCCAAGAATGACATCTAGGGTCCGGTATCTAGGATAATTAGGTTGGCTAGAAACTCAACTCCAACTATGAGTAACTTAGCTCCTAAACAACCCACTCTAGAGCTTAGCTCGCTCCGCGATTGAACTAATAAAGTATGCTTAAGTTGTATAGCCTCCAACTTATTCTTAGTTGCAAAACCTGCATACAAAAGAATGCAAGCCCGTAATCAAACAAATCGATGCGTGGTATCGAATTAACCAGAACTTACCCAAGACGACGCCCGTGCTTCCTCGTGCTCCTTCCAGGTGACGTGGTTGACACGGCTCGACCACCGATCGCGCCTCCTCCCGGCTGGTTGGGGCTTGAAAGTTCTCGTTGGTGACCCGGTGCCGGGTCTTAGTCGGCGAGCTCCAAGGTTGAAACGAATCGGAGTGATCGCTCCTCTGTGGACACCGACGGCATAGTGGCCCGGCCGACGGCAAGTATAGCACACCTGGTTCTTGCGACTTGTTGACCGTTGAATTCGCGCTGGTCGGTGGCCGTGCGAGTGTTCGGCAACCGGACGAGGTGCCGAGGTTGGTGCGGTGTCCCGCGGAGTTCTCGTGGAGAAAACCGCTGAACCGCGGTGGCACCGCCCTTGCTCGCTGGAATTGCCGCCTCCCCGCTGGATCATCTCGCTTGCGATTGTCTTCCGTTCCTTGCGCTTATCCTCCATGACCAAAGCTTTATTGATCGCTTCTTGAAAGTCGTGAAGGTATGTGCAAGGAGGTTGACCTGAAGTCCAGTGTTCGGCCCCTTCGAAAACGATCACGCGAGCCTTGTCTGCTGCAACATCTTCTGCAAAGATAGCGAGCAAGTTGTGAGAACTTGTTGAGATAGTCGACACCGACAAGCTTCCTTGCTTTAGGCACGAAATTCATCTTTCTTTAGTTCAATAATTCCTTCTCGTACGTGGTATCGGGCGGAATGTCAGAGAGAATTCCTCCCAAGTGATATTCTATGGTGCCTCATGAGCGCGCAGGTTCTCCCACCATTCTCGCCGCAATGCCCTCCAACCGTGGGAGGCATAGAGAACTTTTCATGATCGCCGCATTGAGTGATCAGCAACTTCCTTTCAATCACCCAAGCCAATCGCCGCCTTCCACAGTGAGACATGTCCGTAAAATGTTGGTGGACGAGTCCTCATGAATTCGCAAGTTTGATGGTCCATGGTGACCATGAGCACCGGGCCCGTGTTGGTGATTGTTGTTGTTATTGTTCGTTGTGCATGGCTTGCATCCGAGTCATCATGGTATTCATCACCGAGTCTGTCGCCATGAAAGCTCCAAAGTTTTGCAAGTCAATTGGGGTGCTTGTATGAACGCTCCTCGTAGCGGTTGCTCATTGCTTGTCGGGTGTCGGGTACCCAACCACTTGCAATCGCTTGGCGAAGTTGTAACCATCCGCTAAGCTTCAAGGGTTAGATAAGGTAGCAAGCATGGGATGAGTTAAGAACTAAGCGGGGATCGTTAAACCCAACAAAATTGAGAGAATCAAAAGCAACTTTATTACTTAGGAACTTAGTACGGCGTGCAAATGATGCCTAAGGGCCTTTACACCATACTCACACTCAAAGAAAATAGCTAACCTAAGCACACAATCTAACGCCTAAAGGGCTACACGACTAGGCTTAGACCGACGCGCTTAACACACTAAGCCTCAATCGCGAACCTAGGCCTTGGCGAACTCGGGCCGAGGTAACCTCCACAACCACGGCTGCGCTCCCGCCGGCCAGACCTTGAATCTGGCCGGCATCTTCGCGAATCGATCCTCGTGCCCCGAATCGTGCAACAGAACAGCGCCGATGGCGCCGACAGCTCTTTCTCGTTCCGCCCACCTCCTCGGATCTTCCTCGATTCTTCATGTTCTTCTAGATCTTCTTCCTCTTCTTGGTCCGCCTCGTGGTGGGCGCCCAAAGATCTCTTCCAGATGGCGATCTTCTCTTCGCCTTGGTGCGTGCTCTGAAGGCACCGTCTAGATCAGCGCCATCATCTCCATGGATTCCTCTTGGGCGACGACGCATCGCGAGGTGTACCATCGTGGCATCTTCTTCTCCTCCGTGGATGGATAGTGTGCGAGTAGCTCCACGCCGCCGGTTGCTCGGGGTGGTAGCGAAGACGGTTCCTTGCAACTCGCGCATGTAGATGTGGCAGATCCAAGCATGGCCAGCGCGATGATTCTCGTATTCCTTCACTCTAGTGATCCTCCCGACGGAGATGTTCAGCGGCCGGCTTGCCTTGGTGTTCATCCCGGCGATCGCCGCTTTACGATCGCACCGCTTATGTCCATCCACAATCCAGCTTGTTGCCTCTGCACAACGGACGATCAAAACCTCCAAGTACTGCAGGAGCTTCCAAAGTTCGGCGGCAGAACCTCCACAACGCCACCATAGGTCCTGATGCAGGCATCCGCCCACAAGACAGAGAGAGGGTAAGAACAACTTAAAAACAATGAGAGAGGGGAAAATTCTTAGCAATAGATGAGTCTAGAGAGACATGAGAGGAGTTAACAATAGGTTACTCTTGCAAGTTAGTTTTCCTTTAGAAAATAGTTTGGACTCTCTAAAACGGCCGATCTAACTAAGGTCAAGACCTACAATCAACCTCTGCTCGATACCACCTCCGTCGGACCCAAAATGCACTCGACCCTCGTGTATTCTCGCACTAGTCCAGATCACGCTAGTGCACACAAGTGGTAACATAGGTGAATATCAATCCACACAAACGAAATATAACATAAACGAATAGTTTGAGTAACAACTTAGAGTTTTGACCTTAAGGTCGGGTTACAACTTATTAAGCCACGCAGGCTAACACTAAAGAAATACCGCAATGAACTAAATAAACTCGCAACTCCACTCAAGACACCACAGTAACCGATCGATCGATGACCTAGCGATCAACCTTCTTCCACAAACTCCTCCTCGAAAGCGGCGAAGACTCCTCCACTGTAGGTTTGGACGCAAGTTTTACAACAAGCGTGAGTACACAACCGCACTCGCAAATCATACCACGTAATGCAATATATATATGCGTGCTTATTCCAAAGGAATGACTTCGTGTTTATTTTGCGTAAATGCAACATTTGCAATTGAATACAAGTAATAGATTGAAAGCATAAGTTAAAACAAATAAGCAATAATAACTTTTAACAGCTTGTTTCCACAAAGACACAAAGCTAATTAGATTGATCCACACACCACATAGCTTATGCCACACAAACTATCCCATACCTAAAGTTTTATGAACACTACCCTCATGTGAAATTCCCGAGCAAGGTCCATGACCATGACGCGCTATTCGAATAGATTGTTTAACACTGCAGAGGTTTGTACACTTTACCCACACGATACAACTAGTGTAGCTAGCACCGATCGTAACATAACAATAAAACTTCGCCTCAACATTGACGTTCTTAATCACACAAATCCCATATCACAAAGCTTAACCTATCCACGAACCCCAATGTTGAAACTCCGAACCTACTAAGTTAGGCTGTCACTGACATGTGGTCGCACAAGATAGCTCAGCTCAAAGTCGCACAAAGTTAAGTCCTTAATTGACCAAGGCAAGACTTCCAGCTTTTCTAACTAAACCACACAGATAAATCCCAATCACAAAGCCACCGGTTCACACAAGATCCACCACTTGCCTCGGCCTAAATCTTTTACCACCCAGCTTGGTTTAGTGCAACACATGCCATCACGAATAATAGCACACAAAGACACACAGCTTTATCACACGCCCATACTCACTTAGTCAATTTCATAATTGCACTCACATGAGATGATGACTGTGAGCATGGCTAAGCAATTCTAGTCGTTCTAACCCACCATGTTGGCAATATACTAATACCAACTACGTAATAAACCAATCTAGGGCGACAAAGATGAAGGTATACAAGTAGGCAAGGTGAACATAACAAGTGGGATCAATAACTAGCCCAAAAGCATTTAAATACATAATTAAAGTAAATGCAATAATTTAACACAATGTAATTTGGGAAAACTGGGATTCAATATGATCAAAGATATGACTTGCCTTGGAAAAGGTCTATGTACTGGTCTTGAACTTGGTTGAAGCCTTCTTCGACTTAAAACTCCCAAGTATCGACGCTCACGCACAAACGGCGAGAACAAACAAAACAAATAAATAACAGAGGCAAAACAAACTCCAAAAATTAAATAAAAATCTCAGATAGCTAGATCTTGAATTTAGACAAATTTAGAAATTTGAATGGACTCCATCGGAGTTAGGATGCAAAGTTATGAGCTTTGGAAGATTGAAATTACATAAAATGCTGAAAATCAGATTTTATGAATTTATCGAATTATTTTCCTAAAGGAAAATCAGATTTATTGCGCAACGACGCCAAACTTTCGGACGGGTGATGTGGATCCGGCAGTGGGTCCCACCGCCGCTGGTTCGGCTCACGAGACTAAGTCTACCGAGCCTCGTTCGGGATCCCGTGGGTGCACACATGGATGCGCACGCGGCGCCCACGCTGGCGCACACGGAGGCGATAGGGTCGACGCGGCAATGAGCCGGCTGGACACGGCGCATCGCCGGCGAGCTCTTTGTCGGACGCAGACGACAACGGCGACTCACCACGGCGGCGGCAACGAGGGTAGCACCGGCCCTCACACCTCATGAATCGGGTGACACGGTCGGACGCTACCGGCGGTGGCCCAATCGCGGCGGCGCTCGAGATTGGCGGCGGAGCGGCTCGGTTGAACGGCGACGAGGCGATGCGGGGCTCCCTCGAGGATGATGAGGTGCGCATCGTGAAGCTCACACCACGGCGACCTCAATCCGGTGGACGTGGAAGGTCGAGGCTCACCGACGGCGGCGAGATGGCGGAGAAGGCTGCGCGCGCCGAGATTTGAAGGGCTCGATTCTCCCGGTGGCGGCGCACCGCGAGGGGTCCTAGGGTTTTGGAGGAGAGGGTGCGGAGATTTTGACGCAGCGCGGCCTTAAATAGCCACTGAGGAGGAGAGTCCGCGAGGAAGGCGGCGGCGCGGCAGAGTCCGGCTGACACGGGAAGGAGTCCCGGTGAAGACGATGAGGACGTGGCGACGGACCCACAAGGCGGCGGGAGTGGCTCGACCTCGACCGCGCCGCCACTGCAAGGTCGCGGCCGACGAGTGGGCCAGACGCGCGAGAGAGAGAGATGGTGCGGTCGCGCGGAAGTGGCCGAGAAAGCGGAAGGAGATGGGCCGAGCCGAAGGATTCGCCCGCGACTATTCTGAGATTTTAAATAGGTTTTCTATTTTAGAAAATACCGAGAAAATCAAATAAGCAATAGAAAATAGCAATTGAACTCAAGAAAAATTCTAGAAAAATCTAGAAAATATATCTGAGCACAAGGAACCCAAATAAAATAGTTTTGGCAAATGTTCATGTTGGGATTATTCATATTAAATGTTTTTGTTTGCAAAGTCCAATATTAAGCTTTTGAATTAAACTCAAATAAATCCAAATGGTGAATTTTTCCCTACTAACTATTTAAAAGATTTTTAAAACACTGAAAATTGGGATGTTACAATGCTTCTTTGTGTCAAGATTTATTTTATTGATTAGAGGTAGCTAAACCCATTGCATAGTTTCCCTGAAATTGTTCACTCCCACCACTACCCTAGGTTATTATCCTCACTGGTGAATTAGAGCCCGGTGGATGATTTATGGTCTTTTTATTGCCTTTGCGATATGATGCTTAGCAATGCTTAGCTACCGGTAGAATTGGCGGTTATCGACTTGTCGATAACCTTGATCACACAAAACTTATTATGACTTATGATTCAGCCTTTGTGCTATGTTTATTGGTGAAAAACTAAAACTAAAAATAAAATGATTTCGACTTGGGCACAATGGTAAGATGGTGTGCTTTTGGGTGTGACTGGAATGGTGTCCGAGTCAATTAAGGACCGAACATCTTGTGAGTCTCTGTTATCCAGGCAATTTTGCGTGCTAACCACGCTAGAGGGAATGGGACCTCTCTCGACTAAGTACTTTGGGAGGTGTTAATTACGGGTCGCAGGTGGTTAAAACTGTTTTTATAAGGGGGGAGCATCCGCAGCGGCTTGAGCCATGGGCGGATGTATCTTACTCTTCTGATTATCGCGACTTTTAATTAGCATCATTCATTGAAAATGTCTCGTAGGACTTAGCCGTGCCGGCATACCAAAGGAAGTGTGCTAAATCATGTGGCGAAAAGACGGTCTGAGGTGTGGGTACATTGGTACACCCCTGCAGGGTTAAAACTATTCGAATAGCCTCGTCCTAGGTTATAGACACGTTTGGGTAAGCTTTTCAAGAGTTAGACTATAACATTTTAAATTAAAACTTGGCATGGGTGGTACGAATGGGTAATTTGTGCTATGGTTGGGATAGCTATTGGGTTAGTCATCTCCAGGATGTCTTTATGTTATTACTTATTGTATCGCTGTTATTTATGCAAATAAAATTCAGATTGTCAAAATTGCCTTCAAACTATTAGTTATTGCAAATAAAATTTGCTTTATGCTGAAAATTAACCTGGAGCCTTCTCCTTTGATTAAAGCCTGCATGTAGTAGTAACTAGGTTTGTTACCCGTAAGTCTTGCGAGTATATTTTTGTACTCATTTGCTTTGCTTAATTGTTGCAGAGGAAGACGGTTGATCCCCAAGGGATCAACTTTGGTGAGTTTTGCTGCGGTGTGGACGACTAGCTTGGCGGCCCGGTCGGTTACCTTGTGGTTTATGGCTAACCGATCGTAATTTTGGTTAAAGCCATCTTATGGCACCTTTTGCTTCCGCTGTTATTCGATACTTAATGTCTTTTGGCCGGTCGTCTCTTTTGTAATCACTTTATATTATGTATGTCTTTTGCTAGACTTGTTATATTGTGATGTATGGAATTAATGCATACTTTTGTAAATATGTATGTGTGCTGTAATTCTGGAAAGCACGTGTCCATCGAGGCACGGTGTATTTTGTTTGTGATGCTAGAGCCAAGGGAAGGCTAAGTATTACAGGCTAAATAAACCGGGGTCTCACACTCTCACCCTTTGCCAGGCATTGTTCCTCAGCAATCGACACAATGTGTTCAGGCTGGAAAGTTCCCTCATTGTTAATGTAGGCAACCTTCCCGTTACCCCCATGCATGTGGATTGGAAGCTGAGTGGAGACACATAGAGTGTGAGCCAACTGGGTCTTCCCTGACTGGAACTCTCAAAATGCCTCTGTGATACAAAGTGTTTCAATCCCTCTGCCAAGCAGCTCATCAAGCGCCTGGCTCCCAGTGGTAATTCGAACAACAGACTTAAGAAGGAGCTCACTTCCAGTCATGAAGCCTTGATTTAGAAGTTTTTCGGCAGCCTCACAGATCTTATCAACATTTGCTTCAAATAAGCCCTTGATTCCTGTAAGGCTCTTCTTGGTATGCATCATAAGGCCATTGCAAGTGTAGATCCCCGCATCCCGCAGCTTCTTCACATCTCCGCTTATTCCTTGAGATCACCTTTGCTGCATACTGAAACCAAATTATCCTGTGCCATTTTTTTGTTTGACAAAACATGCAGCAGCGATTTTGATGGTGTGGAAGTTTGAATATCAGTTTCCCAGATCATCTATCCATCAGGAAGATTCCATGCCCTCAAGATACTACCTTCCAAAGAAAGAGTTTCAAACACTGAATTATCATGATATTCTTGTTGGAACTGAATCACCTCCATTGTTTTGCACCTCCATGGGCTGAAACCACCATATCTCCATGACATCTTGTCAAACACTGAGCCAATGCCTTCCATTCCATATTCCCTATTGTCAGCACCGCCCAAAATGGCATTGTATTGTTTTTTCATGGGGTATCTGGGATCTGTCATCATATCTGATCCAACAAATCGATGGAATGGTTCTATAATATTTAGTACTCTATCCCTTACGGCTCGAAGAACTAGCACAATCCAATCATTCATGTGTAGTAGTGCCACTTTAGATCCATGAGATGTTATTTAGGGAGGTGGAACTCCCAGATGAATGGGTGCTGATGGCTCTGGCATCTCATCTAGAGCCCTCCATAAGCAAAGAGCCAAAAAAATGCTTCAAATTAGTAGATGGGATAGTTTGCAGGATAAGCACCAGTAGCTCCAGTGACTTTTGAACAAATTGAATCCAGCTTTGTCTTGAACAGCCTGTAGCACAATCTGTATTGCTAATCCAATTGCCAGGCATACTAGATAAAGCCCAAAATGGAAGCCTTGCAAATGATTCTTGAGGGCAACAACATAGCAACCATGGCATGACAAGTTTCTGCCTCCAAAACCAATAATGATTGACTGTGCAAGAGCTTGTTGTTGAGGTGATATGCACTGGAAGCATAATAGCTTGGTCCAAGAATTCTGGATCCCATTGCCCGACCTTGTTCGTGGTACTAATCACTTGATCAATCCACTTCTCAAATGTAACTGAAGGGAACACACTAGGATCCCATGGCCTAGTTGTAGACAAGATAATCAGGGGCACATCCTCCTCATTAGTAAACTCTTGTATGATTTGGGCCATGATAACCTCGCTCCTAGAACTGAACCCACTACGCCTCCACGAGAGTATTTTCTCTAGCACCCAGCAAGCACTTTCTGTTTGAGAATTTCCAGGGCTAAAAGCGCTTCGGCTCCATGGCGGCATTTCGTCAAGCACCAAACAAACACCATCTAATCTATGCCTTAGCCCAAAGGAGACAAATTCCTTGCTGACACCATTCCACTCATGGACAGCACTCACACCATGGCAATCAAAGGAGTAGTAAACCTCAAGCTGGTAGTCGTGAGAGTGTAGGTAGAAGTCAGTCATAAAGTGAAACAGGCGGTGTACCTCACATCCTTCCTGTGGTTTGAAGCTTGATGACACCACCACATAGCTTAGCTCCCCTTCAATGGCCCGGTGGAGCATTTCATCATGTTGATGGAGGACGTGTCGTGTCTCCTCATCCCACACCACGTCCTTGATAGGCAACTCGTCGAACACTTTGAGTGCAGCATCAACAACTTGAAACAGCAACAAATATGGGATAACATCACCTTCCTCGCCCTCCTTATCACATGACAGCTCGATCTCGTGAGGCATTCCATCGAGCACCTGGTTGGCAGGACCCACGACCGGCGTCTGTGGAAGAGTGTTGTTACCACCGTCCTTGCCACCAGCAACCCTTCCCTGATGGCTTGACATTTCGTCGAACTCCTCACATGGCAATGGCTCACCAGCATTGCTAGGCATTTCATCAAACACCTCGGTGACACTGTTGCTTGGATGTTGTAGGTTGACGACGAGCTCCTCTTTGCATGGTGGTGTTGAGGAACCGTCACTGGCGAGTCCAGTCCGAGCGATTACCTCGTAGACAAGCGTAGAATCGCAAGAACAATGCATGAACAACAAGAACAGAATAAGAGATAGAACACAGAGATGTAGGGGAACTTCTTGCTTCTCTTTATTCCTTCATCCATCGATCAATCGTTTACAATGAATAGCACCCCCTATTTATAGGCTACGACCCTTCTAGGGTTTGGGATGAGGAGCCCACATTGGGCCAGGTCTGCCGGCCTGGGCCCGGTTTCTTAACACTCCCCCTTGGGCACTCATCCTTCATGTCTATATCTCATCAAAACTCCATAAAAACCCAGTGGGAAAAATTTGGAGAAAGAGTACATGAATCATATTCTGCTATGCTGCACGAATTGCCTCATTAAAAACCTTAGCCGAGAAAATTCAGGAAAACTCGTCAAGGGAAAAAGAGTACAATCCACCCAATTTTATTTAATCTCCGGGATTTACCTTTTGGGTACTCGATCTTCGTGATCAAGCTTTAGTAATAAGTTTGTGAAGATTCTCCCCCTGAATTCTGCACTTCTCTAAGTCTCATCATTCCAATTCCACGTATGCACCTTTCAAAGTTAGATGCTGGAAGTGACTTAGTGAATAAATCTGCAAGATTCTCACATGACTTAGTATGCAGTACTTTAAACATGTTCGTCTTTTGCAATTCATGAGCATAGATGAACTTGGGGTTGATATGCTTTGTGAGAGGATTCTTCACATAACCCATCTGCACTTGTGCAACACAAGCTGCATTTATCTTCATAGATAATAGAGGGGGTTAGTGCGGCATTCAATCCACATGACTGCTGGATGTGGTGAATCATCTGCCGAAGCCAAGTACATTCTCGTGAGGCCTTGTATAATGCCATTATTTCCGGGTGGTTCGACGAAGTCGATACAAGACTCTGCTTAGACGATTTCCATGGAATTGCAGTTCCACCACATATGAATTCATAGCATGTTTGCAATTTTGGTTGTATGCGGGTTCTACAAGTACCCGTTATCTGCATTGTCATTCATAGTTAAGTCTTTGTTCTTTCTGTAGAACAGACCAAGATCTTTGCTTCTTTAGAGGTATCGGAAGATGTCCTTTATTTCCTGTCAATGCCTTTGGTAGGTTCTGCACTATTCCTTGCTAGTAGGATCACGGCAAATACAATGTCCGTTCTAGTACAGTTTGCTAAATACATTAGTGCTTCTATTGCACTTCAGTGTGGGAATTCTAGTCCCAGGACTTCCTCCCCCTCTTCTTTAGGTTTGTACGGGTCTTTGTCTTGCTGCAAAGATCTCCCGACCATTGGCACTTTCAAAGGGTATGCCTTTTCAAAACCGAACCTTTCCAACACCTTCTGAGTGTAGGTTGACTGATGTACTAAAATCCCTTCAGGGGTCTGCTCAAGCTGCAAGCCTAAGCAATATTTGGTTTTACCCAAACCTTTCATTTCGAACTCCGACTCCAGGTAAGAGTTTGCTTTCTTAATATCCTTCAGGGTTCCGATGATATTCAGATCAACTTCATACATTGAGATTATACAAAATCCATTCTGGGATCGTCGTATAAATACACAGAGATTATTCTCATTGTTCGTGTAGCCTTTCTTGCATAGAAAGTCACTTCAAGCGATTATACCACATTCTGTCTGATTGCTTAAGTTCGTACAATGACTTTCTGAGTTTCACACTGTACATATTTCTATTTGCTCTATCTTAGTTCGGGACAGGGATACATTCAGATATCTTCATATAAATGTCCGAATCCAATATTTCATAAAGGTATGCTGGTACCCCATCCATCAATTTCACTTCTAACTTCAAGTTTACTGTCATTGAGATAAATATTTAAAAGGGAGTTCCGCCTATGACCGGGGAATAGGTTTCTTCATAATCATCTTCTGGATATCCAGTGAAAACTTGTACAACGAGCCTTGCTTCTTTTCATTTCTCTTTCGAACAAATACCCACTTATACCCTACGGGGTGCACAAGGGGAGACGTGCGGCTTACAGGCCCAAACGTCTTTCTTTTATTCGGAGAGAATAATTCAGTTTCTATTGCCTTCTTCCAATCTTCTCAATCTGATCTTTTCTTTCATTTAGCGAGCGATGCAGGCTCTGAATCAAGATTGATGATTGTGGCAAGTTTCTTTGCAAAGTAAATGTCGACATTGGCTGTTGTCATATTCAAATATTCTCCCGAGGTCATAAAGTTTATAACTATTTCTTCAAAGGGCGATTCTTCTAATGCTTCTACTTGCTCACCGCTGCTTCCAATTGCGGGGCAAGTCCCTTTAGATTTTCAGCTCCGATGTGTGCGCACACATCCATACTGATGTCTCCCTTCATGGGGATGTTCAATTCTGGTATGCCTTTTCTGAAGGTTCCATACCGATGCCAGGTCTCAACTGGCTCCCCTTCTAGTTCGGGGCACTTCGGTGATCGGCTATGTCAAGTCCTTCTTATCCTTTTTCACCAAAGGCCCCTGCCATTGCTGGATTCGAGGACCGAGTTCTCGCCCTTTATTCGAGGCCTCTAGACGGGATTAGGATACTTTCAATGGTATTTCAACCTCTCCTGCATTGCTTGCGAGCAAATGCTACTTATTCATGCTCTTCAAATCACTAAAGTAGTCTGGCAGTTGATTCGCTAATACTTGCGAATCAATTATCTTCTGGACTTCAATTGTCTTCTAGACTTCAATTCAATTATCTTCTGGACTGTAATTATCTTCTGGACTTCTTTATTTGCTTCACTAGTGCTCGGGTCATATGCATAGATTTCAATTATCTTCCGGACTTCAAATGTCTTCTAGACTTTAATTATTTTCTGTCATTATTATCAAGGGTTGATTTCCTCCCCCTAATGACGGGAAATTAATCTCATCTATTGTACTATCAGCGAATCGGGTATTATGCAAATTTCCGGTCATAGGGTCCAAATACTTGATTATGGATGATGTCTCATAACCAACGTATATCCCAGACTTTCAGAGAAGACCCATTGCAGTTCGCTGCGGTGGTGGTATAGGTATATAACCCTTGCAAACCAACATGCGAAGATGAGAAGTTTTCAGTGCTGATCCTTGCGCTAGTTTCATAGTTGGATGGATGTTATAGGCCGACGGTCTAAAATTGATGAGAGCTGCTACGAGCAGGACTGCGTGTCCCCAACATGTAGTTGGTAAATTACAATTCTTCAAAGTTCGCTAGTCCATTCGGGTGTGGACATGCGTACAAAATGCTCAACTTTAATTCCCATTTTCATGCAATAATCATCAAATGCCTTCAAGTAAGTTCTCGGCGTTGTCCATTCGGTGGACTTCTCATGATGATCGGGAAAACATTTCTAATTTTAATTATCTCGAGATTGGCTTTGTAAAAGCATGGTTTCGTGAGACAATAAACATACGTCGCGACCATTCCGAGGAATCATCGATGAGCACCATAAAATACCTAAATGGCCCTTACAAGTGTATAGGACATAAAAGTTCTCCTGATACGATCCAGGATGCAGGACTTCATTCTTCGCCAGAGCTAAAAATCTAGTAATTAATTTTTGATTGGCACATGCGGGGCACACAAAATCTTCCTGATTCGGGAAATTCTTTTTATTCATATTATGTCCCTGTGAATTGTTAATTATATCTCTCATTATCCTAAGACCTAGGCGGCATAATCTATCATGCCAGAGATAGAAAAGTTCAGAGCTTCTAAATTCGATTTTCAAGGCAGTATAGGCTGCAGGTGCTTTAAAATTAGTGTAGTATAGCCCAGTTTCATATGAAGGAAGATATTCTAATGCTAATTTTTCACTTTCTTCACGCTTTGTAATGAGCAGGTATTCTGTACCGTACTCTTCTTCAGTCTCTACGTGGAAACTGTTAGCGCAAATATCCTTGAGAGTTCTAGTCGATTCTGGGTACAATAAGTCTTCTTCAATGACCAAAGTTGTGCTCATTGGGAGTATAATTATGGCCCTTCCTGAGCCTATTATACAAGTATCGCTTCCTGCGATTGTCGTAAGACTACCAGCATTCTTGCTGATCGATTGGAATTTTTTTTTGTTTCTCTCAGGATGGTATTCGTTGTGGCGCTACATGCTAAGCACACTTCCTCCATAGGGCGCCACACATGTTCTAATATAATGTACTTTATTAATATGTAGCAGAAAGCAAGCAACACATAAATAAAATACTTCAGATATCAGAACGTAACTTGCTATTATAAAGACGGAAAAATAAGTCTTGCAGGACTCATAATAAGAATTTAATGCTTTGCTCTCCTAGAGCTTGCAACCATTATTCAATAATTCAAAATTCTGCTTCAATTACAAACTGCAGGTTACTATAAAAGATTCGAGTGCAATGCGTGCACTAGATCTAATAGACGAAGTATTCAGGAACTTCTGCCTTAATCGGCTCCATGCGCGATCTTCTCCTTTTGGGCAGCTACGGATGTGGCCGCTGCGATATCCAAAGGAGGAATGATGGGGTCATTATCGGTCTGTCCACATTCATAAGTGCAACTAATGGATGTGAATTCTCTGTGCCTGCAATGGCGAGGTATGCCTCATGCTATCATTTGCCCTTTTTCTTAGACTGGAAAACATCAATAACGTGCGACGCACTACCTTACCCTTCTTGCTCCTCTCATTTGTGAGAGGCTTCATCACCTTGTAGCTGCTAGCAGTGGCTTCATGGCCAACATTGCTATTAGGTGACTGCGATATGTAGTTCTTTCTTAGAACATCATCCTGAGTGTTCGCAACTTGCATGATATCAATTAATTCGACATACTGCATGTAGCCGTCTTGACAGTAGTTGCGTGCGGATTGCACCGCATTCGGTGAAAGGTAGAAAATCTTCTTCATCTTCGCTCATCCGTGATTACATTACCACGAAATTGAAGATCGATACAATTTTTATACAAAATCCGCCATGCTGGGTCGGTTCTTCAATTTCGATTCGTGATGCCACCATCTTCATATTCATGCCAAAATTCATAAGATTACCGCTGTAATTTATGTAAGATGGTTGCAAAATTCTCATAATGCTATTCGAACTTCCGTTCAGGATCCGTATTTTCTATGCATTTTCATGATTTATCGCTATTTTCGGTGATTAAAAGTAATATAAACAATCACAAATAATCAAAACAAGAATACAAGATAAATAAATTGCATAGAAATAACAATAACAAGAATAAATATGCTTCAAAATTCAAAAATATGCAAAAATTTGGATTCTCGAGGCCATTTTCTCATTGGAAAATGACCTTCGGTGAAAACCGCAAATTTCATGGGCTAAAACGCGAAATCTCGATTCAGAGAAAATTTTCGTAATTTTCATATTTTTCGAGGTTCTTTTGAAAAAATGCTTGTCGCGTAATTATCCTCATAATTTTCATAATCATGAGGGTCCTTTGCAAACAGATTTTTATTTCCTCTTTTTTCTTATCCACCGTACGCCCTTTTCTTTCTTTCCTTTGGGCCCCTTCTTTTTTCTTTTCTTTGCTTTCACGGTTGGCCCAATGTGCCTTTCCAGCCCATGCTAGCCCACCACGGCCTGGTTAAAATCCCCGTAGGGTTTCCGCTTCAATCAAAGGTGGGCGGCGGCTCACGCGGGCTCGGATCCGATGGCGCATGCGAGCGCCGTGGGAGGTCCAGCAGCCGAGCGGCGAGGCGGCCGGTGCCGGGCGGCTGTTCGGGCGCGGCACGGCGCCAGCGCGAGAAGGCGGCGCCGTGCGGGCGCTGGGGACAGGCGTGGCGGTGCGCATCGCATGAGCGAGGCGAGCGCCGCGGGGCCGCTTCAAGGCGATGTCGGCGTCGCGGCGAGGCGGCGCGAGCGGAGGCGGCCGCTACGGGCGGAGGACGGCCCGGCGGCGACTTCAATACGACGGCGGCGGAGCGCGGACGCAGTGGTGCCATGCGCAACGTGTCGTGCGGGCGTCGGGCGGCCGGCCGAAGTGGTGCTCCCGGCGCCCGGAGTGTCTTCAAGACGACGGACGGTGCGGGCGCGCGGCGCGGCGATGCGGTCGTCCCGGCGTCTGGCCCGGGCGTGGCGGCGCCGCTCATGCGCGCGGCGGCTTCGGGCGCCGTGGCGAGACGGGCGGCGTCGTGCGGCGGCGCATGGGGACCGGCAGACGGTGCGGTGTGCCGCCGAGCGGCGATGGCGGCAACGGCGGTAGTGGCGCGCGGCCGTAGGTAACGGGTGCGGCCTGCGGCGGCAGGCGGCAATGGGTGGGAGTGGTGGCGCCACCGCAGTCGGCGGCCATGCGGCGTGACTCCAGGCCAACGCAGTTGGCCGACGGCTTCAGGCCGCTAATTTTTTTCATGCAATTACGGTTCATGTAATGTAATGTAATGTGGTGCAATGCGGTACAAGATTGCAACGGAGGTGCGGCTTCATGCCGTCATGTGCGTGCTCGCCGCGTGCTAGTGGCGTGGCACTGTCGTTGCCTCCGTGGCGATACGTGATGGCGGACTACGCCGACCGGTAACGTATCGCGGAGGTAGTGACAGCCGCTTGCAGGCGGTGCCGTGCACATGGTGCCTTCCATGCGATTGCATATACTACCATACGGTACAATCCTCATCTACTCTTTCATGCAATCCACCGATCGGCTTGGCCGGCGACTTCAAGTCGGCTCGCGGTAGATTAGAGCGGATTTGCACCGTAGGAAACCAATCTAGAAAGCCAAATTTGCATAATTGAAAGCAATATAGAAAAACGATTCAATCTACGAGTGTCGTTCATCGACGGTTACCTTTTCGATGCGAGGAGAGTCGATCGTGCTAATAACGTGTTGAGGAACCGTCGCTGGCGAGTCCAGTCCGAGCGATTACCTCGTAGACAAGCGTAGAATCGTAAGAACAATGCATGAACAACAAGAACAGAATAAGAGATAGAACACAGAGATGTAGGGGAACTTCTTGCTTCTCTTTATTCCTTCATCCATCGATCAATCGTTTACAATGAATAGCACCCCCTATTTATAGGCTACGACCCTTCTAGGGTTTGGGATGAGGAGCCCACATTGGGCCAGGTCTACCGGCCTGGACCCAATTTCTTAACAGGTGGTAGTGGCCCGGATAGCTTGCACGTGCTCTCCTTGGCACCCATCACTTGCTTGCTCCTCTCCTTCACTTCTTCAGCCTTGGATGCGTCCATCCCTTGAACAAGCGCACACTGCTTGTTGTGCTCCAGCTCTGCCTCCTCGATTCGAGCCAAAATCACCGCACGATTTCAACAACACTGATGCCTGGATGTCGTCCCTCAAACCCGATACGAACTGTCCCGCAAAGAACTTGATGTCCAAATTGGTGTTGAAGGCTAGCAGTTGGTACATACTCGCCTCGAAAGCCACCTTGTACTCGGCCACGGTCCTCGTCTGCTTCAACTCTAGCAATGAGCACATCTGCCTATAATACTCGCCCATGGTGCTTCCTTGTGCTCCTCCTTCACAGATCAAACCTCGGGTTAGAATTACGGTGCTCAAAGTGAATCACCAACTCTTCCCTTGGAATCACAGATCGGCGCAGCGGGAGCGAAATTGAAGGGCTCTGATACCAAATTGTAACGACCTGATCGATTGGAAGACTGAAATCGCACCAAATCAGTAGCGAGGATACGAGTAATCGGAGGATTTGGAGAGTGGGGTGAGGAATCAGAGAAGAGAGGCGAGAAAACCAGAGAGCAAGATGGGAAAATTTCAGAGTTTATTCATTTGATCGATGCCTTCCCAATTACAGGACTTAGGTCTTATACAAAGTGCACACACATTGACAACCGAGACCCATGGCATATGAACAACACACAGTACATAGAACCCACATGTCATCATGTACACTGCCTAGCGTGACAATGCGGCCAAGGAACATGGACCAGGAAGAGGTCGACGAGGACGAGCAGGGAGCCGAGGGACAGTCACCATGGATGCTCGCAGCGGCCACCGGGACATTAAGGCAACGCCTCGCTCCTCCTGCTGCCGATCCGCCCCCAAATCACATCCCGCTAAGCCGTCCCCGTCACTTCGCGCGGCCCCAACATCACGCCGCTCCGCCACACTGGCCACCCCGACGCGGCACCGCCACATCACGCCGCCCCGACACGGCGCCCCATCCTCAATCCCCATTCCTATGGCATTCGAATGAAAACCTTAACCCTACCTACAGAGCGATCTAGAGCGGCTGAGGTAAACAATGAATGGCCACGCAATTTCTGGGCCGTTGGGCGGTCCAAACCGAACGCGAAAATTACTCCTGTGGTCATGGCTTGATTTACAATTTTACCCATCTACACATTATACTGCACATACTTCCGTGGGAAGTATGAAAAAATCCTAACTAATCACATCCATTGGATCAAGAATAATGGACGGCCCATATTGATTATAATGTACCATAAAAGAGCTCAAATAATGTGCTTAAACAGGACTAGTTTGAAGGGGGGAAATAATCGCATCAAATACTTATATATAACCGCAAGTTCGCAAGTGGTGGTGTGCACTCGAGTGCAGCCAACTGGGTCAAGTCTTGTTGTAGTGGGATATCTCCATGCTGTATCACCACTACAACAAGCAACACTGCCAAAGAGCACGGAGAGAAAGCAGACGAAACCAGAAGAGAAGCGAGAAGCAATGGAGATCAAGGACGAGGAGGCAGCAAAGGTGGTGGTGGTGCCATCACGGTTCAGGAGGATATGTGTGTTCTGTGGGAGCAGCCATGGCAAGAAGAAGAGCTACCAGGATGCTGCCATTGAGCTGGGAAAGGAGCTGGTATATTTTCCTTTCTTTTATTCAGGACTTCTGATGCCTGTAGCTTTTGTTTGGTTAAGTAGGAGACGTCCGAGTCATCTTAATCATATCTTCCTTTTATTTTTCGTTGAAGTACTCTCTTGTTTTGATCATCGAAAGCAACATGGTGAATTTTTTCATTGGAGTTATATTCACTCGTCTAATCTAAGAGACTTCACAGCTAGTGCATGTCTTAAATTATCTGCATGAGTGCATGCAGTCATGCATCCGAGCTTATGTTACTGTACTCAAGATCTTCAGCTTCTCGGTTTCATAGAACAACAAAGTATCACTGCATGCATTGGTGGAATGTTCGCCAAGTTCTGTTGCTCATCTTTCTCTAATACTGTTGCCATTTTAGATGTATAAAATGGCAATCTCCAAACCTTTATGACTTTCTAGTTTTCTTATCTTTATGCCAGTACTTCTTTTTTCATTAATGTGGTCTCTTTAGGTGGCAAGAAACATTGATCTAGTGTATGGAGGAGGGAGTGTAGGGTTGATGGGCCTGGTCTCTCAAGCAGTGTACAATGGAGGAAGGCATGTCATTGGGTATGTGACATAATAACCATTCTTTAGCACATTTCCACAAACAAGAGTTCAAGACTACTACTGCTAACTCATAGGAGTACATGAAAAGAATAGCTAAGAAATTGATGAAATGGCCTCATCCCAAAAAGTGATGGATTGATGTCTTCCTCAGGTGCTAAAATGTTTATTGTCATTTTGTTGTCCCTATGCAGGGTAATTCCCAAGACACTCATGCCTAGAGAGGTACATGTTCTTTCTACACTCCATTAGGCCTCTCATTGTTTATTGCCACGCTATGGTTTCCTTGAATATGACATAATTAATCCAAGGTTCATTAGTCAATTTTTCGTGATAATAGCGCACAGAGGGAGTGCAATTTTATTCAAGATTAATAATAGGGAAGTGCAATTTTATATGACCAGTTTCTTTGACTAAAATTGTGTTTATGAGAATCTATCGTAACGTTTATCTTTAAGTGCCCAGGAAACTCATCATGTTTATCATCAGATATAGTATATTAGTATTGCACTAAAGAATTGCGATACTGTCTGTAGATCTTGCTCGTTTGTCTTTCTTGCTAGCGGGAAAGAAGAAAGCAAACTTATGATGAAAGATCAGGAGAAATGCTCACTGAAATCTTGCTGATCTTGACTGCAATCTCTCAAGCAGATGCTGGCTAGATTAAACAAAGAAAAAGCCCATCACATTTTCTCCTGTCCCCCACACCAGCACCATGATTGCCTCTCCTGAACTTGTTGCCTCTGATTAAAAAAAGCTGGTGTAAAAAAGTCAAGACACCCTCCCTTTTCTTTCTCCATCTGTAGGAAGTTGGCCCTCTTTTGGTTAAGCAAAAAACTGGTTCCTCTGCTAATATATAGTGTGTGTTGCTTGCGCGTATGATGGTGTATGTATGTGCAGATATCAGGTGAGACAGTGGGAGAGGTGAAAGCAGTGGCCGATATGCACCAGAGGAAGGCTGAAATGGCCAGGCAGTCTGCTGCCTTTATAGCATTGCCTGGTGAGTGTCACTGTCACCTGAGTAAGTTAAGCAATCAACCAGTGAAGAGTAGTAATTGTAACTGGTAACTTCGGCTGTCACTTTCTCTAACTTTTGTTATGATTCACTGCTAGTGCAAGTGTGAGTGGAAAGTTTAAAGTTCAGGTTGCATGGTTCGACTCTGACTATGCTATATCTGCTTTGAGCCTGTGCCCTGCCGAGAGAATATCCGTGCATCCTGCATCCTTCGTACATCCCACATCTAAAATTTTTGAAAACATTTTTGAAAACATTTCAACAAAATTGTAGATGTAGGGGATAGTATGTTCTATAACCATGCAAAATTTTAAGATGAAACTCGGTCGCATTTGGAAGATATTAAATTGACAAACAGCCAGCTTAAATAGTGTTCAATACTATTCAGGTCGAATTTCTCTTTTTCATATCTTCCAAATGCAATCAAGTTTCATCTTGAACTCTTGTATAGCTATAAAATATGCTCTCCCCTACATCTACAAAGTTCTTAGGAATTTTTCAAAACTTTTAGACGTGCGATGCACGAAGGATGCACCATAAGGAATGATGCACTAGATATTTTCCTGTGCCCTGTGAGACATTTGTCCGACTATGTGAAACAGAAACACTGAAATTAGACCATGAAACTTTTGAGCAAAAAACCCCAAGTATAAACGTTGGAATACGAAATTCAGAATCTGTGTAACCTTGAATGATAGAATTTTCCCAATTTACCCAAAATACTGAAGACGGCCTTACACTGTTGGTTTTGATCTTGCAGGGGGGTATGGAACACTTGAAGAGCTACTAGAAGTGATTGCATGGGCTCAACTTGGCATTCACGACAAACCGGTAACAAACTGCTCAAGTCTTCACAGTAAATCTTCATGAGCTATTGCAGCAGCGAAAACATTATGACAAGAGATGTCCTCCAGGTCGGACTGCTAAATGTGGATGGCTACTACAACCCGTTGCTGTCTTTCATCGACAAAGCTGTGGAGGAAGGGTTCATCAAACCTACTGCCCGTCATATCATCGTCTTGGCTCCAACTCCTAAGGAACTGATCGAAAAGTTGGAGGTATAGTGCGCTATGCTCACCAATTTCTTATGTTCACTTGTGTCATGATCAGAACTGCCAACCAAATCCACGTGTTGCAAAACTTCAAATGTGATGAAATCTTTAAGGAGCAACGGTCCAAACATGATTTCTTCTGTACTACAGATAAGCTTTGCTTCTAAGCAAAGGTTACTCACAGAGTTGTCTGCTTGCCTTCTCAATCAATCGGAATCAAATTTAGTGTTATAAACACCAGAGCACTGCACAAACAACATGAGAGTTAGCTATCAGGCCAAAAGTTCTTTTGAATAAAACTGCCAAGTGTTATATCACAATCATGTATATGTTCTTGGTCCAGTGTCAAGGTCTTCGTTACTGCAAGAACAACCAAAGTACAAATTCAGGTGCCAATGTAGCCCTAAAGCAATTGCATTTAATCAATGCGTATTGAGGACATGAGCGCTATTAACTGAAACAAATATAAGCTATAATGTCGGCAAAAGGGACTGAAACTTAGACCTATGTTCCTTTTTTGCAGGAGTACTCGCCTCGGCACGAGAAAGTCGTGTCGAAGAAGAAATGGGAGATGGAACAGCTGAGCTACTCTCAGAACTACGAGATCCCCAGGCCAAAGGAGGGGAAGATGATCATAGAAGCACAACGGGGAAGCAGGCTGTGGATGTAGCACAACAGGGGAAGCAGGCCAATTTGTAATATGAAACTAGTAACTATAGGTTGCATATTGGCATGATCAGAACTCCTAGAGTGGGCGTGCGGAGAATATGTCTCACCATTTTCTTTTCGCTCCTGTAACTCTGGTAGAAGGTGCTTAATCTTAATCCTGTCGCTCGAGTGCATGTAAAATTAGTATATGCTGTCTGTGTAGTATTGTAGAGCTAAACTAGTCCTATATGCTATCTGTGCACACGAATAATCGTATCAGTGGAATGCTGATATGAAAGAGCTCCAAAGAGTAGGCAATGACTCCCTCACTAGAGTCAAAAATTGAATTAGTTCTGCTGCCTAAACTCTGAAGTAGTGAACAATTGAGGTTTCAGTTAGGATGCCAGATTGGGCCTCGCCGTCCTCAAAGGCTCATACTCCTCAAGGTCCGCGTTCTGCCTGACTATCAAACTCCGAAGACCTCCTCCTCCCTTTCCTATGCTTGTCATTCTTGTTCTTGCGGCCGTCCGGCCAATGTTCCGCCGTCCGCCGCACGTCGCGCCGACGAGTAAAGGATGCAGGTGGTCGATGGCCCCGCCGCTCACGGCAGCAGAAAGAACATATTCTTACCGGCAACGAGTTGCTGAACTGGACACGATCGGACGCTGTAGCATCTTGGACCCTCGAGCCATCGCCATCGCCGTCGCCGCCGCCAGTCGCCGGAGCTCCGCCGCCTTCCGAGAGGACAATACAGAGTACTTCGAGGGTCCACCCTATAAAAGGTCCAACGCTGCCATTTCCGACTCAATCCTAGCCGCATAATTTGATCGAACGGTTGTTCGGTACTCCGAGTTAGATCGCGATTTTCTGCGCGATATATCTCCTCGATCTGCACCGTGGGAAATTCATCAAACGGTCAATCGTAGCCCAGAGTTACGCCGCAGATATTATGCGCGTTCCATCCTGTCCTCGATCTACACCGTGGAAAGTGTATCAAACGGTTCCCGGAACCCTGAGCTGGATCGCGAGTTTTATCCGCGGTCATGTTCGTCCTCAATCTGGACCGTGGAAATTTGATCAAAGCGTTCCCGATATCTCAGCGGCGGTTCCCGGTGCTGCGACAGGTACGCCCCGGCGGCCGGCTGTGCTCGCGAGGATAGCTTATCCGCGCGAACAACGCGACGTCAGCACCGAGCGGGACGGAGCCAACCGCCACCACCTTTGCGGCGGACGAGTGGTCTGTGCTTTTGCCGGGCGGCAGTGGACGTCGCGCCTCGCGCGACCGGCTCAGCAAGTCGCCGCGAGAGCGGAGAGATGGCCTCGCCATTCGTCAATGTAGAAGGCATGTGTATTAGCTACGCCTCCGCCTCGTCACACGGCTCCATGGTGCACGACCATTCTGGAGTGTTTTATGCGTCGATCTGATCTCGATAGTGCGAATAAAATGCGAGTAGCAAAATTCTTCAGGGTTAGCAATTAGTCTCCAGTCGAATTCGAAGCTTGAGTATGGCATTATTTTTCTCGACTAGGGACACCTGTGGACTGACGGTATCATGCATTACCATAGGCAATAACTGAAATGAACATCTTGAATATTTTCAAACAAAAAAAAAACTATGGGGAACACTGGGTGAGAACTGAGAACTGAAAGTACCGCACTGAGTCGCATCTGCGTCAGTTGGTGATCGACATCGAGTGGGGCGAGCCTGCGAATGAGTCGAATCTGCATCAGTTTCTTCTTTCATGTGCATCGGCTGTGCGTAACACGTGTCACCGACAAGCAGGCCTAATTAAACAGGTACAACATAACAACAATACTAGTCAAGTACCAATGTACCTACATGCCATTACGACCTAACCTAGGCCAGCATTAGGATGCCATCGTCTTAAGGGTCTACAACTATTATTCCACTCTCACTACAATAGCTATGCAGACTATAAAAATCAAGATCTCAAAATCACAGCGGAACAATGGAGCTAAAACCAAGAAAATCAAGGGAAAAACCCTTTGACCACGGTTTGTTAATCTATGATACTATCGAGCAGTTCTTTAATAGCGCCAAACACCGTGCGGTCGACGACATAGACGGTTCTATTTTCGTCGGTCTAACAGCGGAACAATGGAGCTAAAACCAAGAAAATCAAGGAAAAAACCCTTTCCCCAAGTTCTCCCAAGCTAACTGCAAAATCAGCACAATTATAGATCCACAAAATAATCTAACTTTTGATCTAGAGATCCAAGTCACTCGAGATTTCAGTCATAATTCAACAAGAAGCTTAGGAACCTATTCCAATCGAAGATCGAGACGATCATAGTCGAGGTTCTATGAATTTCTTGATTGAGTGCAAGAGAGCTCAAAACCAGGTGAAATCCTAAATTTGATCCAAATGCTTGTTTGTATATGAAAGATGGTTAAGATGACCTTAAATCAATTTTCACAAGTCCTAACAAGCTAGATCGCAGTAAAAAACCAAGACAAAATCCTTAGAACACAAAAACTAGAGGAATCACAAGAGATAGGATAAGAACAAGAAAGAACACATCCTAGTACAAACTTAATTGGATTGATATGATGGATTGGAAGTTTACAGTCACTCCACCATGGAGGACAAAAACTCACTCATGAGCATCCAATCTCACAAATTTTCTCTCAATACATCTCTCAAACCCTAGCCTCCTCCATTCTCTTCACTTTCCCCAGATATCAAATTAGGGTTTCGAAACTTGGTTGCTTAGATGTGCAAATCTTACACCATCCCTTTTATAGTGGAGGGTAGGTCTAGAGAGAAACCTTATCGGACACCCGTTAAGCCCCCACACAAATGGGTCTCACACTCACGTACACTTCTCGAAGCAGATGACGATTCCGGTATCTCAAATCTGTCTTTTCGTGATCTTGTTGTCCTCATGATTTAAACCATTTCTTCTTTGCGCCATCATATACCACGGTTTCTCTAAGATCATCAACCCGGTATTTTTGTGAAGATACCAAAATACCCCTTCTCGATCTTTTCATCTTGGTCAAGTCCAATTTTGTGAAGAAATTTCATGCTTCACCACGCATAGGTTCATTAATGACTTTCCTCATGCCGACATCTCATCTGGCTCCCACTGACCGCCTCAACACTTGCACCGGCTCAAGCCACTTGATGCAACCGGTTACACCAAATTTTCTGTTCTTATCCATCTTGTGTCTTGCTTTAGACCAACCATTTCATCTGGCATCATCGATCGTTCTGGACCTTGATTTCACCAAACCAAGTCTTGATCATCCCAAACACTCCATCACAAGTGTTTGGTGCCCATTTTCCCAAAGATTGCACCGCTAGTCTGACCGCCCCCCATGGCCAGTCAGATCTGCTACACCCTTACAGCAATCCGACAATTTGCAAAACTGTATCAATTGTTTATCACCTAGACTAGGACCAAACCATAAGGTCTCTACACCCCCACATACATCGCAATGAAATGATGTGTCATGTTAGTCAAATGGAGGATCATTGGAGCTATAATTCGTTGAACTCGATCGTGATTTTAAAGCTTGATTTGATTCATACTTGAATTCTTGAGCAGTGTGTCTTTTCCTGTGGGTCAAAGGTCAGAGGTACAACAGGTGAGTGTGAAGTCTCACCGGACGGCCAAAATAATGGAGCTGGTTGCTCTACGGCTAACCGTGCTGTTGGGCCATTACCTTTGCTTGCATCCCCAGAAAGCCAATGCTTTACTACTACAACCACCTTCCTCCTTCCAACCTTGTGCCCCAAGTGACGAGAAAAAAAATTCCCGTGCCAATTATTGGATTAGTGAAAGTTTAGCTGTTCGATCCTTACTTGTCTTAATTTAATAATTTAATCTAATTAGTGGATGTACCTTTGTTAGGTCGAAGCATCAGCTTTATAGATCTCAGCATTTCAGCTGGTTTTAGCTTAGTTGGTAGGTTTGTATGCATGCTATGAGGAATGCTTGATGTTACTCCAGCCAAAATTTGCAGTGGTCATCAATCAAATCAAAATTATATAGAAGTTGATTCTCATGGTGAGATCTTCTGATTTATGCTTTGCAACAGTTTTAGCCTTTACCGCGTTGGATTAATCGAACGCATGCTAGCTCTCGCTGCAATTTCCTGTTCAACAAGGACGGAAAAAAGAAGATTAGATCGACCACAGCTATAATTTCCACCTCACCTACTATCAAAAGGGAGCGCAAAAGAATATTCGAATTCACAAAACTTAAGACTTTCTCGGCTGATGATGCCAATGCCATCCCTAGTGTGTCAAGTGCAACTAATCAAGGCAATAATTGCTCGTCTGTTCTTCACATGATATGATTAAACATACGCAAGGCGTTAACCCTTAATTAGTGTAACAAAGTTTCTTTCAAGTCAATGAAGATTGAAGATCAAACGTCTTCTTCACATGGCCCTTTACTGAAGTACTCAAAAACAGTGCGCTCTAGATGCTTTATTAAAGCAAGAATATTTAAGGGCGATTGGTCGAGATGACCAAAACAATTAGTTGTAGCAATGCTAATCTAGCCAATCAATGAAGCAAGGGCCCCAAGGCCAAGGGGATCTCCCATTCGCACCTATGATTTTCAAAAATTAAATGCATGTGATTTGTGAAGCAATTTGCAATATAACGAAGGGAAAAAAATATATGTCACTGATGTCGACCTGTAGTAGCTACAAACTAAACAGTAGAGAGAAGTCATGTAACGAAGGTGCGGACTCCCACTTGTGAGACGAAGTCGAAGAGCTGCCTTCGTTCTGTGTGGCCGCTGCAGTTTTGCTACTAAGGCATGGTTTGTCATGGAGTGAAGTGGCAGAGGTGGCACCTCACAAACGCCAAAGGGACCATGGAGGAGTTCATGCTGCTCCTTCAGCAAAAGGCGGCTGCTGCTCATTGCGAAGCTATCCGCATCTGGGAGCGGTTGGGATGTGCAACGTCTGCACAAAAAAATCGACTAAGGGCAGCCAGGCATCCCGCTAATCGTTGCACCTCGCCTGCATTGTTGGGGCTTCATCTCATGTATTGTGTGTATCTTCTCGGGGTTCTCTTCGATACCCCTTTCGGAGACAAGGAATCCCAAGAGTTCCTCCGCCTTGATGCCGAAGGCACATTTTTCGGGGTTGAGCTTTAACCCTCCGCCCGGAGGCTAGTGAATGTTTCTTGTAGGCCCGCCGGGTGGGAGTTTTCCTTGAGGCTCTTGACCACTATGTCATCGACATACCCTTTGACATTGCGGACGAGTTGGGCAACCAACACTTTTGTAATGAGCCTGGTGAATGTTGCCTCAACATTTTTTTAGGCCAAAGGGCATGCGAATGAAGCAGTAGGTGCCTAGTGGAGTGATGAAGGCTATCTTCTCCTCGTCCTCCTTTGCCAAGAATAACTGGTGATAGCTAGAGTAGGCATCCAGGAAACTCATCAGTTCACAGCCAAAGGTTGCATCCACCAGCAAATCGATGCGAGGGAGTGGAAAGTCGTCTTTGGGGGATGCCTTGTTGAGGTCGGTCAAGTCATCACACATGCACTATTTGCTAGTGGCCTTCCGTACCAAGACGGAGTTGGCTAGCCTATTTGGGTGCTTGACTTCGCGTCTAACACCAGCCTTCAGTAGCTTCGCCACTTCAATCTTTGTAGCCTCTAGCATGTCCACAGACATGCGACACATCTTTTGCTTCTTGGGCTTTGCCTCGCTTTTGATCACAAGGTGGTACTCGATGGTTCCTCAAGCCACTCCGAGGATATCCTTGAGACCCCACGCAAAGATGTCCTTGTTTTCGTGGAGGACCCAAAGCAGCTCTGCCCTAGCTTCAGGCATGAGGTCTGCCTCAGGGCCACCGTCTTGTCAAGGGATCCCTCTTCCAGAGGGACTCTCTTGAACTATCCCTCTAGCTTGGACATGGGCACCCATCTTGCCGAGGATGGATCTTCAAGTTTCTCCGCCTCTAGATCCACTATGTGGACATGGCGTATTGCTATCGCGGCCTCCAGTTCTATCTGCCTAGCGGGGTCTTGGTCTCCACGGATGATGACGAGCCCCCTACTGGCGTGGGGATCTTCATGCACAAGTAATTGTGATGTGTGATGGCACCGAAGGTGTTAAACGCGGCGGCCGAGGATGGCGTTGTATTAGTAAGGCATGTTGACGACGTCGAAGGGGTGATGACCTCCGTCCGCAATGAGGGGCCCTCGCCAAAGGTCACAACCAAGTCTATTTGGCCCAGGGCCGTCACGGGTCTGCCCCCGAAGCCTATCAGAGGTATGCCCAATGGGGCAGGCAATCCCAGGGGATCATCATCTTATCGAACGCCTCCACGAATAGAAGGTCAACGGAGCTACCCCCGTCCATAAGGATGTGCCTAACCTCGAAGTTCGTGATGCTCACAGAGATGATGAGAGGGCCCTACTGAAGGAAATATAGACCCCTGTGTCTTTAGGGCTGAAGGTGATGGGGATCTCTGCGTATCTTGGTGGTGTGTTGGAGGGGCAAGTCGTCATGTGGTGGATTTGCCTAGTGTAGGTGTGTTGTTGCCTCTTGGACCCCAGACCGAGCAACGACCACCTGGTGATCATATTGATTATCTTTCGGGGATGGTCTCTGCCCAGAGCTTCAATGCGTAGCCTTAGTGGCGAGGTAGGCAGATCATTGTTGGGCCTTCTTTCTTCTTTGCGGGTGCCGCGGGGTGGCTCACGGTTCATGTAGTCCCTCATGGGCTCTATGGTGTGACAATTGTTGGTCAAGTGGGATCCCTCGCCATGAAGGTTGCACCACAGCATGGGTGCCCCCACGCCGCCTAGTGTGTTGGGGTTGCGTCTGCCCCTGCGGTTGCTGCCGCGGCCGCTGCTGTGACCGCCGCAGCCGCCTCGCCTCCCCCTTTTATGGGGTTGTGCACCTTACACGTGGTGGATTCTTCGCGCCTTTGCGGTGACCTTGGTACTCTTCAATGCGAGGTGTGGCCTCAACCTCTGCAGCCAGGTTGGTGGGTGTTGCTTTCTTAGTGAGGGCTTGCCCTCATTTGTTACCGACACCACCAGCACTGGATCTGTCCCGTCCCTCTGGGTGTTGTCCTCTTCTGCCTACAAGTACTCCTCCATCTTGCGGAAGAGGTATGTTACGGTGCAGACGGGCTTCCGGGCCAGCCTCTCTAATAATGGACCCTTCTAGAGCCCGCAGGTCACTGAGTTGATGATGGTGGTCTCGTTGACACCCTTCACATAGCATTTGGCCTCTGCAAATCACTTAAAGAAGCTGCCTAGGGACTTGTCCAGGGCCTGTTTTATCGCGAATAGGTGCCCCGCGTCCTTTGGCTGGACGTAGATTCCTTGGAAGTTATTGCGGATCTTGTCTCACAACTGCTCCCAAGTGTATATTGACCGAGGGGTATGTTAAAGAACCATGTCAGCGCCATGCCCTAGAGGGTGAGGGTGATGCTCTCCTCCAACTGCCTCGATGGCGGTCTCGTAGACTCGAAGGAACTCCGAGGGGTCCATGCTCCCCTCGTAGGCTTTGAAGTCGGGCATCTTGAAACCTGTGGGCCACCGGGCGGCCGCCAGGATGGCGCTCAATGGGGAGTTTGTAATGTCAAAAAAATTTAGTTTTAAAAAATCTTTGTGTGGTATAGGCCTCTAAAAAATTTCACCAATTTTGTAGTTTAGGTCTGCCTCGTCAGCAGCCCTACAGCCACCTTACCACATCATTTCCTCGTCAGCCGCCACCTCAGCGCCACCTCTCTACCACATCAGTGTCGTCCGCCTAGTCGTCGCCCACGTGTCATACTCCTGTATCAAACCCTGAACTCGAACTCGTGTAGGCCTAGTTCACCGTGAGCTGAGACACTTACACGTGGACCCCACATGTCAATGCACTATGTCCTAGACCCGGTTCACCGTGGACCCGAGCCTTTCTTCGTGGACCTGGTCTATCGACTAGTAGCCCCGCATGTCCGCCCCTCATCATTTTTCTGGGGTTCTTTCATTTCTTGGTATTCCTTTTATCCAGTGCATCCCACCTGTCATTCTCTCAGCTATTTTTCAAAAATCCAAAAAATAAAGATTTCAAGAATATTCCTTGGCCCCACTTATCAGTCACACACATTCTCTCTCCCTTTTATTTTTTAGCATTTTTCTTTCCCGATCAAACATCCGAGAGCTTGTTCCTTCTCACACAAACTCCAATTGAGCCCATTCAAGTTTCCAAATTCATCTAAAATCAAGCCCTACATTCCAGTACAATTAAATTGCGATTTAGAGTTTATTTGATTTGTCTTTTTGAATTTTGTTTGTATTTGCGTTTTCTCTCTCGTTAGATGTGGATGTTCCAGAATTGTTCGAATGAGTGGAAGATCAAGGAAGTCGAAGATCAAAGATAACAGAACAACAACATTGCTATAGCAAGGCAAGTTGTGTTTTGATCACGTTGCACTCAGTTTTTACAAAACTACTTTGTTTCAAACTATTGTATCACTAATTCAATTATCAAATGCTTTACTTATTTTGGGATTAGTTATGCAACCCATTTGATTTATACCCAACTTGTGAATTTTATCACCATGATCATTGTCACCCTAGCTTGGTTAAATTACTAGTTGGTATTATCATAGCGCTAACGTGGGTTGGTTAGACACGATTAGTATGCTTATCCTAGCAACAAGTCATTCGTATCATTTTGAGATGTTAATCTCATACTTAACTAAGTGATTATGGAACATTTTTTATGAAAAGTTGTGTGTTTTATGTTGTCACATGTTGATGCCATGTGTTGCACTTAATCAATGGGGTGGGAAAAAGATTTAGACTAAGACAAGTGGAAAGGATTTGTGGCATGGTGGACTTTGTGCTTGGGATATGTGAATCTTGGTGACTTAGTATAGTTTGGCAGTCTCGCCTTGGTCAATTAAGGACTTAACTTTGTGTGCTATTGAAGTGAGCCATATCGTACTACTACAATCCTAATATGGGACATGCCTAGCTAAGTAAGTTATGGAGTCTCGACAGTGACTACTCGGGGGGTAGGTTAAGTGCTCTGTGATGGGTGGAGGTGTGGACTCTTTCTTAGTAATGGGTCACATCTATAAGTGGTTCGCCATCTCCAGATCCAACGGTGTGCGTCGGACTAATGAGCTAAGTGAAGTTTGGTGTCGGCTATATGCACATTGGGAGGGTCAATTGTCGAGATAAAGTTTCTAAAAGGTTTTATTATAATTAGTGCTAGCTACAACAAGTTATATCTTGTGAGTAAAGTTGTGTAACCTCTGCAGAGTGTTAATAACATATTCGAATAGCAGCGTTCTCGGTCATAGACATGCTCAGTGATTTACCTGAATGGTAGATTTTATTTTAAAAAAATGTGAAAGGGGAAGCTGTGTGAAAGAATTGGATTAAGCTATGTGAATTTTGTGAAAACCCTTGTTTACTTATTTATTACTACTATTTTAACTTATGCTTTCAATCTATTATTCATATTCAATTGTAACTGTTGTTTTTTTTTTTGCAAAATAACCATAGAAATCATTTCCTTTGGAATAAGCCATCATCTATAATTGAATTATGTGGTACAACTTGCTGAGTACTCCATGTATTCACTCTTGCTATAAACAATCTTGCTTAGTTGATGAAGACTATATCAGTTCATAAGGACTACTTGAAGGATCATGGAGAACTAGGTCGCTCTACCCCATTTGATTGCATGTGGCATATGGATGGGGGTACACTGAAGTTATTCTATTTTCTTTCGCTGTAGCTTATTTGAGATATTTGCCTTCTGGGGTATTAATTGTAAACTTTGACCTTAAGGTCGTTACCCTGATAATTATTATTTATTGCATATTTCTTAATTTTCTTTGCATATAGAATGGTATTTCATCGATGTTGTCATTGTGCGCACAAGCATGTTCCTAGACTAGTGCAGTATACATAGAGAGTTCGAATTTGCATATTCGGGTCTCGACAAGTTCGGATCTCCCCAAAGCACGAGCTCTAGTCGAATCGCCGGGGGAGGCGCGGGTAGGATAGGTGCAACTCTCCCTCTGATGGTCGAACCTGGTGCAAGGGTCACGATCGGTAGGATTGTTGCCGAAGTTCCCACCGTGGGTTGGCGAAGGCTTAGTAGGTCCTGGCAAAGGTCCGCCAGCTCCTTCTGTATTGCCTCGTATGCCTCTCGGGTTACATCCGAGATGACGAGCGGTGGAGGCCCTTCCTGAAGGTCCTTGGACAAGGAGGCTTCTATCCGCTAGGTATCACTCCCGATGATTTTCCCTTGTGTGAAGTTGTTGGCTTCCTCCTCGGCGGCCTTGGTGGAGGCTGCGGCGGTGGAAGTTCTACTGTTTGGCCCACAGGCCCTTGGCGTTGCCACCGCAGCCACTACTTCGGCTGTCGAAACCCGAGGCATGCTCTTCTTGCGAGGTGCCATGCTGATCTGATTCACTTGGTATGACATGTTCTCTTGTGACTTGTTTGCCATTCCCCATGGATGGTGCCAACTATCATAGCTACAAATAAGACAGTAGGGATAAGAGGGACCCCGGGTTCTCCATTGATGTGAAGGGGGAAACCCCAAAGGTCCTCGAAGGTGGGAAACGATATTAAGGTGCGTTAAAGGTGTCTTTATTGCTAAATAATACTCTCCTTATTACAGAGGAAAATATCTATTTATAGTGTTACATCTAGGGTACAAGAGATTACAATTCTACCCTAAAAAGGTCCTATGTCTATATGGGATTCAGGGTCTTTGCATCTCCCTAGGTGTAGCCTCCGGTGCATGGTAGACCTTTGTGGGCTTGGTCCACCACGCATGTACTCCTAGTCCACAAGTGGTCTTGACTCCCTTTGCTCCATGTGAGGTGACCCAGAGCGAACGCTCCCTGGACCCTCCCCCCTCGCTCCGTGCGAGGTGGTCTAGGTCGGGGGCCCTCGGGACCCCCTTTGCTCTAGGTTGTGTTGTACTCTTCTATCGAGGCTGCCTGAGGCGACCCATTTGTACCCTTCATTATGCGCGAAGGGGTACAAGGTACCCTTCGACTAGGTCAAGGTGTACCACTGGTTTGGTGCCTTCGCTAGGTCGTTGGGGCCGGTGGGCCACCCCTACGATAATGACAAATGTTTCGAATCCCTAATCTATCATTGCAAAGTGACACATCCCTTCATGCCATTGCAAAGTCGAAACCATACACTTTTACACCACTGTTGACTAGTCAAGACATGAAATGACAATGCAAATACCATTATGCCCTTGATGTCTTCTTCTTATGCCTCAACGTTGCCACCTAGGACGCCGCCGCCACTCGGACTCGCTTGCTCCACCTCGACTCTGCCAGTGCCGCTGCTGCCATCGTCGGTCACTGCCTCAACCATCTACACCGCCACCCTACTAGCGCAGTCGCCAAGGTGTCGCCGCTTTGTTCCACCTTGCCGACACCCACGCCGACTCCACCGACCGCGCCAACCAACTCCACCACCGTTGACTCTTCTCCACTGGTCCCAAATCTCCCTAGCACTACTAGCCGCTCGCCTCATCGGCTCCACCCTATCGAACCCTAGCCGCTGGGGCCCCCGAGTAATCCGACGTGGCATCAGTTCAGCAGACGATGGCCCCTTTTGTGGTTCCTCCATGCTCCCGCGTCGCTAATCCGGCTTCGACTTGCCTTGTCCTTGCTCCCTCCATTGTTTGCGCCGCCGTGGCCCAAGGCCGACTATGCTACGATGATGTTGCCACCATCATCGAGATGGCGGGGGTGCTTTGCACCTCTTCAACTCTGACGATGACATTCCTCACCAGTAATGTTGCATCTTCCTTCCTCCCTACTTGGAATGGTTGTGTTCTTTGTTGTGTTGTGATGAATATTGGGATGGAATGGCTTGCATGATGCATGGTGAACTTGTGACAGATGCTTGATGTCTAGATGTATGCATTATACATTCATGCTCACAAATTTGACAATGAATTGAAATTTACTCAAACATGTTGGAGGTAGAGGCGGCGGCGGGTCAGCTGGAGGAGAGAGAGAAGCAAGAAGGGAAGAAAAGAAATGGAGGAAGGAGAAGAAATAAATTGTGGTAATTTGGAAAAAGTTGAGTGAAAAAAATTAACGGATGTGATAGCAGTGGCATAAAAGGGTATGGTTTCGACTTTGCAGTGACTTGGAAGGGAGAGTTCACTTTGCAATAGTAGATCAGGTATCCGGAACATTTGCAATGGCATATAAAAAATTTGCCCTATAATGAATACTTAAAGTAGCACCTTCCAATTAATCAGCCTGTACTCACTTTAATCTAATCATAAGATTCTAGAGCTAATTGTGCTCACTTCATTTAGACAGCAAAGAAGCACGTCTTTGGCCAAATAACCATGACCCCACTCTAGGTCACTTAGGTGACTGTCGCTGCAAATGGAGCAAAATACACCATACATTTGGACTGTGGCAGGCTGGTCCACCCGAGCACTCAGCCGGCATCCATATTTTGGCATTATTGATCTACTCTAAACCATATGTGCATCAGGATCTCCAATCTAGACCATGGTCCATGGTTTGGCTTGACGCCTTTTTATGTGTAGTTATAATAGGGATGGGAAGTGGTAAAAGATAATCTGTTTTATTCGATATTCGTATCCGAGGAAATACAAATATGGTAAGTAAAATCCGTATTTGAATGGAAAATAAGTACTATCCGGTGGAAAGGGACAGCATCCGCATCCGAATTCGGTGTTATTTATATCCAGCTACAGACCCGGGAAAATGGATAGTATCCGTATCCATTATTCAGTGTTATTCGTATCCGGAAAAATGAATACGGATACTATCTGTTTTTTTTTTTCTCGAATACGAATACTATCCGTTTTTTCCTATATATGAATACGAATACTATCTGTTTTTTCTCGGAGCGTTTCTGTTTCGACGGGGTCTTGATTCGGTGCGAATATATGGCTGTTGGGTGTTCTACCGAGATTTATCGTAAAAGTTGTAGGATATTCGCATTCTTCCAAATTGAGTACATATTTGATTCGAATTCGTTACAACATTCGATTCGTATTCGAGAATGTTCGAATTCGTATTCGTTTTAAAAATATGGATTCGTATTCGTATTCGAGACGGTTCAATTCGTTTCCTTCCCTAATAATACTACATATTAAGGCTCCGTTTAGACAGCGGGAAATAAACAGTTTTATATAAAAAAAAAATCCTGTAAAGTTTATGACGTTCCAAACAAGCCATAAAACTTGACTAGGTACCGAAAGGGGAAAAAAAAAGATCGGCAGGTATCAATCTCCATGCAACTCAAACATAGTGGAAATCACAAATCAATCTCCCATACCTAGTTGTCCCAGTGGAGACCGTAATTTCACGGTCCAGCACCACAACCCATCATCCTTTTCGGTGTCGGCGGCCTATACTCGATCGGTAGAGCATTTGGTGACCAGTCACGGGGGAAGTAGTTGCATACCTTGAGTGCACTATTTTCCCTTTCTTGTAGTAGCAGTAGCACCAACATGAAGCAAACATGAAACACCGCCGTCAAAATAAGGACCAAACCGCCCACCATGCACACGCCACCAACACCTCCCCCGGCCCACAGATATCTAGACATAAGAATGCCTCTCCCTCTCCCAACCTTCTTCATCCCCCAAGCCGCCGCCGCCTAGAATCGGCAGTGTTAGAGACCACACCACCATTCCATCCTTCTCGCACACACATACGCATGTAGTACTAGTAGGAGGAGGAGGAGGAGGAGTCTAGGAGCAGAGGAGAGGGAGGCGTCCCCCCTGTACATTGGAAGGATTTGAAGCGAGTATTATTCGATCTGTAATTTGAAGATTACCATTTGTCTCAGGTTTTTTCTTGCTTTTCTTCTTGAATTTCAAACATATACTTCATGATTTGCTATATGTCTTTTTTTTAAAGATAGGTAGGCCAAGTGTGTAGGTGCTAAATGATGTTACATCAAATTGGGTTTCTTATTTGGAGTAATGGTGTTACACGATTGAATTGAGTTACCCTCTTCTCGGCTTTATGGGGTTTGCTGGTTTGATTCAATTTAGACTCATGCAAGACGCCCATGGATCTTGCAGGCATGCGGTTGGAACTAGATTACTAGAATACTTTAATTAGGCTATTGATTTTGATTAGATGATTGCAGTAACTGAACACATGCATTTTTTTTTAAAAAAAGGTGTGCATGCAGTGGCTTTGGTGAGTTCAATAACAAACTTGCATGTGATTTTCTGCTTTACCAAATTTTTTAGACGTTTTACCATTTTAAAATTCAACATCTTTGCAAAGTGATCAACAATTTCTTGGCAACCAGAATCACCTTTCGATTATTGTACTTCCTGGGCCAGAGTCAACCATCGAATCAGCAGGGCCTCATGGGTTAGGTAGGTCAGGCATCAGTTGCAGGATTGCAGCCATGTTAATACAATCAAGAAAAGTGAGGTGGTGCTTCTCGTTTCAGAGATGTTGATGCTTTTCCATTGTTTTTTCTTAATACAATAGCACCAAGTGATAGCTTTCAAGAAATAACTATGCTTAGATATATACAGATACTTGCCCAAACTCGTACAAACTCGCTGACCTAATATGACAAAGGCATACGTCCAGCCAGGTTCTAGTCCTATTTTGAGCTGGACGGCACTTTTGCAGTTTTGCTGTCCGTCGTGCGAAACACCAAACCCCCGGTTTTTGCCGGCGCGGCAAGCAAATCTAGCGGTCCATTTCGACTCACCTTTTAGTCCATGTTTTTGGACTTCATGCAAGCAGCCATGCTGATGTGAGCTGCAAGAATATATGCTCAGGAACTTCGTTAGCTCTCCAAACATTGATCGCATAACAAAAGGATTTGGGAAAGCATCCAGCCGGCCGGCATTCGATCAGAATCTGTTGGATATTGGCTATGATTGTTGCGTTAGCCACTTGGCAAGAGCTAACGTCATTGATACCGCTTAGGCCTTTCCAGTTATTCACATGTAAACAAGGAGCGCTCCTTTGGTCTCATTTCAATGCATTGCACATGCACTGAAAAGCACTTTAAAGAAGATTGAATGAAGAAACTACGCCTTGCTTTTATGCACCATACGTTACTAATACTCGGTGAGTTGCATGCATACCTTACAACAAGTTTCTTGATGGGTATGCAGCTTCAGACAAGAAGAGGCATCAAGTGGGCAAGATGACTGCGGGTTTCCAGCTTGGTGTGATCGGGTCTCTCACGATTTCCGTGGCATCATCGGTTGCCATTGTCATCTGTAACAAAGCCCTCATCAGCACTCTTGGCTTCCCATTCGGTTCGTACCTCAGCTCTGCAGTCTACAAACATGAGGAAAACCTGAATGGCATCATGACATAAATCATGGGCATTCAGCCTTTTCCATCAACTACTATGAGCATGCTGATATCCAGTTCAATACTTGTGATACATTGATGATTAATGCAGCTACAACATTGACAAGCTGGCATCTCATGGTGACCTTCTGCACCCTCCATGTCGCGCAACGTATGCACTTTTTTGAACCCAAGGCAATTGATGGACAGACGGTTGTTCTATTTGGGTTGTTGAATGGTACCTCAATTGGCCTTCTCAACCTTAGTTTAGGATTCAATTCCATCGGGTTCTACCAGGTCAGTGTTAACTCTTCCATTCTCAATATCTTTGTTTAGAAACCATGCAGCAGATACTCAAATTCAGTATACTCTGCAGATGACGAAGCTGGCCATCATACCGTTCACAGTACTGTTGGAGACGATCTTCCTGAAGAAAAGATTCAGGTTACAGAAATCATACTAAGTATTCTCTCTTCACTAGAAGTGCCGGCTGAATTTCATTCAGGCCAAAACGAACTATAAGAAATAGATAGCTTACAAGTACAATTTTGATGTAAATATTGAATTTGACTACAGCCAAAATTTATGTGTATCTAATGTTTTATTTATTCATCTGATCAAATGAAATGAAAAATGTCCAGCCAAACTAGATAAATTGAAATTGGTTAGTTTTTTTAGTTTTTCCAGGCCTCAATGGCCCACACAGTATTCTTTCTTTTCAGGAGACGAGGTAGTTGCATTTCATTTCTGGTTATGCTGATACCAATCTAACTAACAACATGCAGTGAGAGTATCAAGTTTTCTCTGCTGGTCTTGCTACTTGGAGTTGGCATTGCTTCTGTTACTGACCTAAAGCTAAATCTTCTTGGGACCATTCTTTCTGGCCTCGCCATCGCCACTACTTGTGTTGGCCAAATTGTATCCTATATTTGAAATATTCCCGTTCATCATCCTTATATGCATCATAGACGTTCATTGCAGGCTTAGAGAATCACTATACGAAAATGAAAGAAATAAGAAAAAAAATTGTGGTGGGAACGAGCGCTTGCTCGTTTGGTAGAGCGTGCCGTCGAGCTCGACGCCACCCGGACTCAAACCCGGTGGCCACCTCCTTCTTTTCAGTATTCCCGGGTAGCTGCCCGGTGTTGTTCAAAAAAAAAAATGGTAACTCAAATTTTGTTACTAAAATGATAGATTTCTACTTTCTAACATAAATCAATGAAGAAGTGCTGCAATCAGAGTACAGATAACAATGCCTAATGAGAATTATGCAAGTTGTTTACAAAATTTTGAACTTTTAATTTACCCATTCTTGTTTCTCTTTTTGTTACTTTATTATATAACGTGAAACTCTGAAGTCTGAACATGAAATGGGTAATTCCAAACATTTTTTGTACCATTGTCATGATGTATCCTTAACCTGTTAAATTTGAATGAAGCTCACAAATACAATACAGAAAAGGTTGAAAGTCACTTCAACACAGCTTCTGTACCAATCTGCACCTTACCAAGCAGCAATTTTGTTTGCAACTGGCCCCTTCGTGGATCAACACCTTACCAACCGCAGCGTCTTCGCCCACAAATATTCTGTTCCAGTTTTGGTATGCACTCACTCAAGGGTCAATATATAGACACATCTCTATCAAGTTCTGAAAAATACTTCCAAATATGGCTCATTTTTTGGCTGGTGATAACGCACACAGTAATGCCGTTTCATGAACTTTTGTAGGGCTTCATCATTCTGTCTTGTTTGATTGCTGTGTCCGTGAACTTCAGTACATTCCTTGTGATTGGAACAACATCTCCAGTGACATACCAGGTTCTTGGGCACCTTAAGACATGCCTTGTTCTATCATTTGGCTACACTCTGTTGCATGATCCCTTCACCATGAGAAACATATTGGGCATCCTCGTCGCGATATTCGGGATGGCGCTCTACTCCTACTTCTCGGTGCGGGAGGGCAAGAAGAAGTCGGCAAATGACGCCCTTCCAGTGTCACAGGTTTGATCTCATCAACCATCACATAAATAGTCTACTTAAGAATTACCATCCGATTCATTCACTCGAGTTTGAGTCCAGTTCACCTATTCGATGCATTTGACGTTCTTGTAGATGCCAGAGAAGGAGACCGAGACGCTCTTGGCAACCAAAGACAACAGCGACACCAAGAAGGCAAATGGCGTAGCCCACGACCGCTAAATATTTATCTTGTTTAGTCTTAGCCCAGCTCTAGCACCAGCATGTACGCCTACTCTTTGAATTTGAGGTCGGGAAACCCATTCTTGATTTCTTTTGTAGAAGCGAAAGAAGGAAATATAATGGTATCTTTTTAGCGAGTGTATAATTTGACGCCGCAGCTACACATGATTCTCTGTTTAGGCTACACGGCTCAACGCGCCCGATACCGAAGTTGTATGGAAGCAGCTTAAAGAATTGCTAATTTAATACACGTTTGCTATAGCATGGCAGCATCCAATCCTCATTCCCCCATAGAAGGAATTCAACCACCCATTCACCCTACCTACATGCACATGCTTCTCATAAACTGGCAGCAAGGGTTTATACCTGATACCTCCACTGTGGATGAAGAGAAGTGGTGTAACACTCTAAATCTCACTTTCAGATCAATTGTTTAAAAATATAATATTTTTAAAACTTTTTGAAACATCTTGCTAAATCTCACTTTCAGATCAATTGTTTAAAAATATAATATTTTTAAAACTTTTTGAAACATCTTGCTGATATTCGAGTTTCTGGGTTTTGTTTTGAAGATATTCATCGATGTGGGTTTCAAGAGACCAGTTAGCAAAATACAAATCTAAATTAAGTTGATGAAACCTGAAAATAAGTATAAATTTAAAATCCGAATCCAATCAGAAAATCAAGACATTAAATCCATATCTGAGTTTAAAAATAAAAAGAAAATTTTCTTTTTTTTTCTTTTCTCTTCTATTCCTTTTCTTTCCCTTATTTTCTTTTCTTTCCTCTTCTTCCTCTGTTCACCCGACAGCCCCCCTGTGCTCTCGCGCCGCTACTGGCGCCATGTCGTCTCCAACCGCCGCTGTTCTCACTCGGCCTCACACCCCTATCCCGTCGCCGCCTCTGGCGCCGACGCTGTGCCCATGCCGCTCCCGTCCCATCGCTGCCCTGTGCCCATGTCGCTGCGCACAGCAGCGCCCCGCACGCGCCACCCACTCGTCTCGCCGAGCTTCGCGCGAGAACTCTCGCTCGCCCCATCCTACTTAAAGCTGCGCTCGGCATCCTCTCCTCTGGTCTTTCTTTGCTCCCAGCTCGAACCGAGCCCAAACCATGCTGCGCCCGCGCCGGTCGCCGCCATCCCTTCGTCGTTCCCGTCAATCCGGCAAACTCCGTCCAAGACCGACTGCGTCACATTTCGTTCCACAACCCCACAAGCAAAAGCCCTAAACTAATTTTGGGGTTTCACCCCTTCCTTCCCAAATCCGGCCGAAAGCCGCCGCCACCGCTGCCATTCCTTCTCTGGTGAGCCTCTCCACGATTCCCTGCGCCTGGAGCACCTCCTTGCGCTCCCCTTTCTTCCCCCACCACCCTCTCTGGTCCCCCTCTCCCCAACGCCGCCGCCACGACGCCCCCGTCGCGCCGCCCCGGGTCACCACTGCCGGCACGCCTCGGCTACCCTCCCCCGCCAGCGACTACTCCGGTGAGCTCCTACCATCTCCCTGTCACTCATGCTCGCCCCCATTCATCCCCTCTCCCTCTCCAGCACCACCGCGCCTTTTACCCTCCACGGCCGGTCGCCGCGCGCTGTCTCCTGGCAGCCACCGACTGCCTCAAGCCACGCCACCACCACCCACAGGACCACCTTCCCTTCCACAACCCATTTTAGCCATTTTCGGCCGCCGCCGGTGCCCCCTCGCCAGCGTTGAGCGTTGCCCGAGCCGCCCTGGTGCCTCTGTTTTCCCTTGTGCTCTCCTCTCTCTGTGTTGATGTAAATGGCAGTGGGCCCTGCGAGTTAAGTGGTTAATTAGAGTCCATATAATAGGATGGTCAGCTAGTAGCATTTCATTTAGCAAATTACTCCTTAGTTGAGTTAATTAGTGACTGAGATAAGTAATTAGAGGTTAATTAAAAATAATCAGTAAGTTATTACCATTTATAGTACAAGGGCAATCATAATCAGGAAGGACATTTTGTTTTAATCAATTAGCGATATATGAGTAATTAAGTATAAATTAAATGGGGCATTGGCATTTGATCAAAAGAACTAAACTAATTAGAAGTTGTAATTAGAATATAACTGTCTCAATAAACAGTGAACCATGGGCCTTGGATACAATGATAACAGTGGCAAACTGTGAATTACTCAAAAGATCAAACTAGAGTCAATAGGGTAAATAGTTGTCGAGTATTTCAGTTAGTTGTTGCATGACAATTAGTTCCATTAATGACTAAACTAAATTGGTTCAATCAAGTAATCAGAATGGTAACCTAAGTAATTAGAGGGTAGTGAGTGTCATTAGTAGTTAAAAAGAACCAGATTTGGTGACAGATCATATATTATAAAATCGTCCCAAGTGACATGTGAACACTAGAATAGTGCTCAAGTGATTATAGCTATAATGATAATAGATTAAGATAAATCAATATATCATTATATAAAGATGCTAACAAATAATACCCTATGGTTAGTGATCAGTAGACTATACCCATTAGGACCTAGGTTGAAATTATTAACCTTGTCTCTATTTCAATAAACGATAGGTCACACCGTTAACAAGAAATCGTGTCGTAAATGACTAACTAGAAGAATAAAACTAAAGGAATCAACACAGGCAGTTAGGACCTAAGATGATATAGACATGTTAGGGCATATGCATACATGCATGATCCAATGACTAGTAGGCCCTAGGCTATTGTCATGCAATGATAAATGATAGTAACAACAATACATCAATGATATGTACACACACGAGTAGAGTAGTAATAAGGTAAGGCATCATAGCAACACACACTTACAAGTTGGCCCTTACTGTGAGGACTCGGGGTATTGGGCTCGTAATGCTTAGTCCTCAACTTGGCTCAAACATTACCAACCAAATATCCCGTGTCTCGAGATACATGTACTTTTCAGAATTGCAGTACACATACCCCTTTACAAAATTATACATCAATTTCATACAACACAGATAACCGAAGCAAAAGGTTTACAACATAAAGACATACATAATACAGAGCTGAAACAACAGGGTCAACCGGCCAAAAGACAAGCTAAAGAGCTAAATAAACAGCGGAAGCAAAAGCCATAAGATGGCGGGAAAACAAAGCCAACCGGTTTGCCACTACCTACAAGGCAATCCGACCGGGCCGTCAAGCTTGTCGTCCAAAGCGAAGTTCGTCTCACACAAGCTAATCCCTTGGGGATAAATCTCCTCCTCTGCAACAATTAAGCAATAGCAGCGAGATAATAAGTAATAACATAAAAACATCCTGGAAGTGACTAACCCAATAGCCACCACAACAATAGCACGAATTAGCCATTCGTACCACCTATATCAAGTTTTAATGAAAAGTTATAGTCTAGTTCTTGCACGACCTCACCAAGTATGTCCATAACCTAGGACGAGGCTATTCGAATAGTTTGAACCCTGCAGGGGTGTACCAATGTACCCACACTTTAGACCGCCTTTTTGCCAAGCTATTTAGCACACTTTCTTTGGTATGTCGGAACGGCTAAGTCCTACGAGAAGTTTCCAATGGAATGTATTAATTAAGAGTCGCACGTATGGGGGTTAACCCTTAGTGATCCGACGGCGACGAGAACCACTAAGGACCCATACGTTGAGTCGAACGCACCGGCCCAGCCGAAGCAACTACGGGTGCTTCTGGGTTTGGAGAACCTAGAAAGGAACCCACCCCTCATACCCAACAACGAACATTTTTATCTATAACTACCACCAGCGACTCATTAATTAATACCTCACAAAGTACTAAGTCAAGAGAGGTCTTATATCCCTCTAGTGTAGTTAGCACGCAAAAGTCGCTTGGATTAGTGACACAAGTAAATCGGCCTTTGTTGACCTGGGCACCATTCCATTCACACCAAAGATCACACCATCACACCAATGTGCCCAAGTTTAAAATATTTTATTTTCAGTTTTAGACTTTACAAAGTAACAAAGTACAAGGTGATGGACGTAAGTAATAATATAATTTGTGTGATCAAAGTCATCGACTAAGTCGATAACCGTTAAATTCTACCGGTAACTAAGCATTGCTAAGCATCATACCGTAAAGACAATAAAAGCATTAGCATAAATCATTCACCGAGCTCTAATTCACCAGTGAGAATATTAACTTAGGTTAGTGGCACAGGTGGATAATTTCAGGGAAACAATGCATTAGGATTAGCTACCTCTAATCGATAAAATTAACTTTGACACAAAGAAACATGCATACATATTCTTTTGAAACAAGATATTAGACTTTAAAAGTAATATGATCAATATGATTAAATGAATGCTACATATGTTTGCCTTGCTGGAGATCACTATCTTGCTGTAGAGGATCACTCTCGTAGTCAACGAACTCGTTGGAACCTAACGAAAGAAGCGAAAAGAACTGATAAGAACGAATAACAGAAAAGACTCAAAAACCAACTTTAACCAAAAGCTCTGAAATTTACACAACAGGAAGAGCATGATTTTAAACGAATTTAGCAACAAAAATCACTTGATTTGGACTAAACATGCAAAAGTTATGGCCTAAACAATTTTAATCGGCTGAAAATTCCAATTTAAATGCTTTCTATTACTGTTTATCGCACAAATTTTTAGAAGGTTTGTGAACATGGAAATTTTATGGTAGGAAGAGAATGACATTCTAAGAACAGCAAAATTTGGTTCACCTCAATTGGAGTTAGGATGCATTTTTTATGATTTTTCAAAGACATGAAAATGTGCACAAAATAAATGCAACCACAGCCACTTAAGATGTTGCAATAAGCCTAAAACCTATTTTACCAGTAAGCACACTAACAGAGGAAACCAACAAACTTGGTTTCACACAAAAAAGATCTACTTGGTTTCACTCAAAAAGGATCTACAGAGAAATACTTATGCATTTTTCAAGTTAAATGAGTTTTTAGGGCAATAATAAAGCTAAACCGAATTTAAATCCACTAACAACATTTTCTGGAACAAAACCAAGCTTTCAACCATTTTTAGATTAAACCTTAGTTAAAACCAGAGCTAACAAAATTTGAATCAACCGAAACGGAGTTAAAACGAATTAGTCAAGCAATTTTAAAGTTTAATACAATTAACAGTTCACAAATAAAGGTTTCCGGGTTTTCTTTTATACTAACTCAAAGCGGAAAAACGTGGGCCGTTGATCTTGAATCGGACGGCCCAAACGACCGAACGCACAACGCACACGCTGAGGCCCACGCGAAACTCAGCGGTTGGATTAGATCCAACGGTCCAAAATAAATGAAACGTTCGGAGGTCCGAACGTTCCAACTATTCTCGCCGTTGATCTAAAGATGGATGGCTCAGCGCACAGTAACGTTCGGACGGTCGAACGTTCATGCAATCTGAGCCGCAGATCAAGAAATGAACGACCCACAGCGATTTGGGAGATCCGGAGGTCCGAAAGTCCCAACAGATCTGGGTCGTTGATCTAAAATGGACAGCTCACAATTGATCTCAGCGTTGCGCACACTGACACATCGTTTTAAGTGTGCGGCCCACGAGCCAGAGACACATAAGCCATTTCAGGCAACCATTAAATGTTAAACCATTTATTAGCAGTGATTAGTTCATTTAATGATCGTATCTATGTCTTAACAACAACGCACAGTGCGCTCGCGTCCGACAACGAGACCGATTACAAACCAAGGCTCACCACCGGCGACGAGAACCACGCCGGCGTGGGCCACGGCTGAAATGGATCCGCAATAGCCACGCGAAGCTACTGGTGGAGGTGGCGACAACGGAGGAGGACCATACCGGCGACTAGCCGGAGATGGGCGGCAGCGCAAACACGGCCAAAAGACAACAGCTAAGAAAGCTCCACAGCGGTTCAAGGAAGCAGGTGCCACAGCCACTAGGGATTACCAAGAGGCTACCTTAGCACAAGAGAGGTCCAGACGTGACCAAAGTTGCTCCGGTGATGAAGCACAACACCGGCGACGAAGAAGACAACGTGAGGAAGGAAGCCCGAGTAAAAAGAACAAGCCCGTGTGGTCAAGATAGCTTCAATAAGGCTCAGAGATGGTTCCAGAGCAAGCAATTGAAGAGAGTTGAGGACGAAGGGGGTGATTTTCGACCAACAAAGAATACTTCCCAAATTTGACACTCCGTGTGAATGTCAAACCAAATTAAGTTAGGAAAAATGCTTGAGATAAAGAGGGGCGCAAAGTGACACGAAAGGATTTGCAAAGGAACCACTAGAGCGCTGTCGACAATGAAGAGCTCCATGGCCGACAACGGCGATTGAGGCTCTCGGAAGTTTGAGCTCACTCAAGCCGAGAGGAGCTAGGTGAAGCAAGGATGGTGTTGAAAAGAACAAGAGGAGGAGCTTGGGGGCTTTTTATAGCCGGAGAGCAAGGGAATGACAAAGGCAAAGCTCCACGGTGAAACCCGGTTCACTCTCTGCCATGGACAAGCTTGAGAAGATGGGAGCAGGTGAAGACCACAACTTTGAGGGCAAAGCTGACATGCATTAAACCGTAAGAGTTGTTGTAGCTAACACGCGAGGTTGACAAGGCACAACCCTCTCCCATGCTCTGCCATGGCACTCGTTCTCACGGGAGCGACCGAGGAAGAAGATGACCAGGCAAGCAAGGGCCCACCTACCAGTGAAAGAAACCAAAGTGGCTTGAGTCCAAAGTGAATGAGTTGGTCGAGCCAAACCCACAGTCACGGGCCCAAACACAAACGATGGTTAGATTAGAAATGAACGGCCTCGATTGAATCTAAAGTTCGGTGTCCGAACGTTCACACGAACGAGGACGGTCCGATCATAATTGAACGGCTGAGATTGACTGGGACGATCGGAGGTCCGAACGTCACAAGCAATCTTGGCGGTTGAAAAGGAATCCAACGGTTGGAATCCAAGCGCCACTTTGAGCGAGCCCGAGGTGCAATTAGTTGGTTAGGTCCAATCAAGTGGCTCGAGCCGGTTAAGCAGTGCGACCGAACGCGAAAAGGATGCACCGCAACTGTTGGATCAAGATCCAACAGTTGAAAAGGAGAGGCGCGATCGGTGGTCCGAAAGTTCACACGAACGAGGACCGCCCGATGGAGATCAAACAGTTGATATGCCACGTATGCTTAAACGGGCAAACCCAGCCGCGGGAGGTGGTTGGGTTCAACTAGAAAGGGGGTTTGGGCTCGAGTCCGACTCAAACCCAAACAGGACTTTGACTTAGGGTTTGAAATAAGCTGAAAACTTGGAAGAATTTTTTTAGAGGTAGCAAACTAATTCCAAAATTTCTGAAATTTTGACTGGAGGTTCCTAGCTCTAGGATAAACCTTGTGAAAAATTTTGAGAGGTTTTTATGCACAGCATTTTTCTCCAAAAATTCCTCAAGGTTTGCTCTAGGGTTTGACCAAGGGTCAACAGGTTTGACTGGCCTCTTAGAATTATCAAATAATTTTCAAAAATTATGAAAAAAATTCAAAGGAGTCACACACAAGCCCTAGAATCAAGGAAAAATATTTCCAGAGGTTGGACACAAAATTTTACAAGGATTGAAAAAGAGGGTCATGACTCTAGTCAATTGGGAGATTGAAGTTTTTAAATTCCACAATTTCTTTACAAGAATTACAGAAAAGTTCAAAAACAACAAGATGCAAGAAAAGTTTTAATTTCTTTTCATTTTCTTACATTTGAAACACAAACCGAGGTTTGAGATGTTACACATACCAAACTGTCGGATAGGTAAAGTGGTCGCTTTAATCGACATCTAACTAGAAGTGCGGCATGTCACGAACACATAGGACCTATACCACAAGTAGTAAGACTAAGTGTTTAGTTAAACCTTAAAGAAGGTTAGCGGTAGCTATGACATAGCTTCATGATAGTGATAGTAATCAAGACGATAAGATTGATCGCTAAACAAGGATAAATAGGTAAGAGCCCATAAGTCCTATAGTATAGTTATCTACTTAACGAGAAGTAGGCATTAGCAAATGTTGTGGCTAAAGATCAACCTAGTGCGCCAGGTTTACTTTAGTATATGCCAAGCCACGTAGGTAGTAAGACTAAATATAGATCACCTCAAAGATGAAACCCAAAACTATAAACACCACTAAGGGTGTAAGACTAGTGTCTAGTCAATGTTTGGAAGTTCCAACTAAGGCTCATGGAACTCCATTGATAAATATAAAACAATAAGAAAACCATTAAGTGAACTAGGGCCCATGTGTTAGTGAGACTTATGTCTACCCTATGTGAACCCTGAACCTATGCGTAAGTCTCACATGACTTTCATGGAACTTCCTTGGTAAATAGGAAGTAATATCTAAAAGAATCATTAGAGCAGCTAAGCATCGCATGAGCAGCGGTGGTATGTTCCCAAGTGGATGATAGAAGTTCATCCACCAAACAACATAACCTAGGCTCTAGTTATCATCCATCGCTATTCGCTCCCGATAGAAGTACAATTCATTATCCGAAGATGGATCAAAGGATCCTATCTAGCTAGGTGATCTCTCCCATCTAAGTAATCGAGGTAGAATATTCCTATGAGTATTCTATCCCTTCCACTAGAGTCCTAACTCCTTGCACCAGCGGATTTCCTAAGAGCTCGATCCCTCTCGCCTTCACTCCGGATCAACGATTACCTAACCCTAAGTCCGAATATCAACTCAAAACCCCATCACTAGACCAAACGAATAGAGTTTGGATTTATCTACTTTGGTCTGAAGTATTTCCTTCATTCCAAATATCCCTGGATATGTTTCATTCCGCTTGAAGTATTTCCTTCATAAACTTCCTTGGATGTACTTCATCTACAATATTTCATTTATCAACTCCAGATGAGTATGTTTGATTTCATCGGGAGTACTCCGTTCTTTCAAGATCCCATTAGATATGTTTAGTTTCGTTGGAAGCATATCTTACTTCAAACACTCTTAGTTTTGTTGACTTTTATTTGAAGTGTTTTCTTCTGTTTCAAGTGCTTTAGATTTCATATGGTTGTTTTCAGATATTCTCACGTTCTATTGTACTTTGTGTAGTTAGAATATGAAGCCACGACAGGAACAACAATCCTAACAAGAATGAGGTCGAGATCAAGATTATCATAACATGGGGCAAGAACAAGACCAAGATTATCAGAATATTGAGCAGGATGATTATCAGAGCATTGAGCAAGAAGATTATCAGAACATTGAGCGAGACGAGTCAACACTTCGATCATTTTGCTCCTAGGTTTTAATGCAATTTATATTGTTTTCAATTATGAAAGTGAATTGCTATGTTTTATACATGTATGTTGCTTTAGCTTCTAGTTACATATGCAAGGGTCATGCTTAGATTTACGTAGTGACAATGACATGCGGGCAGTAAATTGCCCTGACATCACTAAAGCATTTGAAAATGGATTTGGGCAGTCGAGGTTGGAACCTGGCTGGTATATTGACTAGAAAAGTATTTCCAAATAAAATAAAACTAAAAACAATTTCGACTTAGGCGGCTAGAAAGAGTGGTGGATGCGTAAGTGAGTACGCTAGAATGGATATGGGGAAGTACCATCCGAGCCAATAAAGGATCGAGTTCTTATGATGACCTCTCGTGTAAAAACAGTGCAACCACAAGTCTATAATGGGTATGATCTGGCTAACTAATTTGTTCGGCTTAGCATTGCTTCATCATCCCGCTCATGTTGCATGTATTATAGCCTTAGTTGACAACTACTCCGGGGTAGCGCGGCTATATTGCATTAGGAAACCACTACGGCGCAAAAGGGGGCTACAGAGGGTGGCATGCACTATGGCCTTAGCTGACAACCACCCGAAGGAAGGGAATCCAAAGGGTGGCGTGACTGTATTGCATTAGGAAACCACCTTCGGTAGCAAAACCTAGCGGATGGGGCTGTGTTGGGTAGGGCATTGTAAAGGCCTTGTGACGATTATCTTAGCCTCACACCTACGGTTGCGTGTTGACAATATAAGACGATTGTCTCTTGTAGGTAAAGTATACAACTCTGCAAAGTGAGAAAACTATCTGAATAGCTTTGCCACGATCATAGGCGGTGCCGGGAACTTCCTTGAACTAGCTTTTATTTTTATGAAACAATTTGTGGGTGGAATGAAAAGATGAGTTGAAGCCTAGAGAATTGAGATGTCCTGGTCGAGGACCAGTGGTAAGTACGAGATGTGATTCGAGAAAGAATATGAGCATTGGGTGAATAGAGCCACTCAATGGTATAGGAGATTGGAACCTCCAATAGTATTTTACAACAAAACTCAACTTTGTTAAAACCTGTGTTAATTAAAAATGCTAGGTCTTAGGAATTGCTACTGCTTAATCTATTTCGATAAATGGCTTTATGCAAACAAAAGAACCACAAGCCACTCCTTTGACCAGCTTTGTCTATTATAATATTATCTTTCAGTAAGTATGAAAGGAGTTTACATGGAAACTTACGAACATTCATGAAGACTAGAGATTAAGAAGGCCAAGGACTAGGTCGTAGGCCCCAGTCGATTGTGTGTGAGTATATCGTGAGGCTTCTATGTATTATATTGTTATTCTGCTTCCGCTGTTGATTCTTTAAAGGTATTTGTCCTGTCCGGCCATTCTGCAAGTCAAAAATCGTAAGATATATTTATATTTTGTTTATTATTATACAATAGCCTTATATATTTGTGATATATGAATTATATTCAATGATATAACTGTAGGCACTAGCTACGAGGCTAGTATTGTGAACACAGAATATTTTAAATTTTAAATTTAGCACAGACCTTGCCTGAGAGGGCGGAGGACGGGACGGGCGCCGATGCTCACCTCACGCTCAAGTGGCGGCAGTGCAGAAACGGCAGCGGCCAACCCAAATCACGGGCTCACGGCCCTCCTTGCGCTTCCTGGATGAGTGAGACTAGCTACAACAACTTTCGGCGAATTCCGCGGCGCGACAGGGTAGCACGGTGCTTTTTGTTGAGGAACTGTTGCTGGCGAGTCCAGTCCGAGCGATTACCTCGTAGACAAGCGTAGAATCGTAAAAACAATGCATGAACAACAAGAATAGAATAAAAGATAGAACACAGAGATATAGGGGGACTTCTTGCTTCTCTTTATTTCTTCATCCATCCATCAATCATTTACAATGAATAACACCCCCTATTTATAGGCTACGCCCTGCTAGGGTTTGGGATGAGGAGCCCACCTTGGACCAGGACTCCCGGTCCTGGGCCCGGTTTCCTAACACTCCCCCTTGGGCACTCATCCTTCATGCCCATGTCTCGTCAAAACTCCATAAAAACCCAGTGGGAAAAATTTGGAGAAAGAGTACATGAATCATGTTCCGCTATGCTGCACGGATTGCCTCATTAAAAACCTTAGCCGAGAAACTTCAAGAAAAACTCGTCAAGAAAAAAAGAGTACAATCCACCCAATTTTGTTTAATCTCCAGGATTTATTCTTTGGGTACTTGATCTTCATGATCAAGCTTTAATAATGAGTTCGTGAAGGTTCTCCCCCTGAATTCTGCACTTCTCTAAGTCTTATCATTTCAATTCCACATATGCACCTTTCAAAGCTAGATGCTGGAAGTGACTTAGTGAATAAATCTGCAAGATTTTTACATGAATTATTATGCAAATTTCATCCATCTTGTGCAATTCATGAGCATAGAAGGACTTGAGATTGATATGCTTTGTGAGAGGATTCTTCACATAACCCATCTGCATTTGTGCAACACAAGCCGCATTATCTTCATAGATAACAGTGGGGGTTTGTGCGGTATTCAATCCACACGACTGCTGGATGTGGTGAATCATCCGCCGAAGTCAAGCACATTCTCGTGAGGCCTCATACAATGCTATTATTTTCGAGTGGTTCGTCGAAGTCGATACAAGACTATGCTTAGATGATTTTCATGGAATTGCAGTTCCACCACATAGGAATACATAGCATGTTTGCTATTTGGCTGTATGCGGGTCCTACAAGTACCCGTTATCTGCATTGCCATTCATAGTTAAGTCTTAGTTCTTTCTGTAGAACAGACCAAGTTCTTTGCTTCCTTAGAGGTATCGGAAGATGTCCTTCATTCCCTGCCAATGCCTTTGGTAGGTTCTGTACTATACCTTACTAATAGGTTCACGGCAAATGCAATGCCCGGTCTAGTGCAGTTTGTTCAATACATGAGTGTTTCTATCACACTTAAGTATGGGAATTCCGGTCCCAGGACTTCCTCCCCCTCTTTTCTAGGTTTGTACGGGTCCTTGTCTTGCTGCAAAGATCTCCTGACCATTGGCACTTTCAAAGGGTATGCCTTTCCAAAGCCGAACCTTTCCAACACCTTATGAGTGTAGGTTGACTGATGTACTAAAATCCCTTCAGGGGTATGCTCAAGCTGCAAGCCTAGACAATATTTGGTTTTACCCAAATCTTTCATTTCGAACTCCGACTCCAGGTAAGAGCTTGCTTTCTTAATATCCTTCAGGGTTCCGATGATATTCAGATTATTTTCATACACTGAGACTATACAAAATCCATTCTAGGATCGTCCTATAAATACACAGAGATTATTCTCATTTTTCGTGTAGCCTTTCTTGCATAGAAAGTCGCTTCAAGCGATTATACCACATTCTGCCTGATTGCTTAAGTTCGTACAATGACTTTCTGAGTTTCACACTATACATATTTCTATTTGCTCTATTTTGGTTCGGGACAGTGATACATTCAGGTATCTTCATATAACTGTCCAAATCCAATATTTCATAAAGGTATGCTGGTACCTCATCCATCAATTTTACTTCTAACTTCAAGTTCACTGCCATTGAGATCAATGTCTAAAAGGAGTTCCGCCCATGACCGGGGAATAGGTTTCTTCATAATCATGTCCTGGACGTTCAGTGAAACCTTGTGTAATAAGCCTTGCTTCTTTTCATTTCTCTTTCGAACAAATACCCACTTATGCTCTACGGGGTGCACAAGGGGAGGCGTGTGGCTTACAAGCTCAAACGTCTTTCTTTTATTTGGAGAGAATAATTCAGTTTCTATTGCCTTCTTCCAATCTGATCTTTTCTTTCATTCAGCGAGCGATGTAGGCTCTGGATCAAGATTGATGATTGTGGTAAGTTTCTTTGCAAAGTAAATGTCGACATTGGCTGTTGTCATATTCAAAGATTCTCCCGAGGTCATAAATTTTATAGCTATTTCTTCAATGGGCGATTCTTCTAATGCTTTTACTTGCTCACCGCTGCTTTCTATTGCGGGCAAGTCCTTTATTTTTTCGGCCCGATGTGTGCGCACACATCCATACCGATGTCTCCTTCATGGGGATGTTTAATTCGTATGCCTTTCGAAGGTTCCATACCGATACCAGTCTCAACGGCTCCCCTTTTGGTTCAGGGCACTTGGTGATGGTGTGTCAAGTCCCTCTTGTCCTTTTCACGGGCGTCCCGGTTACTTGGATTCGAGGGGCCGGAGTTCTTGTCCTTTCAGAGGCCTTAGGACGAGATTAGGGATACCTTCATTGGTATTTCCACCCTCTCCGGTGCATTGCGTGCAGGCACATGCTACTTGGTCGTGCTCTTCAAATCACTAAAGTGGTTAGGCAGTTGATTCGCTAATGCTTGCAAATCAATTATCTTCTGGACTTCAATTGTCTTCTGGACTTCAATTCAATTATCTTCTGGACTGCAATTATCTTCTTGACTTCTCTATTTGCTTCACTAGTGCGCGAGTCATATGCATATATTTCAATTATCTGCTGGACTTCCCGTGGCTTGCCACGTTATTTCCCGACATTTTCATATCAAGTGTTGATTTCCTCCCCCTAATGACGGGAAACTATCATCATCTAGTATACTATCAGCGAATCGGGCATTATGCAAATCTCCAGTCATAAGGTCCAAATACTCGATTATAGATGCGGTCCAAATAACCAACGTATATCCCAGACTTTTGGAGAAGACTCATTGCAGTTCGCTGCGGTGGTGGTATAGGTATATAAACCTTGCAACCAAACCTGCAAAGATGAGTAGTTGACCCTTGCACTAGTTGCAAAGGTGGATGGATGTTATAGGCCGACGGTCTAAAAATGATGAGAGTTGCTGCGAGCAGGACTGCGTGTCTGTAACAGCCCTAACTTAGGGTTTGTATTTTATATGTAAAATTTTGAGGAGAAATAAAAACTTTTGTTGTCTCATCAAATCATTTGGAAGTTTTCCAAATTTTCCCTAGCAATTTACATTTTCTAGAATCAAATTCTTGTGAATGGAAATTGTTGTCAGCAAATTCTTAGCTTTCAAACTTGTGATCATCCTCTGCAAATAATTTTCCTATCATCTTGATCATCCTATCTACCTCCCTGAATTATTTCACAATTTTTAGATTTTAATTGCTATTTCTTATGGCCAAGTCAAACTAGTTTGAAATCTGGTCAAACTCCGGATCAGCAGCTTGTGAATTTTATTGGGAGAAATCTAGTGCATAAAAACTCCTGGAAAAATTACACAAGGTTGTCCTCTGTTCCAGTAAGCTTCCATAAAAATTTCGGAATTTTTGGAGCTCAGGAGCTACCTCTAAAAATTCTCCAAACTCTCTCAGCCTTTTAAAACTCCAAATCAGTATTCACTGTTCCTCGGGCTCGAACCCGAGCCCGACTCGAGTCCGACCGCACCACATGGCTCGGTCGCGCCACCTAGCGGCACCGCCTGAGCCCGATCTCTGTCGACCGTCCGATACAGATCGTGCGGCCCTCGTGCGTCGAGTCTGTCGACCAGTCCGAATGCATACATCGATCTCAGCCGTCCGTTTTAGATCCAACGGTCGATACGATATTGATCGAGTTAAACCCACTCGTCGCACCGCACCAGACTCCGACTCGAGTCACACCCCCTTTTCTCTCGCTGACAGGGCGGTCCCACCTGCAGGCAATCCCCGCCACGTCGCTTCGCCAGCTCTCTTTGCACCGCCGCGCAAGGCTCGCGCGCCGGCCGCGCGTGCATGCATGCGCGCCACCTCGCCACCGGTCTTTTCACCGCCCACCGTCTCACCTCGCCGCCTCCGCCGCTCCTACAAAACCCTCCGAAGGTTTTTCTACCTCGTTTGTCTCCATCGTCTTTCTTCTCCACCGAGCTCTGAGAGCCGTAAGCGTCGCCGCGCCGCTTCCGAGCGTTTCAGCCGCTCCGGTGGGCTCCGGTCATCGCCGACCACGTCACGGTGTGTTCCACCTCCCTGGGAAGTAAACCCCTCAAGAAATTTGGGTTTCATCGCTGTGGACTGCGTAGGCTTTCTTCTCCAAGTCCGCCGAATCGCCTCTTCGCGCCGTGTCTTCTCCGGTGAGCTCGGCTCAATTCTTCGCCGGTGAGCACCGCCGACCCCACTTTCCTTCTCCGGTCACTCACTTGTCCTCTCGTTCGCCTCAGGCTCCTGTCGTCGTTGTCTGCCTTGCGCCGCCACGGGCTCTCGTCGCCGCGCCACTCGGGTGCCTCTTCGTCGTCGCCAAGCACACCGGTGAGTTCTCGAGCCTCACCGATGCCCATGCGCGCGCTAATTTTCATTGTCTACCTCTGCGTGCGATCGCACCTTGTCACCCCACCGCCGCCGCCGTGCTCGCCGCCGCGCCGCCACCGTGCTTCTCGGCAAACCCGCGACCACCCTTTGCTTGATAACCCTTGGCGACCCATTTTGGCCGTCGCACGCCCGCCGCCACTCTTTCACCGGCGGCAAGTTCAGTCCGAGCAGCCGAGCCTCTCGTTCTTGGTGTGTTCTTCTGTTTCAGCGCAGTGGGGCCCACCTCCCATAAGCTTTGTAGTTAGTTGTTAATCATGCTTATGATTGTTCATTAGTTCACTCTCGTTGCATGATTAAAATTTGTATTGGAAGTTTGAAAGTAATTTAGTGTTGTTCTCTGTAATTGCCTCTTGTTGTCGTTTCATTTGTCGATGAACTGATTCTAGTTTCATGCTCATGCTTTGGATTCTTGTTTAGTGCTGATGACTCCCTTTTGTTGTAGTGGTTAGCATGAGAACATTTAGTTAGTATCTTTAAGATTCAAAGCTCTTGTTATCATGTTTGATCAAAGGGATAGTTAGATAATCTTGTTGATTGTCTCTGTAATCATGGTTCTTGCCTTATCAAGCATTGTAAGGTCTTGTAGTAGAAGCATGCTGAAATTGTTAACCTTAATATTTGTGGGTGTGATGCTTAGGGGTATGAATAGCTGAGCATCCTTAACATCCTATCTTAGATAGAAAATTTTGTTTAGCATCTCATAGTTGGATACTTGACTAGTTAAGTGTTGTCAATAGCTTCTTGTAGATTCTGTGATCTCAGCTAATAATGGTTGTTTTAGAGTAGTTAGCTGTTTTTGATATATTAACTTGATGATTAAATAATAGATGTGCACACAATCACCATCAAAGTCTGTCCAAAGTTTAAAACATAAGAGGATTGATTTTGTGGTTAACCTGATAAATAAGTGAGTGGGTAGATCAATCACTTGAAAGCATGTCTATTTGAATCATCTCTGTAGCTGCTATTTGTTACTTCTTTTGTGATGGTCTAGCCTCTGTGTATAAATTGGTGTTTGTGTTTGATTATTGAGTTTTGCCGGTGTTATTCGTTCTTATTCGCTATTTTGTTCAATCGTTAGGCTTCGACATTTGCGGTAACCCCGAGAGCGATCCTGCAATGAGTTGAGCATTCGAACAGCATGGCCGTGCAAGCAGTTTGATCATGATAATCCCAGTATTTTAAAATCTAATATTTTGCTTCAGCTGTATGTATGCATTGCTTAATTTGTGTTAAATTGATTAGTTAAATCCGTAGTTGCATATCCTGTAGACAAAATATTGATCTCTACTACCGAGCCTAGGTTATTTGTTTGTGATTAGAGGTCATTGGATGATCTCTTGTCACTTAGTAGATCCGGTCAACTTGCTTAGACATGCTTAGCTATCGGAGAATCAGGCGGTTATCGACTTTAGTCGGTAACCTTGATCACACAAAATCTACTATAACTTTATGTTTCAGCATTTTCGCTTTGTTTAATTGCAAAACTAAACTGAAAACAAAAATGATTTAGACTTGGGCACAATGGTAAGACTGTGTGATCTGCTTGGTGTGGTGGAAAGGTGCCCAGTCGCTTAAGGACCGAGTTACTTGCGCCACCGTCTTGAGCATTTTGCGTGCTAACCACACTAGAGTATATGGGACCTCTCTTGACCTAGTACTTTGGCGTGTATTGGCTCCGGTCGCAGGAGGTCGCAGGAGGATGGAGGTGGGAGCATGGTAGTTGTCCAAAAGCTTTATCCTGAGTGGGTAGTTGCCTTTTCGGCTTTACCATGTAAGCGTATGGATTTCTATCCATACGAGCGGTCGTAGTTAATACACAATATTGGAAAAAGTCTCGTAGGACTTAGCCGTACAAAGATACCTTCGGAAGTGTGCTTTGGCTTAAAGGCGATGCAAGTGTGGGTACATTGGTACACCCTGCAGGTTAAAATTATTCGAATAGCCTCGTCCTAGGTTATGGACACGCTCGGATACGCCCGTAAGAACTAGACTACAACAATTTAAATTAAAACTTGATGGGTGGTGCAATGCAGGATTCGTGCTATTGTTGTGGTGACTATTGGGATAGTCACTTCTAGGTTATTTTACCTTTACTCTTTTATTATTATTATCCTTACTTTGTTATTTCAATCTTAAATATGAATTGCAAACTTGCCTTTAAACTGTATTACCTTATTGCAAATGAAAATTGGCTTTATGCAAATGAAACATATGGCCTCCACCAAACAAGCCTGCATGTAGTTTATGAACAGGTCTGCTAGTTCACACGTCAGTCTTGCGGGTACAAAGACAATCTTTGTACTCAGGTGCTTTGCTTAATGTTTTTGTTGCAGAGGAAGAAGGTGAGCCCCAAGGGCCTCACTTACGTGAGCTGTGTTGTCGTTTCGTGGACGACTAGACTTGGCGGTCCGGCCGATGCCTTGTGGGTTGGAGGCACGATTGGCTTTGTTTATAGCCATCTTATGGCACTTTGCTTCGCTGTCGTTCTTGTTTATTTGTGTATCTTGTGGCTCGTCGGCCTTTGTCCATAATAACTCTACTATTTGTTTATCTTCCGTTTGGTAGTGTGGTGTTTGGACTCTATGTTTGGAATGGAGTTGATGTCTAATTTTGTAACGAGGTGTGTATACTGCTTTCTGGGAAGTATACATATCTCGAGGATCTGTTTATTTGATTTGTGATGCTAGGACCAGGTGGTTGGTTAAGCATTACAAGCCAAATAAATTGGGGTTCTCACAGTGTCCCCAATATGTAGTTGGTAAATTACAATCCTTCAAAGTTCTGCTAGTCCATTCTGGGTGCAGACATGCGGTACAAAATGCTCAACTTTAATTCCCATTTTCATGCAACAATCATCAAATGCTTTCGGAGTGAGTTCTCCGGCGTTGTCCATTCAGGTGGACTTTTCATGATGATCAGGGAAAATATTTCTAATTTAATTATCTGCGAGATTTAGCTATGCAAAAGTGTGATTTCTCGTAGACAATAAACATATGTGCGATCATTCCGAGGAAGCATCGATGAACACCATAAAATACCTAAAATGACCCTTACAGGGGCTATATAGGACCGCAAAAGGTCTCCCTAGATACGATCCAGGAATGCAGGGACTTCATCCTTTGCTTTCAGAGCAAAAGTTCTAGTAATTAATTTTCCGGTGGCACATGCGAGGCACACAAAATCTTCCTAATTCGGAAAATTCTTTATATTCATATTATGTTCCTGTGAATTGTTAATTATATCTCTCATTATCTTAAGACCTAGGCGGCATAATCTATCATGCCAGAGATATGTAGTTCAGAGCTTCTAAATATGGTTTTCAAGGCAGTATAGGCTGCAGGTGCCTTAATATTAGCGTAGTATAGCCCAGTTTCATATGAAGGAAGACATTCTAATGCTATTATTCACTTTCTTCACGCTTTGTAATGAGCAGGTATTCTGTACCATACTCTTCTTCAGTCTCTACGTGGAAACTGTTAGCGCAAATATCATTGAGAGTTCTAGTCGATTTTGGGTACAACAAGTCTTCTTCAATGACCAAAGTTGTGCCCATTGGGAGTATAATTATGGCCCTTCCTGAGCCTATTATACAAGTATCGCTGCTTGCGATTGTCGTAAGACTACCAACATTCTTGCTGATCGACTGGAAAAATTTATGTTTATCTCAGGATGGTATTCGTTATGCCGCTACCTGCTAAGCACACTTCCTCCATAGGGCGCCACACACGTTCTAATATAATGTACTTTATTAATATGTAGCAGAAAGCAAGCAACACATAAATAAAATACTTCAGATATCAGAACGTAACTTGCTATTATAAAAACGGGGAAATAAGTCTTGCATGACTCATAATAAGAATTTAATGCTTTGCTCTCCTAGAGCTTGCAACCATTATTCAATAATTCAAAATTCTGCTTCAATTACAAACTGCAGGTTACTATAAAAGATCCAAATGCAATGCGTGCACTAGATCGAATCGGCGAAGTATTCAGGAACTTTTGCCTCAATCTGCTCTATGGCGATCTTCTCCTCTTGGAAAACTATGGCTGTGGCCGCTGCGATGTCCAAAGGTGGGATGATGGGGGCTGCTACTGGGCTGTCCACATTCATAAGTGCAACTGATGGATGTGAATCCTCTGTGCCTGCAATGGCGAGGTGTGCCTCATGCTATCATTTGCCCTTTTTCTTAGACTGGAAAGCATCAACAATATGCGACGCATGCCCTTACCCTTGTTGCTCCTCTCATTCGTGAGAGGCTTCATCACCTTATAGCTGCTAGCAGTGGCTTCATGGCCAACATTGCTACTAGGTGACTGAGAGATGAAGTTCTTTCTTAGAACATCATCTTGAGCTTCTGCAACTTGCATGACGTCAATTAATTTGGCATACTTTATGTAGCCGTCTTGACGATAGTTGCGTACGGATTACACCGCGTTTGGGTGAAAGGTAGAAAATCTTCTCCATCTTCTGCTCATCTGTGATTACATTACCACAGAATTGAAGACTGATACAAATTCTATACAAATTCTGGCCATACTGGGTCAATACTTTGAATTCCTGATTCGTGATGCTAGTCATCTTCATATTCATGCAAAAATTTCAAAAGGATTACTGCTGGTAATGTGCATAAAATGGTTGCAAAATTCTCACAATGCTCTTCGAACTCCAAGTTCGTGTTCCCGTATTTTTCTATGTATTTTTCATTATTTACTGCTATTTTCAGTGATTAAAAGTAATATAAACAATCACAGATAATCAAAACAGTAAATACAATAAATAAATTGCATAGAAATAATAACAACAAAGATAAACATGCTTCAAAGTTCGAAAATATGCAAAAACTAATTCAAAAATTGAATTCCCGAGGTCCTTTTCTGCTGGAAAATAAGTTTTCAGCAAATTCTGTAATTTTCGAGGGTTAACACGCAAAATTTCAGTACAGACAAAATTTTGGAGCGTAATTCTTTAATTTCCGAGGGATTATTCTGCAAGAATTTTTTTCCAAAATATTTCCTCGTAATTTCCAGAATATATAGGATTTATTTGCAAATTTTCAGTTCTGATTTTTTTTGCGTAATTTTAGATAACCGAGGGGCTATTTTGCAAAACTCCTTTTTCTTTTCATTTCCTTTTTTTCTTCTCCAGAGGCCACGTTTCTTACAACCTTTCCTTTGGGCCATTTTATTTAGCCGGCTCATTCATGGCCCATACGGCCTTTTCTCTCGGCCGAGTCAAAAAGGGAAGCTGGGATTAGTTGATTAGGGATTCCCTACCAATGTTCACAAGCCGGCGGCGCGCACGGACGGGAGCCAGCGACACGGGACGGACGGGAGCTGGTGGCGCGTGCAGATTTCGCGCGGAAGCCGGCGGCCAAGGCGGGGTACGGCCATGCGGGGCGACATGCAGGCGTGGCGGAGCGGTGTGCTTTGTCACGTGCGGCCGTGGAAGAGCTGGCGTGGCGCGCGGTAGCCGGTGCGGCTGCAGGCCGGCGGTGGCGGCGCTCCGGGCAGATGACTCCGGTGACGGCGCATAAGGCGGCTGCGGGCTCCACGCGTGGGCGACGGCTGCTCCCAAGGCTTGGGCGTGTGGTGCCGGCGCTGGAGACAGGCGACACTTGCTTCGGGCAGAGGCGCGGCGTTCCGGCGTCGGCGGGAGACGGCCGCTACAGGCGGAGGCTGTGGGCTTGCGGCTCGGTTGCGCCCGATACGGCTACTACGATCGCCGACGTGCGGGACGGCCGGGTCGCAGCTGGCGTGGGCTCTCGGCGCCGTGTGCCAGTCATGGAGGCGCGAGCGGTCGGCGGCTTCAAGTCTACCATGGTGGAACGGCGCGCCCGTGCGGGGTTTCTCGCTGGAGGCGGAGCCTGCGGTGGCTCGCCCGTGCGGTCCCACGCATCCTTTCGCCCCTTTGCCTCGGCCGACTTCAGGCCGCGCCGCCGGTGCATGTGGCTCCAGGCCGTGCATGGCAGCGGCGCAAAGCTTTAAGCCTGAGTTCACGGTGCATGCGGTCGCCGTGTGGTCGTTTTTTTCTTCAAGTTACTGCTCATACGATGCATACTGTTTATACGCTGCAATTTTAATCTACGGTACAATCGACATCCACTCTTTCATGCAATCTACCGATCGACATTGTGCCGGCGACTTCAAGTCTGCTCGCGGTAGATTAGAGCGAATTTGCACCGTATAAAACCAATCTAGAAAGTCAAATTTGTAGAATTGAAAACAATCTAGAAAAACGATTCAATCTACGAGTGTCGTTCATCGACGGTTACCTTTTCGATGCGAGGAGAGTCGATCATGCTGATAACGTGTTGAGGAACCGTCGCTGGTGAGTCCAGTCCGAACGATTACCTCGTAGACAAGCATAGAATCGTAAAAACAATGCATGAACAATCAAGAACAGAATAAAAGATAGAACACAGAGATATAGGGGGGACTTCTTGCTTCTCTTTATTTCTTCATCCATTTATCAATCATTTACAATGAATAGCACTCCTATTTATAGGCTACGCCCTGCTAGGGTTTGAGATGAGGAGTCCACCTTGGACTAGGACTCTCGGTCCTAGGGCGATTTCCTAACACTTTTTAGTCCTAGGGACCGTGCGGACGTGTGCGTGGGCGGCGTGGGGGACTGGGAGGTGGCCGCTCGGCTCCTTTGTGCCCGTGCAACCGCTTGCCCGAACACTCACCAGTACCCTAAGGTTGCGCCAAACTGGTCCGTTTATGTAAGGTCGGCCCGTGTATCGGTGGTTTCCGCTTCCGTGGGAAGAAACCGATCCTTGCCCGTCACGGCCCGACCTGAATTAACAGTCTACCCACGTCGTATATTAAGGTCGGGCAACAAGAATAGCTTTTTTAGATGGAAATATTTGAGGCTCGTGGCTCGCTCGGCCGTTGTGCGAGGAGCCCGGGTTCGATTATGGGGATCAAACTCACTCACGTGTCTCACCAAGTTATTTAAAAATCGTATACGCATATGTTGGTGTGTTCAGTGATTAAAGCACGTGTCTACGCTTCATGAGATTTAGCTCCGCTCTAAATTAGACGTGTATTTAATACTCATCTACGTGTGTGTGGGTGTGCGTGTGGTGTGTATGCGTGAGTGCATCTTGCATGTACTCTAAAAAAATGAAAATATTTAGTTTCCATTAACCACGAGGCACAGCTAAATAGCTGGCCACAAGTGCTAGTACACTTTTGGAACCGACTCGTATCATAAGATTATAGCACCCCGATTCTATGAAAGACCCATACCCACCTAAAACATGAGCTACTTAATTACAAACTGGAAAAAGTGTGTTGACCTTGTACTCAAGGAACTCTGAGAGAAGAAGAAAGTCCGCCTCCCGAAAAAGAACTCCATGGCAAGCCAAATCCTGCACATTACCTTCAAGCGCCGATTTCAGATTAGTAGCGTCTGTTTCAACAATGATACGACCCATTCCTTTATCAGAAGCAAACCGCAATAAGTGAACACGTCCCTTATCATCACGGATGACAAAACCCCATCCACTATCATGCATCTCCTCATGAAAGAAGCCATCAAGATTACTTTTCAGAAACTCCGATGGAGGTAGTTCCCACGACTCAGTTGGGTAGCCTTGATTTTTTGGTTCTTTTATAAATGCTCCAGATACTCCTGAGTATGTAAAACTGTACTAGAACATATCCATGAAAAAGTTCCTGGCCTCTCTTGAGCATTCACAGCGTTTCGTTCAGACCACAGACGCCATAAGAAAGTAACAATCCGAACACAAGTTTCTCCCTCCAAATTCATGATTACTGCTCCCACCTTCTTGGCTGATGCATAACTACATAGGAGAATTCTGAAATGCTCCATCTGCATCTGACGCCAACAATTCTTTGCAACTTTACATTTGAAAAATAAGTGACTACCATCTTCATCAAATCTGCGGCATAAAGGACAGTGTATCCAAGTCGATCCCTCTAAGATTCAGATTGACTCGGAGCGGAAGGCTATTATGAACAAGCTGTTGTATTTTTTCAGGGCTATTTGGTAATTTCTTATTTTGATAAAAGAAGAAATAGAAAAGAAAAGGAAAATGGATGGGCCCACTTGTCATTGAGATGAGAGGAGGGATAAGGTTCGAAGGGATGAGGGCATTCGTGCGCTTGGCCTTCGGCCTGGTGACGACGCGAGTGACTTGGGCAGGTGGCTCGGGCGAGATGTGCATCGGCCGTTGGCGGTAGCAGCGCATCTCCTCCTCCTCAAAAGCCGGCTTCTTTGTCCTCTTTTCTAGAACCCAAAATACACTGAGTTTTTCCCCTTTTGTGTTTCTTCATCTCCTCTGGATTTGGCTTCGGTTTTGGGCTTTGGAGCTCCTACGACGCCGTGGGTAACCTAATGCCATTGGTGGTGAGGTCCGGAACCTTCTTCCTTGCACATCCCGTCGGTTCCCTTCTTGTGCCATTTCCCTTGTTGGGTGTTCGTGAGGAACTTGGCACTTCCGCGTTTGGGGATTTGTTCCGGTCGGCTCTGGCTTGGTCTTGGTGAGTAAGAAGGATTCGGTTTCTGGTGTTTGGTGCTTCGTGGTTGCATCCAGCCGGTGCACTGTGATTGGGTCTTATGCAGCATTCTTTGTACCTCGACTTCGCAAATTGTTGTGTTCCGGTTTGCGAATTGGTATTGTATCTCTAACGACCTCGTCCATTCAACGCGGCACAATAGGGCGATTGGTTTTCTAAGTCAGCGCCTTTGGCATGCCTTGCCTGGTTTACTACTCATTGGCTTTGAGTGCCATCCGTATTGTGAATATCGTTGATTTCTATTTTGTGCATTACTTTATCAAAGTGTGTTGTGCTAGTTGATTCTGTAAATCTGACTAGTACTGCGAGACTTGGTTTAGTACTATTGTGGGCTCAGATTAATGCTCGATGAGGATAATTGTCTTATGTTGAAAATGGAATTATAGCTAGATCAGACTTGAGCTAATTGTTTGCGTACTAGTGTTGTTTGATCTCTAGCAATTCGGTTCTGTCTCTTTCAGTAGTTCGGTTGCATTTGTGCATTCCAAACATGATTAATTTGTGCACCATGATACTTCTGTTTCTCTGTTAGCCGATAACAATTAAGGTTGTGATCTCATTTTTGCATTGAGAGATATTTTATCTTCTATTAGCCAAAAAAACTTAAGTGCTCTAAAGTGATCTCATTTTTGCACAGTGACATAATCGATCCTTTGTTGGGTGAAAGTATAAATTGTTGTTTATTGCTTATGAGGTAATTCTTGACATATTAGTAAAGCATTCTTTTGAGCTCAAAGTCTGATTAATAGTTATCATATCTAATTTGTGAAGAGTATAGACATTAGTGGCGAGGAGGCTAAGATTTCATCTTGAGTAGTCGAGATCTGAGGGCAATAACCAAACATTTAAATCTGAGCATTATGTTGATTTTACTTGTTAGCAAGTTCTATCTTTTGAGCATATTATCATGTTTAATTGATATGAAAATATTACATGTTGTTATGTCATTCTTGTCAATTATATGTTGTTGGAATTATGCTTTACTTATATTAATTTATGCTGGAATTAATTCTGAATATTTGCTAAAACTGTTAATTTTACAACACAAGCCTCAAAAAAACATTTTGGTTTTATTAGGACACCCAATTTTCCATATATTTCCCCATTGCAAGCTCGACACTGTTGTCGGATCGGGAATAGTGCCACTGCTTCCTACCCCTCCCCTGTTTTGCATTGAACTATCGAATTTTTGGCAGAGACAACACCTTTTCATCTCGTATTTGCATAATTGACCACCGTCGAGTTGTATTTGCAAAAATAGCGCCGTTGCCGCATGGCCGCCGCGCGGCGGCCTTTCTCCGCCCGCCACGTCAGCCTGTTGCCGCACAGCAACACCTCCTCCGTCGCCACGTGGCCTCCTCGCCCGCCCTCGCCGCCACATCGCCGTCCCCTCCCCTCTCGCACTCGCTAGGGTTTGCTGTTGGTTGAAATTAGGGTTTACTGGTTAGGGTTTTGCGACTGTTTGTAGAAATTATAAAATATAGCAAATTAGTTCAAAAAGCCGTCGCCATGCACCCTCCCGCCCTCCCCACTGGCCCTCCCTCACTTGACCACCCTCCGCCATGCACCCGGATTGTTCTGCGGAGAATTTAAAAACCGTGCGGTGGCCATCTTTCCCACCGTCCCTTCTCCCTCCTCCGCACATCTGTCGCCTCGTCTAGAAATTTCGGCACCAACGCTTATGGAATTCCCGGTGCCAATGTCGCGACTCTTCCTTCGCTCGACTTTAAATACCGAACTCTAGCACTCGCTCTTCGCTCATCTCATTTGTGTTTCGATTCTCGTTCTTGTGCTGGTCACTGAGAACTCATAGAACGTAACATAATTAATTTTATTGGGAGGTTAACTGTTTTCTTGCTTCTCGTCACTCGTCGCTCGGCCTTTTTTATTACTTACCCCAAAGGATAGGTAATTTGTCAATGCTTTTGCCGTTATTATCGTAGTCGTGATTAATTAGTCTTAGTCAGCTAGTCTTAATTAGTTTAGAGGTAATTAATTAGTCATAATTAGTTAGTTCACTAGTAATGAATTAGATTAGTGGTAATTAATTAGTCATAATTAGTTTAGTAGTCATCATTACGACATATTAAATATGTGAAAATGAAGTACTTGTAATTTTTTAGTGGTAAGTAATCAATCATAATTAGTTAGTTTAGAGGTAATTAATTAGCCGTAATTAGTAAGTTTAGTGGTAATTACTTACTTTGTTGGTTTATATTAGTTTTGTGCTAACAAATTAGTCGTAATTAGTTTATTGGTGATCAGTTCGGCATATTAAATTAGTGGAAATGAACTACTACTAATTTATTTAGTGGTAATTAATTAGTCATAATTAGTTGAGGAGCAAATAGTTAAGCATAACTCATTCAGTGCAAATTAGTTAGTTGTAAGTAATTAAGTGGCAATGAACATGTGCTTTTATAATGGTAAGCATGGTAGTAATGAATTACCAACAATTAATTATTCGTATTTAATTACACATATGTAATCTATCACTTGCACGTAATTTGTCGTATTTAATTACACATATGGGTTGGACCTGTTGGTGCTTTAGGTAATAGCGGATGGGGTTGTTGTGGCTTTAGGTATTTTTGAACATGCAAGACTTGTTCGTGTTTTACGGCGATGGTCTTGTACGGGCGGACCCGATGGGTTGGACCTGTCAAGATACCAGTACAAGGTGGCCTAGGTGGAGGGACTCCACGCGATGAATATTCATGAGCTGTGAAGCTGCATCCAGAGGGAGTTTGTCACGGAACCAATAACGAAGAAAGTTGTGATCGAGGCAATCACCTGCACGAATTATGTGTGGGAGCTCGTCAAGGTGAATGGAAGCCTAGTATGGAGGCAGAACATGAAGATTGCCTCTCAGCCCGAGGCGCCATTCACAGGAAGCCTATGGTGTATGTGAATTTTGTACGTTGGCGCTAGAAAACCCTGATGATGCCGGGGCCTCTATAAGCGGGCAAGCGCAGCCCGAGCCAAAAGATGGCAGCACGGAATGTGCTGCCTCGGAAGAAAGTCTCACACCTAATTTTGTGCCAAATGAGGGGGTGAAAATGTGGTGGTCAGCCCGCATCGACTGCCATGGGTGTCTATCGGACGAGCCTCTCGGATTGAAGTTCGACGAGGACACTGACCCAAGCTCGGATGGTAGCGACGAGGACGCACACAAAGCCGGTGGTCCAACTGGGGGGAATGCGTCATCTTGGCATCGAGACGTGATGATATCGCAGTGTGTTCACTTGTACTGCCGCAAGAAGAAGGCTCCCAGAGAGGGTTTGATGCCGACACCCTCTTAGTTAGGCAATGCTTCTCGAACAAGGTGGTTGTGCAACAAGCTATAACACGATACGCCTTGTCCATCAACCTTGTGTACCGAGTGCACTGGTCCAACCCAGGAAAGTATGAAATGAAGTGCGTAGTGGAAGGCTGCCTTGGCAAGGTCAGCGCTCACCGAGCAAAGATATTCGGCTCGATCTTCACAATCAAGGCGCTGATCGACCACACTTGTGAGCTCGGCGAGCCCCTGCGGTAGCATTGGAACGTGACTTCCACATATGTTACAAGCTTCATCACGCACCTAGTTGAGGCAGACGTGTCTGTCTCCCCCAAGATGCTAATGTCGAAAGTCGCCAATCAGGTTGACTATCCAGTTAGCTATAGTAAGGTCCGACAAGCCAAGCAGAAGATCATCGAGAACATGTACGGGACATACAAAGAGGCGTACAACGTTGTGCTGAGATTGCTTCACCATATTGCCGAATCAAACCCCGACACGTACATAAACAAGCTTGACAGTGAAGATGCTGGGAAAGGGCCCAACCGCTTCATACTGGACCGGATGTTCTGAGCTTTCGCTTAGGCCATCGGGGGCTTCAAGTTCTGTCGTCCCGTGCTAACGATGGATGACACTTTCCTCATAGAGAGGTACAAGGGCACCATTCTCACCGCGGTGGCGGCCGACGCGAATGACCAGCTTCTCCCGGTGGCATTTGCCATTGTGGAGAGCGAGAACACATCCGCTGGCTGTGGTTCCTGGCGAATGTAAAGAGGGTGATGGTGGGAGACTAGCCCAACGTCTGCCTAATCATAGACCGCAATACTGGGTTGTTAGCGGCCATCAACACCATATAGCGTGGGATGGATCCGTCTTACCAGTGGAATGAAGTGCAATCCAGGTGGTGCATGAAGCATCTTGCATCCAACTTGTTCACACGGTTCCGCAGTCAGGAAGTCATCAAGACATTCAAGGCATTGTGTCTACAGAACCAGCGGTGAAAGTTTAACTCCATCTGGGGAGACCTCCAACACCGGACTACAAGGCATACAAGGGAGTCCACTTCGGAGGTACTGGAGGGAGAGCAACCCAGCAGTGACATAAGTTTTTGGAGTGGATTCATGGCCACGCTCCTGAATTAGAGAAATAGTCCATCCTCTATGACACAGACGGTGCGAGGTACGTGATTATGATGACCAACATGTCCGAGGTCTACAACAGCGTCCTCAAAGGTGTGCGGTGCCTCCCTATCACCGCGATCGTCTAGGGGACATGGAGTCGCACTGTTGGTTATTTCATCAATAGAGCCACCGCAGCCAAGCGACAGATGGAGGAAGACAAGCAATAGTCCAAGAACATGTAGAGGCCCATGGACCGAAAGATGGAGAAGGCCGAATGCACGACATCTGGGTGATTGACGGCCTCAGGCGAAAGTACGAGATCAAGCTTCGGCATAAATACGTCAACAGTCATGCCAAGGGGGAAAGAAAACAGGCATGCACCTGCAACAAGTCAAAGCTCCTCCACAAGCCATGCTCGCATGTGTATAAGGCATGTGCGCAAATGAGGCAGATATCTACGTCGTACATCTCCGAGTACTACGATATGCAGCACCTATTCGATACATGGAGTGGAGAGTTTCACTCGTACGACTTGGAAATGAACTACAAGGATGTTTGGCTGGACATGGTGCAATGGGGTCCCAACAGGGACTTGAAGAGAATAGGGAAGGGGCAACGGTAGACGCAGCGCTTTTAGAACGACATGGATGTCAACCAACGTACCAGTATTAGCCGCATAATCAAATGCAGGATATGCAAGACCCCTAGGCACTCAATGAAGGATTGTCCCAACAGACCGAGCTCACTGGTCATCATTTAGTCTCGTAATTTAATGTATTATCCGTCTTGTTCTATGATGTACAACGAAACTTGTACGATACCCAGATATGTTGGACTCATTAGCAAACTTCTACGCGAGGATGCCGCAGAAGCACAAATGGCTTGCACAGAAGGCCAAACATCTACAATACCCAGATTATTCAATAAAAGATGCTCCGGTACGCGATTATGTTTGGGTATATTTGTATTCATATCTTGTTTTGCTATATTTGTATGCGTATTTTGGACGTGACAACACTCTGCCTCGTCAGCTTTTCAGATCGACGTGACAACACTCTGCCTCACCAGCAACTTTTCAAAAAGACAAGATAACACTCTGTCTCGTCAGCTTTTCAGATCGACATGACAACACTCTACCTACTCAACTTCTCAGAACGAAAAGACATAACTTTGCAAAGCAGGATGTGACCACTCTCTGCAAAGTAAGACATGACAACACTCTACCTCGCTAGGTTTTCAGATCGCCGTGACAGCACTCTACCTCGCTAGCAACTTTTCATAAAGACAAGGCGACACTCTGCCTCGTAGGCTACTCACATGAATTTAACCATACGATGCCAACTTTGTGGCTTATAAAAGGAGGTAGAGGAGATCTGAGAGAGAACACTACACAACTAAACCCAACACTATACCAGAGCTTGCTTCACCACGTCGGGATAGACAAGATGCAGAAGAAGCAATGGGACTAGATGAAAAAGCAATGGTACGAGATCTGCGAACAAGCAAGGGCTACTGCGGCTCGGGACGAACAAACGGAGCATGCCAGGAGGGCACCTACTGTAATGACTCCTCTCGTAGCAACAACCCCTACCAGGACATTCCAACCGAGCCTTCGCCGCAACACCCGTCCAAGGGGGAGATGCCGCCCCTCTATTGGTGCAAGGACACATGAAAGTTCTTCAAGTCCAAACAGCGGCCCAGCCTTGGCATGCGCTACTGGGATTGCACGAACTACTCCTCTAACTATCCCAACCGCCGTTGGGACACGAGCAACTATCGGTAGCCGGTAAGGACCAGTTAAAGTATGTTCCCCTATCATTTCTCCTTCAAAGTATGCACTAACGACCTCTCCCATCTACCTGTAGTCTCCAGATCCGCTATGTAGCTACCGCGAGTGGATCAACCTAGAGATCCACTCATACAACTAGTGGACTCTCGACTACAAGGAGTGGGATGTCAAAAGGACCCACGAGATCCGGGAGGAGCACCGCAATGACGAGCACAACAAGCATATCCGTCGGGAGGAGAAAGCTCATATCGAAGCGTGCAAGCGCAGGGAGCGCGAGAAAAAGAGGAAAATGGTGGCCAAGGCCAAGGAGGCCGGCGAGGAGTTCAATGTCGAGCTCGCAAGGAAGGGAAAATGGCCCGGTCCAAGCGGTAGGTCGGGCCATTCCGTACTAGTCCCCCGAAGGTCGGATTTATTTCCATTCCAAAAAGGCGCATATGTATCGTAAGAGTACTTCGGTTTGTTGCATCGTGCATGATGTTATTTCTTATGCACGCGGTTTGTTGCATCGTGCATGATGTTATTTCTTATGCACGTAACCAAACCATGTGCGTCGTGTAATTCCCAGCTTTATTATAAAGTCTATTTTAATTCACAACTTAAAATCTCGTCGTCTTTTCGCATTCAATTCTTCGCGAAGCAAGGCATCCAACAACATAAAAAAAACGTGTTCTGGAAGTAGGCATGAAATCTTGTCTCTTTACAAGCAAAACATGAGTTACAATCAAAGAAAATTCAAGAGTTGAAGGACTCGATGCCACATAATTTTGGAGTGAGAAAATCCAAATTTTCAAGAGATAAATCCTTAATCTCTGAGACAATTCCAGAACACATATCAAATTGTTGAAACATTACACAATCAAGTCCACTGCGTGAGGAGCCTTCAAAATAAAATTCTTAATTTTCGGAGCTTAATTTCTACATTTACAAATTCGTACAAGCATTTATATGAAATTGCGAGAAAAAAAATCTGAACGAATAAAATTATAGCAAATTTACACCGTAATGTGGGGCCAAATGTGGAATTTTGTCATGTCAGATGTTGTTAAATAGTGCAATGCAGCTTTTTTCCATACATTCCAAGTCACATGAAATCATGAAACCCTCATTTTCGAAACCTAAAATCCATATTTCCGTGACCTAAATTCTAAATTTTTGAGACAATTCCAGAACACATATCAAATTGTCCAAATAGTACACAATCAAGTCCACTGCATGAGGAGACTTCAAAATAAAATTCATAATTTTTGGAGCTCAATTTCTACATTTACAAATTCATACAAATAGTACATTTTTTTGAAATTACGAGAAAAATTCTAAACGAATAAAATTATGGCAAATTTACACCGTATAGTAAACTGTGTCGGGAGGCTTCACATAAAATTTCATAATTTTTTAAACTCATCTGCTATATTTTTATAATTTCTACAAATAGCCGTGGAACCCTAATCAGTAAACCCGAATTTCAGCCGACAGCAAACCCTACCAAGTACGGGAGGGGAGGGGATGGCAACATGGCAGCCTGTGGGGCATTGTCATACAGCGGTCGTACAACAACGGCTGAGGTGGCGGGGGGCGGGGAGGCCACGTGGCGGCGGGGAAGGCATTGCCATACGGCGGCCATGTGGCAACGCTTGCCGCACGGTGGCTGTACGACAAAGGGCTGACATGGCGGGCGGGAGAGGCCGTCGCATGGCGGCCATGCGGCAACAGCGCTATATTTGCAAATACAACTCGACAATGGTCAATTATGCAAATACAGAATGAAAAGGTGATGTATCTGCCAAAAATTTTGAACTATCCACAAACACTCGGTATGTAGACTTGACTGAAAACAAAACTTTTGGATAGAAATGACATGCCATGAAATCCTCAAACTGCTCTCTCAGGGGGATTGAAATGATAATATCAGCATCATGATTACTAAATGTTTCACGAAAAAGCTATATATCCCATTGGTCCAATTACAGGATCAATAAGTTCTGAAACCTTTTCAATAATATGATGGCCTGGACTAGCTAGTAGTCTTCTCGTCGTGCCCCTCAACAACCACGGGTCTTCCCACATATTAATATTTTATCCATCTACTCTCCAAATGATGCCTTCATTTAGTAGGTCAATATCCTTCAGGACACTCCTCCAAGCATAGGACATGCCATCTCTGTTGGATTGATCTCCCCCCAATTAGCCCAACGACTAATCGGGGCCTTGATCCGCGCCCTGATCGGGGGCGCCCAGCCCATCTATTGGCTGGTGGGCCCCTGTCGCGCTGCGCATTACATAAAGGGGTGGGGGCCGGCGGCTCTAAGCACGAGGTAGGCCTGAGCCGTACACCCCACCAACACTAAAACCCTAGACCGATCTCCGAGGCGCAGTGAGCGACGGGAAGCTTCACCGGAGGCGCGCCGCTACCACCTCCGCCGCTGTCGTCAAATGCCGCCAGCCAGGGAGACGCTGTTCCCCTTCGACGACCGTCGCTGCCTCCATGGTCGGCTCCTCCTCTACCTCCGACGGTACCCTCTCCCTCTCCTCTCTTCTTCCCTCTCAGATCAAGAACCCCAAGGCAAGAATAGAGATGCAAACAGTGGTATCAGAGCGCGATCAAGGCCCGATTAAAAAAAAAGATGCATTAAAGTCGCAAATGGAGTCCAAGCTGAAGTTGAAGTTGTTGGCGATCTTTCATTAGAGCTAGCTGATGGCTTCACTCTTTTACTTAGAGATGTTCTTTATGTTCCCTCTTTACAGAGGAATTTGATTAGTGTTTCATGTTTGGACAATGATGGTTATGATTGTCATTTTGGAAATGGCAAGTGTGAAATAATGTTTAATAAAGAATGTGTTGGTCTTGCCATCTTACAAAATGAGCTTTATTTGTTATCATTATATGATGATGTGAATGTCGTATGCGATAAAGGGAACGTCGCGTGCGAGAAAGTGAATGAATCCTCGTCTACGAATGTAAACAGGAAACGAAAGAGAACTCTAGATGCGTCGTCGAAATTATGGCACTGTCGTTTAGGCCATATTTCGAGGGGGAGAATAGAAAGACTAGTTAAGAATGATATTCTTCCTCCATTAGAGTTCTCAGACTTAGAACAATGCAGAGACTGCATTAAAGGAAAATATGTAAAGAAAATTAAGAAAGACGCCAAAAGAAGCACAGGAATTCTACAAATTATTCACACAGACATTTGTGGTCCTTTTCCTGTGAAAAGTTTGGATGGATATGACTCGTTCATAACATTCACAGATGATTACTTCCGTTATGGATATATTTATCCAATCAAAGAAAGAAATGAAGCCTTGGACAAATTCAAGATATTTAAGGCTGAAGTTGAAAACCAACACGATTTAAAGATTAAGATAGTCCGATCTGACCGTGGGGGGAGTACTACGGTCGACATACCTCATATGGACAAGTTCTGGACCTTTGCAAGGTTTTTACAGAAAATGGTATAGTAGCCCAAAGATTCTACAGGCGAACCTCGGCAAAATGGAGTAGTGAAAGACGCAACCGCACCCTGATGGATATGGTGCGAAGCATGATGAGCTATTCCACACTGCCATTGAGTTTATGGATCGAGGCGTTGAAAACCGCCATTCATATTCTCAACAGAGTGCCTAGTAAGTCGGTGCCCAAAACACCATGCGAGTTGTGGACGTGAAGAGTTCCTCACTAAACCACTTGCGTGTGTGGGGAGTCTGCGAGGCTAAAGTATTTAACCCAAACCTTGGGAAGCTTGATCCCAAAGCGAGAAGTTGCCATTTCATTGGCTACCCTAAAAAGTCAAAAGGTTTTCGTTTCTACTGTCCAGACAGATCTACAAAGTTTGTAGAAACGAGACACGCTATCTTCTTAGAGGATGAAATGATGAGAGGAAGTATGGTAGCTCGTGAGATTGACCTTGAAGAGAAGCGGGTGTATGCGCCCACTCCGATGATTCAAGAGCCATTCTTCACACTACCTGCTGTCGTTGCACCAACGTTACAAGACACTGTGGTGCCAGCACCTGTTATTGTTCCTCCTGTGGTAACAATGAATGAGAATGAGGAACCTGTTCTTCAGGATCCTATAGAACTCATTGCCACAGATGAGGGGGAGCAACAACAGCCTCAAACAAAAGATGTACCAAATGAGGAGGCCCCGAGGAGGTCTCAAATAGTAAGAAGATCAGCTATTTCTGATGATTATCAGATTTATCATACAGAGGAATTTCAAATGGAGGATGATCCCACCTCATTTGAAGAAGCCATGAGAAGCGAAAATTCTTCAAAATGGCTTGAGGCCATGGAAGAGGAAATGAGGTCCATGAAGGCTAATAAAGTCTGGGACTTGAAAATTATTCCTAAAGGAGCCAAAACAGTAGGCTGTAAATGGGTCTACAAGACAAAGCTTGACTCCCAAGGGAATGTAGAAAGATACAAAGCGCGACTTGTGGCAAAAAGGCTTTACGCAAAGAGAAGGGATTGATTACAATGAGACCTTTTCTCCAGTCTCATGTAAAGATTCCTTCAGAATCATAATGGCATTAGTAGCACATTATGATTTAGAGTTACATCAGATGGATGTAAAGACGGCATTTCTTAATGGGGATTTGGAGGAAAATGTTTACATGGCACAACCGAAAGGTTTTGTCGTGGAAGGAAATGAAAGAATGGGATGCCGCCTAAAGAAATCGATTTATGGGTTAAAGCAAGCTTCAAGACAGTGGTACTTGAAGTTTGACAGTACAATAAGAAAATTTGGGTTTAAAGAGAATGTAGAGGACAACTGTGTTTATGCAAAGTTTAAAGATGGGAAGTTTATCTTCCTAATCCTGTATGTGGATGATATCCTACTAGCTAGTAGTGATGTCAGTCTGCTACTGGAGACAAAGAAGTTTTTGTCCTCAAACTTTGATATGAAAGATCTTGGTGAAGCTTCGTTCGTTTTAGGGATCGAAATTCACCGGGATAGAAACAAAGGGATATTGGGACTATCGCAAAAGACATACATAGAGAAAATCTTAAAGAAATTTGTTATGCATAAATGTAGTCCTTCACCTGCACCTATAGTCAAGGGCGGCGATGATATGGGGATTTTCAATGCCCCAGAACGAGATGAGATCGATCAAATGAAAGCGGTTCCATATGCTTGGTGTCGGAAGCTTACAAGTATGCTCAAGTATGCACATACGACTTAGCATTTGTTACGGGTTACTTGGCGATTCGAGCAATCTGGAATATAACATTGAAATTGATAAAGAAAGTCTTGCGTTATTTGCAAGGAACAAAAGGCCTCATGATGACATACGAGAAGATCGATTCACTCCATATAGTGGGGTATCAGATTCGATTTTGCGGGAGATGATAGAAAGTCTACATCCGGATATGTGTTCACTCTCATTGGTGGAGCTATATCGTGGAAAAGCTCAAAGCAAACCGTCACTACATCGTCCACAATGTATGCCGAGTTTGTAGCATGTTATGAGGCTACGGGGCGGTGGCGGCTAAAGAAGTTCATACCGGTTTAAAAGTGGTTGGCGACATCAATAGACCACTTAAGTTGTCTGCGATAATGAACCCGCGATAACGTATGCCCACAACAATAAGTCAAGTGGTGCTGCCAAACACATTGACATAAAGTACTATGTTGTGAAAGATAAAGTTCGGGATCAAATTATAAGTCTTGAGCATATAAGTACCGCAAAGATGCTAGCGGATCCGCTTACTAAAGGCTTACCACCCAACGTGTTCGAGAGAACATGTAGCCGGCATGGGTTTAAGGAAAGCCTATGATTCTGGACTAAAAGATGGCCCAAAGGATTAAAGTAACTATTTCAAAACAGAGATGTGTATTGTAACTGTCAAATCTATCGGCGATTGACCGTGACGATGAGACATGTTCTATGCACTAATCTGTGATGGAATGTGTAAAGTCAAAAGTAATTAAAAGTTAAAGTATAGAGGAGATCAAGGGGGAGAATGTTGGATTGATCTCCCCCCCCAATTAGCCCAACGACTAATCGGGGCCTTGATCCGCATACGATCGGGCGCCAACATCTATTGGTGGTGGGCCTCGTCGTTGCGCATTACATAAAGGGGTGGGGGCCGGCGGCTCTAAGCACGAGGTTGGCCTGAGCCGTACACCCCACCGACACTAAAACCCTAGACCGATCTCCAGGGCGCAGTGAGCGACGGGAAGCTTCACCAGAGCGCGCCGCTACCACCTCCAGCTGTCATCAAACGCCGCCCACCGTGGAGACGCCGTTCCCCTTCGACGACCGTCGCTGCCTCCATGGCCGGCTCCTCCTCTACCTCCGACAGTACCCTCTCCCTCTCCTCTCTTCTTCCCTCTCAGATCAAGAACCCCAAGGCAAGAATAGAGATGCAAACAATCTCTAGGTTCCGCATGAAGAACTCAGCCATCTAGATAGTATTTTGCGCGAAGCACCTGCGCACATAAGGAATCCGGATTCTGCAATAGGTGCCAACCTTGCTTCGCTAGCATCTTGGTAAAACCCAGTCCTCCTCCTTTCTTTGGCAACAAAAGTTTTCCCCCATGAGATCCAGTGCATTTTATGCTCATTGTCCATCTGACTCTATCAACAACGACAAATCATTATGCATATCTCATCACAAAGGATCTTGGTAAGATCAAAACACGACATGGAGCTTGAGCTACAGCTTTAATGAGGGTCTCTTTACCAGCCTTAGAAAGCATCCTTTACAAATTGGAAAGTTCTCTTCTTAGACCTTCCATATACATGGGCAAACCAAGATATTTAGGATATTGATACCGTGAAGACATCTGATCCGAGAGCAACCATCGGACACCGCACTCATTCTCAGCTCCCATGCCTCCTCTCTCTCCTTTCCCCCCTCCCGCCTCCTCCCTACTCTCTCTCTCTCTCTCTCTCTCTCTCTCACATGGTGCTATAGCCCACCAGGGCCCTTCATACCTCCTGCGTTAGGTTGCTACTAAAAGGCCACTGTTGCCTGAGGAAGGTTGTGGCCAGATCCATCGCCACCACAGCTAGAACTCGCCGGATCTAAAGGGGCGAAACTCGTCAGATCTGAAGGGACTAATGATGACGGAGCTGGGGACATAGATGGCGAGCAGTGGAAACATTCCACTACAACAAGTTGCTGCCTCCGTCTAGCTGCACCAACAAAAAGAGCACCGGTCGGCCTCGTCCCTACCAGATCTGGGCCAACGACGATGAGGGATTTGGCTAGCCGCTCCTCCCCACCCCCAAGAGGTTGCCGAGGCACTGAGACCGTCTTACTCCATGCTTAGCTCGTTGGCATTGTTGCCATATTCTTCCTCTCTCAAAATCTGTTGCATTCATATTTGTTGGTTGTTATAGATGTTATGGAAAATTGTTGCCATCACCACCTTATTCCTCTCCAGTGTTTTTTTTTGTGACACACTTTTCTCGTTGTTGCAGAAAGACATTTTTATTTGTTGAAGTGTTTCTTTATAAAAATCTTGTAGCCATAGGTATTTTTGTTGAGTAGAGTCATTGATTTGTTGTATCGTGTTTTTTCTTTGTTGTGGTAAGGTTGTAGTTTTATTGCACGGGTTGTTTGTGATTAGTTTTGTTGCAACCGATTGAATGCTTTGTTGCAAGCTCAGAAAGAGTTGTTGCACTTCTCTTTTTTTTTGTTGCAACAAATCAAATTTAGATGAGCCCGTACCTCTCTATCTTTCTTTGGACCGACAAGGATAGGGTGTCGCGGCAACCAGCGGCCCAGAGGAGTGAGGTGGCACAACCACTTCCGCAACCTCCTCCTCTCGGTGCCACTCTCCCCTAACACAGCCTCCTTCTCCCGATTCTGCTCGTCGAACAAACGGTGGGGTGTTGTGCCACCTCAAGGGTAGATATGACGGTTGGGAGATGGGCTCTTAAGTGAGATCCGATGGTAAGGAGTGCGACACCGCGAGGCTAGTAGTTCTAGATATTTATCATTGCGATCTTCTGAAGTCAAATGAGTGTCCATCACTTGCTTCTTCAGGGTTCCCCTGGTGTATCCGATGGTAAGGAGTGCGACACCGCGAGGCTAGTAGTTCTAGATATTTATCATTGCGATCTTCTGAAGTCAAATGAGTGTCCATCACTTGCTTCTTCAGGGTTCCCCTGGTGTTTTTGCTAAACATGATGCTAAACTTTTCTTTGTTAATCACTTGGCCCGAGACTGACTCATATACATCAAGGATGCTCTGTAGCTGTTAGATTTTACTCCAACAATGCTCTAACAAAATTTGCACACATAAATTTAACGCTAACGCTCTCAATAGCACAATGGCATCCAGGCCGTCCGTGCGAGAGGCATTTGATCGATACAGAGGGTACAAGTACTATGCACACGTACACAGACAGCCAGCTACCGTTAGATGCAGCTACACTACACATAAGATCCCAATAAAATTGCTTTTTTGTGCCATCATCATGGCCTCTCCCTTGCTTAACTTGCAGCTTTGACTTGTGCCGAAGCACACGCCAACATCAACATGTGCATCATGCTCGCACCCAGTCATGGCAAGATGGACCGCCTGGCACGGCACGTTGGCATCTCGTGTTGTGCCCAGCGTGTCGTGCTGGGCAGGTTCGAAGACGGTTAGCCTGACAGGTCGTGCTCAGTCCATGTAGTCCGTTTTGGTTCAAAAAAATATTTTAAAATTAGAAAAAAATCAAAAAATATGTAGAATTAAGAAATATAATGAAAATTGTAAAAAAAAAATAAGACAAATATATTGAAAATATAATAAAAAGATTTATTAATGTTTAAATGGTTGCCTCGTTAAAATATTTACTAAGTAAAAACTCAATATGAGAAAACTTTTACAAAGGAAAAGAAGTACAACCTATAGCTCTATGTACATCCATATTCTAAGTGTCGTTGTTTAGGTACAAATTTTTGAAAACCTCCGACAACTCTGAATTTTCTACAAAGTGTTGTGTTCGTGCATTAGTTTGTTCCCAGTCCTTCACAGTTAGAAGTATCTCTACCATCTCACTCGTGAGACGTGCTCTTTCTCTTCTCAAATATTCTTCCAGAAAGACTGAAAGCACACTCGGAGGAAACCGTCGAGATAGAAACAGTCAATGCATCACGTACAAAAATAGATAGCACGGGATATGTTAACTAATGCGTATGCCTCCATTGCAAAATTTCGAAGTCTTCTGAGTTGAAATCCACCATATCGCAGTTTAGATAGCCATATAGTTCTTCGCTCCTTGGGTGGGAGGTTGGTCTTAATTGAGAAGGTGCCGCTGTAGAACCCTTGGAACTAGAGGAAGAACCTGCACCCCTAATCTTGCCTCGTAAATTTATCTTGTTACCTGAGGTAGGTGGTAGTGGAGGTTGTTGCTAGCGAACTCACTAAACCTTATTTTCGTACCTTTGAAACACCTCGGTAAAGCTAGAATGAACATATACAAAATAGTTGAATAGTCTAGGCCTATAGCATCACTAAGAAGATCAAGAACATTAGCAAATCCTTGAATGTTAGCTCTAGTGTCTAAAATAAATGCAAATGCATATAGAAAAGGGATTTTTCTCCACTATTTCAGGTATTTTGTTTTCATAACAATAATAGCCTCTCATAAAACTATGTCATTTTCATACATTTTCAACTGACTAGCAATATGTAGAATACTATGCACAACTATAAGAGATGTTGGATAATACACAACGGATAAAGCAACATTGGCTTCATAAAACAATTTCCAAAAATTGAAGTATCTTCTCAGCAATGAGCCAATGTTGCTCTTTTAATAGTACACTACTGTCAGGGCTTTGATAGTGCGTTTGAATAAAAACAGAAAAAATACTTTTATATGGTAAAAGACTCTTAAACATCAAGTAAGTAAAGTTTCATCTTGCCGGAATGTCCAAACCAAATTTTCTTGGATGTACATCCATTGTCTTGCAAAAGTACTTATATGTTGCTATTCTTATGTTAGAATTATTCAAGAAAGATATCGTATCACGAAAAGCTTTAATATACGAAGTCAACCTCTTCAAACCGTATTTTAATATAAGGTTAATAATATGACAAGCGCATCGCTGATGTAGCAAGAAGGAATCAACATATATACTCAACATTGGAGTGAGAATATCCATTGCCCTAGAGTTTGAAGCGATATTGTCTAAAATAATTGAGAATATTTTGTTTGTAAGACCAAAGTCTTCCATAACTTTGATAATACAGTCCACAATATTATCACTCGTATGTGCTACATCAATTAATTTGAACCATATAATTACTTTTTCTATTTCTCAGTTTTCATTCACATAATGAGCAACTACACTAAGGTAATCCTTCCGAGCCTGACCACTCCATATGTTTGAGGTTAGGGTCACTGAAAATGTGCACGTACTAAATAGTTCCTTTAATTTATCACGACATTCACTCTAGTATTTATATAGTTCCCTAGTTGTTTTCTGTCTAGAAATGATAGAAAACCTAGGATTATGTGTAGTCCTTATGTAAGTTTCAAAAGTTGTAGACTCCCCAAAGTCTAAAGGTAAATCCTCATAAGCAATTAAATGACAAAGAGATTGACGGGCTTCCTCTAGATTGTAGTTCCAGCTATGTAGCATACCATCGGGGTTGTACTGCAGTTGTGTCTGCCTCATCACCAATCCTTGCTCAGCCTTACATCTTGTAGCATGTCTAAGCAAGTGCCCCATTCCACTTGTAGACTTTGCATACAATTCATGACGACAAATTTTACAAATAGCATATGGTACCTGAACTCCTTGTGCGTCTTCCTTGGTTGTCATGTCGAAATTCTTCCAGACTCCTGATGGACTCATCTTGGACCTCTTTGTTCGGGTGGTTGCCAACGAAGATGCTGTCATAGAGCCTGATGACGGTACTCTTTCTTGCCCTTCCGGTAATAACTCTGGTTGGTTTGAGGCAGCGACATTCTCGAAGGATGTAATATCCTCCTGTGAAAATCTGTAATCACTAAGAGCAAAGCTATCGTAATTTTTCATAACAAAAAGTGCAAAATCGAAGCTTACACTATTACTTCTTTCATCTTACCATAACAAATAATAACAATAAAAATATACAAAAATAATATTATACCTCCTTTGTTGACTTGATGCTGGAATTTGAATTTTTCAAATTTTGGCATATTTTTTATTTTTTCCTAATTATCTCACAAGGTATCTAAATTTGCACAATGAAATTCGTAAGAGAGATTGAGAAATGGATCTGTGCTTAATGGGGGGTATGATGGCTATTTATAGAAAAACATTTAGGGTTTTATTATTATTATTTTCTATTTTAAAAGCCCCCAACGACCAAAAACATTAGCGGGGCTAAATGGCCTAATCAGGCCACACAGTGTTGTGTTGTGTCGACACGGGCTGAACGGCCCTAAGCATGTCGACCGGCCCGCGTAGCACCCCTTTACTCCCCTGGGCCCACACGGGCCCGCCGTCCCTGCCTCCACGCTAATCTCGCCCTATCCTGCGCCCTGTCGCCTCAGCGTCAGCCTCACCGCGCCACTGCCGTGCCCGCCGCCCGGTCTCCTCCTCGCCCTCGGTGCTACCAGGCTGTCGAGTCTTGCCAGGGTGCGGACCCAAGCACGACATAGGCGCTTGTGCCGTGCCAGCTCGGCCCAACTACAGTGTGAGTCGTGTCGTGCCCTGGCGGGGCCAACAGTGTCGTGCTTCGGGCCAGCCCGGCTGGCACGACCCATCTCTACTCGCACCGCATCGCATTAGCCAGCACTCGTAATTAATGACCTCAGTCCCACATGATATTAACAAGAGAGAAAAATAATTATACGTCATCGAATAACTCTCTTTTTCACGGTATACCATCGAATAATTCATTCTTCACAATACACTATCAGGTTCCAATTTTTCTTTACAATATGGCATCGCCATTGTATTGCTGTCCAAGCCCATCTGTTAACTTTGTGAGTTTTTTGAAAAGGCCAAAATGCCCCTAATTTCTCTCCTTCATTATCTTCTCTCTTGCCCGCGAAAGAAATTTGCTAGGGGGAGCGCTTCATGTGAGGCGCCATCCTATAAACGTTGATTCTATTGATAGAATAACAATTAACGGCTCATGGGATGGAGCCTCGTGCAAGGCCCTCTCACAACAAATTTTTTTCCGTCTGCGAAAGAAATTGGGTGCGACTAGCGCTCGGGCATACGGTCTGAGCGCCAGGATAGTACGCTCCTCTCCAACACAATCGCAATATTTTTTCACTTGTTGCAACATATCAAAAATTCATATGCAACATTTCAAAGAAGAGGGTATCTCAAAAATCTCAGAATCAAAACAAATATCTGGAAAAGGATGCCAACATATCAAAAAATGACACAACATCTCATAATTCATATGCAACATTTTTTCAACGATCACAACATTTTTTTAAAACGTCGTAAAAAAATTTCAACGGTCGCAACATCTTTTCTCAACGGTCGCAATATTTTTTTCAATGGTCACAAAAGAACTTGGGGGCTCATAGATGCAACATTTCAACGTTTCAAAAACAAAAAAGAGGAAACATCTAGAGAGAAAAACCAATCTCCAACAAATCAAACACACTGTTGCAACCAAAAATACCTCTTGCCGCAACATTTGATACAACAACGTCGCAACAATAAAAAACTCTATGCAACATTTCGAATCAACTGTTGCAACAAATTTAGCAAACATCTGCGAAAAAAATCGTACCTAAAGGCTGAGCCTGAGGGCACCGTGAACACGGCCACTGCCAACGTGGCACCCGGTGGCAGCGTCGCATCTCCCCACCTCAGGTTGGGTGGCGCCATGAACCGCGCTCTTGCCCAGCCTGATGTCCAGCAGCTGCACCTTCGGCGCATCGCGAAGCTTGCGAAACAAGTCGATGGCGCTCACCGCCTTGTACTTCTTGAAGTACTCCTGCACGAGGGGGGTCACCACGAGCCAGAAGAATACCACCCCGGCCACGAAGAAGGGGTTGTTGTTGTTGAAGTCGTCGATGGCCATGATTGTGGGGACCCCCGGGTATTGGATACATCCCAAGTTAAAGCATTACACCCGAAAGTATAATTATTAACAAGAAATGAAACCAACACCAGGTCCCCGGATGTGTGTCATACATTAATTCCCAAGATCAAATATTAATGTACACACATCCTATTACAACATTGTTCACAGTCATACAAAACGTACTAATAACATTAAGGCTTACAACACTAGTATTCGGTATAACATAAACAAGTGGCCAGCAACCACTAAATAAAAGTTTTACAGCGGAAGCAAAAGATAACCAGCAAAAGGACCACCAAGTGTGCCCCATCACCCACAGGCAATTAAGTGGAGGTAGAAATAGCTTCACTCGTTAGCGTCACCCTGATCGGCGCTAACGGGCAGTTCATACACATAACCGTCCTCACCTGCAACAAGTGGTGAAAGCATCTAAGTACAAAAGGTACTCGCAAGACTTACACAAAACTACTAAAAGAAAGTCTTCAGTAGAACCTATCCAAAGGAGTAGAATTTGTACATACATAAGGCTGACAACAGGAAGGTTGTAATGGCATTAGTTTTTGCATAAAGCAACATATTTTAATCCTACACTTACTGTTTTCGGTAAAGGTCAGTTTATAAACAAGTTTGGACTAAAACAATTGGTAAAAACAGAATTTAACTACAACAAGACAATGTCAAAGCGGTTGCCCACTTTGAATAAACAACAAGCATGAATCACCCAGTTCATGCCGCACATTCCCAAGAATACTATACTTTGTTGTCCATCAAAACGAATGTTGTCTGTAACCGTGGACACGGCTCTTCGAATAGTTTTAACCCTGCAGGGGTGTACATCTTTACCCACATGACCTGATTAGCCCGTAAGTCTCCGGATAATAGCACACTTCCCTTGGTATGCCGGACGAGGAAATCAAGACCCAGTATTTTTCAACAAGAACACCTTATTGAGTTGAATCACCCATGCGAGACCTGATCCCGCTTAGTACAAGTTTATGATAGAACTTGCTATCCGGGGCACGCAAGTTATGCCGGGAATTGTCGACCCAATTGACAGAAATTAGAGTTGTGCTCCCCTGCACATATAGAATTGCAATCGGCGCCCTACAAACATATATGCAATGGAATACATATATGTCCTCACACCACTAGTTTTCCAACTCAATAAGATCTTCCCCTTAACCAAGCAGCGCCCATACACCACATGTGGAAGTAAGTAAGGTACTCAAATTGATAGGTCAAAATTCGGTCCTTAACGATTCGGACAAGACTGCCACATTCCCAAATCTCGTACACGAAAGCACCTTCACTAGCATCCACTTGTTCAGATCAAACTAAACTGAACAAAGAAACCAAGGTTATAAATCAAAAATTGTTTCTCAGGTCTAACAAGATAAGCTTATCAAACAACTAACGTTCTACTGACTTGCATGGCTAAGCAAAAATGTAAAGACCAAGTATTTCAACACAAGATTACTATCTTAAGTTCAAGTGTATGAACAGATTAAAGGTAAGCCACAAATATTGGGATATAGCTAACTAAACTCACAAATTATTGATACGTCAAAATAGCATGTACACAGTTATCACTGCATTTCAAAACACTAAAGTAACAAAACTGAAATCAACATGGTGCAAGAGGATGCTTGTCTTAGTAGTAAACCACTTGTTCAGGTCCTTGGAAATAAACCACTTGTTCAGATTCTGGTTGCTCAGCAGGATTTTCACTCACGTCGGTAAGATCATAACCTAAAAGAGCAATACCAAATGAACAGCAAGAAAACACCAGATACCAAAATGCTGAAAAGATGCACGATCAAAGCGATTAATGTGCAAATGATTTAACTAACAAAATATTTATGTTTCAAACTATTTTTAGCAAGGAAGTAACCCAGATTAACAAATTCTAGCACTAACCGACAGGTATAAAAGGTTTTAACTAACGAGCTACAGTTCTGGTCGAAAATCCGACAACAGAACAATAGCTCCAGAGGGCATGCTTGGCAAAATGCCAGAGCTGAGTTCCAAGGCGGCGCAAACCAAGACCCAAAATGGATTCACAAAAGTGCAACAAACCTAGAGGTGGTCGGAACATGGCCGACAGTGAGCTCTAGCGGCGGCACGACAAACACAACACACACGAACACAACGGTTCGATGGTGCATTAAGCGATTAAATGCATGCTTATGCTCCTAGGAAGTATGAAGAAACTACCTGAGTTAAGAAAACAACCAAAGGTCCAAAGAATAGCTCCGGCGATGGCGACCGTGTGCTAGCAGTGAGAGATTCACGCGAACAAGACAACCTAGACCAAATCAATTGGAATGAGTGGTCAGGATAGCTTAAGTAGAGATCCTAGATGCTCTGAAAAGAAGGGATTGAATAATGGCTTACCAGTTTAGAAATGCGGATGAAGGAACCAAAGTTGACCGAAAATAGGGAAAATCCAAATTCCTAATAAACCTATGAATCAAAAGACAGATTGATTGAGGAGTTTTACTCATCATATCCTAGAACATGATATGACACACAAAAGATGGGAGATACCTCACTGAGCATGAAGATGACACAGGGATAGTTTTCAAGGCACGCTCTGGATAGCAAAATGACAACCTTGGGGTTCTAGAGCTACAAGAGAAACCAAGAGCTCCAATTAACAGGATGATCTAGACATGAAGATAAGAGAGTAAGGAAAACAAGAACGATGGTTACGCCTTCGCAGTGAGGAAAAACTGGATGCTTCAATAACTTGGCCAAAAATGAAAAGATCAGTTTTTATAGTTTTTCACGGAGAAGATGATGAAAAGCTCGGGCGTGTTAAAAGGCAGCAAAACGATGCCAAGTGGCGCTGCATGCACTGAAAAACACAGGCGCTAAGCCATCTCAACGTCGATGTGCTCGGAGCTAGCGAAAAGGCGCGGAGAAGACGAAGTTGAGTCACTGACTTGTGGGCCATGGCCGTCAGTCTCAGCCACAACGATGCGATCGAGAGTGAAAAGATGCAAGCGGTCTGATCTAGAATCAAAGGTCCAGATTGAAAACGTTGTTCGGGGGTCCGAACGTTTCAAATCCATGTGGATGATCTGATCTAGATCTAACGGTCCAAGATCAAAGCGTGTTCGGATGGTCCAAACATCTCACTTGATCTGGACTGCCCATTTTTAATCGGATGGCCCGTGCGCGAAGGGCTTCAACCTTAAGGAAGTGCGCGGTGGGATTTAATCTTAACAGCCCGGATCACTTGAGCATGGCCATGGACGGCTCAGATCTTCTGAGTGGTCCTGGACGGCTCAAATCTCTTGAGAGTAGATCCTGGGGATCACAGAGGTGGTCTTTGCAAAACAATTAAGAGGGTGGTTTTTGCCAAAAGACCAAGAGGGTGGTTTTGACCAAAAAGGGTGGTCTTTGCAAAAAGACCATGAGTGTGGTCTTGAGAGGTCCACATGGTAGATCCTGAAGAGGTCCTCATGGGTGCTCCTAGGGTCCTACCTAAAAGGAACGTGCGGTTGGATTTAAAATCGACGGTCTAGATCGCATGGAGCGTTCGGTGGTCCGAACGTTCCACTTGATCTGGATGGTTTGTTAGAAAATCGACGGCGGAGATTGCGTGAATTGTTTGGATGGTCTGAATGTCCAATGCATCTCGTTCGTTTGTTTCAAATCCAACGGCTCGTGTGCAACTAAGGGTTGGGTGGGTCAAAAACAACTTGGCCCACGTCGGTCCGAGAGGCAAAGGGTTGAACCTAACCAAGATGTGAGGGTGTGAGTCACTACAGTGACCATTGGCTCAGGCTGGGTCTACTTAGTTGACTAAAGTCAAAATCAAACTTGAAAGTTTGACTGGAGGGTTAAAAATATCAAATAAATTAATAAAAATACGAAATTTTTCCAGGAAGCTACTGGAATGTTATAGATCCCAAATAAAATTTTATAACCATGGCTCATAGTTTAAAAATACTTACTTAAATTCTTTGACCGAAGACATTTAAATAAAGAGCAAAGATTTTTCTCCTTTTCAAACTATAAGTTTGATTTAAATTTGAAATGCTCAATTAAAAATGGTGCAAGTGACCTAAAATACCATGTATGCTCATGAAATGCATATCAATACTCTTTTATTTAAAATGGGGCTGTTACAATGATGATGGACTTGAGGCTGACCTTCCTATCGGCCTCTGCCGCGAGGGAAAGGAGTGGCCAGGACGCAGCGGCCACGGGGAGGAGGAGGAGCTCGCCCCGCCAAGGCGCCACCTCCTTTTGCGCCAAGATTGTGGCTTTCAGCGCGGTGGGGGATGGGTTTTTGGAGGAGCTAGGAATCTTGGCTGCATTGGGTGGCAAAAGTTGGTTCTTGCGAGGATTTCTCGGGGGTTTGAGGGGATTTGGAAGGTGGGAGTTGGATATTTGGAGGAGGGAGCAGTGTTCTTGGAGCCGGAGGAGAGCCATGCACACAAGAGGCGAGAGCTCTGTGCAAGGATAGAGAGAAGAAAAGGAAACAACTAGGATGCAGTCGGACGAAAGTGACCGATAAAAATAAAATGGCATGGGAAGTGAGCGGGACATCCGACCCGATGCGTACCCACGTGGTCTGATTAGTGGCATCGTCCGATAAGCTTGCGGGTATCAGATAGACGGCTCGTATCATTGTCCAAAGAAATTTACCGGAAAAGGGCCTCACGTGAGATCCCGTAACATGAGCCGTTGCTCTTTCCTGGCTGGCTGGCTCAGTGACCGCGGCAACAGCAAGCAGTTGCGCATACCTTCTGGGGACGACGACGCCAGGCAACGGTGGTGTTCTGGTGGAGTTTCGGCTCCCAGGACGGCGACGTCGGGCATAGACCAACGCACGGCGCGGCATCGGCGCGCGACGAGGTGATGGCTGGCCTGCAGCATCCGCGACGCGTGGGCAAAGGTGGATGACGTGGTACGACCGTACGAGGCCATAGCCACGGCTGTCCCGCCATCATCGCCTCCCTCAGCTACCGCCTCGCGCCTGAGCACCGCCTGCTCGTCACCTACGACGATGTCGTCGTGGCCCTGCTGTGGCCCCGGGACGCGTCGCCCGCGGACTCCTGGATCACCGTGCACGGTGAGCTCTCCCGGTGCTTCGTCATGAGCAACAACAGCACCATATGTCATGGGTTGCAGCTTATGCTGCCGCTTAGAGCTAGCCAAACGGGTCGTGCCTGATGGGCCGACACAAGGCACGACACTGTTGGTCCGACCTGGATCGGCACGATATGACACTATTCACGGGACCGGGCCGGCGCGGCATGATAGCTCGGGTCATGCCTGGGCCAGCACCCCGGCACGACCCAATAGGCACGACATTGTTTTAATATACATATATAATTTTATTTATATTTATTAATATTTATATGATTTTCTTTTCATTTTTAATACTTATATGGTTTTATTTTGTAGTTTTAAAATTTTATGTAATTCATTTTATAAGTATATATAAATTTATTTTGGTTTTTTTAAATATATATATTTTTTAGGATTGTTTTTCAATTTTTCATGTCTTATGAGCTAAATGACAAATGTTTTAACGAGCTAGCTATTTGAACATTAATAAAATTATATTACATTTTCAATATGGTTGTCTCATTTTTTTTTCAATTTTCATGTCTACTTATGAATTCTATATATTTTTCTAATTTTTTGAATTTTTTTTGGATTTTTTCATTCTATCGGGCTAAATGAGCTAAACGGGTCATATTTAGCCCAATGGGCTAAACGGGCCTTATCGGCTCGGCATGGCACGAAAGGGCGATGGGCCGTGTCTGAACCATCACCCTAGCTGTAGGCCGGGCCGGAATGGGCCGGGTCATCACGGGCCCGTGCCGGGCCGGGCCGCCCATTTGGCCAGCTCTGCTGCCGCTGGAGTCTCGCATCACCGTGTTGATCTCCCAGTCCGATGAAGTATTCTGAAATCCGCTCATGTCAAAATGTGATCCACATTATTCTCATGCAATCCCTTAGTTAATTTTATTTATTTGCACGCAACATGTTGAATCGGGCATTCTCCTTCTCCACTCCGGTCGGGTTTCGCCGGCGCCATTCGTTGTCGTTGGTGAGCTCTCTGTATAATCCCTTCGTACACGAGAATTCCCTCATTCCCGCCGTCATTTTGACATATTGTCGGTTGTAGAATGACGAATGTGAGAGAGAGAGAGTGATTAAGGGGAGGGACAGATGAGAGAGCGAGGAGAGAGAGAGGTCATGAAGCGGGGCAGCAGCAAGGTGGAAGATGGCTGACTTGCAGGTCCCACGGGCAGAGATAGAGCGAGATAAGAGATGACATGTGGGGCTTAGCTGCTACTCACATATTCACAAGGGTAAAATGGTCTTTGCACACTCTGAACGGTAAGCAACTGAGGGGCTAGTTGACCATGATGGTACGGAGTGAAGAAATATTGAAAATCGATGGCATAGTATAGTATGAATATGCAATTATTCAGTGGCAAACCATGAAAGAGAGAATTATTCAATAGTAAATAATGAATCTTCTTTTAACAAAACAGCTAGTCAAGCAGCTCGCTAGCTTAACCGCATCGCGTTGCGCGGTTTTCCCGTATGGATCGTCGGATGCTCGGATCCCGCGGCTAGCGCGCGCACAGGGCGGACGGGCATGTGGGCGCAACCGGCGAGCCGGCGACGGGGCCTCCTCGTGCCGGTGCCGGTCACGTGGGACAGGCGGTATACACGCTTCTATGCTCTGGACACCACCGGAATCTTTGTTCCGAGGCCTACATGATCCACCTCAACCCCTTCCATTTTTCGTACCCCCAAGGAGTTGTTAATGCCGGGCAGGCAGATGCTCCCTCTCTGTAGCCGCGTTGTCCATTGCAATATAATAAAAGTCAGGCTCGTTTCGTCATGTTATTGAGTCTCTCGTTGGATCACTCTGTGACCGTGTTTTATTTTTCTTCTCTCTCGCGCGCGCTCGCCCTTCTTGGTATCTGCAAGTCAGTCTTGGTGTTCGAACAGATCGGTAACTGAGGCCGACCGAGGCGAAGTGCAAGGGTTTTGGTTGCTCGCTCTATTTTTTGGGGCGCGGTTGATCCCGATGCGGCGACATTTGCCCCGTTGTTCATGCGAATAAGAGTGACTCATGTTCTGCGCACTTCTGTCTCTTCGTTGAAGCTTCATCCACCCACCACGAGCACCCTCCATATCTAAAATAAAATGGAAAATTTCCATTAATGCCACGGCTTCGATTGCACTTTTGGCCCATGCCATTATTTTTTAGACTAATTTGGTCCATGCCACTGCTTCATAAAATTTGTTTGAAAAATGCTACTGCTGTTACCCTCCGCCCTCGTGGTGTCAGGTCAAAGTGTTTGACTAAGACTCCATCTGAAACATATCGATTCCCCCAAAATACCTCTAAATAAAGATACCACCATATCCCTCTCTCATTCTCTCCCTCCTCTTTACTCACTCATGTGGTCGTGCCATTCCCCAACCCTAACCGCATCGGCAAGGTGGCATTGCTGTGCGCATGCACTGCGGTTGCACGACCGAGGGCGAGAGCGGAGCTGTGCATCTAGTGCGACGGCGGTGTAGCAGCAGAGAAGGGGAGAAAGCGAGGCGAGCGGTGTGGTGAGCGGCATCGCCGGCCACGCAAAGGCAAAGAGCGAGTTGCCGGCCGGCGGAGTTGGCGAGTGGCAAACGCGGCGTCGAGATGGCGTCGTGAGTGCTGAGGAAGAGCGGCACGGCGCACGCGGGCACCAGTGGCGTAGTGGAGCATGACGACGCGGCGGCATGGTGGTAGCAGCAACGAGGCTAGAACGGTGGCGGAGGGCCTAGCGGCTCGGGCGGCACGACGCAAGCAGCGTAGCGGCGGCCAAGAGGGAGCGAGGCCGAGAGCATAGGTCGGGCGGCAGGGGAGGTGGCGGCCGAGGCAGGAGCGTACAACAGCGGCGCAACTGGGGGCGCGGCGGCCGTGGAGCTAACCGGCCCTACCAGAGGAAGAAGATGGGAGGAGCAAGGAGCCAGTCGGCTAGTGGACGAAGAAAGGGAGAGGAGGGAGGATCTGGTGGAGAGAAAGAGAGAAGAGGAAAGAAGGGAAAAGAGAGAAAGGCCAGAGAAAATGGAGAGGATTAAAAAGAAAGAAAAGAAAAAAAGAAAAAGAAAAGAAGCACATATGGCCACAATGGCATTTCTCAAAATCTCCGGGATTCGAGTGGCATTTTCATAATTATTGAAAGGGTACCACTGGTCAATTGTCCTAGTCAAACACTTTAACCTGACACCGTGATGGCTCTAGTACATCAAAGGGTAACAACAGTGGCATTTTTCGAACAAATTTTGCCAAGCGGTCTCATGGACAAAGTTAGCCGAAAAAATAGTGGCATAGACCGAAAGTGCAATTGAAGCAGTGGCATGAATCAAAATTTTCCAAATAAAATCTTTGGGGTATCTAGGGGGTATGTGAGTGTTTTTTGTTAGAGAGTACTCGGATTTTGAGCCATTCGATATAGATCCAAAGGATCTTATCCCTCATCTCAAACCATATATATTCTCCCCCTTCCTTCATTCCCCTTAACCCTAGTCGCCGCCCACCCCACCCACCACCGTAGCCATTGTGCCAAGCCCCCCTGCAGCCACTCCATCGCTGTTGCCGTCCTCGGTGCCATTACCACCGGCTAGTGAGCCACCACCGCCTCGCCTCTTCCCTTCTTCCTCCTCTCGATGAGTCGCCCCCGTGCCCCCTTCTTCCTCCTCTCTGGTAAGGCCCTGAGCGCCCACCTTCCTCTATATCGGGGCCGGTGAACCCAACCCTAACCTCGTTTGAGTCTCGCCACCGGTTGTCAGAGCCACATGGAGCGTGAATCGTGAGGCAAGATTAGGTGGATCAAGATTTAAGTACTCCCAAGGTGAGAAAGTACCAAGTACTACTTAGCAATCTCCAAAACTTTGCTCTTACTTACTACTATCACCCACATAAAACTTAAAGCTCTTTTGTCCTTCCTTCACGCAAAATAAAATATATCGATCTATAACTAGTACATTTGGTCCACTAACATTATAATTGAACATAAGGGGAATTGATCATATACCACATATTTGGTTCACATTTAACAAAATACCACGATGAACAATATAATAGATCATATACCACACTTCTCGTGCATTCTTTATATTATTGCCATTTTTGGGTTATTTAAATGATTTCTTTTTCTTTTGCTTTTTCAATGTAGGCGAAATGACCTTCGTGCCCTTGCCCATCCGAGCGGTGCTGGCTATGTGGATTCAATCGAGCTTGAGCGACCGACCCCAACCTCTCTCTCACCCTCACTCTCTCTCTCCTCTCTCCCGACCAAAAGCGACGACGACCTCCTCCCCTAAGTCTAGCAGGCAGTATCAAGGAGGATGCCTCGGTGGGTGAAGAGAAGGCGGTTGATGATCTTCATGTCGCTGGGGACGATCGACTGTCCTCTCACGCGTGGCGGCGCACCCGCCTAGGAGAGTTGGGAGAAGGTCTCAAGGCCGTGAATGGCACCCCAGGGCATGGCGACGTTGGCGGAGGGAGGCGGTGGGACTCATCGACGGCGGGGCCAAGCGGGATGGCGGGGTTGGAGACGGAGAGCGCGAGGAGGCGAACGGGGATGCAGGCAAGTGTGTAGTTGGGGGGGTACCAGCAGCGCATGGCGCTCGACCCGGATGAGATGGGTGTAGTAGGCGAGGCATGGCGGAGCGATGGGTGGGACAGCACGGCTCGGATGCTGAACGACCGGGGGGGAGCGACATGTACACCGCGGACGGCCACGATATGGATGTCGGCTTGGGCCACACCTGCAACTTTTGAGGCGGCGGGTGCAGCGGTTGGATAGGAGAGCACGAGGAGAAGGAGATGCGGCAATGCTGCCATGACCAAGGTTAGGAGTGGATGAGGAATTTTGGCATCTCGATGGAGTGAGCAGTGGGGGATTCGGTTAGTGGCTTTGACTTTGGTCGTCGGATGGATTAGGGTACGAAGGTCATATCACTTGCATTGAAAAGCAAAAGAAAATGAAATCATTTAAATAACTCGGAATTGACAAAATATGAAGAATACGACGAGAGGCGTGGTATATGATCTACTATATTGTTTTTCGTTGTATTTTATTAAATGTGCATATACTATACACTGGACACTTTATGCTTTTAGGAAGTACTAATCTACTAGAGCTTTATCCACAGTTCGTGCATATGGTTGACTAGTTACCTCATTTTATTCCCCTTCTCTATTAGCAATAGAGTATGTTGTATGCTAACTGTATTGCCATGCGCGGCATTTGCAGCGAACTGTTTGTGTGTGTTTCGGGTGGGGTGTGGAGCAGAGGGTGATGCACTGACGCAGCGCGTACTGTATGTAGGCGCAAAACTACAAGTGGGAGGGGCGCAGGCCAAACTGCCAAGCAGGGGCAGGCAAACGTAGCGGAGCATTGGAAACAGAATTGATCTGTATTCTGTAAGTGTGCCCCCTGCACTAGCTGGAAAACAAAATACCCTTGCACACACCTGTCCGAATCCACAGCATTGCCAAGGTGCCAATCTGACAGATGCTCTGTGTCTTTTGATTTAGGCACCTTTCGTAGGGACAGTAACTACACAGTATGTGTGGATGGCTCTGAAGAAATAAAGAGGGGAAAAGGAAGACCTGGATGGCGAAGTGCCAACTAACAACAGGGGCAAGATTGAGCCAATGGTTTTGTTCCCTTTTTTCTTCTTCTTTTTGCTCGCATGAGACAGTTGGAATAGTTTAGTACCCGATCGAATTAGTTAAGAGACGGGCGAGCAGTGATCGTGTTGGTTTCGAGTTACGTCCCATTCACACGAAGAACTGTTCGGCGCTCCGATCATTGTGTCTCCTTGCTAAGCTACGGTTAAACAAGAGATCGCCGTGTATTAATCAGGGAGATACGCAGACGTACAATATCTTGTATGAGCATAAACAATGAGTGCGTCTTGACACGGGTTTTGGCAGGTGATTGCAGATTGCTAGCTCGTTAGCAATGCTTCTTAGCCCACCCAACAAGATTGCCGGCTGCATATTATCATATGCTCCTACATGTTTTTCTGCAAGTCGCTGCCGTGACTCTTAAGGTGGATTTGCCATGGACATTTATGAATATGGAGCGCATGCAAATTCTTTGAGTCTTTTTTTTAAAAAAATAAAAAATAAAACTTGCGATCCGAACAGCGAACGCCACTACGCCGTCCCCACCATTCGGAATTCGGGCCCGGCGGGAGACGTGGCGGGTCCCCGCGCCAGCAGAAGGCGACGCCGATGCCGCGGGCACGCATCGCCGGCGACAAAAAATCCCACCCGCGCGCGTGACGAGGCACAGGGCGCACGCCTGCTTTGACCCGGCCCCGTTCCCGCCTCGCCCACGTCAGCGACGTCGACGCCCCCTACTGTGCCTGGCCGGGTTGTCTGGTTGTTGTCCAGAGATCCGGGCCCGTGGGCCCTCGCGCCCCCGCCCGCGCAGCGCACTAGTGAGTAGTCCACCACGAGCCCTCTCCACTCGTGAGCGTGCACGCTAACCGCGACGGGGTCCGTCACGGCGCACGCTAGCACGCCCGGTCGAGCCCTACTCAACTCCCCTTCCTTCCCCGTTGCCGACGGCGCCGTTAGCTGGAACGGGGTAGAAGAATCCGGTAGCTGCGGCGCCAAATGAGTACAGCTTTGGAAGAAGGCATGTGGCTTTGCTAGGAGCTAACCAAAGTCAGAGAAAGCTGAAATGAATGTATTTGCAACCTTTCTACAGGCTAAATTGGCCAATATTTGACTTTTCCGAATGTGCAAAGCAACGTCGCTAGCTGAAATTAAAGTTTTTATATACGGCATAGAAGTCCAAGCTCACATATACGGAGGTACAAAACATAAGAAACTCATATTGCGAAACTGAGGGTTGTATTTTAGTATCGTATGTATTTTAGATGAGGCTGTTGATTTGTCACCGGAAGTACAATGTATAGTAGATATAATTAGTCGTCTAGCTTCACGTGTGTTAAACTGTTACTACATCATCTTTGACATGGCACCACCTTGTACTAGCTTGTGCTTGTCTCAAGGAAATGATGCAACAGTGTAACTAAACTAATGTACTCTCTCTTAAACAACTACTTCATGTAGGTCGACACGGAGCTGATGTAGTACTTGGTCTTAGACAAATAATTAGGTCGAAATAGAGCGTCCCCAATTTTCAGCGGCGAAGCAAATTAATCGTCTCAAACCACGTAAAAGCAACAAGGTTCTAAAATGAATTTCAACTACCTTTGCCGGTCAACAACCTCGCTAACCGACGAAGCTAACATATCGAACACAAGCTTTAGTTCTAGGTTCCTTCCCTGATGCAACGAATATAATTTGTAAACTAATTAAGCTGGCCATTTCCTAGTGTCCAATCGATCGCATAACAACATAAACTGTATCATACCGCTAATTCAACAAGTAACGGGAATACTTAAGAGTTTGATATCTCCATGCCACGCTATATTTGAAGAGTATGTTGATAGATATTGTGAACTGATCTTCTATCTCACGTCTCTGGATTAGCTGACTCATCTTAATCTTGTAATAGTAGTATGATAAGATTAGAGTATTAATCAAACCCCAAAATGTTCCCTCTCCAGGCACACGGCCGGTGACTCCTTGAAATGACGCTCCAAACCATTAACATAACTATATTCTTCATTCTTTAGGAATGAGCCAAGAATGACTACAAAAATATTCATATTGGATAACTTACACACTCCCATTATCCTATGTTCTTTTGGATTTCAACAAAGATAATTTGGACTACTTTTTGGATGTTGGACTGATTATCGTACAACTGAAATCTGGCACTACTGCACGAACATCATACTTACAACCTCCAATTGCAGTATAGCACCATCAAAGGCGTCTTCCTTTATTGATGCTTTAAATCTTTCATGCATGGCCCCATTTCAATCAGATTCATCAAAGCATGAAAACAAAATATGACCGATGCGTTAAGTGTTTTCACATTACATATCAAATTCATGATCGAGCCAACATGCATGAGTTGCAGCATGAAAAACAGGCCTGGTGATATAGCGATATGTTCATCTTTGCAAAATTATTTAATTAATTGTACACATACAACTGTAAGTACTTCATATAATTATCACACAATTATGTCGATACTTTTTAAAATATACTTCTACATACACCTAATTTCTGTAATAGAATTCAGAATCTAAAACTTTTTTTTAAAAAAAAAGAAAAACCTAAGATATAGGGCATTGTTCCCGCCTCACTTAGGCCATGTTTGAAACGCTGGATATGTCACACCTATTGATCAAGCCGATTGAATTATTGCAATCATCCTTTATCCCTCCCTTCGCCTTTAATCCTAACCCCGACGCTCCTTAGAACTTGCCACCAGCTTCAACCCCTACACTCTAATCCTATTTACCCATGATCTCTTTCGCTTCCACCGACATAATCCCAGTTGCCTCGAATCCAAAATGTGGCAAGTGATCGACAGCTTACTAACTAACCACCCATCACCAGTATCCTTCACTTTCCCTTGCTCTTGTCCATGGTTGACAACTCCACGATCACCACCTACCACTCCCGCTGTTACCAACCCTATCTCTGAGAATTGTAGTCAAATATAAAGGTGAATCTAGAAAAATGCTTGGTGTGTCTCGCCGCTGTCGTCATCATCGGCACGCCATTACTTCATGGGTAAATATAGAAAAGGGATTTATGTTTTTTATAACGGGATTTGCCAGTTGCACTGACAGACAACATATCTAGTGCAAATGGCATATTGAGTGGTAAGGTGCACATGCCAACTGTGTTCATCGGATCCGCATCGAATGAACGAGATGGAGGCGGGCGAGCACCCCATCCAGTTGCTTAATCTTGCAGAAACAACCCAACGCCGTCCATGTACGTTTACAAACCACCCCCTGTTCCTATCTCGTTTGTCCTCCCCATCTGAATGCATCGGGCGTGGCCTAATCACGCGGCTGCAGGCCCTAGTCCTACCGCCACAAGCTCCAATTGAGCTACTACACAGTACTACAGAAAAGGTCTTTACAAACGGGTCAAAAACATCATCACAGACGGTTTCGTGAGCCGTCTGAGCCTATGGGTCAGTGATGACATGAGTCATCACAGACCGTCTATGAAAATTACTTATCACAGACGGTTCTTATTCAGAACCGTCTATGATATTTTCATAGACGGTTCTGAACAAGAACCGTCTGTGATAGTCTATTATCACATACGGTTCTTGTTCCGAACCATCTGTGATAGTTTTTTCTATTGCAAAAAAAAAAATAGATTTTGAGCAAAACCAATCAATTGCTGGACAGTAGTTTCCATATGCAACCTCTAACAAGACAACTAAAATCCAATTAAAATTCTGATGGCAAACACATTATAGGAAAGGGAAACTAAAAGGTTTCACAACGTTCTCTCCTAATGGAAAAATAAATAAATTTACAAAGTTAAACTAGCTAGAAACCATATGTGCCTCCAAACTCCTGAAGAACTCATCGGTTTCTTAGATTGGTTCAACATCGCTTCTCTCACCTCACCAAAGATATCACAAGTCGTTCCTACATGTTTGTCCGAGTTCGACTCAAGCTCGCTTCGGCAGAGGAGACAATGAAAACCTCTCGTGGCGCTCGGCATTAGGTACAAATAAAATAAGAATCATCAAAAAAACCAACAAATTGTGTATGTTTTAGGGATATACACATACCTTCCGCGATCTACCTCTGCGGCGGACATGGAACACCTACGCGTCCCTCCTCCTCCTCCTCGTTGCGCTTCTCCTCGCCAACGTCGCTGGGAATCAAGGGTGGTCGGAGCTCTGGCGTGGGAGGAGAAGGGAGACCGATGGAAGGCGGCAAGGGTGAGTATAATATATAGGACAATCAAAACATTTCGCCTCCGCATAGCGTTCAAAAATTTCGCGAATCACGAGCGATTTCAATAAAACCGCTCGTGATAAGCTAGTATCCTGACGGTTCATATTAAAAACCGCCTCGTGATAAACTAGTATCACAGCATTCAGATGAGCATGAACAAAATCCTACAACAAACCCGGACCTAAAGCTAAACTAAATTGGATCGCATGATGAGCACAGAAGCTTTTCAACCATTCTTCCACCAGGTTAATCACCTTGTCTAGACCTTCCCGATCAACATCCTTTATCAAAATCCGCCACTTTTGTAAGCAAGATATAGATTTGAATATAGCTTCAGTCGGATGTTTTGGAAAGACCTTCTCAATAGCCATTCAATTTCTGATTTTCCAAAGTGTCCACGCCACAGCTACAAAACTAGATAAGCAAATATAGTAGTTGTTAGCACCACCAGTATCTAACCAATTTTGATGGAACTCATCAAGAGAAACTGGTATCTTCTTCCACATCAGACATTCCTAGAATGGGTATGCAGTTGCATCTGACCGCGAGTGCAGCACGGCGAGGTCGATGTTGACAGGAAGCCCCAAATGCAACGTAGTAGTACTCCCGCCCATGATTTTTGCTACCCCGCACGCTGCACAAGTGGAAGCCCTCCACCTTATGCGGATGCTAAGTAGGACCACCGCACTGCACCGCCGCCTACGAGGACCGAGCCGGAGTTGTGGAGGTGAAGTCGCCGGGGTCGCGCAGACGGTGCTGCATGGCGGACAAACGATGCCCATTGAGGCGGCTCGACGCAAGAAGGGTGGCGTCGTGGCGGCACGAGGTAGGGGCAGTGCCGGCGTCCGGGGTCGCGCGGACTGTGCTACGGGGGAGGACGGGCAACTGCGACGCTCAGTGAGGCGGGTCAACATGGCTGGCGCAGGATGAGGAGGGGCTTTTGTGAAAATTGCTACTTTAGAGGAGGGTTTATTTGCAAGAATGCGTAAGTGGGATTCCCATGTGCCTTGATCTGAGCTGCTCCATTCGGATCTGATGGCCACGATTAGCATTTGCACTTTGCCACTCAATATGCTATTTGCAATGGATATGTTGCCGCTCGGACCAAGCCCACAGCAGCAGTAGTAAGTAACTGGTTCCTCACATGAACAGGATCTCTCCATGGACAAAGCCCATAGCAAGTACTCCTACTACTGTACTAGTGTGCGTAACGCATACTGAAACTCGCAGGCCTCACAGTTGACGCTCCTCCACGCGTACGTCCAGCCACTGGTCCTCACACCTGTTCCCTACGCGAACCGCCACGCACCATCCGAGCCCCTGTATCTCCCCACTCCCATTCCCACTCCCTCCCGAACGGGCACTTTATAAGTCGCCGAACGGGCGGGTTTACTAGTACTTGTAACCGTGGGAACAACACCTACCTCTCTCGGAGCAGACAACCCCCTCGCCTTCGCCGTCGCCTCCTCCCGACTCACACCACAGTGCACACCACTCCAAGAAAACCACCGGCCTTGCTGCGGTTTACGCGAGCCTGCCTGGGCGCTGGTGCGCGCCGATGATCACGTACGCCGACCTGACGGAGCCGGCGCCCGGCGCCGAGCGGTGCGTGGACCAGCAGCTGTGGCTCGCGTGCGCGGGCGGCATGTGCACCGTGCCGCCGGTGGGCTCCAGCGTGTACTACTTCCCGCAAGGCCACGCCGAGCACGCGCTCGGCCTCGCCACCGGTGCCGACCTCTCCGCGGCGCGCGTCCCGGCGCTCGTGCCCTGCCGCGTCGCCGCCGTGCGGTACATGGCTGACCCGGACACGGACGAGGTCTTCGCCAGGATCGGCCTCGTCCCGCTCCGCACCGCGGACGCGGAGGCCGAGATCGAGGATGATGGCGCTGGCGCCGCCAATGAGGAGCAGGAGAAGCCGGCGTCGTTCGCCAAGACGCTGACGCAGTCCGATGCCAACAACGGCGGGGGGTTCTCGGTGCCGAGGTACTGCGCCGAGACCATCTTCCCGCGGCTGGACTACGCCGCCGACCCGCCCGTGCAGTCCGTCGTCGCCAAGGACGTGCACGGGGCCGCGTGGAAGTTCCGGCACATCTACCGGGGCACCCCGCGCCGGCACCTGCTCACCACGGGCTGGAGCACGTTCGTGAACCAGAAGAAGCTCGTGGCCGGCGACTCCATCGTGTTCCTCCGCGGCGATGGCGGGGAGCTCCACGTCGGCATCCGGCGCGCCAAGCGCGGGTTCTGCGGCGCCGGCGGCGGAGGCGAGGAGGCCTCCATGCCTGGGTGGGACCAGTACGCGGGCCTCATGCGAGGCAATGTGAGCCCGGGCGGGGCCCCCAAGGGGCGGGGCAGGGTGCGCGCGGAGGACGTGGTCGAGGGGGCTAGGTTGGCGGGCGGAGGGCAACCGTTCGAGGTCGTGTACTACCCGCGCGCGAGCACGCCGGAATTCTGCGTGCGCACGTCGGCGGTCCGCGCGGCGATGCGGGTCCAGTGGTGCCCCGGGATGCGGTTCAAGATGGCGTTCGAGACCGAGGATTCGTCCCGGATTAGCTGGTTCATGGGCACCGTCTCCGGTGTCCAGGTCACCGACCCCATCCGCTGGCCGCAGTCGCCGTGGCGGCTTCTTCAGGTACTACACCACCGCAAACAAATCCAACAGTTGCTACTCTCTCCTACTGGTGTTGCGTTCCCTGCTCACTCTTCTTGAATTGGCAACTGCGCAGGTGACCTGGGACGAGCCGGACCTCCTGCAGAACGTGAAGCGGGTGAGCCCGTGGCTGGTCGAGCTCGTGTCGAGCATGCCGGCCATCCACCTCGCCTCCTTCTCGTCACCGCGCAAGAAGCCCCGGATTCCGGCATACCCGGAGTTCCCCTTCGAGGGTCAGCTCCTCAACCCGGCGTTCGCCCCGAACCCACTGGCAAACGGCCACCACCACCATTACCATCACAACCAGAGCAACCATCCGTCCTTCTTCCCCTTCCCGGACGGTAGTGCTCCTGCAGGCATACAGGGAGCCAGGCATGCGCAATTTGGTCCATCTTTATCAGATCTCCACCCTACCCATCTGCAGTCGAGCCTCCTGTACCCGGGGCTCCGCCGTCCCGATCATGTCAGTCCCACCCCTATCCCATCAAGAGTCAGCACTGACCTGACTATCGGCAGCCCACCGGCGCGCGAGGGTGTCTCGTGCGCTCTGTCCATCGGCACCAAGAAGACCGGCGACGTGAAGCCGCCGGGGCTAGTGCTGTTCGGACAGACAATACTAACCGAACAACAGATGAGCCTTAGCAACTCGGCCGGCGTGACCTCCCCGGTGGCCACCGGGAACAGCTTGCTCAACTGGAACACCGAGAAAGGCGCTAATGTCTCGGAGGGCTCGGGCTCCGGGGTCATTCAGAACAGTAGTCCGACCGACAACACATCGTCGGAGAGATTGCAGTGGTTCAGGGACAACAGCCAGATTTCCGAGTTCGGGCTGGAGCCCGGGCAATGCAAGGTGTTCATCGAGTCTGACACGGTCGGCCGGAATCTCGATCTCTCGGCGCTGAGCTCGTTCGACGAGCTCTACGGACGCTTGTCCGAAATGCTCTGCATTGACAGCGCGGAGCTGAGGAGCCGCGTGCTCCACCGTGGTGCCTTCAGGTGAGAGCACATCAACAACTTATGCCAAGTGTGTGTTACACTTGTAAAGAATCACATCAACATTGAACTGACGCGCACTGCTTTTCCTCTTCATTTCAGCGAGTTCATCAAGTCGGCACGGAGGCTTACCATACTAACAGATGCCGGGAGCGATAACTTAGGGAGCTGGAGAGCAACAGAACAAGCCAACCGCGAGCAAGCATCGTCGTAGTATGTACAGCTGAATGAGCTATGGTTTTTGTATTGATTTCCATTCTACGTTCCAAGTCTGCTGAGCTTTCATGGTTGAAAGTTCCTACGCAATGTCCAACCAATTAGGCAGTTCTCCCCGCCTATCCTAATCCATGCAAGACACGGGGATAATCGTATCTTGTTCTTTTGTATCCTTAATCATCTTCATCATCATCACATGCATGTACTTCTTGATTCCCGTGTACGATGCAAATCCTGTCACCGTCCAGAGACTTGAATGCCCCCTTTGGTCTCGGTCCAGGCCATCTGAGCGGTGTACTGGCCGTGGCCAAGTGAGCGGCACTGTGGCAGCATGCAGATGCAGGCTTCAATGTAATGTGTGCTGCTGGGATATCATTACAACAGCGCTGAGCCATTTCTGAACCCGTGGCCTCAGCTCCAGGCGATACTCTCGTTCTCTAGCCTGCCTGCTTCCCTGCTTGCCTGGATGAGCTCACCCATAAGATTGTATCGTGTTGCGTATCCTGCTGCCTTTCAGGCATAAATGCTCCAGGGGTCCTGTCCTTTTGCCCAGGGTGAGAAATAATTGCCAATGTCTTGATGTTTTGCTTAGGTGAAAAGGGGTTGTTGCTTGAGGCCGACACGACACCTCAGCTAACAAGAGAGTCACAGTGCCCGGATTAACGATTGCCCCTTACATTCGCCAATCTCACATGTACTACATCGACATTGGTCCACTGATAAGGCCGGTGCGTGTCTCTACCTGAAGGCTGGGTTTGTTGCTTTGCGCTGGTATTTTGGCGACTCTTGGACGCTTCCTCGGCTCTGTTATTGATTCCTCTCTCTCTCTCTCTCTCTCTCTCTCTCTCTCTCTCTCTCTCACCACGCAGCTGAAAATCAAGATTCTGCAAAGCTTGTCAATGACAGCCCCAGACTACGAAGTCGCATCACACGCCCAAAGCTTAATTTGGACCGTGTAGTCCTCTACCGGATAGAAAAGGCCACGAGTTTTGCTTGCCATCACGGGACGTTGTCCCGTCCGGCTCTGTCGCTCTGAAAGAATGTTTACACCACAAATGACAGGGGTGTGTGATCGCACGCTTTTGCCGGACAAGTTGTCTTCTGCATTTTTCACTCACGTACGATGACGAACGATGGGCTTAGACCACTGTTAGTGTTAGATGATGGAGCTGTGTACCTAAACAAAACCATTGGTGATGGGTATTTAATTAAGAGGTGGCCTTTTTGTTTTGGAAAGGGCTAATTGTGGTGCAGAGAATAGTGCGAGTTAGAGGAGAGGCTTAATAAGTTTTGCTAGTTTATGACTCCATCTGGACTGCAAGTCTGCAAGTTGCCATGCTCGGTGGCGCAAGTGCTGGGCATTTCTAAGTGCCGTCTTAAATGTTTTCTCATGTTGGGATTGGCTAAACTTACCTGTCCAAGCGAACGGGACGATTAGTTTAACTGTTTTTTTAAGGGAGGCCGGTTGTGGTAGTAGTAGTAGATCTGATGCGTGAGCAAGTGTAGCTTCAATTTGGAGCAAAGTCATGACAAGTCGCGCTTGCTTAAATTATGTGCACTCAACAACTGCTGATGAGGTAATAATTCCACTGCTACAGAGCGAAATATTTGTCCATGTGTAGGCTTCTTTGGGAGTGCTTTAGCTACAAGATGTGAGCGTGTGTGTGTGGCAATCAGGGTATGGGCTTTTAACTGATCCGTATCACTTTTGCTAATCTTTTTCTCGTTTAGTTTCAGATGTTTATGATTGTGCTTGCTTGTCGGCACCCATGCCATAGCCATTTACTTTTGCGTCCTCTTTTTCGCCTTTTCTGAAAAGGAATGGAGATGAGCATCCGATGAATCACATCCGAAATTAATCATCCTCTTCCCTTTCAAAAGAAAATTCATACCGACAGGCACCTTGAGTCCTTGACTGCATGCACTCGATCTTCAGGTGCATCTCGTTGAATACGTGGGCTCGCAGGTTGCAACAAGATTAGTAACTTCAGTACAGGTCTACAGTCATGGACAATAACAGGCACACTTTACACATGCATGGTAACGCGTATGGCGCCGTCGTCAGAGCGAGAACGGGAACAGCAGAGCTTCAGAATTGCTAGCCGCTGCATGCACAGCAGCTAGCCTTAGGCTCATAGCCATAATTGAGTACCGGTTCTACTACATTGCAAAGAAAATCCCACAGGCCACGGCATTTGTGGCTTTGATCGATCGGCTCAAAGTCCTTTTGGTTTTTTGATCACACGATGGTACTGGCACTGGCGGTTGGAAGCAGCACCGCGCGCACCGTGTGTTCGCGTCTTGGTGCCCGTGACGCCGTGAGGGTCCGGCCATGCATGAAACGCCACTGACACCGTAAATACACGAGAAAAAACGGAGAAAGACGATGCGAAGCGGAGATCGGTGTGGCCGTGTGGGGTGGCGCGAGTTAACGCGGAGCGTCCGGCCCCGGCGTTCCGGGGCGCGTGCGGTGGTGTAGTGTGTACGAGTAGATAGCTAAGCTAACAGCATGTTACTAGCAGCAGCAAAATCAAATGGACGCTCCATGATCCAAAGATGACATGAGAGAGAGGGAGGAGTAGTAGAAGGAGGAAAAGTCAAGGAGGTCAAGAAGTCAGCACCACCCCTTGCGGTGGGGACGGCGCGGCACATTGCAACATGCCGCCCTGCCCCCCGGGCCCTCACGTCACCTGGCTGTATTATTATCAGCTCTACTCCATACGTAGCATTTGTTTACTCCATTAGAGAGGGTGAGGCAGAGGGAGAGAGAGATTAGGGAGAAGAAGGTGCAGCTCGTGCAGGTGATGCGGCGGTGACGACAGCGCCAGGGCGAATGTCCCGCCGCGCTGTGGGAACCGCCGGGCCCCGCTGCCCGCCACGTTCGCCACCATGCATGTTCTCTCCTCGTCTCCTTTTCCTAATGTATTGACATGTCAACTTTCCGACAGTGAAAAGGTAACTGTAACCTTTACATGGTGGGCACTGGACCCGACTCGAGCAACTGGCAAAACCGCCAAAGATTACTCTCTTTGCGTTAAAGCTGTACCAGTATTACAACTCCACAGTCCACGATCTTGTATATACTGGACTGAAACAACTCAGATAGATCTGAGTGCAAATCAATATGGTTTTCAAAGGTACAAATAATTCATAATTCTACTGGATCAAAGTAGTTTCAAACTCCGGGATTTGACATGCAAGCTAGGCTTTGTCTATACCGAAACTTGGATGGACAAGCCTCCTCCGGTCATCCCCCAAGAAAATCAGTCAAACACAACTGGTCTCACGTGTGTACGCATCAGAACCGAGGAAAACAAACTAGAGCACCAAATCAAGCGGCCCCAAGCTAACATGCAACCTACCGATGTGACACATAACATGGGGGCCAATTTTCAGCTATACACGATCTCACGCCAGCCAATAACAAAAACAGACGGCGAGCTCCTTGATTTCAGTGCCCAGCGCAAACAAACAGCCATAAACAGGTGCAATCCACACTACAAAAAGCAAGCTCCAGTGATCCCAACGCCGGCCTGTCACTCATGTCCAGGTTGTTTTGGTAGGTTGGGTCTGGTTTGCATTTGTTTACTCTTCACAAGTACTCCATTTGTCATGTTTATTTGGCCAGCTAGGTAGCTCCGGCCAATGAAAGCCGCCGGCACTTTCTCCGGTACCGGCTTTGAGGGTTTTGTGTCCCCGGAGAAGATTAATTTATGGTTTAGTTTTGTGTTTTCTAGTGGTCAAAGTTGCCTCGGTTGGATAGCGACTTATGAGAGGGGGTTGGAATGGAGAACTCTATTCCTGTGCACGAACGCCCTTGGGCATTGGTACTCTGCTGTCATGGGAAACAGCGGTGGAAGCAGGTAGTTAATCAAGTGGGCAGTGGCGGAGGGCGGCGGTGCTGTGCCGGTGGGGGCAATGGCCTTCCACATGACTCCAAAGTTTGTAATTTAGTTCTTTATATTTTAACTAAATTTGATAGTATTAGTACTATTTAGCCTCCATTATTAAATATTATTGTATTGTATGACTTATTTTGTCCCTGTTAGCTCTAATTCTTGGCACCGCTACTGGGAGTGGGTTCTCACATTTGCTGGCGATGTGTTTGGTGGGGCTGACTGGTGGGCCAGACGGAACAGCAACACTCGTGACATGGTCGGTGGTTATAAGAGATAGACCAGTGTCTAGTGCTAATTCACATGATCGATACTGTTCTTCTCGGCAGCTCGAGTAGTTGACAGTAGAGGATTTAGTAATGTGATCCGAAGTGGCGAATGACTCCAGTAAATAGTCACTTGGTCGGGTAGATGTGATCAGTGATCAATATAAGCAACTTCACATTTACCATTCTACTATGTTACAGTATTTTTCTACATGATCATACGGATTTCTCTGTACATGCGTTGATCATGAGCAGAAATTTTCAAACCTATACTATAGCTAGTTTAATTCTTGCCGAATGACATTATTCAAAGTCAGAATCGTGGATGGTCTGTCGGAGGCCAGCGTACTTCAGTTCAACTGGGAGAAGGGAAATCTTTACTATCTGTTGTAATTTGAGGGCCAGTTTGATAATATCACAATTAGAGAAAAGAAGAAAATAGAAAATAAAAGAAATGTTGAGCCCACCTGTCGGTGAGAGAAGAGGAAGAGATAAGGATGGGAACTCAGTCTACAGCCCTATCCTCTTGCGCATGCGGCGTGGGGGCTCTCGGGCAAGCGGCGGCGCAAGAGGCGCTGGCGGCCTGTGCGCCTCGGCGCTGGCCGTTGGTTGTAGCCGCATTGTGTTCTCCGTCTCTCCTCCTCTTAAGGCTGCTGTCGGAGTAGTTATAGTTGTCGAAGATTTGATTAACACGCATCTCCCACTCCAAATAAGCTTCAAGATCAGCTCTTCCCTTGAATTCCGGTATGATGATGTTGATTCGGCCAATACCATCGTCCTCGCGTTGCACACCACCGTTGCAGTGTACTCCATGGGCAGCAGGTCGGTGGTCAAAAAGATCACGCCATGGTGGTCGTGGATAGCCTCCACAACCATCGGACATATCATCAGCAGCAGCACCATAGTAACGAGCGTCGTCATGTGACTATGCACGTCGCACCAAGTTTGGTGCCTGATGTTGGTCGCTGGTCCCTTCCAGCGGCGGTAATCTCTCCTCCAGGAGACGAAGAGAAACAGCCAGATTATTGAAACCCTCCGTGAGGCGAGCGTTCAACGTATTTTGCACTTCGGTGATCCTCGCATTCACCCTATTGATACTTCCATCGAAATCAGCACTTATGACGTCCTCGTAGCGCTTGATGTTGCCGGGAATCGCCTTGAATCATGCTCGTACAGTGAGTGGAAAGTTAGCATCGATTGGATCTCTCAAGTCGTCGCTGGGGTAACCACTCGAACCCCTTCGGCTCGCTCCTGACATCCTGAAAGTAGCAAGAAAAAATTATACCACGAACAACCACGCTCTGATACCACGATGATACGGACCAACTAGTAAACTAGCTGATGCGTTGGGGTGGCCCAATCTTTCATGGTACGATCAACGGAGTTCGCCTTCTTCTTGCGGCAAGGGTTCAATCCTCCTTGAACCCTGCGGTGAAGATGACGGCATCAGCGCCTTCTTCCTCGTAGCGGTGTAGATGGATAGCAAGATATTCACGCACTAATCAATCACAAGAAAGATTAGAAGCATGAACTTGAAGCCTCTCTAAATGGTGAGCAGCAAATATCACAAACTAGATGAGTTGAATCGTGTAGATTCGGTCGGTAATCTCAAGAACGATGTGTTCTTGCCTTGCACCGCCCTCAACAAACCCTAGATTGGAAAGCCTCAACAAACACGCAAGATATTGCGCCACAAAATCGCTGTGACTTTTCTGTATTTCTTCTCTCCAAATTCCCCCTTACAATGGACAATGCTCTGACCTTATATTGGCACCTACGGGTGCGGCCGATTCTATATCTAACTCTCGTATTATACAAAGATTCTTTCCTAATACAGTTCTGAAAAAATTACAACCGAGTTTCTTTCCTAATACAGTTATGGAAAGATTACAACCGAGTTTCTTTTCTAATACAATTATGAAAAGATTACAACCAAATCAAACTAAAGATATATACCAAAACTTATCTACAAACGAAAATATCTCAGCCCAAAGAATCTCTTTCATGATTTAGCCATCTGGACTTGATCGCAGACCATCTGGACGTGGTCGTAGACCATCTGGACATGGTCGTAGATCACCTGGACATGGTCGTAGACCACTTGGTGGTGGTCATGATCGTGTACTGTTCTCACCAAGAATTGTTCTCGTCGAGTACTGTTCCTGTCGAGTACTCCTTCTGCAAAATACTGTTCTTGATGAGTACTGTTCACGACGAGTGCTCCTCCCACCGAGTGTTGTTGGTGAAACTGGTCATAGACCCCGTGAAACTAGTCGTAGGCCTTGTTGAACTGGTCATGGACCTCGTGGAGCTGGTCATGGACCTCGTTGAACTGGTTGTGGACCCTGCTGAACTGGTCGTAGACCTCTAGGAACTGATCGTGGCCCTTGATGAGCTGGTCGTGGACCTTGGGGAACTAGTCGTGCACTCTTGGCCACATCATCCCCTCCCCCTTTAAGTAAAACCATCCTCGGTTTCAGGATATTCTTCACATGATCCTGCTCTTTATAACAATATCAGAGATGATCTCCTCATCTCTTTTAGGCAACAAAGAATGAAACACACTTTTATGCATCAATGTGAAGCGATTAGCCCTCCCTTGGTGTGTGACATTGCGATCAAACTGCTATGGACACCCCAGCAATATGTGACACACATGCATAGTCACGACGTCGCACTCCACCTTGTATTCATAGCCATCAATTGAAAATGGTACTAAAACTTTATGTGTAACCTTCAGCTTACCAACATTGTGAAGCCACTGCATATAGTATGGCTTAGGATGACGCCATGTGGTCAATGAGAGTGCATTAACCATGTCCTTGCTTATCACGTTGTTGTAGCTCCCTCCATCAATCATCAGTTTGCACTGTTTGCCCTTGATCGTGCATTGTGTTTGAAATACACCACGTCACTGCCCCTTCTCGACGATCAGTGTATTGTCACCATTCACTTTGTGAGTCATCAAAGTTGGTCCTACTTCTGGATCACAATACACCACTTCTCGTAGTGAATCATGGGATTGTTCTGCTTCATGACCAACATCATCACTATCACTCTCCAATGCATAGCCTTCTTGTACGAGTAGCACTTGTCTTGAATTAGGGGATTCTTTCTTCATGTGCCCTCTGCCCTGGTACTTGTAGTATTCAATGTCTCATGTTCGAGCAGTGGAGAAAGCACTCGAATCAGATTTAGAGGCCTCGTTGCTTGTTGCACTTACCGCCTTTGAAGCTTCTTTCAATTGTAGCCCCGGCTTAGAACTTGAACCACATTCATCATCTTGCTGAATTGGACGCCTCCAACTTGATGGATTGGTGCGGACAACCTTTAGATGGTTGTCCCTCACCCATTATTTTGCGCACTCCGCTTGGTGAAGTAGCTCTTGGACGGAGTTATACTGCATCAAATCAACACGATTCCGCACGTCATCATTCAGTCCTTCAAAGAAACATGTCATGGTAGCTTCAGTGGACTCCCGAACACCAGTACGGATCATGAGCACTTACATCTCTTGATAGTACTCATCCACGGACTTAGAGCCTTGAGATAGACGACGTAGCGTTCTATGCAGCATCTTGGTATAGTACGCTGGAACAAATCTAGTCCTCATGACTTGTTTCATCCCCTTCCAAATGTGTAGACGATCTCCTGCACGGTTCAATTGATCCCACCAAATAATAGCGTATTCAGTGAACTCAATTGAAGCAACACGAACCTTATTTTCTTCGTAGTGGTTATGGTTATCGAAGATTTGATTGATACGTATCTCCCACTCCAAATAAGTTTCGGGATTAGCTATTTTCTTGAATTCCGGTATGGTGATTTTGATTCAGCCAATACCGTCGTCCTCGCGTTTCACACCACCGTCGCGGTGTCCTCAATGGGTAGCAAGTTGGCGATAAAAAAAGATCACGTCGTGGTGGTCGTGGATAGCCTCCACGGCCATCGGACATGTCATCATCATCAGCACTATAGTAACGAGCGTCGTCATGCAACTGCACACGTCGCACCAAGTTTGGTGCCTGATGGTGGGCGTTGGTCCCTCCAGCAGCAGTAATCTCTCCTCCAAGCGACGAAGAGAAACAGCCAGATTATTGATGCCCTTCGTGAGGCGAGCGTTCAATGTATTTTGCACTTCGGTGATCCTCGCATTCACCCCATTGATACTTCCATCGAAATCAGCACGTATGACGTCCTCGCGACACTTGATGTGGCCGGGAATCGCCTTGAAATGTACTCGTACAACGAGTGGAAAGTCAGCATCGATCGATTCTCCCAAGTCGTTCGCTGGGTAACCACTCGAACCCCTTCGGCTCGCTCTTGAAATCTTGAAAGTAGCAAGAAAAAAATTATATACCGCGAACAACCATGCTCTGATACCACGATGATACGGACCAACTAGTAAACTAGCTGATGCGTTGGGTGGCTCGATCTTTCACGGTACGATCAACAGATCTCGCATTCTTCTTGCAGCAAGGGTTCAATCCTCCTTAAACCCTACGGTGAAGATGACGGCAGTAGCGTCTTCTTCCTCGTTGCGGTGTAAATGGATAGCAAGATATTCACGCACTAATCAATCACAAGGAAGATTAGAAGCATGAACTCGAAGCCTCTCTAAACCGTGAGCGGCAAAGATCACAAATTAGATGAGTTGAATCGTGTATATTTGGTCGGCAATCTCAAGAACGACGTGTTCTTGCCTTGAACCACCCTCAACAAACCCTAGATGGGAAAACCTCAATAAACACACAAGATATTGCACCACAAAGTCACCATGACTTTTCTGTACTTCTTCTCTCCAAATTCCCCCTTACAATGGGCAATGCCCTGGCCTTATATTGGCACCTACGAGTTCGGCCGATTCTATCTCTAACTCTCGTATCATACAAAGATTTTTTTCCTAATACAGTTATGGAAATATTACAACCGAATTTCTTTCCTAATACAGTTATGGAAAGATTACAACCAAATCAAACTAAAAGATATATACCAAAACTTATCTATAAACGAAAATATCTCAGCCCAAAGAATCTCTTTCATGATTTAGCTGCCTGGACGTGATCGCAGACCATGTGGATGTGGTCGTAGATCACCTGGACGTGGTCGTAGACCACTTAGTGGTGGTCGTGATCGTGTACTGTTCCCACCAAGTACTGTTCTCGTCGAGTACTGTTCCTACCGAGTACTCCTTCTGCCAAGTACTGTCCTCGATGAGCACTGTTCACGATGAGTGCTCTTCTCACCGAGTTTTGTTGGTGAAACTGGTCGTAAATCGGGTGGAATTAGTCGTAGATCCCGTGAAACTGGTCGTAGACCTTGGGAACCTGGTCGTGGGCCTTGTTGAACTAGTCGTGGACCTCGTAGAGCTAGTCGTGGGCCCTACTGAACTGGTCGTAGACATCTAGGAACTGGTCGTGTCACTTGGTGAGCTGGTCGTAGACCTTGTAAAGCTAGTCGTGGACCTTGGGGAACTAGTCGTGCACTCTTGGCCACATCAGTTATCCTAGGGAATAATAACGCATATTAACTATTGTGTGTATCAAACACAGCGCATAAGATTCTCTAGTCGATTGGTCCCACATATCTGTAGGCTTTATTGACTATATCGTGGTTATAGTTGACCTGGTCATAGTAAGGCTTACGGCCATGAGGTGGTTAAGAAATCTTACGACCACTAGATAGTCATAGGAGCATTTACGACCATATAGGGTGGTCGCAGAATGATTCGCGACCACTCAGTTAAGCTTATCCCTTATGAATGATAAGAAGTATACTTATGAACAACATGAATGTATTGCTATCTATAATAATAATTACAGATAAATAACTTAATTACTTGAGGATTATTAGATTCTCGCCAGCTGCCTTCTTCTCCTTCTTTCTTGACCCAAAACAGTGAGTTCCACTTTTGAGTGCTTCTTCTTCTCCTCCTCCATTTTTGCTTTGGTTCGCGGGGGGGGGGGGGGATGGAGCTCTCGCGCCATCGTGGTCGACCCTACGCCATCGGTGCTGAGCTCCTGATCTTCTACTATGTGCATCCTGCCGGTTCCCTTCTTGTGCTCTATCCTCTGTGGGTGTTCGGTGGGAACCTAGCACTTGCACGATTGGGGCTCATGTTGGCCGGCCTTGGCTTGATCTTGGTGTGGGAGAAGTGCTTTAGATTTTTGGTAATTGGTGTTCCTTAAGTGCATTCGGGCAGTGCACTGTGGTGTGGTTCTTGTATGCGACATTTCTCTGTACCTCAACTTTGCAATTTGGTCTGTCCCAAATTGCAAATTGGCATTGTATCTCTAACAACCTCGTTTGTTCAAACACGACACAGTGGGACGATTGGTTTTCTAAGTCGGGGACGGCTTGGACTCCTCCGTCGTGGGGCTTTCTTAGCATTTGCGCTGTCACCAAGCCAAAACCCTAATCCTAGCTGTTGGAATCGTTGAAGAAGCAAAACCGTCACCGAGAACTTCGTCGAGGACTTCCTTCGCTGTCGGAGCACTTGAAGCTGCGTTGTCGCCACCATTGAGTTCGCAAGAGGAGATCTATGTCCCTGTCACCTTCACTTCGTCGGAGTGTCGCTGGAACTTCAAACCCATCGAGCCTGAATCTTCACCGCCGCTTCGACCTCGCCGTCGGCGAACTCCGTCATCCCCTCACCTTGTAAGCACACCATCGTGATCTCCATCGCCTCAGCTACCTGTTCCACACCTCAGTTCGCCCCGCCAAGGCTGCAATTGTCGATGATCATCGGAACCAGAGCCTCTGCCGCCGTCGAGCTAATGTGGAAGCCACGTGTCTACCACCTCACCTGCCCCATCAACTTTTTGCTTGCGTGTCGCTCAGTCAGTAGCCATGTGTCAAATCGTACCAAAACCCAGATCCAATCCCACATAAACTTAGTCTACCGTGAGCTTAGACGCTGCAATATGGACCCCACCTATCAGATGTACTGTTCCGTAGACCAGTGAGCCATAGACCCATAGACCAGAGCCGTAGACTTGGTCCATAGACCTAGGGTCCCACATGTCAGCCTCTGTTTCTGATTTTCTAGATTTTCTTTTAATTCTGAATTCATTGCTGACGTCATGCTGATGCAATATTTTGTAATTTCCTTTAGAAAGAAAATTTAAAAAATTCAAAATAGTAAATTCTTTCTCTTTTCTTTTTCTTATATTTAAATCTTCTAAGAGCCCGTTTTCCTTATCCAACTCCGATTGAACCCATTCAAGTTTCTAAATTCATATAAATTCAGGCTCTACCTTCCTAAGATTTTTATTTAATTTTTGGATTTTATTTATCTCTCTATTTTATTTATTTATTTATTTATTTGATTTTTTGCTTTCGTTTGCGAGTAGACGTTGATACTTGAGGAGCTTTTGAGGAAAGAGTTAATCAAGCTCAAGACCAGTACCAAAACTTATTTCAAGGCAAGTTGTACTTTTGATCATGTTGAACCCAGTTTTCCAAAACCATCTTGATTTAAATTATTGTATTTTACTCTAAGTATTTATTTAAATATTTTGGGATTAGTTATATACCCAATTGGTTATATCCACTTTGCCTATTGTATTATCATGATATTTTGTCACCCTAGCTTTGTTAATTATTAGTTGGTATTATCATAGTACCAACGTGGGTTAGTTATATATGAATAGTCTGCTTAGTCATACAACATGGTATTGATGTCATTTGAGTTACAAATATAAACTTGACTAAGTGATTATGGAACTTGTGTAAAACTGTATGCAGTATGTTATTACTCGTTGATGGCATGTGTTGCACTTAACTAACATGGTGAAAAAAGATTTAGACTGAGGTGAGTGGATGTAACTGTGTGATATGGTGGAACTGTGGACTGGAAAAATATAAAATCTTAGTAATGTAGTTAGAAAATGGCAGTCTCTCCTTGGTCAATTAATGATAACTTTGTGTGTCATTGAACTGAGCCACAACTGTACAACCACATGTCTGATAGGACGAGCCTAACTTAGTAAGCTATGGAACCTTGGCATTGACTACTCGGGTATGTAGGATAGACTGTGTGCTAAGGTGGAGGTGTTTACCACTGTGGCAGGGGTCACATTTATGAGCGATTCGCCATCTCCAAGTCCAACAGTGTGCGTCATATCAAAGCGTTGTGGTATGGTTGGTACGACGGTAAAACACATCGTCAAGGTGAAGTTTTGAAAAGATTTTGTTATGATTGGTGCTAGCTACATTGGCTATATCTGTGGGTAAAATATATAAACCACTGTAGAGTGTTAACAATCTATTCGAATAGCCACGTCCTCGGTCATGGACATACTCGGGGATAATTCACACGAGGGGTGGATTTTCATAAAACAATTGGGAAGGGACAACTGTGTGGGGAAACTTATGTAGCTGTGTGAAAGAAACTGATTAAAATATGGGAGATTTGTGAAAATAATTATTGTTTATTTGTTTTGAATTATGTTTTCAATCTATTACTTGTATTCAATTGTAAATATTGTATTTTTGCAAAATAACCACATAAGCTATTTCCTTTGAAATAAGCCATGATCTATAATTGTATTCTGTGGTACAACTTGTTGAGCACTCGCAGTACTCATTAGTGGAGGAATCTTCACCTGTTTTTGAGGAGGAGCTATACGAGGATGGTAATCGTTAGGTCTTGATCACAGTCGGTTTCCTATGGCAAGTCGATGGGTTTCCGCTGGAGTTGCTTTTGTTCCGCTGCCGTCTCTTTATTTAGTGTCAACCCTGTGTGGTTTTATTTATTATTCAAATTAGTTGTTTATTCTTATATTCATCTAGTGTGGAATAATATTCATCTATGTTAACACCATGTGCACTAGCGTGATTCTGGACTAGTGTATTATACATAGAGGGCCCATAATTGTATTTTTAGATCCTGACAGTTGTGCCCTACATGGCGTACATGTGCAGCTAGCGCGGACCACCGAGCTGCCGTTGTCCTCCACCTCGCCACGAGCCACACGTCTGCCGACTGTGAGCAGCACCGCCTCCTCTGCCTTGTCGTGAACCGTGTCACCGCTGTCCTCCGTCGGCTGCAAGCCGCACTGCTGCCGGATCCGACTGTTCGGTGTAGCGCTGCCACCGGATTCAACCATCCCGAGCCACGCCACTGGCTACTGGAGCCACTGGTGCTGAAAATTCATCGAGAGAGGGGGGGGAGCATGTGAAAGGAGGTGTATAGTTGTATGCGGTTGCAGCGTCCCGTGATACAAGCAAGAGATGTGGATTGAATGGATCAGGAAAAGAAACGCGGATGAGCCAGATGCCGTCCAATGCTTTAGATCGGGTGGTCACAACCTATACCGTTGTTAACACTTCGCTATAGCGTTCTCTAATTTCTCTTATTATTTGCATGGGACATGTTGACCGTGAGAAGCTATTCTACTTCATTTTGGTGCTGCCGATTGTTTATGTGAGCTGGAGAGAGGATCCGATATTCTCCTTTGAAGCCCATTCTGTACATAGAAGGTAGAAGACGGATGGACCAAGGCTAAGTCCTCTTTGGATATGCCGTACCTAGGGGTAGAGCTAGCTCTCAGGCCTAATGGACAATGGTCCGAGGCTCAATATTAAATTCTCACATGAAAGAGGCAAAAAAAAAAATGCTATTTGAAACCAAAGTTAGGCCAAAATTGGCTGGGCCAGCCGGCCCAGCACTGGCTACGCCCCTGGCCGTACCTGTACTGTACATTGGACAACTTCCTGTTTGTGTCGAGAGAGGGGGGAGAGCGTATCTTGGACAACTGAGTTTGGTTTCCTCATCTTGCAAAGTAGATCAAGAATTAGCACATATGCAACAAAATATATAATTCTCCAGCAAATTTCTTTCTACGAATAATCCTATACACGTAGCATCTTCCGATGCCAAATAGCAAGAGAAAGCCACCGGTCTAAACCATGGAGAGATCAGAAACAACCAAGAACAACGAAAACAAGTCGGGATACTAAAATACAGCAACACAAATTCACCCCCAAATTAATTTCCAGTTCGCAATTATATCAAACTTCAATTACATCCACACCAAACCCATCCCATCATATAATAACAGCGGACGTTCTGATCTATCGAACGACAGATCCCTGAATACTACATACTCGATCGAGGAGGCTGCTGGCCTGCTAGTTGTAGTAGAGCTCGAGGCCCATGCCGTCGTGGATCTCATAGTCGGCGAGGGTGATGTGGTCCTTGTAGATGGTGTACCACTTCTGGATGCGGATCTTCTCGGCGCGCGTGCCCGTCTGCGCCGCCACCAGCTTCTTCAGGTCGCCGATCGTGTCGTCCTCGTTGCACTTGACGCGCACCTTCTTCCCCAGCCGGTCGTTCAGCACCACCTCGATCATCCCGATCCGCCCTCTCCGACGTACGCCTCCTTGATTCCAACCTTCACAAGCAACAACTCGTGAGCCGGATCTCGCGAGGAGGACGGGAGAGAGACTTTCGCGTTTCGGCGTGGCGTGCGTCGCGCGAGTTTTTTTTAATCGAGGGATGGGTAAAGTCGGTTCGTTTTTGGAGTCGGTGAGGGCACCGTGTCAAACCGTGCGTCCGACTTGCCGGCTTTTCCTCAACTGCCACACGCCCACACGATTCTCTCCGGTTGGGAAACTCGGCCTGCTATTAAAAATAAAAGATAAAACAAAGACCATTAGACCAATACAACTACAATCATACAAAGACCATTGTTTTTTTTTAGGATGACTTCTGGGTTAAGATGATCAGCTACCTATCCTTAATTGAGGGAAAACTGGAAACATTCCTCTCTCCAGCTATGCCGAAGAGAAGCTCACTCTAAGGGGGGAAAATAAGGATCTCTCCCAAACAGCATCACAAATGCTGGCCCATGAACCCAAGAACTACAATCTGTTTTGTTATTCCTTGTTTGTTCGAAATTTGAAGCAGTTCGTGGAAATTCGAAGACAGGGTTTCGTCCTTTGGGCTTTGAGGACCGTGGGCTCTCTCGGGCCTCGGCCTCCTACTGGCTAGGCTAAAACCCAGCCCAAATTATAAAGACAGCCCATACAAATCCACTTAATTAACCCATTCAAGTAGGCTTACACAGTAGTATATCACGCATGAACTTTGGCACCCTGTCAAATTTGAAAGAATTTAAAGCGCCTGTAGTCCTGTAGAAGTCTCTTTTGCTGTTCTCCATGAGTTCACGTAATTATCATTATCTGTTCTCAACCTGAACATGCGTGATGTCATTATCTTTGTTTACTTGCAAACTTTGGGCCTAACACAAGGTGGGTTCAGCCCGCTTTGAATTGTTTACCGGGCTGCCCGACAAATTTTGGCCCAAGTAGAATACTCTGAAGTCTACAATTCCATTTTGAATGTTCTACAGTGGTCGCCCGCCCCAAATGAAACCAACGGACAAAAATTCCCCAAAACCATCACCCCAACTTTAATAGGACTCCTATATATTGTAGCTCTCCGCTCCAAAGGAAACCATCACGAGCTCCCCTAACATCGCAGCAAACCCCACTCTCATAGGACATCTATAGATATTGCGATCATACACTCCAAACAGTCATTGGCTTCAGATACGATAGCCATTAGCCACCCCACCCTCCTCCCATTCGAGGGTCTGCCTTCTCCAGGGCCTCATGCTGCTGCAAGGCATTGTTGAGCTCTCGTCAGTCACTACATTGGGGTGCTTCCGCCACCTCTCCACTCTTTCACCTTCCCCCTTCATGTCCATCATCGCATTCCGCACCATGTCGTAGGGCCCACCAACATGGGCGGATCCATATGGAAGCTTCGGGGTGCACAAGACACCGAGTCTAATGCCGTTTTACCTTATCAAAATTCACATATATATAGGTGTGCACACCTGCAGTTTAAGCTCAATGACTTCAAACACGTTTCATGATATGAATGATGACAGCCGATCAATTTCGTTTTAGATCCGCCACTGCCCACCACCCTCGTATCCTACCACGGCACACCACCATGACCTCCACTGACCCGTAATTGCCATTGTTAGCAACTTACCTGGTACATGGCTAGTAGCATCCTCGTCAACCTGATGAGGACATCAACCCTAAGGATGCAACCACTATTTCGACCCGCTGCACTGCATCCTCTACTTCAACCACATCTTCTCCAATAGGACTTTCGGCTACGGCAATACCATATTTCCCAATTGGACCAAGCTGCCTCTACTCCTACGAGCCGAGCTGCGTCTATATGCCATTGTACTACGTCTATATGTCATCGTACTATATCTACACATGCCCTGGTGCTGCGTCACCTCTTGTTGACCCATGGGCTATGTAATGAATGGGCTGACTTATGTTATGAATGGGCTAATTTGGCCGATGTGGCCTATATGGCCAGCCACCTAGGGCTTTGGGTATTGTTCACATGGCACTATTCATGCGTGTCCACCACCCCTCCCTCTTTCTCCTTTACATAGTGGCCTCCATCCCTTTAGTTGTGCGGGTTTTATTGATTGAAGATTAGCTTTGCTACCTTATACTTTGTCCTCTTGTTCAACGAGATCAACAACGATATTGTTCTTCGGAACCCCACTTATCGATACAATCTTAATTCCTATTCTCAATTTTATATTGCTATTTATCTCTTTCTTGCGCGCTTCTTCAGTGTATGCAGGAATTGATCTTCGTGATTAGGTTATCTGGGTATTCGTGCACAGTTGATAACGATTTGTCGAGCAGTTCAATGATTGCGTGGTTTTGAGCCTTGCGAGTTTGTAGCCAGGATCGTGAGTTAAGTGACTATTACCGAATTTACCTTCTTATCGAAAGATCAGGCCAAAACAGGACCTTCGTGGTTCATCAAGTGGTATCAGAGCTACATTTCATCGGTGAGAAAAATTTTTCTACAGTCCACAAAGCCACAAAAATCACCAAAAAAATAGGTTTAGTTCATCGTCCAAACCAATATACGCCTTTACAATTTTCTTTTTGGTATTTTGCTTGTTGAATTATTGGTTGCATCATCATGTCAGTTGCTGATTTCTAGTTTAGTTAGAGTCTAGTTCGCCATTGTCTAGTTTGCATCTTAATCTTCGTGTTCCTTTGCGTAGCTTCATCATTGTCTATTTCGCATCTTGTGTTTATTTTCCTCCCTGCCGCGCCAACCACCGATGCCCCCTGCCGCGCCAACCGAAGTCCTCCTGCCGTCGCTCCTTGGCGCTGCCACGGCCGCCATCCTCACTACCGCGGCAACAGAGCCTCCTGCCGCCGCTTCATAACACTGCTGTGGCAAGCTGCCGCTGCCTCATTCTCTGCCTCGACCAACAAGACTCCTTCCGCGCCACCCCAGGCGTTGCCACTCCTTGCCGCGGTAATCAAACACTAACCAATTCGTTTCTTTCCCGCCATCGTTGCTCTTTCCTGCTGCGGCCGCCAATTTGCCCTGCCACCGCTACCGTAGCAACCGAACTTTCTGCCGCGGCATACTACATCTCCTTATCTCAGCCATACCAATGGAAACCCTAACCAAGAACCAAGAGTTGGATTCAGTTTGCAAGAAAAGTAAAACCCTACCTAGTTTCGGGTTGAAGAAAAAACCAAAGGAGAAAAAAAAAGATAGAGCAAAACAGAAGAAAAAAAGAAGAAATAAAAGAAAGAGAGAGTCTATCTTATCCAAAATTTGGAAAGTACATCAAAATTTTGCGAAAACTAGTGATAATTGGTGGAGCCCTTCTTCATATAGCCATGAGCTTTCACAAAAATTTGAGCACATTTGGCCCACGGTATCAAAAGATATTGGAGTTTCAATTTGAGACCGAAACGAATTCGAGTCCATTTCTGAGATACCTTCAGTAAAACGAGCATAACTTTTGCATACGGTGTCAGAACTCAATGTTCTCGGACTTGTTTGAAAGCTAACGATGAGGTGCCTCTGAAAAAATGACCTGCTTGCACTAGTCACCCTCTAAGACCCCCAAAACCGACCATCTTTGGCCCTAAATTCACATCGTAAGTTTTCGGTTTCTATTTTTTGGTGATTCTTTCGGTCTTTCCTTTGGAATTTGGGGTTCGCCTCAACTGGAAAGTTGTAGATCTCATAGAAACCTTTTGAACGAGTATATATAAGCCATATAAAACTTTTTTTTTCATCATTTGAGATTAGCTGTTGTTTCTGATCAATCTAGATGGTTGTTTGCATTATACCGATATCGTTGTCTTTTGTGCTCTACGTCATGCAAACAATCTTATACCCTTCACAGAAGTTTGAGTAGGTGGCTAGCGTCTCTCCGACACTTGTTGTGAGGTTTTTCATTACTTACATCAAGTCACATTGATCTTTGCATGTGTGTTCCTCCACCTCTCTTCTTAGAGCTTTGATTAGCTAGCTTTGATTAGTCTAGGATCAAAAACATTGACTAGTACTTTGAATGATTTTTTAACTTGCATGAACTAATTTGATTATTACTGATCCTTGCTACTATATTGAAGCCTTCCAAGCTCTACTTCCTACTAACTCAATAGGTACCGTTCTTCGCAATCGTTGGGCTATTCATAAGTGAGAGTATCACGAACCAGCCACCGGTTGTACTACTTCATTGCTGTATTGGTAAGAGCTTGTAAGAACTTGGTAAGGCATTGTGAGAAAGTGACTTGTCAACCTCTAGATCTTAGTAGTTCATAGGAACATATACACTGTGATTTGTTCATTGTTTTCTACTAACAATGGCAGGATCACACAGATCTACACATGGTGGAAACAACAATAACCACTCTTTGGAGCATACTGATGAGGGATCTCTCATACCTCGCACGAGAGAGCTTGTGCAGCACATTGAGCACTCACTCGGAGAGAGCGTTCGCAATGCCTTAGATAAGATTAACGACAACCTCGCGACCCTCCACACATGCATTGCGCTCCTCGAACGTCAGCCACTTGCTGAAACCAGGACCCATGATCGTGAGCCAAGAGTGGAGGACCCTCCTGCTTACTGCACACCACCTCCTGCTCGCGGCACACCACCTGCTGCCCGCTCTTGGGCAGATGAGGTGGAAGAATAAGACGTGAACAACTACACTGCTGATACGGAAACCGATGGATTCAATGTTCACAATGATCACAACCATCGTCGGCCTCATCATAGTCGTCAAGGTATGGGTAGAAATCAACGTGAGGTACGTGACCATAATGATGCTTTTGGTAAAATTAAATTCACTATGACTCCTTTTGCTGGAAAATATGATCCTGATGCTTATCTCACATGGGAGCTTACCGTAGAACAAAAATTTGTTTTTCATGAATTACCTGAAGATAAGAAAGTTAGAGCTGCTACTAGTGAGTTTTCTGATTTTGTATCTATTTGGTGAAATGAATATGATCTTACTCATCAGGACATACCTAGGACATGGAATGCTTTGAAGAGAGCAATAAGACATATGTTTGTACCTTCATATTATTCATGTGATTTGCTTAATAAATTACAGCGCTTAAAACAAGATAGTAGTTTGTACTATATCTACATGCCCTGGTGTTGTGTGTAACATCCCAAAATTTGGTCTGTTTTGAAGTTTTAAAAGAAAAGGAACCATTTGGGTTTTTCTGCTAAAGTTAAAAGCTTAATATGAATTTTAGAGTTCAAAAATAATTTAATATGAATAATATCAACATCAATTATTATTAAAATTATTTTATTTGGGTTCTATGTGCTTGGATATATTTTTTAGATTTTTCTAGAATTTTTTCGAGTGCATTTGCTATTTTCTAAGTGCTATTTGGAGTTTCTGCTATTTTCTAAAAAGAAAAAGTAATATTAAATCTCATATTTCCTTTGGGCTCAAATCCCTTTTCTTTTGGCCCACTCCTTTGCTTTCGATCCGGCCCGCCATTTCCTTCCTTCGTTTTCCACCTAAGCCATCGGCCCATCTATCCTTTGGCCCACCTCCCGTTTCCTTCGCGCACCGGCCCAACCGTTTTTCTCAGCCGGTCGAGCCAGCCCTTGCTCTCACTACGCGTGGGCCCCGCCCTTGCCAGCTCATCGTCGTCTTGCTCGCGGACTCCTGCTCGTGTCCGTGTTCATCCTGAAGCCGCGCCGTGCTCCTCTGGGATGCCTCCCATCCGACACTATAAAACGGAAGCCCTCCGCGTCAAATTGTTCACCCCGTGTCCCTCGCCCAAAACCCTAAAGCCTCGCTGCCGATCTTGTTTTCTTCTATCCGGATTTCGTCCAGAACCTAGTGCCACCGAAGTTGATTCAACGCCGGAATTCTTCATCGTCGGTCCTCCCCAAGCCGTGCCGCCATCGTCGTCGGGTCCGCAATAGCGTGAGCTTCGTGGTGCTCTCTCCATCTTGTTCTGAAGACCACCCCTTCGCCGTTGTCGGTTTTGTCACCGAAACCGACTGTGCCGCCGTTGTCGATCTACTTCCTCCGGTGAGCCCTCGCACATTCGAGCGTGTCAGATTGCACTCCTTGTTATTATCGTCCGATCTCCTCTTCTTTTGTTGCTTTTGATCGCTGAATTGACGTCGCCGAGCTTCTTCTCCGTCACCGGTTTTTACCCTCTCGCCGTCGGTTCTCTTGATCTCCGACCACCTTCTTTGTCCCGTGATGCTCCCCTGGTCATTGCCATCACGGTGCTCATGTTAGTTTCCGTCGAGTGCCACCTATTTCCCTTTGCTGTTGCATCAGAGGACCTCGCCGCGCTCAGGTCGCTGCCGCCGGCGAGCCATTGTTGCCCTTGCCGCAGAACCACCTCCCAGAGCATCGCCGTCTCCTCAGCATCTCGTTTTGATACTTCGCTGGAGCTCCCTCGATGTGGTTCGCCGTCGACACTGTCAGCTCTACCGCCGGCCATGTCTCTCTGTCCTCTCCTTCGGTTTTTCTCTCCGGTGATGTGGCCCTCCAAGTCAGCATGCCACCTCATCTTTGGTGCCTGTGTGTCACCCATGTGGCATCCTCGTCATCCCCAAATCAGCAGCCTTGTGGCACACCGAAAACCCCACCAGATCCAATCTCCAAGAACCCGGTCCATCGTACACCCAGCCACTTCCAGTGGGGCCCACCTGTCAGGTTGAGTTAGCCCAGTCCGAACGCCCTTCGCTGACGTCGGCCGTGCGTCATAATCCAAATTTTTCAATAGAAAAGTTATTCGGATAATTCTGAAAATCCAATTTAGGGTATTTCTTTAGGGTTTCAATCTTCCCGAGCTCATATCTTTTGCATCCGAACTCCGATTGAGTCCATTCAAATTTCTAAATTCATCTAAATTCGAGATCTATTTATATAAGATTTTTATTTAATTTTTGGAGTTTGTTTTATCTTTGTTATTTATTTATTTGCTTTATTTACTTGTTTTGCGAGTAGATGTTGATACTCGGGAAGCTTTGAGCAAGGAGTAGCATACCAAGATCAAGATCAATCACATGATTTATTCCCAGGCAAGTCGTGGTCTTTTGATCATATTGAACCTATGATTTTCAAAGTATATTGTTTTATACAATTGCATGCTATCTTTATATAAATTGCTTTGGGTATAGTTATTACCTGTTGTCATTATACATCCGTTGATTAATTGAATACCATGTATCCTTTGTCACCTTAGCATGGGTAATTTTAGTTCGATATATTCATATCGCCAATATGGGTATCGTATTGATGCTTAGTTCAGCTTAGTTACGATGGGTTTGACATCACATGTGTCATAATAATTAATTTTGACTGACGTTACGGTGAGCCACTCTTGTTAAAATTTGTGTACCATGACGGGGTTTGTCATTTGTTTTAGTTGAACAAAATGGTTTTTGCTCGAGCGAGTGGTTGGTGGATAGTGGGGATGTGGATTGAACATGTTGTGGGTTTGTGGTAGTCTCGCCTGAGTAACTTGTCAAGGACTTAATCTTGTGCGCCATTGAACTGGCCTTAACCGTACAACCACATGCCTGATGGAACGGGCCTGACTGACTAATTAGCAATGTCTTAATTTTGGTTCTGTCATGTGAAGTGTGAGTCGTGGGAAACATATTCTCACGGTGGCGCAAGAGGGGGGCCCTGTCTGGTCGGAAAGACATTCAGTGTTGAATTCTTAGCGGGTAGAACTGGGTTAAGAAGGAGTTTTGTAAAAGCCTTGTGATGATCACTTACTCGCTGTGAGGACCCCGGTTTATTTAGCTTGTAATGCTTAACCATCCACCTGGCCCTAGCATCACAAATCAAATAAACCAAGCCTCGAGATATGTATACTTCCCAGAACTGCAGTATACACACCTCTTCACAAAATCATGCATCAATTCCATTCTAGACATAGAGTCCAAAGCATCACGTTACCAAACAGTAGACAAACAAAGTAGAGTTATTACAAAAGAGGGCCGACCGGCCAAATGACAAACAAATAACAAGTAAACAGCGGAAGCAAAAGTGCCACAAGATGGCGATAAACAAAAGCCAATTAGTGTGCCTCTGCCCACAAGGCAACCAAACGGACCGCCAAGCTAGTCGTCCCAAAAACCGCACATCTCACAAAAGTAAGGCCCTTGGGGCTCACCTGCCTCCTCTGCAACAAAAACATTAAGCAAAGCAAATGAGTACAAAAATATTCTCGCAAGACTAACGTGTGGACTAGCAGACCTATGCATATACTACATGCAAGCTTATTTGAGTGGAGGCTGTATGGCTCATTTTAGCACAAAGCAATCTTTATTTGCAATAATGTAATACATTTAAAAGCAAGTTGGCAATTCATTTTATTGTTGAAATAACAAAGAAGAGCAAAATAATAACAGTAGATAGATGACAACATCCTGGAAGTGACTAACCCATTAGTCACCACGACCATAGCATGAATTACCCATTCATGCCACCCATGTCAAGTTTTAATTAAAAGGTTGTAGTCTAGTTCTCACGGGGCGTATCCGAGCGTGTTCATAACCTAGGACGAGGCTATTCGAATAGATCAAACCCTGCAGGGGTGTACCAATGTACCCACACTTCAGACCGCCTTTTTGCCACAAAAGCACACTTCCGAAGGTATGCCGGCACAGCTAAGTCCTACGAGACATTTCCAATATTGTATATTAACTACGAGCCGCTCGTATGGATAGAAATCCATACGCTTACATGGTAAAGCCGAAAAGACAACTACCCACTCAGGGTAAAGCTTTTCGGACAACTACCATGCTCCCAACACCATCCCTCCTGCGACCCCCTGCGACTCAGAGCCAATACACGCCAAAGTACTAAGTTAAGAGAGGTCCCATACCCTCTAGTGTGGTTAGCACGCAAAATGCTCAGTACGGTGGCGCAAGTAACTCGGTCCTTGTTGACTCGGGCACCATTCCAATCACACCCAAAAACACACCAACATACCATTGTGCCCAAGTCCAAATCATTTTTGTTTTTATTTTTAGTTTTCACAATTAAACATAGCATAAATGCTGAATCACAAAGTTATAAAAATTTTGTGTGATCAAGGTTATCGACTAAGTCGATAACCACCCAATTCTACCGTTAACTAAGCATGTCTAAGCAGTTTAATTCGTATCTACTAAGTGACAAGAGATCATCCAACGATCTCTGATCACAGCAAATAACCTAGGCTCAGGTAGTAGAGGAATATCATTTACCTACAGATTATGCAACTAAAAGGGTCCACTAACCATAGTTTAACAACGAAATAGCAATGCATACATACGAGTTGCAAACAAAATATTAGTTTTGAACATAAAGGAATTAACATGATCAAACTGCTTGCCTAGTTGTTGCTGCTCAAAATGTTGCTGAGGCTCACTCTCGATAATACCGGAATCGTCGCAATCTATCGATCGAGCAAAAAGGACAAATAAGAACAAATAACACCGACAATAACCAAAATTCAATTCAATCCAATAAGCACGAATTTCATACAGTAGTTAGAGTATGATTTTATAAAATTTTAGAAATAGAAAACATTTTATTTGGAGTTAAGAAGAATTTTCTAGGAATTTTCCAAGTTAGAAATACATAAAAATATCATTAAATTAATTATCAAAATTTTATGAACAGAGACATACTTAAACTTATTCTGGTAAAAAGTACATCAAAAATGAAAATTAACAAAATTGGTTTCATTCGATTTGGAGCAAAATTGAATTAGTTATGGATTTTCTAAGTTTATTTGGATTTTCGGTTCAAAAGCAATTCCATTTCAGAAATTCAAAAAGGAATAAACCTTTCTTTACCGGTGCTCAGCTAACTCACGGTCACTTTGACCCAGCCGGTGCCAACGGCGACGCCGAAAACGTATAATAGAGAATACGTTTTCAGATTTACAAAACGTACCGAACCTAACCCATACAGAGAAATACGCTTGCTATAAAAAGAGGACATATTTCAATACTTTACGCAAAACCTTAACTGGCCGAGAGGGCCCACATGTCAACGGCTCAGGGAGCTATAAGCGGGGAGATTTAATTTCCTAAATGTATTTAACTCAACAGGTCCACCTGTCAAAGAGACACTTAAAAGAAATGATTAGCACTAATGACAGTGCTTAGCGCTAAAGACACCGGCGGCTTACCGGCGTTCCCGTGGACGGTGGTGCGACCGTGCAGCGGATTTAACGAACCAGCAAGTCTCCGGGCGCGTGGGTGATACCTCTAGGTTCACCGTGACCTCGCGAACCCGATGACGGCGACACGGGCCCTCGAGGATGTCGGCGGCGAGCTGGCGGCGAACAGAGGCGGAGAAGAAGCTACGGCTCTTGCAGAGAAGATGCTACGGGCTTCGAGAAGACTCCGGAAGGTGCGCCTTAGCTCCGCCTTGATTCCAGGAACGAGTAGCCCAAGCTAACGACGACGGAGGAGGGCGGAGGTGGCCGGAATTGAGGCGGCGGTGCTTCACCGAGCTCGGAGAAGAAAGCGTCGCACGCCCTCAGTGATGCATCAAAGAACAAGATAAAGCTACCGTTAAACTCAGTGGAGCAATGTGATCCTAAGGCACCAAACGTCGAGGCTAGAAACTCACTAGAATGCTAGGAAGCTCGCGGGACCGAGATCACCGGAGGCGGAGACGACGAAACCGCCCCTGGCGATTCACTGGATGCCAAGGACCCGGGCTGGGCAAAATGGAAGCGGCGTTGTGGATCACGATGGTGAGGTCACGGGCTCGAGGGCGGCTCTGACACGGCGGCGCTGCCTTCGGTTTCTTCTCTGGGCGAAACCAAGAAATGGGCGGAGAGAGCGATAGAGCGAGGGAAACGATGAATGGGTGGGTGCGGTGAGGTGATGAAGACCTGGCGATGCACCACGGACGGACACGCATTCACGATGTGGCAGCGACAAGCTGCGTGGCACGCATGCGCGAACGCCAGCGAGCTCCGGTAGGCAGTGGAGACGACGAGGACGAGCCTGACAGGTGGGGGCCGCCTGCCAGCGACAGCGAGAAGAACGACGCGGTTGGGTGCGAGCCAGAGTCTGACTCGGGTTCGGCTAGGTGACGCAGTCGAGCCAGGTTGGGTGGTGCGGTCGGGGTCGGGTTAGGGTTAGGTTAGGATTTAGTTTTGACCGAAAATCAAAAGGTTTGACCTAGCAGTTTAAAATAGAAATAAAATTCTGAAAATTTTTGTGAGTATTCAGGGAATCAAATAGGACTTAGAAAAAATAGTTTCGAACACTTTATATACTAAATGTGTTAGAATTTAAATTATTTTCAAATCTGCATTAGTGATTTGATTTGAATTTTGGTGAAGTCAAACTCACTTCTAAAAATTTGGTAAAAATAATTATAATTCAAGATAAATAATCTAGTATTTGAATAAATTATTTTCAGAAACTTTCATTCATACATTTTTCTGGAATTCAATTAAAACTTGAATTTAAGTTTAAAAATTTGAAATTTCAACACAAACTTTAATACAAACAGCAAGAGTTTAAAATTGTGCACAAGTTTTTAGAAAACCAAGAACATGAACAAGAGATACAACAAAAGTTTTTAAACTTTCAAACTTTTATACATTTGAAATACAAACTCTGTTTTGGGGTTGTTACACTCGCGCACCTCGGAAGTGTGTTAAACGGACATTATAAGTTGATCTATCTCTTGTGGGTCAAGTTGTACAACATCTGCAGAGTGTAAAACTATTCGAATAGCCATATCCGCAGCTATGGACGTGCTTGGGGATTTCACACGGGAGATAGAATTTCTTCAAAAATGAGTCGGAGTGTGGATGAGAAGTTCACTTGATGAATATAATGTTCGTTTGGTGAATAGGTCATTCACTTGGTGGGTTGTGTCGATTGGTGATTGGGGAATTCACTTATCGTTGGTTTGGTTGGGAAGTGAATGGGAAGTTCACTAGTCGTTCAAAACAATTGTTTATGTATCTAATATTATTTTCAAATACGCATTTCAATCTATTTATTGTATTTATAGTAAATGTTGTTTTATGCAAAAGAACCATACAGCTAACATTTGTTCAAGCCTTGCATGAATACTATTTGCATACATTTCCCCACGGCTTGCTGAGTACATTCAAAGTACTCATGGCTTTGCGTCTGTGTTGTTTAATCTCCAAAGAAGAACCAGGGAACTCCGAGTTCTACCAGGAAGAGTACCATGAAGGTTTTGCGGATTAGGACGCATTCTCCACTCGATTGCCTGTGGGCATGTTGATTGGACATTTGAAGAGTTTCGTTATTTGTTTCTTTAGTCCTGCGTGGTAAGTTAAGTAAACGTTGACCATAAGGTCCAGTTATTATTATTATTTGATACTTTGAGATCTTTTTAGTTAAATTGAATAAATGGATGGTATTTCATCACTGTTTGCCTGTGTGAGCTAGCTACTGATATGAGACTATACAGAATATACAGAGGGTTCCTGAGATGCATTTTAGGGTTCCTGAGATGCATTTTTGGGTCCCGACACTGTGGCACCTCTTGTTGGGCCATAGGCTATGCAATGAATGAGCTAACTTATCTCATGAATGGGCCGATTTAGCCTATGTGGCCCATATGGCCGGCCACCTAGGGCTTTAGGTACTATTCACATGGCATTATTCATGCATGAAGAGTGCTGCCACCCCTTCCTCTTCCTCCTTTACATAGTGACCGCCATCCCTTTAGTTGCGCATGTTTTATTGATTGAAGTTTAGCTTTGCTACTTTATATTTTGTCCTCTTGTTCGGCGATATCAACAACGACATTGTTCTTTGGAACCCTACTTATCAATACAATATTAATTCCTATTCGCAATTTCAGATCGCTATTTATATCGTTCTTACGTGCTTCTTTGGTGTATGCGGGAATTGATATTTGTGATCAGGTCATCCAGGTATTCGTTACAGGTTGATAACGACTTGTCGAGCAGTTCAGCGATTGCATGGTTTTGAGCCTTGTGAGTTCGTAGCCAGGATCGTGAGAGTTGAACGACTACTACCGAATTTACCTTCTCATCGAAAGATCGAGTCAGAACAAGACCTTCGTGGTTCATCACAACCCATAACCAACATCAAGCCACTAGCTAGTGAAGTATGGTTGGGGCCGGATGAATCCAAGAGGACGTTTGTCGCCGTCCAAATCAGTGCCACCATCATCCCCACAGAAGGACAAAGCCATACACAAGTTCGTTAAGCAACAGACCTCCATTAATTAGCAAATCACAGACTCCAATGCGGCGAGACCCAAGCCCATGCCAAATAAGATCCCTACACAAACCTCCTGAAAAAATATTGCCCAAAATACATTGGCACTTGAATTTCCTAACCTACCTAGTATGGTTATCAGGATCGCGATACAGATCATGGGATGGTACAATCCTACGAAGCTGAAATGACACGGATCGATATATGGATCAAAATTTCATAGGATAGTGATCCTGAAGGTAGGATCGCATAGAATCGGGTAGAATAGAGTAGAATCATGATCTTGAAAACAAACTATATCACTATATAAAATTTAGTATCACATATTATTAATTTAAGTTGTAATATTTTATTTTGCTTTGTTTGTGATGTTTATGTGTTGTTCTAAGGTAAAATATATTTTCATTAACATATTGTAGTTTTAAATGATTAGTTTATTTTAAACATAATCATATACGGTTAAAAACCTTAATTGAATGTAACATGAACAAGTGTATCCAAATTTACAAAATCAAATTCAAAATTCCATTAAAGACTTGCATATTTCAAAATATAATTTAAGTTTTATATAAAATATGCATGCTTTAAAAAATCTGGTAGAATCGTGATTCTATGATCTGATACTGTCAAATGAAAAACGATCCTACCTAGGATCGCTATTCTGACAACCTTGTCTGGTATCCCACAAACTTCATTTGTAAGAGCATCTATAATAGTCTATGTCACTTGTTACTAGGGGATGAATACATCAGCATTTAGGTGATATAGAGGAGAGATGGTGAGGAGAGAAAGCAAGTTGTTATTTGAGACTTGCTTGTTATCTAAAAACTTATTTTATGGGTAGCAAGTAAAGTATCAATTAAAATCTTAGATACAAACTCAAGAAACAATTTATTAGAAGGTTTGTTCTTTTTATTAGATTGAGTACTCTCTTCTCTTAATAACAAACTATTATAGATACTCCAACCGAATGAATCAGGAAAACAGGGGGAAGTAATGAAAAGGTCCAGATCATCCGGAAGACTAGTTGGAAAAGCGTGGTCAGAGCATGCATTTACTCGTGCCTTCCGTAATTTCCCGCTCTTTCGACGAAAATGGTTTGGTTTTCTCTATGGGCGGTGGACAAAACTCGCGCGGTTACGCCTGGGCTGCATGCGTTTCCTCGTGACTGGATTCTGCCACTTGTGCACCTGCACCTGAAACGAGCTTAACGTTGCGTGGCATGCACCGGTCCCGTGCTCCCGAGGTTCAAATCCCAGCGAGTCTCAACAGTAAAAAAGAAGCAATTTTGCTTACCATTAAGTGTGTGTTTTAAGATGTAGTCTCACAGTATAAAAGTACTTCCTTTTTTCTCATATCCTCCTATAAAAGCCCAACCCATTACAGACGTTCATCGCACCAAACTCACAGCAAAAGAAGAAATTTTACAGTATCATTCCAATGTCGGACGAGGTCGAGAGGAGGCAAGTCAAGTGTCGGCAAGACTACAAAGCTATCGTTAAGCAGGTAGTGATCTCATCACCTCGCATAAACGGTGTTCTACTCTGGTTGATGCAACCTCTGTGTACCAAGCTCGGTGACGACAGAGTATGCTGGATTTTACTTGGTTCAGATTCAAATGTGTATAGACTTTCTCCTAGTACTACTTGAGTTCTCGATGGAATGTAACTGGAAGCATCCGATTTGCCCAAAGTACATGGACAATGTTATCCTTTTCAGCGTTCCATAACTATTTCTTCCTTTCTGTGTGCCTTACAGTGCCGGCAGCTGATGGAAAAGCTGGAGGAGAAGAATGCACCACAAAAGAGGAAGAAACGTTCAGCGGTAAATTCTCGTGCATATCCACATATTCTTGTGCTTGTTTCCAAATTTCGATCAGAAATAAGCATTTTGTGCCAAGATGAAACGAAAAATTGAAATTTCCTATAACACTAGTACAAGTTCTACGTAACCAAAATTCCTGCTGAAAATTGGGCTCTGTTTCCCTACCTGCAGAACTCTGAAGCCGAAAAGACTACTGCCGCCGTCCCGGCCTCGTCTGAGAAAATGGACCGCAAGGAACTCGAGGAGACCATCCGGGGGTTCCTAAAGGAGCTTGAGTGAAGCGGCTCGTGGATGGATTGGGTGCATCATGCATGGAGAAGGGCAATGCGCCCATGCCATCTATACGAGACAACTAATCACTACTCTGAATTTGCATAAGAAGGCGAATTGTTTTCCATCTTTCGTAGTTATCTAAATGATGAAGCTAGGTGTATCTATATATATATATATATATATATATATATATATATATATATATATATATATATATATATATATATATATATATATATATATATATATATATATTTCGACATGTTCCCGTCCAAGTTGTGATTCTGAGCTGCTGAATAAGCTCCTCGGGCTGTGTTTGTCAGGTGTGTGGTATTATTTGCTAGTTTGCTTCGTTTGAATTCCATTGCTTATGCGTGTTGTTTTATCTGAATCACACGGGGTGAAGCACAGGTTCCTATCTACTCTGTTTGGTTTCGGGCAAAACGGGAAGCAACAAACATTCCAAAGCGCTTTTTTTAAGAAATGGGAGAGCACCCAAATTTCATTAAGGAAACCAAGATAAACAGGAGTAGCATACGAACTGCTACCAGGGTACTCAGCAGATAATTCCAAAGCGCTTAATGGAAAGCATTCAAGTCATTCTCTTCATATATATTTCTCCAAATTATAACTTTCTTAACCTTTGTGCTTAGTCGAGAACTCAAGATATAATACTCACTCTGTTTTGAAATATTTGTCTATTACCTTAGATAATATATTGTTTTGCGGTGTTTTTCCACGATAAAATCAAAGAGTCCACTTATTGCAATATTTTCACTCTATGTTCCTACTTTAAATTGTAAAAGAGGTTAAGTCTTGTACTATGTAATTTGACTATTTGTTAGATTTTAGCCCTTTCTTAGACTATGCGCATGATGTTTTACAAAAGAACCGGGGAAAGTTCGTCGTTACGTTTCTAGCGTCCTATGCCTCCCGGTTAGTGCTAGTATTAGGCAGTACTGAGCTCTAAAATCGTTGCATTTCTAGCGTCCTATGACGTCTCAGCGATCAAGATCGACATTACGAGGCATGACTCAGCCACAGATGTAAGGAGCATAGGTGCTCACAAATACTACACGATTGATGCGGGGCCTGGAATACGATCTTATCCATAAACCCATAGTCAACTAGTACCATAATTTTTCTTACATGAACTGGTGGTGCAGTAATCGATTGATTCTCCAAAAGGGATCAATCAGTGTCGACACTCGACAATCATAGTTGATCAATTATTGGCCACTGCGACGCGGAAACTCGCCACATCAAAAGAGGTGACGCGGCCTTCGCTTTTGGGCCTGGCTATGTGTTGCTATTTGACTGGCTACAGGAAAATACTAGACAAGTTGCGTCGGACTGTGATGGCCGAACAGCCCTAGCTTGGTTGTGCTGTGTTCAAATCCAGGTTCTTTTCGGGTTTGAGATGGACGCGGCAACGGAAGAGGCGCATTAGGCCTCGTACGTCCATTCAATCATCAGACAGAACGGCTTAGATTAATAATATACAGTATTGATGATACATTGTTAAATAGTAAAATCGATACCGTGTTTTTACACATAGTAAACTTATAGTGTTTTGCTTTAGTTTACTGTATAGTGCTGTAGCAATTCACTGTTGCTACAAAATCACTAGGTAGGGCAATTTCACCTATTTCAAACAGGAGAAATCCATCACGCTAACATAATTTCAAACCTGCTGAAATGTTCTTGGGCTGAGGATGAATTTATACACGGTGTGGGGTGACCGGGCAATGACACATCATTGCCTGTACACGCTAACGCCTCCAGTAAGCTAAGCCCAGCAGAAATTTCTCTGGCGCACTGGCTATTATTGGTGTGACTTCTTGGCCAACGTAATACTGCTGCTACAACAACTGCCAGTTGTTTTGTCAAATCAGTTGGCATTGACACCGCGCAACAATAGCATATTCCCTTCTTCCCGCCGTAGAATTGGACCCAATGCCCGGCGTACATGTAGACTGCGTAGTTGGTGTGTAAAAGGGGAGTCGCCAGTGATGTCTGTGCTGATCGAGATAAGGACAGCGCACTTGAAGAAATAAACGTCATCCATTAGTCTGCTCCGTGATAAATCATTTTTACTCGCGTAAGCACAATATAAACAAGTACTAATTGATTGATCGCTTGCATGCTGTACAAGAATGCCATGCATGTCATGCATCAGCATTCTCTCCAAAAATTACATATACCATCAACGAACAATGAGCGGTGGTCCTCTCTCTTCTCTCCAAACCAAAAGGTTGGCACACTGTCAAAAACACCAGCTACTACCAGCCACTAATAATCAACATTAATTAATGTCGATCCTGATCTGTTAAAGCGAACAGCTAGCTAGTAGCAGCCACGTCCGGGTCAGTCCTGGAACCCGGTCTTCTTCCAGACCGCGTCGCGGACCTTGAGCGTCCTGCCGATCCCCATCCCCTCGTGCACCGACAGCGACGCGGCCCGGCGCCGCCACGCCAGCTCGTGCGGCGGCACCACCACCCCCGCGTCGATGTCCTCGTCGTCGGCGTCCACGTCGAGCTCCCAGTCGCCGGCGTGGTGCCCCCTGTACTCCTCCCCCAGGATCTTGGACCAGTCCGGTATGTTCACCGGCAGGGACCCGTGCGCGGCGCCGCCGCCGGTCCTGTCCGCCGGCTTCGTCTTCCGCCCCGGCCGGGCAGCTGGGACCGGACGAACCCGGGGTAGCTCCACCGCCCTGGGCTCGACCTCGGCCGGATTGAACGCACCCCAGACGTCCGACTCGTCGAACTCGTCGGACGTGCCGGGGCCTGCCGGTGCCGGGCACCCCGCGAAGCCGTGCGAGGACGGCGCGAACTGACGGTACGCGAGCTCTGTCGCCGCCGACCGCGTGCTCCTCGCCATTGTCCAATCGTGCCGCAACCTGCTCTACGTACCGCTCGCGTGGAGTATTGAGATCGATGAAACGTGACGCGCAGATCGTACAAGGAGGCAGAGGAAGTAGGAGGCGTGCTCTAGTGGGTCGGTTGGGATTTATAAGAGCCGGAGCGGAGGGACGAGAGCGGAAAGCGGAAGAAGATAGCGGATAAGACCGTTTATGGAATGACCGTTTTACCCCCTCCTCGTTTTTGGATTGCTACGAGGACGGTAACCGCAGTCGTGCCACTGTGCGCTGGGCCCCTTCCACGACTTCGCCTGGGTCCGGGCGTACGTGTCACTAAATCTGTAACTCATCGCCGTTTCTGTGGTTACGAACGTATGGCGCGTTTGGGATTGGGGTAGTGCTGGCACGTTGCTATTGGCAGTTGCTAATGCAGTGGACCTACTGTTTTTTTTTTGAGTCAGCAATCCCTCAATCTGTTCGTTCATATTAAAAACTTAGGTCTCTAGCTAACGTTGACAGCAAAAATGTCTCCAGGGCAGGCCGGGTCCAAGGCCCGCTTGTATGAGACTGCCAGTCTATCACACGTACGCACTTACCCGATCGTTATCTCTGCCTTGGTCCTGCATGCATGCTGTCGCTTTCGAGGAGAATGCACGCATCGAGGGCCGTAGTAGAGCCAGTCGCCTCGCGGTCGTGGGCGTACGTGTCGCCTCCGGAGTGGCTCTACCCCCGACATCCATCTTTTGTCATTGGTTCCTCCATACATAAATAGAAAGAGAGTAAATTGAAAATGTATAATACAATAAATTTAGTATCTCACTGATGGATAATGTGCCCCAAATATCCATAAATATGTGAGTACTGATCCGTAAATAAGAAATATCAAATTTAGTGATACAATATTAAATGATATCATCTTACCACTAATGCATTGATTTCCTAATGTAGTATCTTAAACTATTTTATTTAATTACATCTACATTAGATTCATGCCGAACTTTTTTGCTTCAGTTTGGATCTATAGTTGGATTAGCTATCTAAATTGAGACAACTAGTCAACCATTAATAAACAAACTCTCTCTTCATTAACTACGGTTACACATTATTATTTTGCCATACTATCAATTAAACAACAATTTGCATCAATTCATCAATTACACATTTGCGTTAATAATCAATTCATCAATCTTCAAATCAACCTATATTTGCAACATACAACAAAATTATGGATCTGGATCTGGGAGAGAAGCTCGCTGCCTCATAGTCTCACAGAGGACAGAGGTCACAGAGCCAAAAAATGACAGAAGCACTGCCGCAAGCCCGCACTGCCTCAGCCGGTCAGCCCTCACTTCATTCAATTCCTCAACAGCTCAACGCCTCAACTCCTCAACTCTTCAGTCATTCGGTCATTCCTCAACCTCAACTCCTCAAGACTCAAGTCACTGGTGGATCTGTTTTAGTGTTCTTTGATTGTATTTGGGCCGACTGGGCCTTAAGCCACCGTCTCCAACTGGGGCTTAAGCCACATGCCTACTGCCCACTTGTTTTCTTCAACTGCGGCTTTCTTCAACCTCTGGCCGACTCGCCACTCGCCGATTCTTAATGCTCACACCTCAGTGGACAGTGTAAAGTACAATGGTGGGAATTAGGATAATATCTAGATCACACGTTTTTACCTTGGTCCTGCATGCATGCAGTGCTTTGTAGAAGAAAATAGCATTTGTGTTGTAAACGTGGGGTTCCTCCTGTACCTAAGGGTGTAAAACGAATTAGGATAATATCCAGATTTTTTGTGTTGTAAAGAAAATATAAAACGGATACGGATTCAGACAGTATCCAGATTTTTTTGTCGATACGAATACGAATGTGGTATAAAAAATATGATCGAATACGAATATAGATAATATCCGGATTCCACAGTTTTATTTCCCTTATCATCTAGTCCACTAACATTTTTTTGTGTTGTATTACTATATTGCTTGTGGGAATTTGATATGTTATTCCATATATTGGAACTCTATTTGTAGATGTTTGAAATTTGATGTTCTTATGTGAATCTTCATCATATTTTAGGATATTCGAATTTGACCGAATTGAACAAGTATTCGATTTGTATTCGTGTTTGAGTATATTTATATTTGTATTTATTTATAAAATATAAATACAAATATGGTATCGATCCGTTTTCACCCCTACCTTTACCATGGTGGGGCGCGTACGGATTAGCTCGGGGAGATCCGTATGTCCGTCCCTGCATGCGTTTGGAGCCAGGCAATGCAGTGCAAACAGACGTAGAGATCGAGCCTCTCGTTTGCAATTGCAACGGTATGTATGATAGCACTGTCATTTCAGTCGTGGTTAGTGGCTGGTATTGTATTGCATTGGCAGACAGACGAGGTAGGGCCGAGTTGCTGCTGGTGCATGCGAGGTGCGGCATCGTGGAAATTTTCGTTCAGAACCCACGTGCAACAGCAGTCAGCACGTACAGGGGCGTAGAGCGGCTCTAGCGGTGTAAGCCGGCGCAGCGCAAAGCTTGTTTGCTCCTTATCAGTTCGTCAGTTGCTCCGAAATCTGAGACGAAAGGAAGAGAAGGCGGATGACGTGGTGATTTGGGTCCCTCAACGGTGGGCTGAAAATTTAGCGGCGCGAGTACGAGCCGTGGCCCGTGGAGGCGAGCGTTACCGGCCGCGCTTGATTTGGTTGGCGAATGCATGTGGTGCCGGCGAAAATGCACGGGCCAGCCCACAGTGCTAGGCCTTCGCGAAATGGCGGGTAGGCTGTTCAATCGGTTGGTGTTTTTTGGAACACTCTATGGTAGGCTCACGGCCGACCTGAACTTTTACTCAATGTGTTGGTGTGCTCGGCCTAACCTAATCCGGCCCGTTTCGGTGCGCAATGCGATACTGGTATCGTGGTGCAAGGCGATGGTCCATTTAAGAGCATCCGATTTTTTTTAGCCACAGAGTGGCCACCTCTGAGGCCCGTCAACTGGTACCATTATACAAGCTTATCGTGCCCTTAATTGGACATAATACACCCGCCGGCTACCGGAACTTCTCTGTTCTTGTTCAGGAGGCCTGTAAAGAACTAAGCGTATAAGATGTCATATATAAAACCTGCAGCCTTGACCTCGGAAGAACAGCACTGGCTCAGGCGGTTTGTCCTCTCAAGCGAAGATTACTTTTTACTGTTGGTGAAATGTTTTAGAGGTAATCATAGAGATGATTGTATCACGTCTATATTTATGAGTTATAGAATAAATGTTATGTGTAGATCATCTTGTATTAAGATCTGTCCGATATAATTTATGTGTATTCGGGAATCGTTATGTCCTGTTAGGAGACGCTGACGACTTGTGGTCAAAAAGTGTTGTTGAGTCACACCGAATACGCATGAACCTACAGGGTCACACACTTAATGGGTTAGAACAAACGTGTTCGGATAGGATCCGTCATGGAGCCTATATAAGGGGATGCACAAGGCTGTTAGGATAAGAAGCGAGAACGACGTGAGTTGCTCCACCAAAACCCTAGCCGTCATCTTCTCGAGAGTCCTACTATGCGAGTTGGTGCTAGCATACTGGCGTACGATGTTCTATCTCTGGACGTGTAGATACTGTAGAGGCGCTGCTGCGGTTGATGTTGCACTTAAGGACGATCCACGATCTTCAACAAAGGAAGACGATCGGTTGCTGGAAGAGACGATCGGCATCGAGTATGTTGGACGATCGACTACGACCACTATATTGACGCGCTTGATGTTGGATCCGGCTGTTCCAAATTTTTTCCACTGCACTACGATTCTAGTGGTAACGATATATGATCTTTTGCTTGTATGGTTTTCTAGTTTACATGGTAGAATTTTTTAATTACCAGCTAGTGTAGCCTATCTGTATCCCTCCGTTTCCTTCATACCAAACTGTGCTATACACAACGTGACCTCCAAGTAGAAGAACACCTATGACGTGCCATTGGCTTTCCCGTCCTTTTCCAGCCCAGCCCCAAATCTTCACATGCTTACACAGGTCGATCGGGACCAATTGCTACTGCTCGGTAGAACAGCACAACGACGCAGACGAATTCAGTGGATAGCGTAGAATACAGTATATCTGTGTGCTATCATATGCTTCTGCTGCTAAACAAGAATTTTTTTTTGTATTTGGCCTCTTGCCGTCACCTCAATAGCAAACATAGCCCCCATCGCACCGTATTTTCAAATCTAGCCCCGTCCTGATCGCGGAAGAATGCGACGGCGACACTGTCTCATCTGCGGTCGGCGAGCGCGGCAAGCGCAGCGACGCAGACGGAGGAGGCCGGTGGCCGCGAGGCGAGGCGGCGTTACCTTCCGCGCTTGGCAGCGCAGAAGACCAGTGCAGGCGCAATCTCATTTTGCATTGCATTAGCATTAATTAGCATTAAATGCATTCACATTTTGCATTTTAGCACTTCATGCGGTCAGCCACCGCAGGAAGTCGGCGCCCACCACGTTCCGCGGTCCGGCAGTATGAAAGAGCCCGGAGCCCACCACCTTCCGCGGTCGCCGCTAGTTCCCGCGTCAGGAGAATTACCGCGCTGGCCACCGAGTTTCCGCGGCCCCCGAGCGCGGAAATGGATACGTGTCGAGCTCGGGGCATTCCGCGCTCGGGAGGGGGCTACATTTACAAATACAGCGTCACGGGAGCTATTTTTGTAATTTACATGGCGTCAGGAGGCCAAAATAAAAAAAGAATTCGCTAAACAACAACGGACTCTTGTCCTGCGTCGCCAGTACACATGTAGGGAGGCATCAGAATGATTGGGGCCGTGAATGGGACCTGATGAGCCGCCCGGCTCTTCCCAGCCACAGGAGCGTAGGTGGCAGCACCGGATTAGCCGGCCGCGGCTTTCGCGTAATCTGAAGGCCACCGTTCACCCACGTGTCGCCTCACCAACATTTGTATGGACGTAACGTATGAGAATTGAGGGTACGTATGTTGCGCATCTCGAGAGGGTAGCTAGAACGAAAAGCTGAAACAAATTAAACGAAAAGAAATAGAGGAGAGGGCATCAAGGTAGGGTCCACCGAAGAAATCCTACAAGAATATTGGCAGACGGGAGAACGTTCTGTACCTCTCTTTTGTTGTTAGAGCGCGCTGTCTTTGTATGCGATGATTCGCTGTCCTTGTTATTATTGGCATGCAATTAAGTTTCTGAGCATCTATATTGGTGGATAAGTGTACGGAATTTGTTTTTTGGAAGATAAGGCTACGCATACTGAATTACCTTTTTAAAGATAAGACTACCGAATTGTTTAGGCTAATTAATCGACACCAAAATGTGCTGCTAGCTGAATTTCTTTGCGTGGGAACCAAGCAATCATTGGCTTGAAAGGGAAATTCACCAGTGAACTGGGAAAGAACAGAGAAAAGATAATTAGTAGTTTATATATGCGCGAAATTAGCAAGTCCCATATCTTATGTGTAACTTTTGCGTGTTGCTTTTAAGGTGATGACAACACCATGGCAACTTCATCTATATTTTACTCAGAACATGGTATAGTATTGCTTCTATGCTCTCTCTAAAACGAAGTTCCATCAATCTTAAGCACTATGTTTAGTAGAAGAGTAGTGGTTGCTTACAACTTACAAGTCGAACCATCCGTGTAGTACTGCTATTAGTTGCATGTGTGCATGTGTCACGGACTCATGGTTCACTGCGCACTTACCTTAAATCTCCATCCTCAAGCTCCTAGCTAAAGGCATTAGCATATACCATCACTGAAACTGGACCACTAATTAGAAGCAGCCAACAGTGATGTACTTTCAGACCTTTTTGCTCATTCTTTTGTCAGAGCAGTACATTAGTACGTAAGCAGTTAAGCACAGCTAGCCCTTAGAATAGCCCCTCCGATCAATCACCAGCCACCAGTTAGTCTGTCTAATGACGTAATGATGAGAGTTTAGTCGGTTGTGGGCGGCAAATTATAACCCCAAAAAACTCCTAACCAGAAACCCTTACCTCTAACCAATAATTAATCAGTCTCGCGCTAAACTAGCCATCGTTGAGCAGATGAGCTCGTCCTCTCCCTGGAACGAGCCATCCTCTCGCGTCCCATATATACCTTGCCTCTCCTGTCTCTTCACACCACAAGTGCAGCAAACACTAGCAAGCGCATAGCGGCTGGTGCGTAGTGCTCTAGCTACAGAGCAGTAAGTTAGTTGGCTAGCTAGCATGGCGAAGGACATTGAGGCGTCGGCGCCCGAGGGGGGCGAGTTCTCGGCCAAGGACTACACGGACCCGCCACCGGCGTCGCTCATCGACGTCGAGGAGCTGACCAAGTGGTCGCTGTACCGCGCGGTGATCGCCGAGTTCATCGCCACGCTCCTCTTCCTCTACATCACCGTGGCCACCGTCATCGGGTACAAGCACCAGTCGGACCCCACCGTCAACGCCACCGACGCCGCCTGCAGCGGCGTCGGCATCCTCGGCATCGCATGGGCCTTCGGCGGCATGATCTTCATCCTGGTCTACTGCACCGCCGGCATCTCAGGTCCATCCATCGATCACTAATTGTCGATAGCTAGTGCATGCATGGACGTAACTAACTGTTCTGTGCTATGCGCACGAATTAACGCATGCAGGTGGACACATCAACCCGGCGGTGACGTTCGGGCTGTTCCTGGCGAGGAAGGTGTCGCTCATCCGGGCGCTGCTGTACATCATCGCGCAGTGCCTTGGCGCCATCTGCGGCGTGGGGCTCGTCAAGGGCTTCCAGAGCGCATACTACGTGCGGTACGGCGGCGGCGCCAACGAGCTCAGCTCCGGCTACTCCAAGGGCACCGGCCTCGGCGCCGAGATCATCGGCACTTTCGTGCTCGTCTACACCGTCTTCTCCGCCACCGACCCCAAGCGCAGCGCCCGTGACTCCCACGTCCCGGTGAGTACATACATGTTTCGCTAGCTGCATGCACCCGTAACCGTACGCTCCCGCAATTAATGATGGATGACTAGTACTTGTATTGTACCTGGCGCTACAAAGACCATGGCTTTAGATTAGAGAGTACAGAGTACACTGTAGAGTTGAGGCTTATGGCCAATTGCAGAACTGGTTATTGCTGCAGGAAGTGTCGAGAAAGGCTTTGACATTACTGGCCTTTTGACTTAGCTTTGAGACAACTTGCTTAATTTAATTTAGTTATGTTCGTTTGGGAGTATATTACAAAAACAAACCCATTGTCGAGAAATTAAAATACCAGGAATTGTATAGGGTCCTCAAGGAAAGACTGAAACAAAAAATTTCAAGATTTTTATAACACAAAACTGACGGATACACCCTGTGATCAATTTCAGTCTTTGTGCCAGGTTTACCTATAGTGCAAGGTGCATACCATATTTAATTCGTTTACAAAACCAAACTTAGGACATGATGATTCAAACGAACACCTTTCCCCCTAAAGGCTAGGGGTAGGAAAGGCAAATTTAAAGATACAAGGATCCTTACAAATAATTTAAGGAAATATATAATTGACTTTTTACTAACTTTTGGATAAAACTTGGCCAATCAGTAGGCGATCCAAGTAAATGAAAACGACCATACACAATCTCTCTCATATGTAGGTATGTGCAAGTGTGTAATGAAAATAGCATTGATATTCGGTCATAGGCTCCTAGCATACTGTACATATAAGAAAAGACTGAATTTATAATACCCATACGAGCAACTAGCAAAATATTTTTTTGTGAGACAGCCCCAGACTTACCTGTTCATACAGAATGGATAATACTAGAACAAGAGTTAGGCCAAACACTGTCCAAGCATCCTAACAAATTAAGCATTTTAATATCACCTAAATTACACAATTAATCATGCAATACTTATGGTCTCAATTGTACAAACCACTCAACATCAGGCACATGTGCAGATGTATCTTCTTCCTGGATCGATGCATTGCATGCCAATTAGCAGCTATGAAGATTCTCTCGCGTAGGCAGCACTTGTCAGTAGTCCCAGTCTGCCTTGCCATCGTCGTCTACGTACAGCAAATGTGAGGTGGCAAATCGCAAATGATTGTGAGGATATATTCCATGGATAGGAACAAAGCGCAAAAACCCAATAGAAATTTCTGGTGAAACGATGGTTTCCTGCACGTATTTTTCCTCTAGATTTGGCGAACCATCCTTTCTAGGACCACAAGTTCAAATTTTTGTGTTGGTCTTGGAACAAAACGGGTGCTTTGTTTTGTCACTAGCTACAAGTGTTAGATTAGATTAGGATAATTACTCTGATAAAACGGATCAACCTGCTAAAATACAACTGTGATTGGTTGATGATTTGATATGAATTACATTACGCTTATCGATCTCTTCAGGTGTTGGCTCCTCTCCCAATTGGATTCGCGGTGTTCATGGTCCACCTTGCTACCATCCCCATCACCGGCACCGGCATTAACCCGGCGAGGAGCTTGGGGGCCGCGGTCATCTACAACAAGGACAAGGCCTGGGATGACCAAGTACGTACACAAACTATCCTGACAAATACATGCTATATATGCTACTATCTAGTCAAGAACTAGCATAATTTGTCAACTATTACTTCGCTCTGGTCACAACTCACAATCGATTAGTACTTGATAACTCAAGACTAAACTGACAACGACACGGGATATGTTTGATTAATTTCTCATTCTTAATAGCTAGCTAACAAACGCATGAATAGTCTAATGTAAACGAACGGCTCAGGATAAGGCTAGCCAAAATGAAACAGCTAGTTGGTGTCACCCCCAATTATTCTATTATCATTCGATCGATTTGTTTACAGTACTTGTTGAACTTATGTCTGGCATATGCATTCTCGACGCAATAAGGTACCTACATCTTGTTGTACACCATGGCACGATCAATCATTTAACTATGCTTCTTCTAACCATAACAAATCAAATCGTCAGAAGATAAGTAATAAAAGTTGCTCAGGATATCGTACATTATGCAAAACGTCAATAGTGAATGCGCTACTGCGTGCCAAGTGCAAGAGCAAATGGATGACATCCATTAATTATCTGTGCCATTGTCGTTTGTTTTGTGCAGTGGATCTTCTGGGTGGGGCCACTGATCGGCGCCGCCATCGCCGCCGCTTACCACCAGTACGTGCTGAGGGCCAGCGCCGCCAAGCTCGGCTCCTTCCGGAGCAACGCCTAAGTCGGCCGCTCCGGCCGGACGCACGAGGGGGCACTGAACTGTAGATATAAGTACAACAAGGCCGCCTCCAGCACATGCTCTAGCTGTTCGATCGTTCGCCTCTTGAGTCTCAGTCTTTGCATCACCTGCTACTGCTCTTCGGCTTGTGGATTCTACTGAATTATTATTACTCGTGCAATGGTGTCCACTCGTTCATATGCCGATGTATCCTGGAGTCCGCCATGTTTGCGTGCTTTATTTCTTCCGCGTGCTTTTTTAACTTGATGTATGTATGCATATGGAGAATTTGGAAATTAAAGAGTTATTATTATTATTATTATTATTATTATTATTATGTGCGATTTATAAACTACTACTTGGCTACTTGCATGTTTATAGAGTTGTGATCTCCAACACTGTATCTTACCCCTTCTCGCCTGTGTCCGTGAGGACCATGACTATGACTTCGTGAGGCTGCCGTGAATTATGAATATGATTGAAGATCGCAGAAAAAACATCAGTGTCAGACCATGCACATTCTGATATTTGCAGGAAAAAAACATCAAATGGATACATCCATCGTCGGCTCCGCCTTGCGTTGCTGTTCACCACCCACAAAGCCTAATCTGCAAACCGCCAACCCCATACGCACACACTAAGAAGAGGAAACAAAGATGGGGGAGTAAATCTTGGCGAACAGGGAAACTGAGTAAAAGTACAAGTCCATAGGTTAGCTGTCTCGACGCCGTCGACGACTAAAGGAGCGCTGTTAGACCATGTAGCTAGGTCTATGATATTTTAGTTGATGAATAATTGACAATGTTGGGTACTGATGTTATTTGAGGTATATGGCGTGTGTGGACTTATGTCGGTCAAGTTGGAAAGAACTTGTGCCGGAAAAATATGTTATTTTGGTCTTTGTATGTGCAGGGTAACTCGGAGGCAATCGTGGTCTACGGCGGTGACCGGGAGATGGCTTGATGCGAAGTCATGCTCCGGAGGGTCGAGGGTGCTGGAGAAGACGGTTGGGCTCGAGTTGGGGCGCATGGAGATCAAAGATGGATAATACGTGTTGGAGCTACGGAGAGATGATTTCTGCGGTCGGAGATCTCAGCAGGAGGTCAAGTGCTAGCAGCGGTGGTACACATAGGCTGGCCATGTTTTGGAAGTCTTTGTACGTGAAGCTGGAGGGAGATTAAGTGCTAATAGTGGCATGCATGATGGGCTGGGCCACATGCATGATGAGCTGCATAGAGGATGTTTTAATTGAGGTTGTACGTGAGGAGGTTTAGTTGGTCTGACCATAAACGTGTATGTGCGGGTTGCTAGCAGCGGCTTGTATATATATGTGCTAGCGGCGGCTTGAGAAGTGCAGCACTTTTGCTAGGGTTTTGTAGCTCTCGGCTAGCGGCGGCTTGTGTGCTACACAGGAGAAGGAAAAGTTGTTTTGCTGTAGCGGGCAACTTCATGAGAGGCTTTGCTGTTTGGCATTGAATGAATCCAGAAATCTTGTGTAGACTGTGGTGGCCGATGCTCTTGTTCAACGTGAGTCATTCATTCCGTGAGTTTGCAACTTCTAGTCATTCTCTTCATGTGAGTTCCAGTGCATGTGTTAGTTACTTGTAGCGTATGCATGTGTGAGTTGCGTTCTTCGATCAACTTCCATCGATATCTCGCAGTGCCTCCGCCGAACGCTCTGTCGAGCTAGTCTTGCCGAGCGTGATTTCTTTTCGATCGGCCGAGCGCTCTGTCGAGTTTAGTTTTTGTTGACAATATGTCTTCCTGTGTTTATTAAAAAGAATTAGTACCAGTTGTTTAGAGAGTTAGGGTTTAAAAATCTACCACAATCATTCACCCCTATCTGATTGTCATCAACGATCCTACAAGTGGTATCAGAGTGAGGTTGCTATGGCGTCAGAGAGGTATGTGAATCATCCTCCCATGCTAGATGGTACTGATTTTGCTTTTTGGAAATGTCGTATGCAAGCTTATATTGAGGCTCAAGGTAGTGATGTTTGGAATAAAGTTTCTAGACCTTATGTGGTTCCTGTTATTGTTCTTGATCTAAATAAAACTGATATTGATTTAAATGCCCAAGCTCGTAACTTGTTGTTTCAAGGGATTTCTCGCAAAGAATTTGATCGTGTAGCTCATATTAATTATGTCCACTTAATATGGAAGACTCTTTGCGATTATCATGAGGGAACCACTAAAATTAAGAAAGTGCGTAAAAATCTTTATCAAAAAGAATATTCTGATTTTGCTATGAAGCCTGGTGAATCTATTGATGATCTTTTTGCTCGCTTTGAAAAGATATTGAGCAATTTGCGTGGTGTTGATGTTATTCCTACTGATGAAGATAATGCAACTAAAATTTTGAGATCTTTAGGTTCTGAGTGGTTGATGGTTGTCACAACTATCAATCAAACTATCGATCTAGATACTTTAACCATGGATGATCTGTTTTCTAGATTGAAAACCTATGAGATGGAAGCTTTGCCATCTAAGATTGATAAATCTTCATCTTTAGCACTTGTGACTAACCCCGTGCAGGCTGCTTCGTCGAGTTCTTTTTCTTTGTCTGCTTTGTCTTCTTTTTCAGAGGAACAGTTCGAACAGCTCCCTGAAGAGGATTTGGTGTTAATCTCCTCACGGGCATACAAGGCACTCAACAACATAAGGATGAAAAAGCGAGGTGGTGTCTCTCGTTCGATCACGTGCTATGAGTGTGGCGAGCCATGTCACATTAAGTCAGAGTGTCCTAAGCTCAAAGGAAAGGTGAACAAGGAAGACAAGAATTACCGTCGTCGGCCATCAAGAACAACAACACCAAGGGTGGCAATTTCCGTCGCAAGCTTGCTGAAAAGATCATATCGGCTATTGAGAATCTTGATTTGAGTGATGTGGAATATGAGAGTTGCGACGACATCGACGACGATGATGATTCTAAAGGGAAAAAGAAGAACAACGACTTTACGGGCATGTGCTTCATGGCAAGAAACGACAACGACGACGACAATGACAGTGATCCCGATGAGGTAAGACCATCATATGATGAGCTTGAAGATGGTTTGATTAAACTTGTTATTGAATTGAAAAAGATTAAAAAGAAACTAAAAGAAAATAATAGTCTTGTTGAAAGCTTAAATTCTGAAATTAATAGACTTAGAGTTTCTATTCCTGATGATGAATCTTATGAGTCTTGTCAAGTTTTACACTCTGAGCTGGAGACTGCTAGAACAATTAATGCATCAACCTTGGTTCAACTTGAGGATGCAACTGCTAAACTTCACTACTACAAAACATGCCATACCAGACACCTCATCACAGACGGTTCCAAAGGAGCCGTCTGTGTTGAACTTATACAGACGGTTCCCTTTGGAACCGTCTGTGATAGTGCCTCATCACATACGGTTCTTATTATCAACCGTCTGTGATACTTCACAGACGGTTCATAATAAGAACCGTCTGTGATAGTGCCTCATCACAGACGGCTCCTTATACCAACCGTCTGTGAAGTATTACGCACGGTTGGAAGAAGGAGCCGTGCGTGATGAGGACACCTCATCACGCATTGTTAGTATAACGAACCGTCTATGATACTTCACAGACGGTTCGTGATACCAACCGTCAGTGTGTGTATCCTCATCAAAGACGGTTGGGATTAACAACCGTTTGTGATTTTGATTTTACCATGGCTTTAAATTTTCCTTACTCTCTGATTTTACCATGGCTTTAAATTTTCCTTACTCTCTGATTTTACCATGGCTTCAAATTTTTCTTACTCTCTGATTTTACCATGGCTTAGAGTTTTCCTTACTCTCTAATTTTACCATGACTTCAAATTTTTCTTACTCTCTGATTTTACCATAGTTTAGAATTTTCCTTACTCTCTAATTCTAAGCCATGGTAATTTTACTATGGCTTTCAATTTTCCTTACTCTCTAATTCTAAGCCATGGTAATTTTACTATGGCTTTCAATCTCTAATTCTAAGCCATGGTAATTTTACTATGGCTTTCAATTTTCCTTACTCTCTAATTCTAAGCCATGGTAAAATCAGTCTAAGCCATGGTAAAATTTGAAAGCCACGGTAAAATCAGACTATGGCTTTCAATTTTCCTTACTCTCTAATTCTAAGCCATGGTAAAATCAGTCTAAGCCATGGTAAAATTTGAAAGCCATGGTAAAATCAGAGAGTAAGGAAAATTCTAAGCCATGGTGGTAAAATTAGAGAGTAAGGAAAATTCTAAGCCATAGTAAAATTAGAGAGTAAGGAAAATTCTAAGCCATAGTAAAATCCAAATCACAGACGGCTCTTAATACCAACCGTCTGTGATGTGGTACTTATCACACACGGTTCGTATTAAGAAATCAGCGATGAGTTACTTATCACGCAGCGGTTCGTGATACGAACTGCTCAGTGATTTGTCATCCTGCACGGTTTTTGTATGAAACCGTCTCGTGATTCGCAGCAAGGAATTTGAAAATTTTGAAGCAGCGTGCGCGGAGGCAAAATATGTCCTTATATATTATGGCCACCTCCTATGGACGCCGATCTCGCACTCCGCAGCCCCGATCCTCCTCTGGGCTCGGTCCTCCTTGCTCCAGCAGTCCTCCTCCGAGCTCCGGCCGTAGCCGCTCCTCCGCCTCCCAGTAGCTCCTCGGCCCCCGCTACACCTCCAGCTCCGGTCCTCCCTTGCTCATGAGCCCCAACCTTCGACGTGGTCTTCTCCCCAACACCGAGAGTCGACGCGACACCAACACTCGACCTCCTCTAGTCCTCCTCTCGACGCGACGCCGAGTTCCTCCAGTCCTCCTCCGACGATGTCTCTAGTATATGAGGTTACATGGTACTTTTGTATATGAGGTTCTATTAGATTCAGATCCAGATTTGTATGTATGAGCTTGTGGTACTTGTGTTAGATTCATATTCAGATTCTACTTCTGTTGGTACTTGTATATGACCGAGTGTATGCATGTATCCATGAATCCATAGCTTGAGAAATTTATTGGGAGGTTTAGGAGTTGGGAATCCATGTATGTGTATCAATGAATCCATGTTTGGGAGGTTTCGGAAATGGCAGTGAATGTGTATGAGTGTATCCATGAAATGACTATTTTTTTTTTGCAATCAAAAAACCTATCACAGACGGTTCGGAACAAGAGCCGTCTGTGAAAACAGCTATCACAGACGATTGAACAAGAACCGCTCAGGATAATCAATATCACGACGGTTCTTGTTCGAACCGAATGCGCGATAGCCGCCTTTACGCGACGGCTCTTGTTCCAACCGCTCGGATAGTTTATCACTGACGGCTCAAAAACCGTCTGTGATAACCGCCTGTTATCACAGACGATTTTACATGCACGGTTGGAAACCGTCTGTGATGACAGTTCCGAACCGTCTGTGATGAGGCTTTCTGTAGTAGTGCTTGATGAACTAAGATTGACACATGATTCTTGTGAAGAAAAGTTAAAACTTGCAAATAGTAAAATTAAAAAGCTCAAGTTTAGTTCTCCTACATGTTTAGAGTCAAGTACTTCGAATGCTCAAATTAAAACTTGCTCTAATTGTGGGTTGCTAGAAGCTAGACTTAATTCATCACAGGAGACAATTCAACAGATGCTCTATCATGAGATAGCTTCTTGCTCTAACTGTCCTAAACTCACCATAGAAATAGAAGCTTTGACTAGACAACTTAATAATTTTGCTGAAAAAGAAAAGTTCACTCAGTCTAGTGCTTCTAAGAAGATGGTGAATGAATCTGTCACATGCACTGCTTGTCCTACTCTAGCTAAAGAAATTGAGTATCTTAAGGATACTTTAGAAAGATTTTCTTTTGGGAAGAAAAATTTGAATATGATTCTAGACAAGTCAAAAGTGAGTGTTAAAAATCATGGTCTAGGATTTAATTTTGTTGAGCATGCCAAGAATAATCCTCCTACAGTTCTTGAACCTGAAAATTTTGAAGTAAACTCTGAACCAAAACAAATTGTTTTTAAATCGGCTGGTATTGCAAAGGACTCATTTACCAGGGAGAGTCATCAAGACAAGTACCAATGCACTCATTGTGGTAGAGAAGGTCATTTGGTTCAGTTTTGCTTTCGAAAAGCAAAGAAAGAGAAGAAGGACAGGTTAAGAAAGATTTTCCATTCGGTAGGGGAGTGTGGTCAAGCTCCTCATCATTGCTTCGCTCCCTCTAAACAATTTTCTGCAGGTTTGGGAGTTTTTGCAACAGGACCAGACAGACCGGCGTTTTACACGCGGTCAGACCGGCAGGCGGTAAGACCGGCGTTTTACTCTCGGTTAGACCGGCGGTGTCCAGTACCTACAAGTTTTTTGTTTCCGCCTGCTTCTGCTCCTGTTCATCGTGTGTCTTAGTATTGGATTCCTAAACCTTATTTCACTAACCCTAGTACTGTAAGACCGATGTTTCCTGTGATGTAAGAATAGTTGACGAGGTTGGAGAACATGAGCCTGATTTCGTTCCAGTCTTTTACGTCATTGCTTGGTTGAAACACTTGATGATTCTTCACTTTCCTTATTGGCTTTCAAGAGATTTCACTTTCTGAGAGACCATGTGGAAAAGGTGATGTTGCTCTACACCTTATTAAGTTTGAATTTTGATTTGCTCTTTTGCGAAGTGAGTTGGGTGTGTTGCATCCTATGAGCTTATTCTGAGGGGGAGCTTGTTGTTTAAAATTTCAGAAGCTTTGTTTATTATACTTGTCAAACAATTCATCAAGTCCAAACCATTGAAATCAAATGAGTTGTAGAGCTTTCATTATCATATTTACTCATGTGCTGTGTAGCTTTGATCATGACTAGTTATAATCAATTTGCTACTTTTGAACTAAAGCGTGACATGGCGGAATACCTTGACTATATTGAGTGTAGTTACTACTTTGCGAGGTTCAACGAAAAGAATTAACTTGATTGTGAGTCTTATTTTAAATCTTGGCTGATCCTTGTATGTTTCTTATTGCAATCCTTTCTGCACTCAATTTGGCATGTGATATATATATATATATATATATATATATATATATATATATATATATATATATATATATATATATATATATATATATATATATATATATATATATATATATATAAGGAAAGAGTCAATTGCAAAGATGTATGCTTCAAGCATGCCATACATATATATGTATCTCTATAAAAAAACATGCTCAAATGAAAAGATGTATGCTTGAAGCATGCCATATATATATATATATATATATATATATATATATATATATATATATATATATATATATATATATATATATATATATATATATATATATATATATATATATATATATAATACAAAGCGATGCTCAAATGAAAAGAAGTGTGCTTCAAGCAAGCCAACAGTGAAAAAAGTATGGTACAAGTATGCCACATGCTTAAGAATTAAGTGTGGAGCAATAGGTTGCTACATGAGACTGCTAGCTCATTTAGATTTAAAGTTTGCTTCACTTTTAGGCTTTAACTTTTCATTGTGATATTGCATGGTGCTCTCTATAAGCGTTTTGGTAATTATTGAGATGCCTGTCATTATTTAAATTGTTTAATCATTCTAAAGATTTATTTTGACATTGCTATATGGTATATGACTTTATATGATCCTGATAGCTCTACTAAAAAATATGGCTTGGTTACTTTATTAAATCAATACAAAGTGACTTGGATAATCTACAAAGCTTCTTGATTTTTACTCTCATTGCTCTTTCTTAGAATTATTCTTTCTTTGATGCTTCTTGATGATTACATTGCCAAAGGGGGAGAAAATGGGAGAAATTTGCTTCTCTTGTATTGAGGGGGAGTTTTTCAGTTCCTTGTGTTGAGGGGGAGCTTTTCTGGCTTTTTGGCTTTTCGGCTTCAGTTCTTCACTTATATCTGTTTTGAAGCTTCTGTATTTTCCTATTACTCATTATGCTATCTTGAGGTGTTGTTAATGCATTCATCAAGGGGGAGATTGTTAGACCATGTGGCTAGGTCTATGATATTTTAGTTGATGAATAATTGACAATGTTGGGTACTGATGTTATTTGAGGTATATGACGTGTTATTTTGGTCTTTGCATGTGCAGGGTAACTCAGAGGCGATCGTGGTCTACGGCGGTGACTGGGAGATGGCTTGGTGCGAAGTAATGGTCCGGAGGGTCGAGGGTGCTGGAGGAGACGGTTGGGCTCGAGTTGGGGCGCATGGAGATCAAAGATGGATAATACGTGTTGGAGCTACGGAGAGATGATTTCGTGGTCGGAGATCTCGGCGGGAGGTCAAGTGCTAGCAATGTGGTACACATAGACCGCCATGTTTTGGAAGTCTTTGTACGTGAAGCTGGAGGGAGATTAAGTGCTAATAGTGGCATGCATGATGGGCTGGGCCACATGCATGATGGGCTGCATAGAGGATGTTTTAATTGAGGCTGTACATGAGTAGGTTTAGTTGGTCTGACCATAAACGTGTATGTGCGGGTTGCTAGCAGCGGCTTGTATATATATGTGCTAGCGGCGGCTTGAGAAGTGCAGCACTTTTGCTAGGGTTTTGTAGCTCTCGGCTGGCGGCGGCTTGTGTGCTACACAGGAGAAGGAAAAGTTGTTTTGCTGTAGTGGGCAACTTCATGAGAGGCTTTGCTGTTTGGCATTGAATGAATCCAGAAATCTTGTGTAGACTGTGGTGGCCGATGCTCTTGTTCAACGTGAGTCATTCATTACGTGAGTTTGCAACTTCTAGTCATCTTCTAGTCATTCTCTTCATGTGAGTTCTAGTGCATGTGTTAGTTACTTGTATGCATGTGTGAGTTGCGTTCTTCGATCAACTTCCATCGATATCTCGCAGTGCCTCCGCCGAACGCTCTGTCGAGCTAGTCTTGCCGAGCGTGATTTCTTTTCGATCGGCCGAGCGCTCTGCCGAGTTTAATTTTTGTTGACAATATTTCTTCATGTGTTTATCAAAAAGAATTAGTACCAGTTGTTTAGAGACTTAGGGTTTAAAAATCTACCACAATCATTCACCCCCCTCTGATTGTCGTCAACGATCCTACAAGCGCGCTTCTCGCCGGTGTCAGGTTGCCGAGCTTCGGCGATCTTCTTCACGGTGACCTGCACAGTACTGCTCGATCCACCATGGATCTGCGATCCAGAAGAAACATGTCTCGGCCTAGGGAAATAATTCCACGAACGTCTGGCCCAGATACATAATTCCCACGAACATCCGCCCATGCACGTTCAGCCCAGGGACGTCAAGCCCAGGCACAATTCCCACGGACGTCCGCCCGACGTACTTCTAACCCATAGAGGCAATTCGCACGGACGTCAAGCCCAGGCACAATTCTACGAACGGCCAACCCATGCACGCCCCTTACGTACTTCTAACGAATGTCCGAACGTCCCATGCACGTCCAGCCCACGGAGGCAATTCCCACGGACGTCGAACGTCCGACCCACGCAATTCACGGACATCGCCAGCACCTAGGGCCACGCAATCTCAGGAACATCCGACCCACGGACACAATTCTCACGAACGTCCGGGCCGCATACGTCCAGCCCAGGGGCGTAGTTCCCACCAACGTCCAGCCCACAGACGTAATTCCCACGAACGTCCGGGTACTATTCAACGCAGGAAGCAAAAGCCTTCCCCCCGGACGCTAGCAAGTCCACGCCACCGCTGTGACGCTGTCGCCGACCGACAGTCAACTGCGTGCCGCGCGCGGAGCGGTAATGGCCTGGTCGCTAAAACCAGGTCTGAACGCCGTGGCCACTTTCTTGCGCCAGCCCACCACCAGTACCCAGTACGTGCTGAGGGCCAGCGCCGGCGCCATGCTCGGGTCCTACCGGAGCAACGCCTAAGCTGGCTCCGGCCGGACGCGAGAGGGGACTAAGTGTAGATGTGAGTACATGAAGGCCGCCTCCAGCTGTTCTATCGTTCGCGTCTTCAGCTCAGTCTTTCTTTGCATCAGCAGGCAGCAGCCACTTAGGGTGCGTTTGGTTCGTTGAATCATTTGATCCTGAACCGTCTGGTACGGGAAATGAGCTCGTTCAGGTGTTTAGTTGGTTGAATGGAGCAAAACCATTCGAGATGAGATGGTTCAAGAAATGAGAATATTCCATGTTTATGCTGTATCATCCCGTTCGGGAAAAAATCCCGAACCACGTCGTTCACTCGAATTCCTAGGCGCGTACGGAAAAAATAGTTTGATTTACGAGCTTCAAATGACCATATTATCTAAACCGAGTATCCGATTTGCGATCCGATTGAACCGTTGTATTCCTTGTCATTTAAATCAACAAAATAAGACCACTTTTGGCATATTTTATTGCAAAAAATATCATTCATATATCATCATATCCCACCAACCAAACACTATCTTGAATCATTCAGGATCATTCTATCCCACTAACCAAACAAAATAATGTATAATCTTATCCTACCAACCAAACACCATACTTGAATCATCTCATCCATAACGATTCCATCCTACCTGTACCATCCCATCCCATTTAACCTCATCCCACCAACCAAACGCACCCTTATACTCTTCGGCTTGTGGATTCTACGGGTACCTTATTTCTTCCAAGTATGCTTTTTTTTTACATGTGGAGATTTTGGAAATTAAAAGGTTATTATTATTATGGCGATTTATAAGGTACTACTACTTGCATGTGAGTGTGACTCTGCGAGCTGCCGTGAGTTATGACGAATTTTTTTAAAAAGTCGAGCCCCACTGATACATACATACACAGCTTGCGGTGGTAAGTGGTAAACTGGTAACTTTCATGAGAAGAAGAAAAGGAAAAGGAAAAGAGCGTCAGGAGGGGCTGGGCATCGGTAAGGTCCAATAAGAAAGTTGCACAGCTACACCATATTTAGTGGGCCGGTTTCTTAAGTTCAAAAAATTAATGGGTCGCTTTCTTGCCCAATTTTGCGATTCTGACACGAACCCTGCGCTGCTTTCTCCCGCCGTGCCGGCTCGGGTTTGCATCTCGCAGCTTGAAGCCGTTGGGCCCAAGACCCCGGCCTGCGCACGAACGTGGAGAACGGCGATGCGACATGCCTGATGCCTTCGCTGGGCCTCTGCGTCAACGGGAGCGCGACTGCAACTTCACTGAGACGAACGCCGCGCCCCGCGGCGTACAGCCGGCCGGCGGCCGGTTCGTGATTGCTACCCGCGACCGACTCCCTCCGCCGCGGCTGTTCTCTGATGATGCGATGCGATGCACCGAAAGCGGAAAGCCGCAAGGTTCCATCGAGCCTGCAACGCCCCGGCCGTCGTTCTCCCGGAGACCCCCACCCTGGTACGCGTGCGTGGTACGAGTACGATCTTGACGTCCAAGCGCCGTGGACGACGACCACGGCTACCGATGGCGCAGTCCACCACTGTGGCGGCGCACGGGGGAAGGGGTCGTACACCCGCCAGGTTCAGGGGCCGATCCGGTGGTAGCTCAGACTCAGAGTCACCACCCACGCACGTCACCTGTTCGACCGAATGCCAGAGCCAACGACTACTACTCAGGTATGTATGTATCGCACACAAAGTTGCTTTCCCTTTTTTTCTGTCTCTCTGTTTGTATCATGTATTCACGTACCTGAGTTAAACACAACGAGTGGAAGTAAATTCCAAATTCCTTGTTGGAACGTTTAGTCAGCAGTATTATAGCTGACAAATACTACCAAGAAGAGCAGATTTTCCGGGTGAAAACTGATGTTGTCCTTTCTTTTGTTGCCTCCAGACAATTCGGGACTGGCAAGCCAGGACTAAGGCAAGGAGCCAAGGACAACCTGTTTTGATCTCAAATCATTTATCTGAAACGCTAGTGAAAAAAATTGAAGCTTGCAGCGGAAGGTACAATTTCGTACATAGATCCACAATTTATGTTTGTTCCTTCCATGTTCATCAGCCATTTTGATTCTATTATACTTAGCTATTGTTTAAAATTTTGATTAGCTTCCAAAACAACATAACAATGAACTGTAAGTTGGCTAAGATAGTGCAGGAAATGGGTGGAAACATAACTGTAAACTGTGTCCAAACCTATTCAAACTACTCAGAAACATTTAGACGTCCTTCCATGGAACAACTCCCATAACCATAACTACGTACAAGAGTTCAGACTTCAGACCAAAGCATAGAAAGAAGCAAACACATTTGCATGAGCTATCAGAAAATTGCATTTACTGCAGACAACCTAACAAAATGTGTTGTTGTTATTGAATCAGCAAGTTAGACTCCCATGAAGCATGTCTTATTTTGTATACAATCATCATTCATTATCTTACATCCTTCACTATGAGAATTCATCTGATAGAGGAGAAATTAAATACAAGGATTTCCACAATCGTTGCTGTTATTGAACTTGCCTCACTTTGTTGCTTCACTGCTAGCACCAATATCGTAAAGCCATAGCACTAGTTGATGGGTTAATGGCCTCAATTTAGGTGACTCACTTATGCACAAACAAGCAATATCAATCATCTGCATCATTTGCATTTCAAACTTCTTATCATACATTGCACGGTCCAATATGTCAGCTTCACGGTGTTCCTCTTTCATATGTATAACCCACGAGACCAACTCCCTAGCTCCCTTCGGCTTGCACATATCTACAGGCCTCTTCCCAGTTAATAACTCCAGAAGAACAATGACAAAACTATAAACATCACCTTTGAAAGTGGCTACTGAAGACTGACCATACTCTGGGGGGATGTAGCCTAATGTGCCAACTAGGTCAGTTGTCACATGTGTATCATAGGGACAAATAAGCTGAGCAAGCCCAAAATCAGCCAAATGAGCTTCAAACTTCTCATCCAGAAGTATGTTGCTTGACTTCATGTCACGGTGGAGTATGTGCGGTTGGCATGACAAGTGCAGGCATGCCAGACCTCTTGCTGCTCCTTTTGCTATCTGAAGCCTTCTTTGCTAGCTTAATCTAGATGGACTATCAGACTTTTCGTGAAGCCAGTGATCTAGGCTGCCATTCTCCATGTAAGAGTAGATCAAGAGCTTATCACTGCCAATCCTGCAGTAACCTTGAAGAAGCACAAGATTAGGGTGTTGAGCTTTTGATAAAGTCTCCACCTCTGCTTTGAACTCACACTCCATCTGACCAAAATCACCTGATAGTCTTTTGATGGCGATCGTTGCTCCATCTAGTAGTGTTGCCTTGTACACTAGACCAAAGCCACCACAACCAATGATGTTAGCCTGATCAAAGTTGTTTGTAGATTTCAAGATGTCACTGATAGTCAGCGCCTTGTCGTCATTCTTGTTCTCAAACAGAAGAACCAGTGAGGCTGGAGCCAACTCGAGGACTCCATTTGTATCTGCAACAGCCTTTACTAAGTGATCCTGCCTTCTGAAGCTACTCTTCAACACAAGTGCAACAGCTACAGATAAAACAAATGCTGCTCCAAGTATGTGACTTGTTGCTGAAGCTCTTTAATTCATATAATGTCATTCTAAATGTATCGATGGTCGGATGTCACTGGTCAGAACATTAGTGACTTATCGACTAATATATGTATTGATTGATGATCATATTTCACCGGTCATGGATATGGTGATATCGAATCAATAATGTGAGCACATATTAGAGAACATGTTGTTGGATTGATCCACCTTGAGATACTATTGAAATTGTTATGATTTTATATGTCATCAGTTGGTCTCAAGTAATGATGATGTATAATCCTTAGACCTTATATCAGTATGGTTTTCTACATGTGTAATAGTGTACTTAGGGGTTGCTAAACACTACTTCGTAACTGTGTAGTTATAAAGGTAGTTTTCGAATATGTTATGAAATATGTAGAGGGATATGACTGGTCGGATATGAGATTTGCCCCTCCTAACATAATAGGAGAGATATCTCTGCGCCCCTCAATATGGTCAGATAAAGAAAGTGCATGACTGTGCCACTAGTGGTCGAAGAGTCGACCATATGAAGTTATCCGTCACTTGATCGAGAAAGAATTGTACAGTCCATGGGTAATAAAATATCTCACTTTGAGTTCAACCAGATATCGTGAGGCAAAGGGAGAATACGTAAGCATGTCGTTCAATTCGACCGATACAAACTGGTCGTAAACTGGTCGAACATGATCACTAACTCGTAAGGAGTATGAATGGTCATGACTAAATCAAAACAGGTTGTATGGAGATACGAGCTGGGTGTAAGTGATAAGGATCTGGTCGCATATCATATTGCATAAGGTTTGTCCGATATAATATTTATGTGTGTTCATGAATCGTTATGTCCTGCTAGGAACCGCTAACGACTCGTGGTTAGAAAGGAGTTTCCTAGTCACAACAGATTACACATGATCCTATAGGGTCACACACTTAACGGGTTGGAACAAACGAGTTAGGATAAGATTCGTTATGAGCTCTTTATGAGGGGTTGCATGGGGCTGTTGGTACGTAAGAGTTGCTCCACCGAAACCCTAGTCGCCATCTTCCCGAAGGTCCTACCGTGCGTGCTAGTGCTAGCACACTAGCGTACGGTGTTCCACCCCTAGACGTGTGGATACCGTAGAGGCGTTGCTGTGGTTGGTGCTGTGCTGATCGAGGACGATCAACGACCTATGCAAGGAATGTCATAGGTTGCTGGAAGAGACGATTGGTACCGAGGACGTTGGACAATCGACTATGACTACCACATCGACGCGCTCGATGTTGGATCAGGTTGCTCTAACTTTTTTTCACTGCACTGCACGTCTAGTGGTAACGATCTATGATCTCTTGCTTGCATGGCTTCCTGATTTACGTGGTAGAATTTTTGAATTGCCAGCTAGTGTAACCTATCTGTATCCCTTCACGTAGTGCATTGCAGCATGTAGGTTGGTGGGTTTGGCGGCTATCCACAAGGCACCACCACACCTACTAACTCATGTTTATAGTACTAGTCCGTTAGCAATAAGAATGCTTGAGAAAAATCCCAAAATAATACCAAAAAAGTGGATTTTTTTTCTTCAAAAAGACAATTATTCTCCTAAAAGCATTTTAACAGGTAATTAGTTCACATGAATGCTTCAACATTCAACAAAAAAAAGAGAATTACATCAACACTTGGATATGCTTAAGAATAAATTACACCAGCACTTAGTTGACATGAATACTTCAGCATTCAATGAAAAAACATACTACCAATGCATCCTCTAAAATGGGTCCTAGACATTTAGCACAACACATCTTTATCACCGGTATCTTCAATGAAGGCCCTAACTCGTTCATGCATTAGTGAAAAGCATAGATGCAATGTCAAACAACCATCAAACGATGCTATATAAGCAAGTGTGGCACAATAAAGTACAAAAAGAAAAAGAGGAAACAAAACTATTGCTATTATGATGTCATTCATATCGCAACTATCCTGAATTATATACTATAAATGGGTTGATCATAATAAAATGCCAAACAACATGCAAAACTGTGGGGAAAACAACAGGAACCTAGGCACAACAAGCATATCTTCATGGAGCCACGGTGAAAAAATAACAGTAAGCTACACATAATAAACTACAATAAAAAAAGAATGGAAGATGATCTCCACCCACTGCAGAAAAAGAGAGACAAACAAGGTTCCTAAATTTCTAATCAGGGCAAAACTAGAACGAAAATGACCGAGGTTCGTCGCTTCGTCATATACATATAACAACATATGTAATTTTTAAGTAACATTGTACTAAATAGTAATATGTTCAGCAATTTTAGTATCAATAATTCAACATAACCGATGACAAGGTACAACGATGACAATGTACGATGATAAAGAAGTAGTGATCAAAATGCTTAGCAAAATGAAGAAAAGTTTACCTGCCATTTGTCGATTATTCGAAAACTCAATTAAATGTTGGAATCATGGTATGCTCAACAATTAAAGAACAATATATTAGAAACATACTTCTAGGACCAGGAGCATACTTACTTGACATTGTAGTAAAAAACTCTAAGTCAAATCTAAAGCTTAGTCTAACATGAGCACATGGATGATGGATCACGATCACTAGCAATTTTGCATCCGTCTGATTCGCAACGGACGAGGCTAGTATTCCAAAAACCCAAAGTGAAACCCTAAGTATTAACCCTACATTTCGAGAAAAATCAACAAAAAATAATCACATTGAAACCATAACTCACAAGTTTAGTCTTTTTGCTTGAAAGAAATCGAAAGAACTGAAGATGTGGGACATTCCATATGCCTATTCCGTGATTCATGACTTGGTTCTTCCGATGGGCGATTGGGCGAGGGACACTGAGGATGGCATGGGCCGCGGCTGAGGCCTTCCTCTGGGCTCGGCACAAGGGGCTACGACCACCATCCACTGACCACACGAGGCGAGGCAAATCGTGAGCCACGGGAGCCGGGAGGGGGAAGAAGAGATGCGGACTCCACGGCCACGAGACACAACACACTCACGCGAGACGCTACTGGGAGCGATGTGTGTGGCTGCTAGTGCTTGGCTGCTGGCTTCAATGCTTGTGGGCGTGCCGCTGCTATTGGACTGTGCTGACTACTCGCGTCAACTGGGCCGCACTACTGCATTGTCCATTCGTCCTTGGCCTAGCCGCGACCCGTGAAAGCAGAGCCGCGAGACTACAGGAGGCCTGGGAGGTTGGGCTAGACCGGGGTGCACACATTGTATATATGGGTTAATCCCCGCTATTTTTTTAGACCCAGTGTCCAGTGACACCAGGTCCCTACTGGGCTCCGCCCCTGTTTCTAATATATCATCATCAAGCAAGACCATCAGTACTGGTAGCGTAAAAAGATGGTTGTGCAGAAAAATCACTTCAAGTGCTTTAGATCAAAACTTCCTGCTGATGCCAAACTCCATTCAAAGCAAACATTATTGAGGTAAGGCATGTATGAAGAGCATAAACATTATTGAGGCAAGGCAAGGCAAACATTGTTGAGGCAAGGTATCTACATGATCAAGTATAATGCTCAATGTATAGTAAAAATACTAATTGCATCTAGTATAAACAGTAGTAGCAGATCATAACAAGTAGCATGGAAGCATATTGAACAAATAGCATGTAAGTATGACAAACTAGTAGCAACAGAATGGAAAACTTATCATGCCCCAAGATCACTTCTTGTTTCCTCAAGAGACGAAGACATTGCAGACAGGGACCTTGTCCGTGAAGCAAATAGGGACCTTGATTGTGTCGCAGATGGGGACAACAACCTTGGAGACATCATGAGCCTTAACTCTGGAGACTTCACCATTGTCACTACTAGTGACCTTAGCCGCTTTACTATCGGGGACTTCTGCCGCTTCATCCCAAGGACTTTCCGTTGCGCCACTGACAAGCTCTTCGAAGAAACTCCCACTTGTTCATGAGCACATCCTCCTTATGTAGCATGCGGCGCATGACCTTGGTCATGTTCTTCTTGGCCAGCCCCTAGCCCTTCTCCTTGGGCCTCCATAGACAACACTTGCAACGGCACAAAACCTCTGTCACGACAAGTAAGCAAAAATTGTATCAAGACTACACTATATATCTTTTATCAAAAACAAATCGGAGTAACTACTTATGGTGAGACTTTCTATCAAAAACAAATCAGAGTAACTACTTATGGTGAGACTTTTCAAATCTAAGCATTTAACCCAACTGTTCGTTTGTAAGGAGTCTAAGTACAGTCATGAAGATGCTGCATTAGTGCATCTTGGTAATGTTTGGAAAATACTAGGAGCACTTGGTTAATGTAGCTTAGTTGAGTGCTATACTGCTGTCAAGAAGCAATTTTTTTTTCTAGAAATGCCAAAAGCACAATAAGAGCCGACGATAGGTCGATGTGGGGGCGATGGGCGACACGTGGCGTGATCGGGCGAGAGGTGAGGAGGCGACCAGGGTTCGGGGCTTTTGGCGAGCCGCAAGGAGCGACCAGGCGAGAGCAAATACGGTGCGGTGCCACCCAGCGAGCAATGCGGGCCGGACCGCTTCAAAATGCTAGCGGTTTGGTGGGTTTAAGGGTGTGTTTGGTTCGTTGAATGGAGTGGTCCTAAACCATCCGGTACGGGAAATGAGTAAATTCATGTGTTTGGTTGGTTGAATGGAACTAAATCATTCGGGATGAGATGGTTCAAAAAATGTGAATATTCCATGTTTATGTTGTATCATCCCGTGCGGGAAAAAATCCCAAACCACGCCGTTCACTCGAGTTCTAAGGCGCTTGGTGACGTGGCGAGATTGATTTACGAGCTTCAAATGACCATATCTCTTAAACCGAGTATCCGATTTGCGATCCGATTGAACCGTTGTGTTCCTTGTTATTTAATCAACAAAACAAGACCAATGTTAGCATATTTTAGTGTAAAAAATATCATACGGGTCCCACGTGTCATAACAACATAAAGTTTAGTGCAATCCAAATACAACCTCATTCATCAAACCAAACACCATCTTGAACCATCAAGAATCATCTTATCCCACCAATCAAACACAATATTTGTATCATCTCATTCAGAATCATCCTATCATCATGTACTATCCTATTTCATTCACTCAACCAAACTAGCAGCTAGCTCGATCGGTTGGTCGGGTTTTCTAGTCAAATGGCGCTTTATATCCTCTGAATGCATTTGCAGAAAGGCCCTTCCCAATAAGAACAATAACTTATGCTACTCGATCACCTGTGGTGTGCGTTCTTCGTGCGGAGGGTTGGGCACTTTGTCGGTAAATGAACGCAAAATTATCCACTTACAGTGCAAAGTTTGAGCTTTTAGAGTGCCAAGTGACACAGACCGCAGAATAGTAGTAGTAGTAGCTCGATAGGCAGTATGGATGATCGCAATGTATATATCTTAAGGTGCCAGTGCTGTGCAAACGTTCAGAAATTAATCTAAGATATGCTCTCTCTTTTTTTCCCTATTATTGAGAAGGTACGTGCTAAAAAATTGCTGTGAAAACAAGAGTGGATCGGCAGTGGGCTGCGGTGCCATCTGTGCCGAGCAGAGGACAGATGGACCTTCTGAGAATCTGGGCTAGACCAACTGGCTCGATAAGATAGCCCATTAGGCTGAGCCTTTTGGGCTGAGCGCTAAGGGCCTTAAGGCTACGTTTCCTTTCCATTTTTAACTTACGTAGTGATGGGCCTGAATTTTTTTCAATTTAACCATTTTTTCGTTAAAACTCGCATTTATACCTGCTCGTGCTTATTTCCGATTTTGGACCAGGGAATTGGCGCCGTGACTCACGGCGCCGAAGCTAACATGCTTCGGCGCCATGATTCATGGCGGCGAGGTACTGCACTGGCACCGCGTGGCGGCGGCGTGAGTCATGCTGCGTGGCGGTGACCTCGGCCGCCATGAGTCATGGCGCCGAAGTATGTTACTGGCGCCGTGAGTCACGGCGCCGACCCCCTGGGTCCAAAATCGGAAATAAGACGAGCTGGGGTATAAATGTGGAATTTTAACGAAAAAAAGGTTAAATTGAAAAAAATACGGGTGATGGGCTCCATTATTTCTTGCCTGTTCTGGAGCCTGGAAAGGTCTGCATGCACCGGAGAGGTCACTGATTGAAACAACAGATGCGCCTTGGATGCTGGAATAGATCAGATGTGTCAGTGCCCATCCATGACTTAGTGAGTCAAATGCTCCAAGATTCATGCAACCTTTGGAGAGAGAATCAAATACGTGTTTCATGCATATTGTGTATCCAGTACACATCACAGTAAAAATCTCTGGTCGCCTCTCCCTCTGCTCATTCTCTCCCTCCTCTCCATTTCTCTCTTCCTCTCTCTGCACCATCCACCCCGGACGATGGACACAACCTCAAACCCCAGCCACCCTATTTCCGGTCTCATTTCTTGAATGCAAAAAATGTGTATAGAAAAGATGATTTCTGATCCGAGAGAGCAAGAGAGAGGTGAGAGCTATGTGCACCAATGTCAAAGCAAATGTGTGATGTGAATAGCATGTGCGATTACATATACACGGGGCTTTGATATTATTATTGTTTTTGCCTTTATCCCTCTCTTTGTTTCTCACAAAAATAACACGGCGCGAGGCAGTGCGATCTGCCATCCAACATGGCCGAAGACTAGGGGCATTCACGTGTGCACACGTCGACACGTCGATCGATCATGCGCGAATGGTCCACGAAGAGCTCTTTTTGCTGTCTTGCAGGCTTACTCCTCCGTCGCTGCCCAGCCACCAGTTTGGAATCTGGCCGTACCCTGAACTAGGTCCACAGCCTGCAGACAAGCGGCATGTCGCGCATGCCTTCCCTGCTCGATTGCAATAATCCGCTAAAGTCCACAACCTCCCAGCTGTAAAATTGGCCCGTGAAAAATGCTATCTACTTTTGGTCAAGAGATTGTCGGAGGCTGATGTGGCCATTGTCAGTTGGCGAGTTTTTTTGGCTTATTTAATACTAGTTACCTTTTCGGCGCGCGGGACTGGAGGCGAAGCGCTCGCACAAGGACCGAGCACGTGGAGGGAGGAAGCGAAGCCTCGCGAAGGATTACGTAGGCGCGCGGTACGCATGGAAAATCGGACGGCCGGGAACGGGCTACGCGCGGGATCCGGCGGCCTAAACGAATCGGGGCGACGTGGTCCGTCTGTCCGCGCTGCCAGGCTTCCTTGGTTTATCTGGTACAGATTGTTCGGCGTTATAATAGCAAAAATAGTTATCTCCCACGTGAAATGACAATAATGGTAATATGATTGTGTCAACAGGCAACACATGTCCCCTTACGCACGCCGTCGCCCGGCACAGACTTACCATGCCATTTCGTGGTGGAATTTGGGTTTGCACCCATGTTGTTGTAAGGATTGTAGTGTTTGCACATCCGATTTCTTTTGAAAAAGAGAACAAAATTTTAAATACATGAAATATTTGGAAATTAAATTTGAGAGACTTCGTAATATAGTTGCAAATTACATGGCGCTCAAGGTTTAGTTACATGTATTAGAAACGACAGCATGCACGAATCATTAAACCGATCTACACGCATGATACATGTACGCCTTTTTAGAATCGGGAAAAAGGTGGATTGGAATGAAGCTAGCCTTGATGGCCCGTCGGTGCCTTCCCCTTGTCCCTGCAGACCCACGGGCGCGGTCAGTCCCAAAGGCAATCTTGTACTACGAGACGGGCTAGAAGATGGAATAATGTTAGCAGAATGTAAGGCCAAATCAATAATCAGAACGCAAATTGAATATGACTTACCTCTTCGATCCGCAGTGTGCCTGGGCGACGGGGAGTGCTAGGATGGCCGCCGTTCTCACTAGCAGGAGCTGTACTCAGCATGCTGTTCGATGCTCTTGGGCTCCATCGCGTTTCCCTTGTCCTCCCCGCTGTCGGGTACATAAGGTTTCCAATGGTGGAAGGTCTCGGGTGGCAGCGCATAGTTGAACATATACTATTGCTCGATGAACACCCTATCGTATTTGTCTAGTCTGTCGATCTATTGGAAGAAGAAGCAATGCTCCTCCAGCTGCCACTATGTACGGATAAAGTTAGCGATATGTGGAATGCAATGTAAAATGCAAAAAATCAATGTATGTGTGACATTCTCTTACGCGGATATCCCTGCATGCATTGTGCGCCCGAGCAGCGGTCGTTGGGTGTCTGTACTGAATGAGCCAAACCGAGTTTTTGTAGTCACACTGTGGCGTGGAAACTACGATGGTACAAGTGCATACTTCATCGAACAATTCGGGTGAGTTTTCACCTTCCGGGCAAGCCACTTGTGTTTCCACAACATCTTCGCATAGCCTGGCATCTCCAATGCCGACCTTTCTCTCTATTGTGTGAAACAAGTTGGAGTGAAATATTGGTTGTTGTGATGCAGTGTTCTCCTGCAACTCTCTTCTCCCCCCTTTTATAAGCGGATAGGGTGTAGTGCTGAGAGTAGAAATTATGATGAATGGCAGGGTGGGATGGCTAATGAGTGGTGTCTACTCACTATAAAAGGCAGGTCCGCGTTGTCATTTTGGTATGAAAAGGGGTAGTGGTAGGGTGTGGTCAATTCATTTTAAAAAGTGGGATGGCTAGTGAGTGGTGTCTACTCACTACGAAAAGCTTGTCCAGATTATCATTTCAGTCTAAAAGGTGTCCTGGCAGTGTGCGGTCTGAAAAGGTAGGATGACCGGTGAGTGTTGTCCACTCACTCAGAAAGCTAGTCTGGGTTGTCAATTCAGTCTAAAAAGGTGTCTTGGAAGTGCTGCCAATTCGGTCTAAAAAGGTGGGACGGTGAGTGAGTGTTGTCCACTCACTGAGAAAAGCTGATCCGAGTTGTCAATTCGGTCTAAAAAGGTGTCCTAGCAGTATGCGGTCAATTCGGTCTGAAAAGGTGGGATGATAGTGTGCAGTCTATTCGTTATGAAAAGGTGGGAGGGTCGGTGAGTGATGTCTACTCACTGCGAAAAGCTGGTTCAGTTTGTCGTTTCGATCTAAAAAGGTGTCGTGGTAGGGTGTGGTCAATTCTTTTTGTGAAACCTCCGGGCGTAGAATATCCAAAGACCTTATGTGTGTACCGTATTAGTTTCATGATCAGTAGCTAGTACATATATTAACAACATTTGGCATACATATTCATACATTCACATATACAAAGTAAGCAAAATAGTACTTAACTTAAGCGATTACAATATTTACATCACAAGGGTTGACCGGCAAAATAAAACAAGTACCAACAAAGTAATGAAATAGCAGTGGAAGCAAAAGTGATGATAGTAAACTAAATTCCAACGGTGTGCCCATCCATAACCCAAAGGAAACCAACAAGGAATAAACCTAGATAGACCCGTCACCGAACCCTCCGGTTCCAAGTGCGAAGAAAGCGTCGTCTGACGTTGGCTCTTCCTCATACTCTGAACAACAATATAAGCAAGACTAAGTACAATGCGTACTCAGCAAGACTTGCAGTGTATCACAAAATGTATATATATGCAAGGCTAATAAAAAAGGAGGCTCTATGCTACAAGTTATTTTGCATTAAGCATATTTTATTTGCAATATTCATAAGTAGTACTTTGCAACAGAATTTAAAAGAGCAGTTAAATAGATATTGGACAATAATAAGCATTTGAATGAATCACAAATAATAACAACTACATCTCGCAACCCTCCTCGGCTGCGAGCAACACTTCATGTTCAACCATAACATGATAGTTAATTCAAACAAAACATAAACCATTTCCTCATTTTCCAACAAGTAACGTTTTGTGAAAAAGTGTCTATACCCGACAATACTACACTTAGCACGTTCATCACAGCGAGCATGGATATTTAAATAGATTTACACTCTACAGATGTGTACAATTTTACCCACATAACACGACTTCTTTAGTTTGTTTGGCACCTGGTGATACCACCACTTATTACCTTAGGTAAGCAATCTACAACATGTGTTGAAACTTTTACATCATTCAGTCCTACCCTTGCACTAGCCCAGTGAATGGGTACCCTCAGTTCGCCCAGTTTTACACCCCTGTCTTAGTGAGGCATTCATAGTTGTGTTGGAAGGCTTTATTGTAACATCCCAATTTTAGGCTTGTGTTTCAAATGTAAGAAAATTAGTAGAAATTAAAACTTTTTCTTACATCTTGTATTCCTGTTGTGCCAAGCAATTCTTGTTCAAAGAATTATGGAATTACATTGTCACAAGTCCTTTTGATCCAAACCTTGGCATTCCAAAAACCATCTTGTCAAATCTTATGATCATCCTCTGCAAATATTTTTCCTAAGTCCCTGTGATGGTATGTGACCCCTCTGAAAAATTTCATAATTTTTAGAAATTGTTTGAATATTTTTAGAGGATCAAACCTGTTTGACTCTCGGTCAAACATTAAAATAGAGCCTTGCAGGAATTTTGGAGATTTATTCACAATATGAAGACCTCTCAAAATTTTACACAAGGTGATATCTCGAGTTAGCAAGCTCTGTAAAAATTTCATAATTTTTGAGTTAATTTGCTACCTCAAATAAATCTTTCAAAGTCTCTGTTGTTATTTCAAAGTCAAACTAGGTTTTTCTTGTTGCTTGGTTCGAGTCGGACTCGGGCTCGAGCCATTTGATCCGTCGATCAACTAAACGCACCGAGCCACTCTTTAAAAGCGCGCGCGATATCGGTACCGCTGGATTCAAATCGCGCGGCCCATGTTCGTGTAAGCATTCGGACCCTCGGTTGCATTGGCCAATAGGGACCGTTGGATCTCGATCCAACCATCCAGCATTCTTGAGGGCAATCGACCGTCCGCGAACCCGTTTAATCGTGGCCGTCCATTTTTAATCCGTGGTCGTGGTTTGTCTTCTCTGTTCTTCTTCTTCCTCTCGCTCTTCGAGCGCACGAGCAGCAATGGCGAAAAGAGAGGTTGAGTGAGTGGCTTTGATGGGTCACCTCAAGTTGCTTTCGCCAACGTCTCTGTGGAGCATTAAATGCTTCCAGCTTTCTCCTCCATTGTCCCGAGTCTCACTTGCTCCCATCATTTCGTGGTCTACAACCGAGCATGAACCGAGCTCACCATGGGCTCATGTTCTTGCTCGAAAACCCTAATCCTTCCTATAAATTGGCTCCTAGGTCCTCCCGGTGTTCTTTTGCACCACACTTAGCTATTCTCTGTGTTTGAGCTCAAGAACACCTCTCACCCTCAAAACACCATTGTTGGCCGTAGAGCTCCAATGGCGACCTTGGTGTCCGAGTGGTTCATCCTCAATATTTCTTGCACCCTTTTGAACCTCAACCTCCTTTATATTTCCCTAACTTGACTTTGGGTTGCATTCACAGGAATCACTCAATTTTAAGTTTGGAGATTTTCAGTTGGTTTCACCCCTTTCTTCTCCACTCCAGTAAGTGATTCTTTTGCAATTACTTGCTTTTGGAGCCTCTTTGAGCTATAATGAAGTGTGGTAATGATGTGGTTCCACTCATTTTGCTCGTAACCTCATTTCCCACTTCATCTTCTTCGCTCGGTGGACTTCATCGTGTTCAAGTCTTCCCGCCATCTTTGAGCTCTCTCGGTTAAGGTAGCTCCTATGTAGTCCCTAGAAGTCATGGCACTCGCTTCCTTGACCGCAGCAGAGCATTTTGCTATTTTCGTGTTTTGCCGTGTGTCGGCCTTCATCTTTGTTTTCCGGCTCGCGGCGCCTGCACCTCCACCGCATGGCGAGGTCACCATCGTTGGGTCCGCAACACTATTGCGAACCCATTTTGATAGTTTGTGGCGCCGCGTGACCGAGATCGCGGCGACAAGCCGTCAAAGCCACTCGGGTTTGGCCGCACGTGAAGCTCCGCTTTCGTCGATCATTAGGACACATTAATTACCAATCATTAGTCATTAATTATATCTTAATCATTATTATTGGGCCACGACCGGTGGGCCCAATCTCCTTAAATCAATATCTGTTTCACTCGCTTCGCTTCGACATCATTAATGCTTAATCATTGATTAATAAAAATGTCGGCACTTAATCTGTCGGAAACCTTCTTTGGGTCATTGATGGTGGGCCCAGTCTGCTTGTCTGCGCGTGGGTTAAATCGTTGCGATGCGTGACTCGTGATCAGCGACATGCGGTCCCACTCGTCGATACCTCTTTTTGAACTTCGATCTATAGCCGCCGTCCATTTTGTGATCTGCGGCCTAGATCTTGTATGCGTCGGACCATCGGTTCCCTCATCATCTGGGCCGTCCATCTTGCGATCTGCTGGTGAGATCATGTGTGCAATCGGACCTTCCAGGTTAGATGTGGGTTCTAAGCCGTTCATCTTTAGATCTGGCGCGGTTCACCGAGGCAACCGCATCGTCGGTTGCATGCACTCGTTTGGGCCGTTGGATCTTGATCCAACGGTGGACCCCGATTAGGTTTCGCGCAGCGTCTTATTTTTTTCGCCGTAGCGTGAGCCGAGGATGTCGATCAAGGGCTTGCGGCGCCCACGTCATTTTCTTCTATTAGGTTGTTACGTATTTGGTAAGTATTTGTTTGTGGTGAAAATGATATAAAAACTTTAGAAACTCATAACTAATTCATTTTAACTGCTTTTTAGTTAATTCCAACTGGAATAAATTATGTTATCACTTTAGCTCATTATAAAAATGGATTTAAGCATGTTCCAGTAGCAGAAAATTGTATGACTAGGAATAACTTGGTTTCTGTCATTTTGAATATTCCAGAAAATGGATAAAACGTTAGAAAATGCATATCTTGCTCTGTGTATATCCAAAATGAATGATTCCAACTTTGATAAATTTGTTATCAACCCAATGTTAATGTAAAAATGATGATAGGTCCAAGATTGTAACTGAAACCTTGATTAATGAATTAGTACCTATTTTTAGCAATTAGAAAATTCTGGAAGACTTGTAAAATGCACAAGTAATTCTCTGTAAATGCATAATATATTTGATAAATTCTAGAAAACCCCTCTGTTGGTATACTTCTCTGTAAAATTAGTTTTGAACATATTTATGCTCCTGGAAAGGGTATTATGCTAATTTTGCATCTTAGAAAAATCATAACTAAATCACTTTAACTCCAAATGACCTGAAAATTTATATGGGTTACCTCTATACCAGTAGGTAGCTACCATAAAAATTTCAGCTTCAAAATCTTTCTAGAAAATATTTTTGCTACTGTGCTAATTATGGTAGAAAATGTGTTTTTAGGTAATATCTTTTGCACCGTAATTCCAAATTAGGTTTTTCCAGTTTCTATGACTAGGTATATTTGTATTCTACCTTGTGTATAAATTTAAGTCGTATTTGGATAATTGTTGCTTGCTCATTGGTTTATTTGTGGCTCGTCTTATTGGTTGTTCTTGGTTCTTTTGCCTCTTCGCTAGGATTCGACATTTGCGGTAATCCGAGAACGATCCTCCATAACCAATTGAGCAACGAGCAAGAAGGCAAGCAGTTTGATCATGTTAATCCCGATATTTTAAGTATTTATGTTGATTACAAATTCTATGTATGCATTGCTACTTTGTTTTAATAGTTGGCCTAGTAGATGCATTCCTTAGCAAATGATTATCCTCTACTACCATGAGCCTAGGTTACTTGCTGTGATTTAGAGTTCGTGGATGGGCTCTTGTCACTTAGTAGTTGCGAATTAATTGCTTAGCCATGCTTAGCCGGTAGAAATGGGCGGTTATCGACTTGTCGATAACCTTGATCACACTAAAACTTATTACGATTTATGATTTCCACCTTGTGCCATGTCTACTTGTGAAAACTAAAACTAAAGGCAAAATGATTTAGACTTGGGCACAATGGTATGTTGGTGTGATTCTCGGGTGTGATGGAATGGTGCCTAAGTCAACAAGGACCGAACATCTTGTTACACTAAACCAAGCATTTTAGCGTGCTAACCACACTAGAGGGTATGGGACCTCTCTTGACTTAGTACTTTGGCGTGTATTGGCTCCGGGTCGCAGGAGGTCGCGGGAGGGATGGTGTTGGGAGCATTGTAGTGTCCGAAAGACTTCACCGGGATGGGATTTGTTGTCTTTCGACTTGCAATGTAAGCGTATGGTGTTTCTACCCATACGAGCGGCTCGTAGTTAATACACAATATTGGAAAGCGTCTCGTAGGACTTAGCCGTGCCAGCATACCTACTGAAGTGTGCTTTTGGCTTAAAGGCGATGCAGGTGTGGGTACATTGGTACACCCTGCGGGGTTAAAACTATTCGAATAGCCTCGCCCTAGGTTATGGACACGCAGGGGAGGTCTTTCAAGAGTTAGACTACAACCTTTTAAATTAAAACTTGATGGGTGGTACGAATCGGGATTAGGTGCTATGTTGTGGTGGCTATTGGGATAGTCACTTCAGGTGGTTACTTGTATGTATCTTTACTTATCATTACTTTGATAGCAAAACAGATTTGCAAACTTGCTTTTGAAATATATTACATTATTGCAAATAAAGTTGGCTTCATGCAAATGAGACATACAACCTCCACCTAAATAAGCTTGCATGTAGTTTATGAATAGGTGCGCTATTCCACACGTCGATCTTGGGTACAAAGACAATCTTTGTACTCGGATGCTATGCTTAATTGTTTTGTTGCAGAGGAAGGAGGTGAGCACGAGGGCCTCACTTTTTGCAGTGTGTTGTGGTAGTTCTTGGGCGACTAGCTTGGCGGCCCGGTCGGTTGCCTTGTGGGTGTGTGGCTAACAGTACGACTTTTGTTCTAGCCATCTTATGGCACATTTGCTTCATTGTCATTCTTGTATATTATTCTATTTGGCGGTCGGCTCTCTTTTGTAATAACTTTACTTTATGTTGTTATTGAACTTAGTGATATTGTTGTATGGAAATGATGTGTAATTTTGTGATGATGCGCATATGTTGCAGTGCAGGAAACATATGTCCATCGAGGCTTAGAATGTTTAATTAGTAATGCTAGAACCATTTGGAGGTTAAGTGTTACTAGTTAAATATTCAGGTCCTCACAAAGTTGGTATCGAGCCATCTTGACAAATAGAAACCCCTAGCTTGGTCGCCTTTAGGATATTTTGAAAACTTACTTTCAAATAGTTTATGAAAACTTAAGTAAGTTCTCTGATTTTACTCCTTACCTATCTTAGCTTGCTCATCTCACCTTGCTCTCACTTAAGTTTGAAAAAGTTGTCCCTCTCTTCCTTTCAAAGATTAGTCTCTATCGATTAACTTGGTTTGGGAGAACCATGAGAGCTTGGAGAAAGAAATTGGACAGCTAACTAGTGGTGAGTACTTAAGGTAGGAAATGAGAGGTAAATACAACTAAAACTTGTGGAAATAAAAGGGTAAGAAGTGATATGAAATTTAGTTAAATACCCATACTCTATTAGGTGGTTATACCTTGATTTTTGGACTGTTTTGAGTCAGATTTTAGTTCTGAAATTTTGGGTCTTCTCAAACGATTACTCGTTATTCCATACGGGTTAGTCGTTTCGGGAAGTTGATTCGGTGACTTATGATCTCATGTTCTTTTGTGGCTATTCTTTGGTCATTTTAACTAAGTTTGGGTTTCGGTGCTCTTGGGTCTTGAACTGTACCTAACTTGTCTTAGTAAATCAGGATGGCTGGTGGGACTCGTAGCGGCCGGAATCAGCCGGGTAGTCCCGATGAGGAGCTTCCCCCTCCTCCGACCATGGCGGAAGTCCTCATGCAAATCGAACGCAATCGTTCAGAGGACCGTAGGGTGTTGGAGGTCATCGCCAGGAACACCTCCACTCCTCTCGGTGCCTCGGATGCGGAGGTGGTCACCAATCTCGTGGGGACTTGCGGAGTTCCTTCGCACGCACCTCCCACCTTCTCCCGGTCAGGATCCCTTGGGCGCGAGCGATTAGGCTGCGTCGATTGAGCGAAGCTCAACGTTGCTCGATGCCGGGGCGAGGCGCACTTTTCGCATCCCATCGGTTGGAGGTGCGGCACTCTCATGGTGGGAGAATTTCCTCGCCATGCGACTGCGGATACGTGGTCTCGTGGGAGGAGTTCGGTCGACTTTCGTCGGGCCCATGTCCCCGCTACCGATGAAGTCGAAGAAGAAGGAGTTCCTTGCGCCAAGCAGGGCGCAAATGCGTGATCGAGTACCTCCATGAGTTCAACCATTTGGCGAGTGCGCTCGCCGAGGTGGCCACCGGTGAGGCCAAGCGGAGAAGTTCATGGAGGGTTTGTGCGAGGAGCTTGGGACAAGCTCTCTATCGTGGACTTCCCGACTTCGGACCTTGGTGGACAAGGCCATCATCGCCGAGCACAAGGCGAGCGCGGCGCAGTCCCGCAAGCGCAAGTGGGAGGCCGGCCTGTCCGCACAGGCCGCCTCGTTCGTCCCGTGTTGGACTGCACCGGTGGCCGTCCTCGAGCTTCCCTACCGCCGAGGCCTTCGGCATCAGCTCCACGTCCTCCGCAGGCGTGGCTCGATCCACGCGCGCTGCGACCAGCCAGCAGGTGTTCCCGTAACCCGCGGCCGGCGTCACCGCTTCATCGCCACGACAAGGGCCACTACGCGAGTAGTTGTCCTAAGAAGATCGAGCGGCCCCTCGTCCTAATGGAGGGCGGGCAAGGGAGTGGTCACCACGACCGTAAGGCCGGGCTTGGGAGCGGCCGAGTCAACCACATCTCGGTGAGGAGGCACGGAGGCGCCGACGTGGTGTTAGTGCGCTCCTTGTTAATTTGCGTCTGCTACGATTTTATTTGACTCTGGGCCTCGCATTCTTTTATGTCGAGGTCTTTTCTTCGCGATTGTGGGCTTCACTTGTGTTCCTCTGGGATTCCATCGTTGATTCGCTCTCGGGTTCGGAAATGAGAGCCGACCTAGTATGCGGGATGTTCCTATCCACATCGAAGGAGTGGGATTCTTGGCGAACCTTATCACGCTTTCGACTCGGCGCTTGGATGTGATTCTTGGCATGGATTGGTTGTCCCAACACTTGGGGCAAATCGATTGTGCGGGAAGATTGTCTACCTCACGATTTCTTCGGTGAGCAGGTTGGGTTTTCACCGCAGTTGCGAGCCCCATCTTTATGTCCTTGAAGCAAAACCGGCATTGGAGATCCAGGACGTTCCCACAGTATGTGAGTTCATGGATGTCTTTCCTGAAGACTTGCCTGGCATGCCTCCTGTTCGAGATCTGGAGTTTGTGATAGAGTTGCTGCCCGGTACCGCCCCTATTTCCAAGAGGCCGTATCGCATGCCTCCTAATGAGTTGGAGGAGCTAAAGAAGCAACTAGGCGAGCTACAAGAGAAGGGTTTTATCCGTCCTAGCTCATCTCCTTGGGGTTGTCGATTATCTTTGTGAAGAAGAAGGACAAGACCTTGCATGTGTGTTGATTACTGTCCGCTTAATGAGGTGACGGTAAAGAACAAGTATCCTTTGCCCGTATTGATGATCTTTTCGATCAATTGACCGAGAACACGAGTCTTCTCCAAGATTGACTTGAGACTGGGCTATCATCAAGTCGAGGATCGTACGAGGATATTCCTAAGGCGGCTTTTGCTACTCGTTATGGCCTTCGAGTACAGTCATGTCTTTTGGTTTGACTAATGCTCTGCTTTATTCATGAACCTAATGAACTCAGTATTCATGGAGTATTTGGATAGGTTTGTGGTGGTATTCATCGATGATATCCTTATCTACTCCAAGAGTGAAGAAGAGCATCTTGAGCATCTTGACTTGTGTTGGGCAAGCCGCTTGTGAACACTGGTGTATGCCAAATTCAGCAAGTGCGAGTTACGGTTGAAGGAAGTGGCATTCTTGGGCCATGTTCTTTCAGTGGGAGGTGTGGTGTGGATCCTAGCAAGTCGGTGATGTCTTTGTCTTGGGGTGACCTAAGTCGGTCACCGATGTGCGGAGTTTTCTTGGTTTGGTGGCTACTACCGCCGCTTCATCGAGAATTTCTCCAAGATTGCGAAGCCTATGACCGAATTGCTCAAGAAGGACAAGAAGTTTGAGTGGTCCATCGCTTGTGATGTGAGTTTCGGGAACTCAAGAAGCGGTTGACCTCACCCGATGCTTGTTCTCCCGATATTCACAAGCGTTTTGATATCTATTGTGATGCTTCTCGTCGTGGTCTTGGTTGTGTTCTTATGCGTGAAGGCAAGGTTGTGGCTTATGCATCGCGGCGATTGAGGCCCCATGAACTCAACTATCCTACTCATGACTTGGAGTTAGTGCTTTGTGGTCCATGCACTCAAGATTTGGCGGCATTATCGATTGGTAACCGTTGTGAGGTGTATTCCACCACAAGAGTTTGAAGTACTTGTTCACGATCAGATCCGAACCTCGAGCAAAGAAGATGGTTGGAATTGATCAAGGACTATGACATGGGCATTGGTACCATCGGGCAAGGCCAATGTCGTTGCGGATGCACTCGATCGGAAGGTGTATTGCAACATGTTGATGCTCCAAGAGCGACCTACCCTCATTCGAGTTCAGCGCCTCAATTTGGGTTTGATCGAGCACGGTTCTCTTGCTATGTTGGTTGTGCAACCAACCTTGGCGGACAAATCAAAGCACACGGGATGAGATGCGGTGTGAGCGGATCAGCGAGAACATCAAGGATGGGATAGCCAAGTGCTTTTCGGAGGATGAGCACGGCGTTGTGTGGTTTGGGCAGCGTCTTGTGGTCCCTAAGGTCATGGAATTGCGGGATTTGATTCTCGCGAAGCCCATGATTCTCCGTTGTCCATCCATCCGGGGCTACCAAGATGTATCGGGACCTTCGCCGAGATTCTCGTGGACTCGCATGAAGCGAGATTGCGGGTTCGTTCTTGAAGTCGCGGCGTGTCTTTGTCGCGTGAAGGCCGAGCATCGTCCGGCAGTCTTCTTCACCCTTGCGGTGCGAATGGAAGTGGGATTCCGTTGGCATGGACTTCATCACGGATTGCCCGCTTCGTCCAAAGGAATGATGCTATTTGGGTCGTGATCGACAGGTTGACTAAAGTGGCACATTTCCTTCCCGTTAAGACTCAGCTTCGTGTGGGGCCTTTGGCCGAACTCTATGTCTCGAGGATTGTGAGTCTTCACGGTGTGCCAAAGACGATTATTTCTGATCGTGGTGCACTTTTCACCTCGCGGTTTTGGCATAGTCTGCAAGAGGCTATGGGGACCCGCCTTCACTTCAGTACAGCCTTTCATCCTCAGACTGATGGCCAGACGGAGCGAGTCAACCAAGTGTTGGAAGATATGCCGTGCTTGTGTTCTTTCCTATGGGAAAAGTGGGAGAAATGTCTACCATTTGCGAGTTCTCCTACAACAACGACTTTCGGGCGGTCTTGGCATGGCACCATTTGAGGCTTTGTATGGAAGGAGATGCGAACCCCATTGAACTCGGTCGAGATCGGTGGCGGCGATTTCGGCCCAGATTCGATCAATGAGGCCGAAAGCCACGTGCAGTTGATTCGCGAGCATCTGCGCACGGCCCAGTCTAGGCAGAAGAGCTATGCAGATCGCCGTCGCCGTGAGTTGAGCTTTGAGCCCAATGACTTTGTGTATCTCAAGGTCTCACCCTTGAAGGGCCATCAGCGTTTTGGCATCAAGGGCAAGTTGGCTCCTCGATATGTTGGGCCTTATCGCATCATCGAGAGTTGGGGCGATTGCATCTGATTGGAGCTACCGGTGCACTTGAGGTGTGCATGATGTGTTCCATGTTTCGCACCTAAAGAAGTGCCTCAGTGTCCGACCGAGGAAGCTCCATTGGAGGTTCTCGATGTGCGAGAGAATTTGACCTCACCGCGAGCATCCTGTTCAGTATTCTTGAGGAATCGAGCGGAGAACAAGGAACCGTGCCATCAAGTTCCTTAAGGTTCGAGTGGTCAAACCATTAGAAGATGAAGCAACTTGGGAGCGAGAAGATCGCCTTCGTGCATTTTCCTTCTTTCTTCTCCGAGTAAGCGGAATCTCGGGTCGAGATTCTTGTAAGGGGAGAGTTGTAACATCCCAATTTTAGGCTTGTGTTTCAAATGTAAGAAAATCAGTAGAAATTAAAACTTTTCTTACATCTTGTATTCTGTTGTGCCAAGCAATTCTTGTTCAAAGAATTATGGAATTACATTGTCACAAGTCCTTTTGATCCAAACCTTGGCATTCCAAAACCATCTTGTCAAATCTTATGATCATCCTCTGCAAATATTTTCCTAAGTCCTGTGATGGTATGTGACCCTCTGAAAAATTTCATAATTTTTAGAAATTGTTTGAATATTTTTAGAGCGATCAAAACTGTTTGACTCTCATCAAACATTAAAATAGAGCCTTGCAGGAATTTTGGAGATTTATTCACAATATGAAGACCTCTGAAAATTTTACACAAGGTGATATCTGAGTTAGCAAGCTCTGTAAAAATTTCATAATTTTTGGAGTTAATTTGCTACCTCAAATAAATCTTTCAAAGTCTCTGTTGTTATTTCAAAGTCAAACTAGGTTTCTTCGTTGCTTGGGTTCGAGTCGGACTGGGCTCGAGCCATTTGATTCGGTCCAGTCAACTAAACGCACCGAGCCACTCTTTAAAAACGCGCGTGCGATATCAGCCGTTGGATTCAAATCGCGCGGCCCATGTTCGTGTAAGCATTCGGACCCTCCGGTTGCATTGGCCAATAGGGACCGTTGGATCTCGATCCAACCATCCAGATTCTTGAGGGCAATCGGTTGTCCGCGAACCCGTTAATCGTGGACCGCCCATTTTTAATCCGGCGGTCGTGGTTTGTCTTCTCTGTTCTTCTTCTTCCTCTGCTCCTTCGAGCGCACGGGCGGCAATGGCAGAAAGAGAGGGGTTGAGTGAGTGGCTTTGATGGGTCACCTCAAAGTTGCTTTCGCCAACGTCTCTCTGTGGAGCATTAAATGCGCTCAGGCTTTCTCCTCCATTGTCCCGAGTCTCACTTGCTCCCATCATTTCGTGGTCTACAACCGGAGCATGAACCGAGCTCACCATGGGCTCATGTTCTTGCTCGAAAACCCTAATCCCCTTCCTATAAATTGGCTCCCCTAGGTCCTCCTGGTGTTCTTTTGCACCACACTTAGCTATTCTCTGTGTTTGAGCTCAAGAACACCTCTCACCCTCAAAACACCATTGTTGGCCGTAGAGCTCCAATGGCAGCCTTGGTGTCCAGTGGTTCATCCTCAATATTTCTTGCACCCTTTTGAACCCCTCAACCTCCTTTATATTTCCCCTAACTTGACTTTGGGTTGCATTCACAGGAATCACTCAATTTTAAGTTTGGAGATTTTCGGTTGGTTTCACCCCCTTTCTTCTCCAGCTCCGGTAAGTGATTCTTTTTGCAATTACTTGCTTTTGGAGCCTCTTTGAGCTATAATGAAGCTGTGGTAATGATGTGGTTCCACTCATTTTGCTCAGAACCTCATTTCCCACTTCATCTTCTTCGGCTCCGGTGGACTTCATCGTGTTCAAGTCTTCCCCGGCCATCTTTGGAGCTCCTCTCGGTTAAGGTAGCTCCTATGTAGTCCCTAGAAGTCATGGCACTCGCTTCCTTGGACTGCAGCAGAGCATTTTGCTATTTTCGTGTTTTGCCGTGTCGGCCTTCATCTTTGTTTTCCGGCTCGCCGGCGTTCCAGACCTCCACCGCGTGAGAGGTCACATCGTTGGGTCCGCAACACTATTGCGAACCCATTTTGATAGTTTGTGGGCGCCGCGTGGACCGAGATCGCGGCGACAAGCCGTCAAAGCCACTCGGGTTTTGCCGCACGAAGCTCCCGTTTTTCGTCGGATCATTAGGACACATTAATTACCAATCATTAGTCGTTAATTATGTCTTAATCATTATTATTGGGCCAGCGACGGTGGGCCCAATCTCCTAAATCAATATCTGTTTCACTCGCGACCGCTCCGACATCATTAATGCTTAATCATTGATTAATAAAAATGTCGGCACTTAATCTGTCGGAAACCTTCTGCGGTCGCCGATGGTGGGCCCGGTGCTTGTCGGCGCGTGGGTTAAATCGTTGCGGTCGTGACTCGTGAGTCGCGACATGCGGTCCCACTCGTCGGTACCTCTTTTGAACTTCGATCTATAGCCGCCGTCCATTTTGTGATCTGCGGCCTAGATCTTGTATGCATTCGGACCATCGGTTCCCTCATCATCTCGGACCGTCCATCTTGCGATCTGCGGTGAGATCATGTGTGCAATCGGACCTTCCGGTTAGATGTGGGTTCTAAGCCGTTCATCTTTAGATGCGTGGCGCGGTTCACCGAGGCAACCGCATCGTCGGTTGCATGCACTCGTTTGGGCGTTGGATCTTGATCCAACGGTGGACCCCGATTAGGTTTAGCGCGTCGCGCTGTTTTGTGCTGCGTGAGCCGTGAGATGTCGAATCAAGGGTTCTTGGCGTCCACGTCATTTTCTTCTATTAGGTTGTTACGTATTTGGTAAGTATTTGTTTGGCGGTGAAAATGATATAAAACTTTAGAAACTCATAACTAATTCATTTTAAGCGCTTTTAGTTAATTCCAATGGAATAAATTATGTTATCACTTTAGCTCATTATAAAAATGGATTTAAGCATGTTCGATGTGAGTAAAATTGTATGACTAGGAATAACTTGGTTTCTGTCATTTTGAATATTCCAGAAAATGGATAAAACGTTAGAAAATGCATATCTTGCTCTGTGTATATCCAAAATGAATGATTCCAACTTTGATAAATTTGTTATCAACCCAATGTTAATGTAAAAATGATGATAGGTCCAAGATTATATGAAACCTTGATTAATGAGTTAGTACCTATTTTTAGCAATTAGAAAATTCTGGAAGACTTGTAAAATGCACAAGTAATTCTCTGTAAATGCATAATATATTTGATAAATTCTAGAAAACCCCTCTGTTGGTATACTTCTCTGTAAAATTAGTTTTGAACATATTTATGCTCCTGGAAAGGGTATTATGCTAATTTTGCATCTTAGAAAAATCATAACTAAATCACTTTAACTCCAAATGACCTGAAAATTTATATGGGTTACCTCTATACCAGTAGGTAGCTACCATAAAAATTTCAGCTTCAAAATCTTTCTAGAAAATATTTTTGCTACAGTGCTAATTATGGCCGAAAATGTGTTTTTAGGTAATATCTTTTGCACCGCAATTCCAAATTAGGTTTTTCCAGTTTCTATGACTAGGTATATTTGTATTCTACCTTGTGTATAAATTTCGTCGTATTTGGATAATTGTTGCTTGCTCATTGGTTTATTTGTGGCTCGTCTTATTGGTTGTTCTTGGTTCTTTTGCCTCTTCGCTAGGATTCGACATTTGCGGTAATCCCAGAACGATCCTCCGCAACCAATTGAGCAACAGCAAGAAGGCAAGCAGTTTGATCATGTTAATCCCGTATTTTAAGTATTTATGTTGATTACAAATTCTATGTATGCATTGCTACTTTGTTTTAATAGTTGGCCTAGTAGATGCATTCCTTAGCAAATGATTATCCTCTACTACCATGAGCCTAGGTTACTTGGTGTGATTTAGAGTTCGTGGATGGGCTCTTGTCACTTAGTAGTTGCGAATTAATTGCTTAGCCATGCTTAGCTTGGTAGAAATGGGCGGTTATCGACTTGTCGATAACCTTGATCACACAAAACTTATTACGATTTATGATTTCCACCTGTGCCATGTCTACTTGTGAAAACTAAAACTAAAGGCAAAATGATTTAGACTTGGGCACAATGGTATGTTGGTGTGATTCTCGGGTGTGGCTGGAATGGTGCCTAAGTCAACAAGGACCGAACATCTTGTTACACTAAACCAAGCATTTTAGCGTGCTAACCACACTAGAGGGTATGGGACCTCTCTTGACTTAGTACTTTGGCGTGTATTGGCTCCGGTCGCAGGAGGTCGCGGGAGGGATGGTGTTGGGAGCATTGTAGTGTCAGAAAGACTTCACCCGGGATGGGATTTGTTGTCTTTCGCTTGCAATGTAAGCGTATGGTGTTTCTACCCATACGAGCGGCTCGTAGTTAATACACAATATTGGAAAGCGTCTCGTAGGACTTAGCCGTGCCGGCATACCTACTGAAGTGTGCTTTTGGCTTAAAGGCGATGCAGGTGTGGGTACATTGGTACACCTGCGCAGGTTAAAACTATTCGAATAGCCTCGTCTAGGTTATGGACACGCTTGGGGAGGTCTTTCAAGAGTTAGACTACAACCTTTTAAATTAAAACTTGATGGGTGGTACGAATCGGGATTAGTGCTATGTTGTGGTGGCTATTGGGATAGTCACTTCCAGTGGTTACTTGTATGTATCTTTACTTACAGTTACTTTGATAGCAAAAGCAGATTTGCAAACTTGCTTTTGAAATATATTACATTATTGCAAATAAAGTTGGCTTCATGCAAATGAGACATACAACCTCCACCTAAATAAGCTTGCATGTAGTTTATGAATAGGTGCGCTTATTCCACACGTCGATCTTTAAGGTACAAAGACAATCTTTGTACTCGGATGCTATGCTTAATTGTTTTGTTGCGAGAGGAAGGAGGTGAGCTGAGGGCCTCACTTTTGCGAGTGTGTTGTGGTAGTTTCATGGGCGACTAGCTTGGCGGCCCGGTCGGTTGCCTTGTGGGTGTGTGGCTAACCTGGTCGACTTTTGTTCTAGCCATCTTATGGCACATTTTGCTTCATTGTCATTCTTGTATATTATTCTATTTGGCGGTCGGCTCTCTTTGTAATAACTTTACTTTATGTTGTTATTGAACTTAGTGATATTGTTGTATGGAAATGATGTGTAATTTTGTGATGATGCGCATATGTTGCAATGCGGGAAACATATGTCCATCGAGGCTTAGAATGTTTAATTAGTAATGCTAGAACCATTTGGAGGTTAAGTGTTACTAGTTAAATATTCCGGGTCCTCACATTTATCCCAACGCCTCGGAGAAGGGAGCCCCTTTGAACATGCCTATCATTCAGTCATGTCTGCACTCTACGGTCTACCTACGTTCAAGGCTAGTTTTCAATGACTTAATTAGCTAAGGACGTCCCAGTTCAACATATGTGGTTGTACGCTTACACTTAGGTTGGATATACCGACGTTTGGTCCTTAATTGACCTCGGGCGAAAATCTCCCCCTATCTATTAGTAAGACTCCTCTCTCACTCTTCTTGAAATATAATATAACTCGCTTGCGTCCAAAACTAGGTTTTTATTTTATTTTTATACAAAATAAAAGAGGCATACCTATCTGGATATTTTTCATAAATATCCTAAATTCACATTTATAATATTGTACTTTAATAACCTTCAGGAAAAACTACCGCTCTAATTAGCATTTGTGCGCTATACGCATTATAACTCCCAAGTTGACATTATATGTTGCCTAACCCATAACCTAATGTCTACAACAATAAGGGCATCAACATATCAAAGGAATTCATGCATCAAATGGGGTTTACAACTACCGACTTCTCGAACATAGCAGTTTAATATCAAACATACACGCCTGCAACAATAGCTTTTGCAAAAAATACAATAAGTAAAATAGTAGGATCAACATGATCAAAGGAGGTGCTTACCTTACTCTGGTTGTTTTGAGTATGAGGTCGGTTGGTCATCAAAGATATCGCTTGAACAATCGACGTCTATTACAAAAAGTTAGAAATCAATTAAATAATGCAAAATAAATTCAACAGTGACCGAATCCAAATATTTTTTTTTGCATATTCAGGTATATTATGATTTTAGATGAATTTAGAGACAAAAATCATTCAATTTGGAGTTTTATAGCAAACGTTATTAAGGTTTGAATTTGAGTCAGATTGAAAATTCTAGAAAAAGAAAAGGGAGAGAGAAACCTCTTTTTGATAGGTGGGACCTGCACCCCTTTTCTTTTTCTCTTCATTTATTTTTCTGCTGGAATTACCTTAGAGAATGACAGGTGGGCCCTTTTCTTTTCCAATGAAATTTCTAAAGTAAATACCTACTGGCATGTGGGACCTACATGTCATAGGCTCGGCTCACCAAAATAGTGCATGGACCGAGAGTCCACATCATAGTGTTTCGGTTCATGTGATAGGTTAATGGCCTTGGGCCCGCGTGTCAGCGAGTTAAAAGAAAATCATGAGTTAAATGACTTGCATTTAATGTTTGTCGATCCCATGCGTCATTGACTTAGCAATAAATAAAATGACAACTAATCATTGCTTAGCCCTAAACTGACAGTGATTTGCTCTAATGATGGGGCTACAGTACATGTCCAGTTTTTCGACAAATAGAGAACTCTCAAGCATGACCTTGTCACGCTTGTCGCTGGCGGGGTGGTCTACGACGGCGCTGGGTAAAGGCAAAAATGGAACCCTAGAGTTCAGGCCATCCCATGGGTGGTCGCGACATCGCCTATAGTGGATCAGAATAGCGGCGCGGTGAGGTTCGGCGACAGTGGCGTTCGGCCAAAAACAGCAACATCGACATGGCGACGCATTGAGCTAATAAACATACACATGAGCGTCTATGAGGCACAGGTGTGAGGACCCCAGTTTATTCGACTTGTAATGCTTAGCCTTCCATTGACCCTAGCATCACAATTCAAATAAACCAAGCCTCAGGATATGTATACTTCCCAGAAATGCAGTATACACACCCCGTTACAAAATCAAGCATCAATTCCATACTCGAGAGGTTACAATATCAAAATTTCAAAATATACAACAGATTGAATTTACAAGATAAATAACAAACTAAACAGCGGAAGCAAAAGCCATAAGATGACGATAAATAAAAGAGCCAATTAGTGTGCCTTTTTCCCACAAGGCAACCAACCGGACCGCCAAGCTAGTCGTCAAACCCGCAGCACAGCTCACAAAAGGAAAGCCCTTGGGGCCCACCTTCTTTCTCTGCAACAAAAACATTAAGCATAGCAACTGAGTACAAAAATTGTTTTTGTACTCGCAAGACTGACGTGTAAGGGTAACGGAGCTATAATTAGCTACATGTAATAGATTGAAGGCAAGCTTTATTTAACGGAGCTATAATTAGCTACGTGCAAGCTTTATTTAAGTGGAGGGGGCTCTGGATTTACTTTTAGCATAAAATAAGTTTTCATTTGCAATAATGTAATAGATTGAAGGCAATTTGACAAATTGTTTGCAATAGTTGAAATAACTGCGATACAATAATAATAACAACAATAAAGACAACCTAGAAGTGACTATCCCAATAGTCACCACAATAATAGCATGAACTACCCGTTCATGCCACCCAACATCAAGTTTTAATTAAAAGGTTGTAGTCTAACTCTTGAAAAGCTTACCCAAGCGTGTCCATAACCTAGGACGAGGCTATTCGAATAGTTTTGTACCCTGCAGGGGTGTACCAATGTACCCACACTTCAGACCGCCTTTAAGCCACATGATTTAGCACACTTCCAAAGGTATGCCGGCACGGCTAAGTCCTACGAGACATTTCCAATATTGCGTATCAACTACGAGTCGCTCGTATGGATAGAAACTCATACGCTTACATTGTAAAGCCAAAAAGACAACTACCCCTCGGGGTAAAGCTTTTTGGACAACTACAATGCTCCCAGCACATAACCACCTCATTTTACCACAACACAACACACACACGCCCTCCTGCGACCCGTAGCCAATACACGCCAAAGTACTAAGTCAAGAGAGGTCCCATTTCCCTCTAGTGTGGTTAGCACGCACCAAAATGCTCGGATAACAGGTACTCACAAGTAGTTTGGTCCTTAATTGACCCGGGCACCATTCCAGTCACACCCAAAAACACACCATCTTGCCATTGTGCCCAAGTCCAAATCATTTTGTTTTTAGTTTTCACAAATAAGCATAGCACAAAGGCTGAGTTATAATCAATAATAAGTTTTGTGTGATCAAGGTTATCGACTAAGTCGATAACCGCCCAATTCTACCGATAACTAAGCATTGCTAAGCATCATATCGTAAAAGCAATAAAAGACCATAAATCATTCACGGGCTCTAATTCACGGTGAGGATAATAACTTATAAGCGGTGGCGGGTGAATAATTTCAGGCAACAATGCAATGGGATTAACTACCTCTAATCGATAAAATTAACTTTGATACAAAAGCATGCATACATACAAGTTAAACAAAATATTAGACTTGAAAATAATGGGAATGAACGGATATGATCAAACCGCTTGCCTTTGCCTTGCTAGAGATATTCGACTTGTCGCAGAGGATCACTCGAAGTCAACGTCATCTAACGATAAAAGTCACAAAACGAAAAATAGCGAATAAACACCGAATGCCAAAAGTCTCCAACAATAAAGAAATAATACGTAAGAAAGGTAATGAATTTAGAGACATAAATTATTTGATTTAGAGTTGAATGTAATTGGTTATGAATTACGAAATTGAGATTATAGCATAAGGTATATCGCTACTTAATTAACCAAAAGCTCAACTCTCGCTTATGATAAATTTACTCTTTTAGATTTGAATTGCCAAGAGCTAGATACTAAGAAATTGTACTTACTAGTTAAGTGATTTAGTCAAGCTTCTACTAAACAACTTAATGGAAAGAGCCGCAATCTGCACTTGCTATTTAACATGATCCAATGGCCTACGACCAAAACATACCCTTCAAGTTAAAGGCTTAAGTACTAACTACTTTGATTAGGAAGCAAGTTAGCGGGTCAAGTTGAGAAATAACATTTAACTCATCAACAGTCGACAAACTTGTACTAATCACTGAAAGGAATCCAATAATCACTGAAGACTGGATAAAGGATCCCCTAAATCAGCCTTGCCTTTGCAACAATTTCAAATATCACCACTTAGCTCTAATTTCCCATAACACCTTTTAACTAAACCTCAATCACTTATGCCAAGGAGTTTGGCTTTACTGATTATACCATCTGACAACTGATTATCTAAAACTTAACTAACCAGTGAATGCTAACTAACACATCCAGCAGGTAAACACTTTAATGACTTACTACTCTGAAATACGCTACCTACTAATAACAGACTAACCTTTAAATGCCTGCAAAAAGGATGCTATAAGCTCGATTATTCTACTGATCCTATAATTGCTTAAATCAATCGCTAAATGATCCAACAAAGAACAAGTGCATACTAGCAGAAAAATCCTACAGATCAGATTCATCTTCTAATAAAAGGTACATACAAACTCACCTACATTACTGAACACCTCACTGCTTGCCTACCACTAAGTGAAATAGTCACCTATTCTCCTAACTGAAGAACCACTGAGTGTCTCAACTTTTCAAAGAGTAAGGTCCACTGACATACATTTTCTAACTGACTAAATGAATTCAAACAAACTCTAATTATTAGAGTTGGGCAGGTTTTCAATCTTACTGACAAAACAGCTTGTCATAACACTTCTCTGATATCAGTTCATCCCAGAGCACTTTACTGTTTTTATCTACTAATCTCCCCATGAATTTAAATATCCATTGTCAAATAAGTTGGAGTAAACTAGAAGCTAATCAAATTGTCTAGCAGACATTGAATTCAGTTGTTCCTACTGAAGGGCTCTGCTACTCATAGAGAAATGACCTCAGAGACAAGGAACAGGGGGCAGCACAGGGGAGCTCGGGTGAGGTTCATCGCCGGCGAGGGGAGTGGCGCGGAGGCGACGCCAACCACCAAAATGGATTGCCCGAGGTCTACTGGAGCTCGGGGTGGTGGCAGTGCGGCCTAAGCTGCACCGAGGCGGCGCAGCTAGGGCGAGCGGCGGCTGGCCGTGGAGAAGAAACGGCGCGGCGGCGCTCGGGTGAAATCGCGACCAAGATGGAGGGAGCATGAGCACTAGTGTAGCTTAGGGAACTTACCAGTGTTATCGGGGGAAGCCGTGATGGCCGGAGTTGGCCTGGCGACGTGGACCGACGGCGGCGCGGGTGCTCCACCGTGGCGGGGTCGCTGCGAAGAAAACAAGCACGAGTGAATGATCAGGAGAGGTATAGGGAGGCCCAAGCATACTCAGGGAGGGAGGAATCGGAGGGGGAGTCGCTGGAGAAGGCGCGATGGCAAGAATGGCGGTGGCGGCCGGAACCGGAGAAGAAGGGTGGCGCGCGGCTCCTCGGTGGCGGATCCTTCAAATTGGTGGGGGGTATTTGCTCTTTGCGATGATTGGCGTGCCGTGACGCGGTCACGGGTTGTCGAGGACCGCCGGAGTAGCCGGAAAGCTTGGAGGCGGCGTGGCCGTACCGAAATGGCATTCGAAACTTGGAGCTCAAATGAGCTCGAGGAGGAGGTAGGATGGAGAGGGAGAAGTAGGGAAGGGAAGAAGACTATGAGAGGCACTCGGTGCTCGACCTAAATGGGGCGAGAAGGAAGAGTCCGACGCGAGAACTCAAGCTTCCTCTCTTCTCGGTCATGGCGTCTTCCTGCGATTTCTCGGCGTGGACGGAGAGCACAGCGACGGCGTCGGTAGGGGAAGAGCTCCGGTTGGTCGTCTTGGGCGGTGGCGCGACGGAGCTAACGGAGGGAGACGGAGGAGGCCGGAGCGGCGTGGCGTTCATGCGTGCGCGCTCGGCGGGGAAGAAGCAGCGCATGGAGAAGAAGACCTGGGCGCTGGGGTCCACGGGTCAGCGGCAGAGGGAGAAGGTGGCTCGGGCGAGCTGGTTCGACTGCAGCAGTGGCTCAACCGGCTCAGCCCGAGGAACAGTGAGGAGGGGGAAATGGGTTTTTCTGATTTTTGGAAAATGGCTGAGAAGGTTTAGCGAATTTTTAGATATAGCTCCCTAGCTCCAAAATTCAGGAAAATTTGAGGGCATGTAGAGGACCTAGTGAATATTATGATGTAAAATTTATAGGATTTTTCATGTATTATATTCTTCTCTAGAATTATTTGAAGTTCCTCTTTTGGATATTTGACTTTCAATTTTCTTGTTTGACTATCAGAAAAAAAAAGTAAATTAATTCTAGAAATATTGAATTTTTGTAGGTGAGTTTATAAGGTGTTACAGAGTCTAGGAAAAATATCTCCAGGTACCGTTCACAAGTTTGGTTTGTACTTTAAATTCAAAACCAATTTGATCACGCAAATTAAATAGAGAAAGAATTAATCTTCAAAAATTCCAGAAAAATTCAAACAAGTAAAACAGAACAGTCGAATCCAAATAAAGTATTTCCACACCGAAACCTTTTTAGCTTTGCCCCAAATTCAAGTTGGGCTTTTGAATTGGAGAAGGGGTATTGGATTACTAGGTTATAACATATTTGCTTTGCAATAAAAGTTTTAAAAAGTCCAAAATTTCACAAATGCACATTAGATGCTTAACCAATCCAACTTAGGGATTTTGGGCTGTTACAAATCTACCCCCCTTAAACAGAATCTCGTCCCGAGATTCTGATAGTTCGGAAGTCGGAACGGAAGGCTGTGGCAACCTAGGTGGGTTTGGTCACGGTGTCACTTTTCGGATTTCGACGCAAACCGAACTCAAATCTGAACCCAGAGAGGTTCTTCAGAAGTTTTATGTTCTAAAGTGGGAAGCTTTGTTGAAGGATTTCTAATGTCCTTCTGATAAGTGTTTCCTAGGTGGTTCTTTTCAACTCTAAACGAAATGCACCATTTGTTGTCTTGATTTCCTTCAGAGATAGTGCTGGAAGATCATGATGCAGTATCCTGACATTGCTGCTACATTTTCCTTTCCATTGCTTTGTTTAACCTTTCCTTTCTTGATTCGAAGATAATTTGACATCATGCTTCACGTCGTCTTCTGGTAGTACGAAAGACTCTGCTCCACTCAGTCGACCGAAAAGGGCATCGATCGATAGAACGGAAAGACTGGTTAGATGATAATCTAGTATCAACCCCAGGATTCAGTGCAGAAAAGAGAAGGCAAGCAAGGTTTAAGGAGGTCTCGCTTAACCTCACTTCTCTAGTTCTATTTGCTTGGCTGGGAAAGGAAATACACAGGATGAATGCATGAGGGGATGCATGTGTGCAAATCAGTCCTAAAGCAAATTTTAAATTTTTGGTTAATGAGAGTGCAAATGCTTACATGCATGCTTACCTGCTTCTACCGAAATGCAAATACTTACATGCATGCTTACATGATTTTTGTTTTATGCAACTTGAGTAACATGACATGCTTAAGTTAATTTAGAAACTATATGCATGATCAAAGTATAAGAATCAAGATGCCTAACAAGTAATTTGAGGTATCTTCTACCCCCCTTAAATATTTCGGTACATGAAAGATAAGTTAAGGAAAGAATGGACATAAGGTGAGGGAATGGCAATGGGTATGCAATTTAATTCTAACATGTACTAACTACTCCAAAAGGTTTCGACATAGTTGCTATACATGTCGTCCGTAGACGATGTGCAACTTCTTGGAACAAGGAGAGCGTTTGATTACAAAATCCAGCGTCTACAAGCTAAGTAATACCATTAGGGTGTAGATATATTCTACGAATAAACCCTAATTTAATCCTAATATCGCAATAAGGCATCGTCTAGGGGAAATAGACATTACCCTAACCCGATTGCAAACACATAACAAGAAATGAACTCCAAATATTTGTATGAAAGCATAAGACCAGCGCAAAACCACAAAACAAAATATTTGCTTCCCGGTACGACTAACTCGTATTGAATGAACGAGCAATCGTTTAGGATGATAACATTTTAGAACACAACTCAAGTTCTAACGCATCTAAAAGGCATGGCAAAAACCATATAAGGGTGCATTGGGCACTAGCCATCTAATATTACATCTTACCCTTTTAATCCCATGAGTTTTAGTTGATTCAACATCTCATTTTTAACCCTAACGACAAACTAAATGCTCGCAGTCCAAAACTCGTGCTTGCTGTCCAGATCTTGTATCCGAGCTCCGAGATGAGTGCTTCAACTCCGAGTGCTTCAAATCTTCACTAAATAACAATCAACACTTCATATTTTCAAATCTCATTATTCCCCAAACCGAATTTAACCGATAACCAACTAACTTTGAAAGGAGAAGAGAGAGGAACGACTTTTTCGAAAACTCAACAAGAATAAGGCAAGATGAGCAAGCTAAGATAGGTAAGGAGAAAAATCTGAGAACTTACTTAAGTTTTCATAAACCATTTGACATTTTGAAAATAAGTTTTTCAAAATATCCTAATGATGACCAAGCTAGGGTTTCTACTGGTCGATCTGCTCTGATACCAACTTTGTGAGGACCCCGGTTTATTCGACTTGTAATGCTTAGCCTTCCATTGACCCTAGCATCACAATTCAAATAAACCAAGCCTCAGGATATGTATACTTCCTAAATGCAGATACACACCTGCTACAAAATCAAGCACCAATTCCATACTCGAGAGGTTACAATATCAAAATTTCAAAATATACAACAGATTGAATTTACAAGATAAATAACAAACTAAACAGCGGAAGCAAAAGCCATAAGATGACGATAAATAAAGGAGCCAATTAGTGTGCCTTTTTCCCACAAGGCAACCAACCGGCCGCCAAGCTAGTCGTCAAACCCAAGAAGACTCACAAAAGGAAAGCCCTTGGGGCTCACCTTCTTTCTCTGCAACAAAAACATTAAGCATAGCAACCGAGTACAAAAATTGTTTTTGTACTGCAAGACTGGCGACGTAAGGGTATGAGCTATAATTAGCTACATGCAAGCTTTATTTAAGTGGAGGGGGCTCTGGACTTACTTTTAGCATAAAGCAAGTTTTCATTTGCAATAATGTAATAGATTGAAGCCAATTTGACAAACTGTTTGCAATAGTTGAAATAAGCTGCGATACAATAATAATAACAACAATAAAGACAACTGAAGTGACTATCCCAATAGTCACCACAACAATAGCATGAACTACCCGTTCATGGCACCCAACATCAAGTTTTAATTAAAAGCTTGTAGTCTAACTCTTGAAAAGCTTACCCAAGCGTGTCCATAACCTAGGACGAGGCTATTCGAATAGTTTTGTACCGCAGGTGTACCAATGTACCCACACTTCGCATCCTTTAAGCAACATGATTTAGCACACTTCCAAAGGTATGCCGCACGGCTAAGTCCTACGAGACATTTCCAATATTGCGATCAACTACGAGTCGCTCGTATGGATAGAAACCCATACGCTACATTGTAAAGCCAAAGACAACTACCCCCTGGTAAAGCTTTTGGACAACTACAATGCTCCCAGCACATAACCACCTCATTTTACCACAACACAACACACACACGCCCTCCTGCGACCCGTAGCCAATACACGCCAAAGTACTAAGTCAAGAGAGGTCCCATTTCCCTCTAGTGTGGTTAGCACGCACCAAAATGCTCGGATAACAGGTACTCACAAGTAGTTCGGTCCTTAATTGACCCGGGCACCATTCCAGTCACACCCAAAAACACACAATCTTGCCATTGTGCCCAAGTCCAAATCATTTTGTTTTTAGTTTTCACAAATAAGCATAGCACAAAGGCTGAGTTATAATCAATAATAAGTTTTGTGTGATCAAGGTTATCGACTAAGTCGATAACCGCCCAATTCTACCGGTAACTAAGCATTGCTAAGCATCATATCGTAAAAAGCAATAAAAAGACCATAAATCATTCACCGGGCTCTAATTCACCAGTGAGGATAATAACTTATAGCGGTGGCAGGGGTGAATAATTTCAGGGCAACAATGCAATGGGATTAACTACCTCTAATCGATAAAATTAACTTTGACACAAAAGCATGCATACATACAAGTTAAACAAAATATTAGACTTGAAAATAATGGGAATGAACTGGATATGATCAAACTGCTTGCCTTTGCCTTGCTAGAGATATTCGACTTGCTGCAGAGGATCACTCTCGAAGTCAACGTCATCTAACGATAAAAGCTGCCAAAACGAAAAATAGCGAATAAACACCAGAATGCCAAAAGTCTCCAACAATAAAGAAATAATACAGAAGAAAGGTAATGAATTTAGAGACATAAATTATTTGATTTAGAGTTGAATGTAATTGGTTATGAATTACTGAAATTGAGATTATAGCATAAGGTATATCGCTACTTAATTAACCAAAAGCTCAACTCTCGGCTTATGATAAATTTACTCTTTTAGATTGAATTGCCAAGAGCTAGATACTAAGAAATTGTACTTACTAGTTAAGTGATTTAGTCAAGCTTCTACTAAACAACTTAATGGAAAGAGCCTGCAATCTGCTACTTGCTATTTAACATGATCCAATGGCCTACGGCCAAAACATACCCTTCAAGTTAAAGGCTTAAGTACTAACTACTTTGATTAGGAAGCAAGTTAGCGGGTCAAGTTGAGAAATAACATTTAACTCATCAACAGTCGACAAACTTGTACTAATCACTGAAAGGAATCCAATAATCACTGAAGACTGGATAAAGGATCCCCTAAATCAGCCTTGCCTTTGCAACAATTTCAAATATCACCACTTAGCTCTAATTTCCCATAACACCTTTTAACTAAACCTCAATCACTTATGCCAAGGAGTTTGGCTTTACTGATTATACCATCTGACAACTGATTATCTAAAACTTAACTAACCGTTGAATGCTAACTAACACATCCAAAGTAAACACTTTAATGACTTACTACTCAAATACGCTACCTACTAATAATGACTAACCTTTAAATGCCCGCAAAAGGATGCTATAAGCTCGATTATTCTCTCGATCCTATAATTGCTTAAATCAATCGCTAAATGATCCAACAAAGAACAAGTGCATACTAGCAGAAAAATCCTACTGGATCGATTCATCTTCTAATAAAAGGTACATACAAACTCACCTACATTACTGAACACCTCACTGCTTGCCTACCACTAAGTGAAATAGTCACCTATTCTCCTAACTGAAGAACCACTGAGTGTCTCAACTTTTCAAAGAGTAAGGTCCACTGACATACATTTTCTAACTGACTAAATGAATTCAAACAAACTCTAATTATTAGAGTTGGGCAGGTTTTCAATCTTACTGACAAAACAGCTTGTCATAACACTTCTCTGATATCAGTTCATCCCAGAGCACTTTACTGTTTTTATCTACTAATCTCCCCATGAATTTAAATATCCATTGTCAAATAAGTTGGAGTAAACTAGAAGCTAATCAAATTGTCTAGCAGACATTGAATTCAGTTGTTCCTACTGAAGGGCTCTGCTACTCATAGAGAAATGACCTCAGAGACAAGGAACAGGGGGCAGCACAGGGGAGCTCGGGTGAGGTTCATCGCCGGCGAGGGGAGTGGCGCGGAGGCGACGCCAACCACCAAAATGGATTGCCCGAGGTCTACTGGAGCTCGGGGTGGTGGCAGTGCGGCCTAAGCTGCACCGAGGCGCGCAAGACTAGAGCGGCGGCGGCCGTGGAGAAAAGCGCGCGGCGCTCGGGTGAAATCGCGACCAAGATGGAGGGAGCATGAGCACTAGTGTAGCTTAGGGAACTTACCAGTGTTATCGGGGGAAGCCGTGATGGCCGGAGTTGGCCTGGCGACGTGGACCGACGGCGCGCGGTGCTCCACCGTGGCGGGTCGCTCGAAGAAAACAAGCACGCAGTGAATGATCGGAGAGGTATAGGGAGGCCCAAGCATACTCAGGGAGGGAGGAATCGGAGGGGGAGTCGCTGGAGAAGGCGCGATGGCAAGAATGGCGGTGGCGGCCGGAACCGGAGAAGAAGGGTGGCGCGCGGCTCCTCGGTGGTGGATCCTTCAAATTGGTGGGGGGTATTTGCTCTTTGCGATGATTGGCGCGCCGTGACGCGGTCACGGGTTGTCGAGGACCGCTGGAGTAGCCGGAAAGCTTGGAGGCGGCGCGGCCGTACCGAAATGGCATTCGGAACTTGGAGCTCAAATGAGCTCGGGGAGGAGGTAGGATGGAGAGGGAGAAGTAGGGAAGGGAAGAAGACTATGAGAGGCACTCGGTGCTCGACCTAAATGGGGGCGAGAAGGAAGAGTCCGACGTGAGAACTCAAGCTTCCTCTCTTCTCGGTCATGGCGTCTTCCTGCGATTTCTCGGCGTGGACGGAGAGCACAGCGACGGCGTCGGTAGGAGAAGAGCTCCGGTTGGTCGTCTTGGGCGGTGGCGCGACGGAGCTGACGGAGGGAGACGGAGGAGGCCGGAGCGGCGTGGCGCTCATGCGTGTGCGCTCGGCAGGGAAGAAGCAGTGCGTGGAGAAGAAGACCTGGGCGCTGGGGTCCACGGGTCAGCGGCAGAGGGAGAAGGTGGCTCGGGCGAGCTGGTTCGACTGCAGCGGTGGCTCAACCGGCTCAGCCCGAGGAACAGTGAGGAGGGGGAAATGGGTTTTTCTGATTTTTGGAAAATGGCTGAGAAGGTTTAGCGAATTTTTAGATATAGCTCCCTAGCTCCAAAATTCAGGAAAATTTGAGGGCATGTAGAGGACCTAGTGAATATTATGATGTAAAATTTATAGGATTTTTCATGTATTATATTCTTCTCTAGAATTATTTGAAGTTCCTCTTTTGGATATTTGACTTTCAATTTTCTTGTTTGACTATCAGAAAAAAAGTAAATTAATTCTAGAAATATTGAATTTTTGTAGGTGAGTTTATAAGGTGTTACAGAGCCTAGGAAAAATATCTCCAGGTACCGTTCACAAGTTTGGTTTGTACTTTAAATTCAAAACCAATTTGATCACGCAAATTAAATAGAGAAAGAATTAATCTTCAAAAATTCCAGAAAAATTCAAACAAGTAAAACAGAACAGTCGAATCCAAATAAAGTATTTCCACACCGAAACCTTTTTAGCTTTGCCCCAAATTCAAGTTGGGCTTTTGAATTGGAGAAGGGGTATTGGATTACTAGGTTATAACATATTTGCTTTGCAATAAAAGTTTTAAAAAGTCCAAAATTTCACAAATGCACATTAGATGCTTAACCAATCCAACTTAGGGATTTTGGGCTGTTACAACAGGGATCTCACCGGGAGGAAGAGGGGAGCCGAAGGTGGTCACTGGAGGTTCGGCGGTGAAGTCCGAAGCGGTTGCGGTGAGGTTGACGTGGGGAGCTCGCCGTGGAGAGAGGTGGAACTCGAGGTGGCTTGGTAAAGCTTTAGGATGCCCACGCGGTGCTCCTAGCTTTGAGAATTAGACTGAAGCACAATGTAGCTCAGATGGCGACAGTGGTGGTACAAAGGGCTAGAGTTAGGGAAGAAAGGTTTGCGATGAGTTCCTGTGAACAAAACACAGAATTAGTTTAGGGGAAATAGTGATGGTGGTTAGGAACATGTGGTAACGGGGTTGGCGAAGAGGAAAACCCTCCAGAATGCAGGCGGCGAAGGGGTGGCGTCTCGGCTAGAAACGAGAGCTTGCTCTCTTTGCACTCGGCTCTGTGGAAGAAGGAAAGAAGGTGGAGGAGAAGGACCGGGGAGGTAAAGGAGAGGCTCGAGGTGGCTCTGGGTAGCTTTTATAGGAGAGGGCGGAGAGCTCGCGAGGAGAATCAGCGCGTGACAGCGGCAACGATACACTCGGCATGGCGACGGGAAGGCTAGGCAGGGATGGGCAACGTTGAGCGGTTGGGGGATTTGACCGGGTGTTTAAGGGTGCGGGCGATACGGCCGAAGGTGGGGAAACCAGGGGCGCGCGATCAAAACCGAGGTGAGCTGATGGCGTGCTGGCACGGCGAGCTGGAGTGGCATGGGCGTGGGGTGAGCTAGTGCAGCACGCTGCGGCACATGGATGACGATCCCTGCCGTGGGGCCGAGCCGTCATCGAGAGGAGGTGAGTTAAGGTTTTTAGGATTTTTCAAAAATGGTTGAGACCTTTAGTGAGTTTGTAAACATAGTTGCTGAACTCCAAAATTGATGAAATTTTTGGGGAGGCCGAGAACACAGTGAATATTATTATGTAATTTTTCTAGGGTTTTGTTTAATATATATTTTTCTCTAGAAATCTTTTGAGTTTCAGTTTTTATTATTTGGCTTGAGGAAAGCTTCCAAAATATGATTCAATTATTTTCCCATTTTATGTTTAGTATAATTATGCTAAGTTTGGATTTAATTATCCACTTTTATTTTCATTTGTTTTATTTATCTATTAGGTTTAGGTTTCTAAGAATTGATGTTTAGGTTTAAAATCAACAACACCTTGAATAGAAATCCAAATAAATCAAATGACAAAGGAATGCATCAAACCTTTTAAAAAGATCACATTTTTATATATTTAAAACACAAACCCATATTTTGGGATGTTACACTTTTTGAGAAAGCTGGCGTGACAACGTGTGGTTAATTCGATCATAAAAGGTGCTATAGGCTAGGACGAATTTGGGTTATACTGTTATGGTATTGTGATGTGAATTGAACCTGGCTTTATAGATTAATTTCACTTTGGTATTGTAATGTTATGGCAATGCCATGTGAATTTTGCTATTGTAATATTACGCCAAATATGGTACTTAGACTCAGGTTAAATATTGTTATGCAATTGTCCCTTGTCATATTATGTGCATTCAAATCTGGTACAACATAAGCTTACAATATTCTGGATACACACACATAATATATACAATCTGATTACGTACGAACTAATACCAAGTAAGTACATGTGCAATGCATATAAGTTCAATGGTACACTACGGGCTACAATATGGCCCACTTGTTTGAGCCACTTTGTTCTCGTTGCATCCGCATCTACGTCCTGGTCTTGCATTGAACATGTCCTGTGGGGTATGCCAACCGGTCTAGAGAGCGCGTCTCTATGCGGAGAACGAAGGGAGACCATTGAGTTGGCTGAGGTACATTAGTAAGCTGACTATGGCCAAGCCGAGTCTATCCAATCTTAGTGTCGTCAAGCTAAGTCATGACAAACTGTCTACCACCTACAATCATATCAATAATGAATGACTCCATGAATCCCCCTGGAGCCACGGTCCCTAGGTACGATGTACGAATAGGCCTCAGTGTGGCGGAGCTTTGTCCATGACGACACGATGTACCAACGACCACGAGTGCGGCGAAGCTCTGTCTGAACTGGTCACGACACTGCTCACTGTAGGCTAGGGGCACCCTAGGTGGTACGGTCCATATCTGGGTATCGTGTAGCCCTCAATGGTAGTAGAAAGGAAGACCATTTTGTCATGAGTTGATTCGTCATCGCCCCCACGCCCAACAGAAGGTTAAAAGACGAAATGATGTTAGCACAACGTAAGGCGAAATCAATAATTAGAACATAAATTGAACATAACTTACCTCCTCGATCCACAGTGCGGATGACCGATGGGGAGCGCTAGGACGGCCTCCAGTCTCACTAGGTTGTGTGGTGTCTCCTCCATCCGCTGGCGGGCGTACGAACGTTGATCGAATCAGTGATGCATCCCGATGGACGTGCGACTGGAAGATGACATGATGTTAGTACAACCTAAGGAAAAATAAATAATTAGAACATAAATTGAATATAACTTACGTATTCGATCCGTAGTGCGGACGATCGAGGGAGAGCTTTAGGATGACCGCCGGTCTCACTAGGCCATGCCGACCTAGGTGGGGAGCTAGGTCGGTCCACTCGATGAGTAGCTTGAAGCACGTTGTCTCTCGTCGGGCCACAGATCAAGTTCTTTACGGTCTTATTGGCATCCTCGTAGATGGACTTCATAACCCCAAGAAGCCCCCAACGGTGTGACCACTCCCGCTCCCGTGAAGGGTGGACCCGAATGCGCGTGAGATCCGCAGTGTCTCGCCTCTGTTGCCTTCATAGTCTTCCTCCAAAACAACACATTCTATTTTCCTGTCTTCACGCATCGCCTACGCTTCCCCGGTCCCACTGGCACTAGCATCATCAAGATTTGCTGGCACCCTGTGCACGAACATGTACACCATCGATCTCCTGTATATCATCGCCTTGTGTTTCGTAGCAATCTGCATGTACTGGCCCCATGCAACGCTACCATTCACCTTGTGTAACTCCCATACGTCCTGCCCTCCCCTCCCCTATTCGTGCAGGTGATCGCCTCAATGACAAGCTTCTTCGTTGCTGTCTCCATGTCAAACTCCTGGATATAATTCCCACTCGTGAATATTCATTGCATCCAGGCCCTCTGCCCGGACCACCTTTAACAGGCATCTTGACATGTATAACTCACCCGGTCCGCCCTGTACGAGACTGTGGCCATAAAACATAAGTAAGTCTTGCATGTTGCACATTACCTATTGTCACAATAATCCAATACACTTCATATGCATGTTATGAGCAATTCACCGTTCTTTACTGTACACAAGCAAATAAACATGTCGCATTATTTAGTCTACATTTGACTATCTTCCAAAAATAACTACACTTGGGTAAAACTTGTGTATAAATACTAAATTTGTGCAAAAAACTACTAATCCTTAAGACTAATTAACTAAGACTAGAGGACTGAGCGTAGCTCAGTTGGTGAGAGTTGAGTGGTTTGCTCGCACCCGCCAGCGTTCGAAGCCAGGCTTCGACGCTCGCGCTCACCAATAATTCCCCTGGGATTGGTTTCCAGGTAGGGATAGTACACTCACATGTGTGTGAGTTAGTAGTCAAAGCGCGTGCTCGCGCTCCATGAGGTGTAGGCCTCCGCTCTAGATTAGACGTGCGCTAAGGATGCACCCACATGTGTGTGTGGGCGTGCGTGTGGTGTGTGTGCGTCCTGTGTGTACTCTTAAATTTTTTTACCGCAACTAATTAATTGCGACTAACTAACCTTCTCTTAAAAAAATTATGACTAATTAATTACGACTACATTGATTAAGACTACTTAGTTATGACTAATTAATTATGTCTAATTAACTACAACCTATTTAATTACGACTAATTAAATACACCTAAATAACTATGGCTGATTAACTATGACTAATTAACTATGACTGATTACTTACGACAAAATTAATTACGACTAATTATTTGTGACTAAATTACTTACTACTAATTAATTATGACTAATTAATTACAACTAATTAATTTAACACTAATTACATGGTTACTAAACATAATGCATGCGGGGAAACACACCTCTTCTAGAAGATCTTCACTTGATGTCGAACTTTCTCTACTAATACGACCACTAAACACTGCTCTAAATACTCTCAAATCGGCAGCGGAATCGGAACTAATTTTGGCTGATCGCGTTATCTCTCGCTTGCTTGATCCTCTCTCTATGCCAAGCGAAATGGTTGGTGCAGAGGATGAGAGCGACACACGACGGATTTTATAGCCGTAGGAAAGCAGTCAGCCGACCGGGAAGCGATGCAAGGGCGATGGGGACACGACGTGCGAGGGGACAGCGCGTGGCATGGTGCACACAGGAATCTGGGGGGAATCCAGCGTGTGGGGGGACCAGGCAATGGGATGGCTCGGCAGTGGGGGATCCGGGCGGCAGGTGACATGTGTCACTTGTCGTCGCGTTCGTGGTGCCATTTTTACTATTTCGTGTGGGAGAAGACTATTTTTGCTATTAAGACACCAAAAAGTGTCAAATAAGCCCAAAAACTCTCCGTTGGCCAGTCGCGTTCTGCTCCGGTAGAATCTTGATCAGTCCTGATATCATTTATTACGGGAACGGCTTAGCAGTAATTAGATGCAGTACTAGGTTTTGTTAGCTTACGAATTAAACATTAACTAATCTTACCTCGACTTCCCTATATAAACCCACCCAATCCATCCTCCACAATCACCCCTGTGTCCATCAACCTAGCTAGCTAAGAATTAAGATAGCCAGTGGCAGCAGTGAACTCGGTGAGTGTTGTTCAGTTCCGGGTTAAGCGGATGGCTCTCTCTCGTCGCATTGCCGCATCCGTCCTCGTCTTCCTGGTCGTCCTCGTCGCCACAGGTGCTTCTCGTCGACTGTTGCCAAGAAACATTAGCGCATCGCGCACGCTAGCTTGTGTTGTTAATTTGCAGTGCAATGTAACGTCGCATCGTAAATTTGTCTTGTCAATCTCTAGCGCAATGTTACAACGCGTCGTAGTAATTCTAATGGATGTGCACGCAGAGATGGGGACGACGAAGGTGGCGGAGGCGAGGCACTGCCTGTCGCAGAGCCACAAGTTCAAGGGCATGTGCATGAGCAGCAACAACTGCGCCAACGTGTGCAGGACGGAGAACTTCCCCGGAGGCGAGTGCAAGTCGCACGGCCTCGAGCGCAAGTGCTTCTGCAAGAAGGTCTGCTAGTCAGCGCCGCTCTGCCGGCCGGGGACGTGGCCATCAAATTGTTCATCCGTGGCCATCTCGTGTTCTTGCTGGTTGCTGTTGTCGTACGTTCGTCAGTTGTTCATGTTGCGCGCGCGCTTCTGTTCCGGCTAGTTTGTTGTTTCCTCCGCTTAGAATAAAGTGGACTTGGTACTAGTGCTCGGATACCTTGTCCATGCTTTCTGCAAGAGATTTTGCGAGGTTGGTAGTTTAATCAAGTTACAATCGGTGTTGTGGTAATTTATTTTTTCTTCGTGTTTGTGCAAGATGCTGCTGTCCTGTAAGATCCTCATGTCAATATAGATGTACTGTACCTGTGTGTGATCGTTTCGTGTTAAATTAGCATCTTCAGAGAGAAACTGTACTAAACTCACCACTAATCAGTGAACTCGGTTTGCGGATAACTTCACTCTCATGCTCCCATCTGTCCCACTGCAAGCAGCCTGAACTCCATTAGTTTTCTTAATGGACCTACTCTGTCAACGCAGCAAGGTGGAGTCAATGTACATAAACAAGCTTTTCAAGAAGAAAAAAAAGAAGAAAACAAGGTTTTCTCAAAGTCTACTTGATCCAAAGGTTCATGACCCATGAGCAAGAGTTTACGGACAGCAGGACGATTCGAACTACAGGGGAGGTGGATTCATATAAGAAAAAATTTACAGTACATTCTACTAGTAAGTATATGATAGTAGTATAAATCAAATATGACTATTGATTTGTTAAGGGTATAATATACTTTTATTTGTATTTATATTTTTTGTGATAGTATTATGAAATTTTCTAATTAGGGTTGAAAATATTACTCCTTAGCATGTGATCTCCACATGGACAATTACAATTCCATCCTCATCGGGATTTTACTACTCATACTATCAGTTGTATAATTAAATCATAACTAATCTGAATCATTGGATTAAATAGAATAGATGATCCGTATTTTCTCATAACTAATCTGAACCATTGGAAGCCATTCTGCACAGCTACTTCTACGCACCATCTTGTAACAATTTTCTTCTCGAGGGAATAGATGTAGTTCTCCTTCTGCTCCTTAAAAGACCAAGTCTTTCATGGAATTAGAGTATGTTATGTTTGAATTTTATTTGATGGATGAATGCACATACTAGAAGACGCGAACAGTAGATCACGGGCTTCAGATGTTGGGCCTCCCAGCTACACCCATCGGCCTCCTGGGTCTATAGTCTAAACTTTGTGCCGCATCCACACGTAGGGGTGAAAACGGATCGGAAACGGACGGATAATGGTTTTGCCATATTTGTTTTCATATTATTTTTCGGATCCGGATACGAATACGAATACCCTGGATACGAATACGAATACGGATAGTATCGAATACGAATACGGAGCGAATACGAATCAAAACGAATACGGTCACAGATATTTTTCGGAACATGAAAACCCCTTAAATTGTATGCCAGAAATTAACGAAAATATATAACTAATTTATTTGATGTAAATATTCATGAATTGTTTTTTTTAGCAACCACACATAACATTGACACTAGTAAGTTACATTAACTAGTTCATCACAAATACAACACTTAGTTTACCATATTTAGCTCATAAGTCATAACTTACAAAGTCATCATGCATTCACACTTAGTTCATCATATACATAAAATTTAGTTCACACTAACATCGATTAGATGGATGGTTAATCTATCGCAAATGACCGTAACATCCCAAAGTATGTTACCAAAAATAAAATTAATAAAGTTATTATTTTATTGGATTTTCTAAGATTTAAAAGAGTTTTTCGGTTAAAAGGAAAAAACAATAAAATAAAGTCAATTATTTATTTTTCTACTTTTAATGTAAAAATAAAATTTATTGAGTTATGTGGGATTTTATTGGATTTAAAGTGAAAAGAAAATTTTAATTAATTTATTGAATTTTCTGGATTTTAAAAGGTTTTCCTATTTTTAGAAATTTAAAATAATTTATATACAAAAATAAAAACCAACTTTAAGTTAGAATTAATTTTATTAAGTTAAAAATAATTCAACGAATTTCTATGATTTTTATAGGATTTGTGAACTCTATTTGTTATTTTCTAAAGACTATTTGATTTGTTGCATTTTCAAATTCAAAATCAATTAAAATCCCTTTTCTCTTTTGGGCTGAAATCCACTTTTGGGCGAAATCCGGATATCCGGACTCGTCTTATTCGGATAATCCGTATTCGTTTCAGTATCAGTCGGATAGCATGCCACCGTATTCGTTTCGTTTCGACACAAAAATCCAATTCGTTTCGATCCGAAATTATCCGAGAAAAATCCGATCCGAGACATTCCGAATCCGTTTTTGTCCGGATCGGTCGGAAACTATCCGATCCGTTTTCACCCCTATCCACACGGTCGTCGATGCGGAGCATGGCCCGCTCATCCGACCTAAGCACTACTATAAGGTGCATAGTGCATAGCGACGTGCCACCTCCGTGCCGCGTGCGCGGCCTTTGTGACCGCGTGTGACCTAATATCCCGCCGGCCATGTCCCTCCATGCGAGAGCGCGGGCCGCATCCAACTCTGAGAGTTCAGTGCGAACCGGCTAGAAATCGTCCGACGTCCCCACCCGCGCGACCCCGCTTTTGGCGGCCCAGACTAGTTGCTTCTTCGCATCGCCGCGCATACTCGCACGGGCGCGCGGCCAGTTCGGCCCACCGGTTGGCCTTGTCCTCGGTGGGCGACTGTTGCAGTTGCCTTCACGGGCGGGCCAAAAGTTTTCTGCAACGCACGCCGGGACACCAGGGGCTCCCAGACCCAAATCGCCCGTCCGACAACCATAGCTGCAGTCCAATTGTCCAAATCTCTCAATCAAGCAGCCGGTTGCCAACATACCACATCAAAGGATGTTTTGGACATGATGTGGTGATGATATCGAGAATTCTGCATCAAATTAGATTATTAAAGTACTCCTAACAAAAAAAAGGAGACGCTGACCAGATTGTGGGTGATGCGAACTGGAAATTCGATACCAGTACAAGGTGGATGTTCACGTTCTGTTTCTATCACTTTATATTTCACGACACTTCACCATGACAGCAAGAAGACAGACAATAAGAGACTTCTGGATAATAAGCCAACACGACAAAGTGTCAATGTATTATTATTGTTCTCTTTGATTATTGCCCTATGTCGTCGTAGCAGCCAAGAAATTTGCTAGCCAGCCGGATGAGAACAACAACCCTGAATAGAAAATTGTTGTGCAGTTTTCTCGACGAATCCACCAACGACGCTCCAATGGGGGCATAGCAAGCTATTTATTTTGTTCCTGTTATACCCTCTTTGAAAGACTTCGGAATGCCGGCTTTACAAGTTTTTTTAGATAAGGGAAGAGCACCTCTCCCAGCCTCTGTATCCGAGGATACACACAGCCCAAAGTTTATTACAATAACAATAATATTTTTAACCAGATGAAGCAATCGCTCCATAAACCATAACAAAACGGCAAAACAAACGCCGACATAAACCAACGGCAAAACAAAAGTCGTAAAGGTAGTAAATAACCTTATGAAAATAAACAAAGACAAAAAAGTGTTTCAAACATCTCAAAGCCTATTAAAAAGCTTCCACCCATGCTTGTTGAAGATCTCTCTTGTAATAACCTCCAATGTTTTGCTCCCAGCTACCAAGGCATCCCTCCTTCCTTGGCATTGCAAAGCTGACCAAGAGTGGATCCAATGGGTACACCTGAATATAATCTGCAAAGGATGATCAATAACTTTCTTGTCGAAAACGGCATCATTACGACATAACCAGATAGACCAACAAAGTGCAACGCTTCACCAAAATATTTGCTTTTAAATCCAAGTAAGACCTACTAACGGTTCCCAAAAATATTCGAACGAGATTAGGTGCATTAAGATTAAAAGCAATTTGAACTATACGCCATGCAAAAGCGGGCAAAGCGACAATCAAAAATAAATGTTGTATAGTCTCCTTGTGATCACAAAACAACAATTTGTGTCACCTCTCGATTCCGTTTTAATAAATTATCCTTAGTCAAAGTAACTCCTCTACAAAGGTACCACAAGAAAATTTTTATCTTAAGGGTACTTTAATTTCCCATAACTTTTGACTTGAAAATGACAATTGATGTCACCATACATAGATTTGATTGAAAATTGCCCATTTCTATGTAAATTCCATCAAACAGTATCCTTATCTATGGTAAGATGACATAGATTTGATTATTAAAAGTAAAAATTGCTCATTTCTATGTAAATTCCATCAAACAAAGTTGGAGTTCAGAAAGAGTAGATGTCAACCCAAATGTCATACCAAAATCTGATCCTTCCAAGATTGAAAAAATGGGAATCCCGTGTTTACTCTCAACTTGAGAGACAGACTTATCATTCAAATACTTATTTTTAAGCAATTGTTGTCAAACCCCTTCCTCATTCAAAAGTTTAAACAACCATTTAGCCAAAAGGCACTTATTTTTTTATCTCGAGGTTCTGAATTCCCAAACCACCTTGGTCCTTGGGCCTACAAAGAATATTCCATTTAGCCAACCTATATTTTTGTTTATGATTGTCACTCTGCCAATAAAATCTGGACCTAAAAAAATCTAGTCTTTTAAGGACCCCCTTGGGTACCTCAAAGAAAGAGAGCATAAACATAGGAAGGCTGCTCAAAACCGAATTTATAAGTACCAGTCTACCACCAGTAGAGAAATTTTTACCTTTCCAATTGCTCAATCTTTTTTCAAAGCGATCTTCCAAACCCATCCATCCATTATTCTGCAGCCTTCTAAAATGAATCGGAATACCCAAATATTTAAAGGGAAAACAACCATTTTCACATCCGAATATCTCTAAGTATTGGGATTCAAAAAATTTCGCTTTGCCAAAGCAAAAGAGCTCGCTTTTATGAAAATTTATCTTTAAACCAGAAAGTTGCTCAAACGCACAAAGAATAAGCTTCAAATTTTTTGCTTGATCAAAATTGTGATCCATGAAAAGAATAGTATCATCAGCATATTGAAGGATAGAAAAACCATCATCAACTAAATGCGGTATTATCCCACTAACTTGACCCTCATTCTTAGCTCTTCCAATAACAATAGCTAACATGTCCGCAATAATATTAAAAAGAATTGGAGACAAAGGGTCCCCCTGTCTAAGCCCTTTCTTGGTTTGGAAATAAGGCCCAATACTATCATTAATATTAATCCCCACACTGCCCCCTACAATGAAATTTTTAATCCAAGCACTCCAACTTGAAGAGAAACCCTTCATTCTAAGAGTTTGCTATAGAAAAGGCCATTTGACCTTATCATAAGCTTTTTAAAATCAATCTTAAAAATAATTCCATCTAATTTCTTCTTATGAAGCTCATGGATTGTTTCATGTAAAACAACTACCCCTTCCATGATATTTCTCCCTGGCATAAAAGCTGTTTGAGATGGACGAACAATCTTTTGAGCAATACCCATAAGACGATTAGTACCTACCTTCGTAAATATTTTAAAACTCATATTTAATAGGCAAATCAGCCTATATTGCTGAATTTGTCGTGCTTCATCTTTTTTTGGGAGTAAAGAAATGACACCAAAATTGAGTCTAAAAAGAGGTAAATTGCCTCTATGAAAATCTCAAAAAAGAGCCATCAAGTCATTTTTAATAATGTTCCAAAAAACTTGATAAAATTCAGCAGGAAAGCCATCTGGATCCGGAGCTTTATTATGCTTCATTTGAAAAATTGCATCTTTTACTTCCTCTTCAGTAAACTCAGCAGTACGATAATCATTTTCCAAGTCAGAAACTTGAGGTATATCCTCCGTGATACTCTCAACCATGGAAAAGTGGTTGGTATCAGGAGGTCCAAAAAGACCTTTATAATAAGTTGTGATGTACTGCTTTAAATTGACATCACCCGAAATTAAACCCTCCTCCTGTTCCAACTGAAAAATTTGTTGTTTCCTATGTTTACCATTGGCAATCAAATGAACATACCGAGTATTACTATCTCCTTCAAGCAAATGCTTCGTCTTAGCCCGTTGATACCATTTGATTTCTTCCTCTCTTAGTAAATGGGCAAGACGCTCATTAGAACTATGTTTAAGATTAATTTCAAAATTAGATAACCCTGTAGACTCAGCTTTCTTATCGAGATTATCAATGATATTCAAAAGACGTTTTTTCTCTAGCTTATACATACCACTAGTATTTTTAGCCCACCCTCTAAGAAATTGTCTAAGCGCTCTAATTTTACATTGCCAACGATTAATTGTAGAATTACCAACATTATTTTGTCGCCACACCTGAGCCACCATATCAACAAACCCATCCCTCTTAAGCCAACCTAACTCAAATTTAAACAAATGTTGACTCCTAGTATCAGAGGCAGCACCAGTGCTAAGAACAATAGGCGTATGATCAGATAGAACACGTTCCAAAGCATTTACAGTGGTCAAAGGGAACTTTTGTTCCCAATCCGTATTTACAAGAATTCTATCAAGTTTTTCATAAGTAGGATGATCCAAATTATTAGCCCACGTAAATTGCCTACCCGAAAGCCTAAGTTCTCTTAATTCTAGGCTCTCAATAACCGCATTAAAAAGAAAAGGAAAATGCCGATCAAAATTATGATTATTTTTCTCTTCACTGCGCCTTATGATATTAAAATCCCCACCAATAAGAATAGGTAAAGTTTCCTTACTACACGCATGAACTAATTCAGTTAAAAAGATATCTTTATAAGCTGGTTGTGCAGCACCATACACAGCCACAAGGATCCATTGGAACCCATCTTCCTTATTACGTAAATGAAACTTAATAAAAAAAGTCTCCCTAAAAAATAGAGCCCACCTCAAAAACCGCCTTATTCACACCAAGTAAAATACCTCCAGAGTGTCCATGGGATGGTAAGTAGTGCCAAAAAAAATCCATACCACCGCTAAAATACAAGTTAACTACTATATATAACCTGTTCTCATTGAAATTACTGTATTATTCCTCTTCTCTTACCAATTTTTCTGCTAGTGCGGCCCTCTCGCATGGCAGGAGAGACTATATTCTCCGATGATATCATAGCTAACATCCTCGCATGGCTTCCCCCAAAGCATATCGCTCGGGTGCGGGTCGTATGCAAGCAGTGGCATGCTCTGACCTCAGAACACCACTTCATGCACACAAACTTCCTGAGGAACAGAGCCGGTCACTCCATTGCCGGCTTCTTCCTCAACAACGAACTCCACAGGAAGCTCAGCTACAACCCTCTACACACCACCACAAGCAACAATCTCACCCCTGACCTCTCATTCATCCCACACACCCCCGACACCGTTCCAGGCAAAATTTATGTCACCAGTTCGTGCAACGGACTACTGATCTGTCGCCGGCCAATCGATAACAAGGTCGTTTACAAAGCACGTTGCTACGTCTGCAACCCGGTAACAAAGAAGTGCATCGAAATAGACGTACCTGACGGCGCCGGCTACTACATGAACCTCGCGTACGATCCATCGAAGTCGCAGCATTACAAGATCATCGCGCGGGGTTTCAACAACGTGCATGTGTACTCCTCCCAGACACGGTCTTGGCGGACGGTGCTCCAGTACGAGCGCTCTAACAACCCGTTCGCCGGGCTCCATCACTCCCGGAGCGTGTTCTGGAACGGCTCGTTGGTGTGGATGGTGTCGCGCTCTCTGCTCCGCTTCGTCATCGACGGAGAAGAGCTGAACAAGCTGCCGATGCCGCCGAGACCGGAGAAGGGCTGGATTTGTGGTTACATCGGGGAGTCCGGTGGCCACCTCCAGATGATCGGTTACACTCAGGAGGAGAGGCTCACCGCCTGCTTGGACGTGCTGGAGATGCGGGGAGATTGTTCCGAGTGGTCGGTGTTGTACCGTGTCGACCTCACGCGAGTGAAGGAACTGTATCCGGATACCCAAATGAAATCGCGGGAGCACTCGATTTGGGGGCGTGGCGGCAAGGTGTTCGACTACCTGGCTATCTGGCCGTTGCTTGTTACACGAGGGACGGCGGCGAGCGGGCAGCATGGCGTGCTCTTGTTCGGAATACCCGGCAAGATCATGTCTTACGACGTGGAGGACCAAGAGATTTCGGTGGTCTGGGAAGATACGGCGCCAGCTCGTTGCTTCTTCCGCTATACTTGGTTCGATTTTTATCCTTACAGTCCTGGCTTGTTCGATTTGTAAGAACCACTTGCTGGCAACCTTTTTGGGGAAAAATGCATGAGACAGATGTCATTTCTGGAGCTCCAATAATCACTGCTCCCTCCGTTCTTAACGGGGCCTTAAAGGAAATCTTGACCGAAACACCAACATGATGGGATCATATTCGTTTACACTCCTCCATGATTCTTTTGGATTGGATGCCTCTCAAATCAACTATATGTATGACTTAATTTGTTTCCTATACGCTATACTATACGACACTATACCGCACAATTGCGCTGAGTCAATCGGCTAGTATGAAATAAAAATACAAGAAATAGTTCTGAATCATACAAACTAATCTTTAACATATACCTCTTGTAAGTCAAATTTGAGTTTTAGAACATACTAGGCAATAGTGTGACGCTGATTTTTTGTTGTTCTTTTTAAGTCTTTTTCTATGATGGTTCAGTACCTTATGGACAGCATATCTGTTGTTGCATTTCGAGGCAATAATAGACATGCGATTATGTAACTTGCGAATAGTGTAGCGATCGTACTTCACATATATACTACAAATGCTTCCGATGCATCTTGCACAGTTGCAATAGTATGTAGTGCCGTGTTGGGATCCGGATTTATCATCCGGAACCCTCTGTGTATTCCTACATTAGTCAATGGATCAGTAGCTAGTGCACACAATTACATCATTAAATGTCAAACGCAAAAGTAAAATGGTTGCATAATATTAAATAGTGCATAGATATACGATCGCTTGACTTACATCTGGGTCGATCAGGCCAAATACCTTAAATATTTGCACTAGAAGTGAAAACAGAAATAACACCCAAGTAGGACCATCAGGATATGCTCACAGGCAATCGGCTGGGGCTCATGACCTAGTTCTTGACCTCTTTGATTCCAGTCTTGTCGAACACGATTAAGCGCCCTCAGAGCCTTCTTCTTTCCGTAGTAACCGGATGATAGTAATTGAGCAACAGTGAGTATAAATGTACTTAGCAAGCCACCACACATAATACAATTATAATAGATGCAATGTTGCACAAGGGGAGGCTTGGGGTTCTTTTATTTGTACTAGCCACATTTGAATTAGATTAAATAGAAGGTTTGAGGACCTAGTATTTCGACTAAACTAGTTTTAATGAAATCAAGTAATGTTGCAAAATACTAGCAAATGCTTCAACCTCCAAATATTCTAAAGTAGCTTCAACCATCTAATACCATAGAGTGGCTTCAACCACCTTCAACCTTTCTCATCGGGCTATTACCCACATTTTTTTACTGGCTACGACTAGGATAGATCAAAGCATCGGGCTGCTACCCGCACTTTCCACTTGCTACAACCAAGACAAATCAAACACTCCTGACTGTAATCCGACATTTTATCCCTCCTACAAATTGTTTTATAAAAGCAAAGACTAACCGAGCAAGTTCTCGTGCATCACCCATGACTGTGGGTACGACTATCCGGTCAGTTTTCACTCTGCAGAGGTTGTAGAACTTTACCCACAAGAGACGACCATCTTGAAATATCAACATGTTACCGTAGATGTGCAACTATGAAAAATCATCACAAGACATTTACAATGCACCACTCCAACACATCTCCACAAGCTAAAGTTTCAACCACCGGGGGCTACAACCCTACTAGAGACCCCTCTTGCGTCGTGTAGGCTAGTGGCTCCAACCACCCCCACATTCCATCAGATAGTGGAACTAATGCTAAGGCAAAGCAAATTAGTTAGCCAGGTCGACATCATTATAGACTTGTGGTTGTACTATTAGTGCCCGAGAGGTCATCACAAGATGCAGTCCTTAATTGACTTGGACGGAACTACCACATTACCAATCCTCGTGCTTTTATCTACACCCGCCCCGCTTACCATCCACTCAAGTCTAAAAAAGTGTTTGAGTTTTGCTTCGAACATATTTTCAAAGTTCAACATACCACCCATCTCCACTCAATGGCTACCTAAATCAAGTTTTGATGTTTGAATGATGTCGAGACAAATTAATGCCCGCATATCAATGTGTCTAATCAAGGCTAAGCATGGCACTTAGATACTGTCTTAATGACTAATTAAGTTTACCATTATTCCTAGGGCAACTAAGGATAGTGTCCAATATCAAGGAAGGGAATCTAATAGACCATTTAACATTATGGCATTATCTACGAGCTAATGTCAATATAGTTGTAATCAAAGTAAAGCATGCATTTGATAATTTAAAACAACATACTTTGCATTCAAAATGTAGGTGCAATATGATCAAAGTGATTATTTGTCTTGCTTAATGTTTCGATAATCTTGGTCTTGTTCTTGCTCTTACTCGAGTTGCTGCTCCTTCACGACTTCAAATTTTAATTACGCAAAATATGATCCAAAAGAATTCAAACCAACTCAAATAAAACCCAAAATTCAAATACTTAGTACCAGGGCATGGATTTGGATTTTAGATGAATTTAGGATAAGGAATTATTTGATTTGGAGTTAGGACGAGAGAGATCGAGCTCTCAGAATATTCGCCGGTGGAGCAATTACGAAAGGGGAGAGAGAGAGAGAGAGTATTCTCATGATACTCCTCTTAGGTCATTTAGATGGGAGAGATTACGCTAACAGGTATGATCTGCTGATCTTTTTTCATTTTAAGAACTATTCTTCTATTTGAAGCAGATAATGGTGGGTGATAGATTAAATCAACTCGGCTTTGATTTGTTTTTTAATTAATGTTGTTTCATTGAGAACACCTCATCATGACTTACACGTGAGGTCTAGTTCATTTAATGATTTCCTTTATTAGTTTTTATTTATCAAGGAAGTTCTACGAGCGACAGGTGGGACCAATGGGTAGTTGCGAGGGTCCGCATATGATAGATATCATTTTAACTAACTAGATTAACTCTAGATTTTACGTTGCTAGGATCCCTATGACATATTACCACTTGAGGTTCAAATATCAGTTAATTGAATGATTAATTTAATTACTAACTAAAATATGAGCCAAATATTTAATTAAACTTTGAATTATCCTTATACTGGAAAAGTACCTAAGTGGCTGACAGGTCATACTAATATTATGGTAATTAGTAGCTAACTTTACTAGACAACTAATTACTAATTAACTGTAATTGACAATTAATTAATCCTAGTGTTTAACTTTCGATTAATCTGTATGCTAAACAACAATCTTGATAGTCTTGAGCACTTAGGCAAGGAATATTAGCTCAATAATTACTTTTAAATAGCAAGCTATCGGTGTGACGGCCTATATGTAAGTGACTAACGGTCTATGGCCGGGACTACATGCCATGCTAATCTGCAACCTATGATTAATCTATATTTAGCACTATTCCAACAAAATTTAATTATTACCCAAATCAATTATTTCAGCTAATCTATAACTGGTATGGGTCCACTAGTTAATTAAATATTACTGGCACTGTAAAGTGACTAATTACTAATTAATATGGAGCGCAATGACAAACTTAAGATATTTTAACTAGTTTTTATTTTATGATTAACTGTGTGGGATCCTTCTGTCATATAATATATTTGTTTGGTATTTTAAAATAATTAATAATGACCTAGGGTCGATGTTGAATGGGACACTAACTAAATTAATTATACTACTTAATCAATTATTAGCATGGGCCCACATGTAAGTGTCTGCTTCATTCTCCTTATTAAATTTATTCCTAAGTTACTTATGAGTACACAAGCCATACTAGTGGGGTTAACTAAATATTAAGATAAAATTCACAATATGCCAATGAATAGATTTTTTAAATAATCTATTTTTATTCTAAAATACAGTAATATACTTTTTTTTATTTTTACAGAAATAATACTCTGTTGCTCCACCGTTGAGAGACTTGTGCAAGTCACCCAATAGTGGAGCGACACGCGGAGTAGTCGCCTGTTGGTTGAGCGACTTACAGAATTCACCCAATGGTTGAGTGACTACTCTACGGGTCGTTCGACCGCTGGGCGATTTGAAATAATAACATCATTATTTTATTAATCTGATGGAAATGAATATAGGGGAATAAATGGTAATTTTTGTAGGTAATACATTTAGCAAATCTTGTTTGTAGGTTGTTAATTTTTTAAAAATAAAAGGGTGGTGATAAGGTTGGTTGGTCCATTTGTGATTTTCATAGATTCTCAAGGGTACGAAATCTGTTAAACTTGCAATAACATTTTGTGATCATCGTATATTGTTGTAGCGTGATAAATTTCTAAAGAGTTTTGTGAGGACGATTAAAGTAGCAATGATTCGTAAGTAAGAAGGTAAGTAATATTGCCATGCTCTAGGCAATTCATACACGGTGGAGAACTTTAGAGAAATGGCACAACGATAACAACACAGTTGATTCGACAAGGGGATTACATGGTACACATGCTAACAAACCAAGGACAGTACACGCATGCCTTTAGGGAATTAGAAATACATGGGACATATGGACGAAGAGAGTCGAACTACTACGTGGAACGTGGCCATTTGCCCTTGCTGCCCAGCTCAGCGTTGTACTCATCGCCATGCGCCTTAGCTTTTGCCGCGATGGCCCTCTTCAATGCCATCTCGGCCTCGTGTCGCCTGGCATGCTCGCGCTCCTGCTCCTCACGTAACCTCTCCCACCTCTTCTTCTCCTCCATCTCAGCCTGCAGCTCTTCGAAGTGCCTTTCATGTTCCTCATAGTCCTGCCTGACCCAGCTCTTCCATGTCAACAGCATCCACATGTCGTAGGGGTGGATCTTGTCATCGATCCACTAGCTGAAGTCGCATAGGCACGACGGAGACTGCGGTGGGAAGAGAGACATGGTTACAGCTTAACGGGAAGCAAAATAGTGGTGTGCACTGGAATACGATTTCATTACCAGCTGGCTGTGGTTCGAAGTGTGAAACCTACGGTCGGGCTAGCCCGCGCAGTAGTTTGGGCAGCACCAATTGCACTGCCCAATGGTCCACTCGTCGGTTAATTTGACGCACTTACAGGCGTCCCAACACCAGCAAAGGGGTGGCGCCACCCCTGTTGGGGACCCTTCCAAAGGGCATTCAGTGGGTATAGGAGGAGGGGCACGACTTGATCCGAAATCGTTGGGCATACTGCGAGGTAGTTGTTGAGGAGGTGGGTGGTGTGTGTAAGGCTACTGACTAAACGCCTTATGGCGAGCGGTGGTCTCTTGGGGAGACACCCAGTCAGGCAAAATCTCGTGGATGCACTTCCATTCCTTCTCCTTGTCCATGTTATCTAGATAGTATTTTTGGTGCGGAGTTCCTGGCCGAATAGCGCTGTATTTATAGCGAGAGCGGACACAGCTGTAGCGGCTCCATTGCGATGAGGCACGGAGGTCATGTTCTGCTTTGCAGAGTGAGGTCACATCCTGCTTTGCAGAGAGTGGTCACATCCTGCTTTACAGGGAGTGATCACGTCCTGTTTTGCAGAGAGAAGTCTTGTTCTGCTTTGCAGAGAGTGGTCACGTCCTGCTTTACAGGGAGTGGTCACGTCCTGCTTTACAAAGAGTGGTCACGTCCTACTTTCCAGAGAGTGGTCACGACCTCTCTCCTTCTCCCCCTCTCCTTCTCTCCCTCTATTTTTCTCCACTCCCGAGCTCCTCTCGTTCTACCCCGAGAGAAATGGCGAAAGAGACCATGATAGGGCCGGGTGTGCCTTTCTATCCAACTCCCCTTGTTGCCCAACCGTTCGGTGACTGGGGGATAAATCGCTCAACCATCGGGTGACTACTCTTCGTGTCGCTTTACCGTTGGGCGACTGGGATTAGTCGCCTAATTGTTGAGCGACTAGATCCAAGTCGCCGAACGGTGGAGCGACATATGATTATTTCTGTAAAATAAAAAATATAGGTATATTACTGTATTTTGGAATAAAAAATGATTATTTAAAAAATCCCACTGGATAACTATATGATTCACAATATGTCACTCACTGTGAAGCTGACACGTGGGCCTAGGGTCCATATATCAGTGACACACTGGTGGCATATTATGAAGATCCAAAATTATTCAGTGGCATATAGGGAATTGGCCCAAATATTAATTTTACATGATGTGTGGGTCCTATGGGTCAAAGACACAATAATAATTCCTAGTTAATCTTCAACTAAATTAATTACTTGTGGGGCTCATTTTTCATGGGAAAATTGCATTCAAATAATTTAAATAAACTCCAAAATTCATATTTTTGGTACTGTTTGGTAGGGTTTGAATTTAGAAACAAAAATCGTCAAATTTGGAGTAAAAACGAGAGAGAATAGACTCTCCAAAGTTTAAATTCAGGGAAAACCCCAAAATAAATAGAGGAGAGATGGTACCTCTCACTAGCAACTAGGTTCCACCCCTATTTTCTGATTTTTCAAATTATTTTTACATTAAAAATAGGATACAGTCACTAACAGTAACAGCTAGGACCCACTGTTTTTTATTTTATTTTTGATTTATTTTTTAATTAGAAATTCTTACTATGTGTGATAGGTGGGGCAAAGGGTATTGTAGTTTTATTTTTTATTTATTTTATAATTATAAATGGCTACAGTCAATGATAGGTAGGGCTAATGGGGTTTTTATTTTTTATTTTAATTATTTTATTAAAAAATTGATGAGTCACTGACAGGTGGGGCCATAATCCACGTGGACTTGGTCCATGGAAAATAATGCATGGGCCACGGGCCAACATGTTAGTGTCATCGGCCCATGAACTTTTTCTATACATTGCATTTAAAGTGGTGGGCTCGCACGTCATTGATTCAGAACTTAAATTAGGCTCTAATTAAGTTTTCTAATAACTTTGGGCCCACATGTCATACTAACATTAGCCCATAGTTAATATATTTACTAATTACATCATTAATCCTCAATGATGTTGCTATACTGCTTTCTCCCCCCAAATCCTACCGGAACAGGGGACACGGCTTGGGCGCTCTTGGCTGAGCTCGACGCCGGCAAGTGGGACCTCATGGACGACCCGGGAGCCCCAAAATTAGTTTTCGGGTCGTCGGTGACCCCAAGGTCTACGGCGGCATGGGCAGCAGCATACCACAGCGGTGACACGGCTACGTATGGTAGCGGTGGCGATTTGGTCTCCAACGAAGGAGGCGAGCTGGCGGCTAATCCAGCAAGGTGGCATGCGCATGAGCATCAGTGAGGTGGGAGGAACTCACCGGTGCGAGCTGTGAAGGCGGGGAAGGTATGAGGCGGGTTGGCGACAGTGACCTGGAGCGGTGTGGTGAGGTCCATGCGGCGGCAGCACTGCGGAGAAGGATAGCTCGAGTGAGTGAAAAGAACGGATGAAGGAGGGTGTGGGGATACTCTAGTTCAAAGGATTTTGAGAGAGGCTCAATGGCGCAAAAATGGCAGCGACGGCGATAGTTTTGGTCGGAATGGAGGAAGATGATGGTGGCGCAAGCTCATATGGAGGAATCATGAAATGGATTGAGGGGCAAGATAGAGCAGGGCCTGGAACACGATGTGACACGGGTGATTTGGGGAGAGTTGGTTGGATTCGATGGGAACGTCGTGTAGAGGTGTAACATCCCAATGTTATGTTACCAAAATAAAAATAAAATAAAGTTATTGTTCTAATTGGAATTTCTGAAATTTGAAAGAGTTTGATTGCCCTATTTGAATTTCAAGTTGTAAAAGTCAAAATTTAAAATTTATTTAAAGTCCTTGAAGTTTCAGTTGGTTTGATGTGAAAAATAAAAATTTAATTAATTTATAGAATTTTCTGAGTTTTAAAAGCTTTTTCCTAAGTCTTTTCAAGCCAAAATAATTTATTTGCAAAAACTATAGCCAATTATAAGTTGGAACTATTTTTATTAAGTCCAAAATAAATAAGGGAATTTCTGTGAATTTTTCCATAATTTTTGGATTTAAATTGCTATTTTCTAAAGCCCTTTCTAATTATCGAAATTAAATCAATTGGAAAATCAATTAAAAAGCTGAGAGATCCTTTTGGGCCGAATCTCCCGGTCCGGCCCAATTTTCTCCCGCGCCTCCGGCCCATTCGGCCCGCCTCAACCCCGCACCCCCCTTTTCGTCTTGACCGTCGGATGGAAATCCGACGGCCATCACAACCCGCGCCCCTCCCTCTCTCCTCTCTCTCCCTGCGCGTGGGCCCGCCTGAGCCTTTCTTCCTCCCCACCTCCTTCCTCCTCCAGCCGCATCTCTCTTGCCGCCATTAGCGCGCCACTGAAGCTTAGTCTCCGCCGTGATTGCCGCCCCCTCGTCACGCGGTTTCGTGCGCAGCAACTCCCCTGATCTCGCCGCACTCGTTACCGCCCTCACCCCCTTCCATCTCCGGCCTAATCCCCGAAATCGCGCCGCCGCTCCCTCTCGGCCTTCTTGTGCCGCACGGCGATTGAACCCCGCCCGCGCCCCTATAAGTAGCGCCCCGGGTGCGCCTCTACTCCCTCATCTCATTCCCCCTACCCTTGTAACCTCCCGCCGCTTCTAGCCACCGGAAATCGTAGTTGAGTTCGTCGGCCACCGAAGCCCTCGTCACCGATTACCTCGCCGTCAGTGACGCCCTTACTTCATTGACCTCACCGTCGTCATCAGCGTGCCACGATCCCTCTCTGGCGATCATCCACGTCGACAAAAGGCCGCCGGATCACCGTTGTCGTCAACACCCGAAGGTCCCCGCTGCCAAAAGCTCGCCGCCGGCCACCTCAGTCAACCCCGACCACCAGTGAGTATCTCTTTAGATGCCCAATAGCCTTCCGTCCACATCGTATCACTCGCCGGTCGCGCCGCCGCCGCTGTTGTCGGTGCGTCCGAACCTCCTTGTCGTCGGGGTGATGTGGCGTCTCGGCATTTCGCCACCTCGGCGCCACGTCGACTCCTCCGCCCATGTGGCGCCGCGTGTCCGCTGGTGGTCGCGCCGCGTGGCGGTTCACCGCGCACTGATTTCTTGGGCTCGGTGAACCTGGTTCACCGCGAGCCAAGTCACTGACATGTGGGTCCCACATGTCAGTGGATGATTTCTTTTTTCTTTACAAATTTAATTCAGCCGGGAAAAGAAAATCCCTGCTGACGTCATCTTGCACAATAAACCGAATTTCCTTTAGAAAAATAAATCAAGAAAATCTGATTTTAGGGTTTATTTAGATTTAAAACTTCCCGGGGTTCGTTCTCCCTCATACGAACTCCGATTTCGTCGATTCAAATTCCTAAATTCATATAAAATCAAGATCTAGCCATCTAACTCAAAATTATTTAATTTTGAGTTCATTTGATCAATAATTCATTTAAACCCTAATTCATTATTCCATGTAAACTCAAACTTCTAAAATTCATATCTTTTGCATCCAAACTCCGATTTGGGTGATTCAAGTTGCAAAATTTGTATAAAATTGTAATCTAGATAACTAAATCAAAATCATTTGATTTGGAGTTCATTTGAGTTGTTTTTGAATTTTGTTTGAATTTGGCTTATTTCGCGATTAGATTTCGGCGACTTCGGAGAGTCAGATTTCGACGCCGTTTGAAGAGCAACATAAGAGGATTGATTTTGACTGTATGATCATCGTGATCGTACACTTGGACTACCTGAACATAGTACTTGTGTGTACTAGGTGACCTGTTAAGAAAAACAACGCCACCTCAACACGGACGCATTAAGGTGATCTGTTAAGAAAACAACGCCACCTCATCAAGCAAGACAAGTTATACCCTTGATCATATTGATCCCATTATTTTAAATTATTTATATTCTGTTTTAAATTATTATTGCATGCTTATTTATGTTCGGTAATATAAATTTCTGTTTTTCAATTCATAGTTATACCTAAATCCTTTGTATGACCCATGTTGATATTGAATCAAACACATTGACACCCTAGATAAAACCTGGTTGATACGATAGTATGAACTAGGATCATTTAAACGTATTGCTTAGCCATGCTTATAGACCAAACTTGTTTCATTTGGGGAATTTCAGCCAACAATCAATTATTGTTTAAATTGTACCCTTAGCATTGGTGTGTCATGGGAGTTTTACAAATGACTTAAAAGTAAAATAAAAATGGGTTTGGACTTGGCGAAATGGATGATTGGTGGGTGCAGTTTATGCGGGCTTAATCTGGTTAGGTTAAGGCCCGGGGTTTTATGGAAAGTCGCCCAAGTCGATTAAGGACCGGTCTTGAGCGCATGATGCTACGCCATACCGCACCACCACATGTCCCAAGTATGGGTCGAGACTTGGCTAAATAATTTGTGATGTCTTAGTGTCATTGGTGCTATGTTGTTGGTATGGGTGTTGGTCGACAGAGACCCATCCGCGCAGATGGGGCTTAGGAGGATGGCCAGTCCAATGGTAGCGAAACCTTAGCGGGCACAAATACATTAAGACAGAACATTGTAAAGGCCTCGACACGTGCTCTAGACCGCTTACTAAAGGTAGTGAGCGGTGGCATAGATATATGCCGGACAAACTAGAGAAGTCTTGTCATGTGGGTAAAGCTGTACAACCTCTGCAGAGTGTAAAACTATTCGAATAGTCGTGTCCGCGGTTATGGACATGCTAGCAGAACTACTCAAAGTTAGATTTTGGTTTTTGTTGGAAAAGACTTCTTCAAAACTGGTTTATCCAGATGGGAATTGGGCAGGAAGCCATGTGATAGGAGGGTATCATTCACCGTTCATGTGTGAATGTTATCTGACTATAAAATTGAGAATTTTATAAATTTTAGTTATAAAATAATTGCTTTGGAACTTAGTACCGATTTAAAAGAAATATCGCTTATGCAAATAAACCAATAAGACCTGCTATTGTTACATCCATATATGCATGTCATTCTGTTACTTGACGGGTGTAGCTTGCGAGCACGGAAGTTGTGCTCATTCTTGCTTATGCAACCAAATTTCAGAGGAGAAGAATTTTGCTACCGATGTGGACCTCGATGACTAGGCCGCTTCCCCAATCGATTGCCTCTGGCAGATTAACTGGACCCTCCTACATCTTCGTCTTCCGCTGTGTTTATTTTATTGTGGGCCTGTAAGCCTCCTTTGTAATCAACTCTGTTGTTTATCAATAAAATTGTGATATGATTTTGTTACCATAATTGTTTACTGTGTGAACTAGCTACTGATCATGGGACTAGTTCAGAAATGCACAGAGGATCTGGGATATTAATCCCGGGTTCTGACAAGAGGCAACGATCGCGGACTCATAAGAGGAGGAAGATGGTTGCATTCCTGGTGCTCCTACTCGGGGAAGAAGAAATGGAGGCGAGGGATGAATCGAGGTGGCCGAGGCGGTGCTAGAGGGAATGATGGTGCCGGTTGGAGCCCACCAGAGTGACGACGTGAGCTTAGCGGAGCATGGTGGCCGAAACAGAGGCGGTCAGGTCCTCAGCTTGGTTCTCCCTCTTTGACACGGAGAGGGATAGAGAGGAGAGGAGAATGGAGAGGATGGGGAGGCAATCCAGGGGCACACCTCGGTTGGAGCTTAAATGGGAGGAGCATGGCACGATTTCTCACGAGAGCAAGGCAAGGCGTGAGATGCTTCTGTGCTTAGTGACATCGTAGTAGTGCGAGGTGTGGGCCCTAGAGCGGCGACGCGATGTGGAGGAGAGCGACTCGTCGGGGCAACGGTCGGGCATGGACGATATTGACGCCAACAGCGACATGGCTATAATGGCGGTGACATGGGAGCAGGGCGGCAGCACGCAGCATGGCTAGGACATTGAGGGGACGAGCGGATGGGCCAAGAAGAGAGGGAAGGAGGGAGTTGGGCTGGGCGACGCTAGGCTAAGGGGAAATGGAGGAGAGGTGTGCTGGCCTGGGACAGAAGAAAAGAAAAAAGAAAAGAAAATAAGAGACGCACTAGGATGGCTAAAATTTTGCCCAGATCGGATTTTGAGGTTTTATTTGTATTTTCATTTTCCTTTTTTAAATACTGGTTTCAATTCAAATTTATTTTCAAATTTCATCGATTTAACTTAGGTGTGTATTTGTTAGTTGTTTCTTGAAATTCAAAACTCGATAAAGTTTAAAAAATTCAGGAAGTTTGAATATCATTAACATGCATTAAACAGCTTAAATCTTTCACATTTTCAAACAATTTGAAATGCAAACAAATTTCGGGATGTTACACGCAACTTGCAAATGGTTGATAGTAACTTAATAGTAAGAACCAAACTAAACAACTGTGTATTACTATGATGACATGACGTAACAGCTAAAAAATTTGCCGGCCTAATGAAAACTAGAACCCTAAAAGGCACATAGTATTTTAATTTAAAAACATATTAAGACACGGACAAAGTTCGTATTGGAGCATATGCAGTATTACTTTGTTCATAGGATATGTTCGTTGATTTGTGGTTTTAAATTGAAGGCCTCTTAGATCAACTATAAATAGTACCTTGATTCATTAAATCAAGTGCAATGCCTCCTCTATTCTCATATCATTCCATACCTGTGCGGCTGTGCTCTTGCTCTACTATGCTGCATCAACTGCCTCAAATGGCACTGAATGCAAAATTCTCTGATGAAATCATCTTCAACATTTTCTCCTAGCTGCCACCAAAGGAGGTCGCTCGGATGCGAGTCGTATTCAAGAGGTGGCATGATTTGACATCAGAACACCACTTCTTGAGTTCTTGTATATCAGCTTCTCGCGGAACACTGGTGTTACAACCCAGAAGGCAGTAAGGAGCGACAAGTCTCGCGATGATGGTGACCAGGACGACAAAAGGAACAGGAGGCCAAGACGCAGATATCCGTAGGAGGATTGGGAGCGTTGAATCGGTGTTGTCGGTGTTTTAGAACCGATCTTACGTAAAGATTGTTTGATTCGGGGGGGTCTCCACAATTGATCACGCACACGAAAGAGACACGGGGATTTTTATACAGGTTCGGGCCTTCTCTAGTGAGAATAACAACCCTACTCCTGTGTATCTTATATTGAGTATCTGGATTACAATCAGCTGAGGGTCTTACTAACTGTCTTCCAAAAAGACCTCCCCTTTCTATCTCTAAAAGACACCTATTTATACTATGCAGTAGTGGTTGTTGTCGTTTCAGGCTAATTAGTCGCTCATTATTACGTAATAATGAGAGTAATTACCGGAGTAGTAACCTCCCCATGCTGTCAAACGGTTATCAGTCAGAGATAGTGGGGTATTATCTGTAGTTATGTTAAGCATAACTACGTATTTTGACTGCTTTGGATTCTCATTATTAAATGGGCCTTCTGACGGGTGGACCCAGTTAGTCGTGGAGAATTCGTAGCGGACCTAGTTATAGCAGGACTTACGACTAGGGGGGTAGTCGTAGGAAGACTTACGACTGGGTACTGGCCGTAGAAAAACTTACGACCGGACGTAATCGTAGTGGGACTTACGATTACACTATAGTCGTAGAAATGCTTACGACTAGGGGGTAGTCGTAGGAGAACCTACAACTTCCTGATTTGTTCTTCCCCTATAATATTAAGGGGTATGCCATGTGACGTCATATTTCATTATTATTGAATAATAAAATAAGGATTATTTAGATCATCTTCATCTAGCCCCCCAGCTTCAAGTGAAAATAACTTACTTGACCGAAGGGTCGTAGATGATCCTTTGACCACTAGGAGGTCGTGGGGAAAACGTTGAAGGAAAAACTCTTCAACACTCGTTTCTCTCGACCAGGAATATACTTGATCGAGGTAATTTGTTAAGACCATTATGATTGCAAGATGTCATAGGATATCTTACGACTTCTAAGAAGTCGTGGCCTTACGACCGGAAGCAAAACTTTTCTGATCGGCTTTTCATTTGACCCGGGGGTCAAGATAGTAATTTCACTTGAGGTGTGAAGAAGGTGTCTTGGAACTTTCAATCGGGCAGGTAAAAAGTCTGTCCGTCGAAACAATTCCCATAGCGGTGGAGACTGTTGGGATTCCACGGCAGAAGAAGTTGCGGCTGCTGAGGTCGCTACGGCTGCCGAGGATGTCGAAATCGCTACGACAACCGAACCTGTCGTAGAGGTTGCAGAGGAGGCGACAGAGGCCTCGAGAGGGATACTGGAGGTCGGTGGCAGCGAGAGTGCTAACCGCCGTGCCGGTAAGGAGATTGCCGAAGACATTCCTTCCGGCCCTCCAGGTTGTGTTCCCGTCACAGAGCTAGAGGAAGAAGAGTATTTCAACTTTTGCTCTGATTTCTTTGGCTCTGACTCCATCGTAGGATCTTCTGCCTACCGTTCTCGCGACCGAGTTCCCCACCCCAGCAGCATTCCCAATTGTGGGGATGTCTTCGACAACGAGCGTCTCGAAGCGGTCTGGTGGAAACGAGTCGAGGAGATGGATGGGCTGAAGGATCCATCGCGAATAGTTTCCATGTTTGCTTGGTCAAACATGAATGTAAGTATACATCGATACTCGCTTATGGTTTTATCTCTTTCTCTTATCGTTTTTCTCTCTTGTAGAGAGCCGTGGATCAAGTCGCTACGATTTGCGAATACAATCGGCAACTTGTCAAACTTCGACAAAAGAAGGCAGTACTCTGCGAGCAAGCAGAGAGGTGGTGAGTAACTGATTTCCGTAATCGTTTTGATCACTTCTTCAATATTCGAAGGGGTTGTCGTAGAAAAACTTACGACTTAGTACTAGTCGTAGAAAAACTTACGACCATAGGGTAGTCGTGGAATAACTTACGACCACTCATTGGTCGTAGAAAAGCTTACGACCACTTGTTTAAGTATGCTCATGTCTACCTTTTGCACTTTCAGGTTTAAGAGTGACGAAAAGACCCTGGCTGATTCACTCGACTTTGAAAAAGCCGAGTCGAAAAGGCTAAGGGATAAAGCCACCGACCTCCTGAAGAAGCTTCAGGAGGCTAACTCTGCAACCCAGCGGTTGTAGGAAAAAAATAAACAGCACGTGTAATTACGACTGCTTCTGATTTTGGTTTTCACTCCTCTTTTTTTTAACCTCTCATTCTTTTATAGAAAAAGAAGTCGAAAATAAGGCCCTTCAGGCCGAGGTGGGGGCTCTCCGGACCGAGGTCCAGGAGAAGTCCTCAGTTGTCCGTGAAGTCTCCCGTATTACGAAGGAGAAAGATCGGGAAATGGAGAGCTTGGGTTCTCAACTAGCTAGTAAGTAGAACTTTTACCTGCTATTAATTTGTTTTATCTTCTCATAGAATTATTTTATCTAATCAACCCTCACTCTTTCCAGATCGATTGATTGAAATAAAACAACTCCACGAGGCTTCGACTTATTCCCAGGAGGAGACAAAATCAATGAAGATCAATCTTCAAGATAATATCTCACTCCTGAATAATGTACTCGATGGGCTTCATGCCGGGAGGATTGCTCCTCGCGATGACACGATGGCTGCTCATACGAGTGCCATTGGGGAACAGGTCGGTACTCTGAACGAGTTGGTGTCTACTCTGAAGACCAATCAGAATGATTCGATAAGGGAAGCGGTCAAAGGAGCTGTAAGTTTTGTTATAGCAAAACTCAAGGCCCGTGATCCTACCCTTAATCCTCATTCCGTTGAAGCCGATTTCGACTGCACCGAATCTGAAGCAGAGAAGCTGATCGAAGAGATGCAGTCGGTTGGCGAGAAGGTCGCAGAGGAGATGCAAATAGAATCTCCCTCAACAGAATAGTCTTGTAACATAAACTTGTAAAGACAAGTCTTTTTGGTGGTGATGTACAAATATATGGTTCTTTCTTTTTTCCTGCAAATTATCTCGTGAGGTAGTTAGTAACTCGTAAGATAATGAAAAAGGAAGAAATAATCAGACCAGCTATGAGCGATTCCTCCTTTCTCCTTCATTTTCCCTGCGAATCATCTCGTAGAGTAGTTAGTAACTCGTAAGATGATAACTCGGAAAAGTTAAGACTAAGAAATGAAGTCATGTTTATAACTTTATCCTAACCCCCGACTACTTACTTAGTTTATGAAAAATAAACTAAGAAAGTAGTAAAGAAAGAGTTTCTGAAAACGGAGAGGTTTGTTTAACTTATAGTTGGCGAGTATCGATTTTTTTGCACTAGTCGAAAGAGTGAAAACAGATCGACGCTAGGAAGTTCCCTCTAGTGGGCAGGACCACGTGCAGAGAAAAAATGCTTCGACTAGATGATGTTACCATCTCTTACTAGATAAATCAAATCGATAAGCACAACTTTGAGCAAAACAAACATCTAGAGGACCTTAAGAAATCATTCGACTGTTTTTCGTTATTTCCTAACAAAGTTACCCTGGCAGCAAAAGTAGGAAACGGGACGACGCTAGGAAGTTCCTTCTAGTGGGCAAGACCACGTGTAGAAAGGAGAGGCTTCGACTAGGTGTGTTTCTTCCTCCGACCAGGAAAAATCAATCAAGTTAATTGAAAAGTAGTCGAACGCATCTCGAAAAGTGCACTCTTCTTAGGTTATTTTTCAAAATAAATAAGCTAAGATGACATGAATTTGCTTAACAATTTTCGACCATGTTGATGAGCCCAATGAGCGTTGTACTGGTTGTTGTAGCAAAGGACAAAGCGACATTAGGAAGCTCCTTCCAGGGGGCAGGACCACATGCAGAGAGGAGAGACTTCGACTAATTGTGTTGTCCTTTTGTTTGACCAGTATACAGGAGGAATGAGCTTGCTACACATAAAATTTGCGTAACTGGTCAATGTTCCAAGAGTTTGAAAGAACGCGGCCATCCTCCATTGCAAGTCGTACCGATCCTGGACGCGTTACTTCGACCACAGTGTAAGGACCTTCCCACTTGGGGGAAAGTTTGTTCCGATTAGACTGGGATTGGATAAGCCTCAATACCAAGTCACCTTCAGCAAGGCTGCGAGGTTGGACCTTACGATCATAGTATCTGCGTAGGGCTTGTTGGTAGACTGCGGAACGGATTAAAGCCTGGTCCCTCTTTTCCTCGAGCAGGTTAATGTCGTCCGCTCGAAGTTGTTCTTGAGTGGAGTCGTTGAACTGTCGACTCGTGCTGACCTGATCTTTAGTTCTGGCGGAAGCATGGCTTCGACACCGAAAACTAGAAAGAAAGGTGTTTCTCCTGTAGCTTGACTAGCTATCGTACGAATTGCCCATAATACTGAAGGTAATTCCTGTACCCAAGCCGCCGAGCGCTTGACATGCTGATCGAAGACTCGGGTTTTGATTCCCTTCATTATCTGGCCATTCACTCTCTCGACTGCTCCGTTGCTTTGGGGGTGAGCGACAGAAGCATAACACAAACGAGTTCCCAACTCGTCGCAAAATTCCTGAAATTTTGCGCTTGTAAACTGTTTACCGTTATCTGTGATAATTCGACTTGGTACTCCAAACCGAGAGATCACGCATCTCATCATGAACCGCTTTGTCGCTCCGTTGTTATCCGATCCTGAGCTCAGCTTCCATCCATTTTGTGAACGTATCGATGGCCACAAAAAGGAACACAAAACCTCCTGGAGCTCTGGGTAACGGTCCTAGGATATCAAGACCCCAAGTTGCAAAAGTCCAGGACAGAGGAATTGTTTGCAATGCCTGAGCCGGTTGGTGTATTTGCCGGCTATGAAACCGCATCGCATACACTTTTAACTAGCTCCCTGGCATCGTAGAGGGCTATTGGCCAATAAAAACCTTATCGAAAAGCTTTACCAACCAGTGTTCTGTAGGAAGCATGAGTTCCACAGATCCCTCCGTGTATGTCGTGAAGGAGTTTTAATCCTTCGCTCTGCGAAACACATCGCATGAGCACCCCTTGGGTTCCTCGTTTATAGAGGACCCCTTCGACCAAAGTATACATTTTGGCCTTTCGGGATAATCGATCTGCTTCTAGATCGTCATCGGGTAGAGAACCCATCTGAAGGTACTCGTAGATGGGCGCCATCCATGTATCTTCGTACTCTAGAGAGGCTGTTTCAATAGACGGCCTTTGAAGCTGTTCCAAAAACACCTCTTTCGGTACCAGGGATCGGGAGGAAGCCAGGCGAGCCAGTTGGTCCGCGAGGAAATTATCCTTTCGGGGGATAAATTGTACCTTAAAGCCCAAAAAGTGCTTTTCTAGCTTGCGAACTTCCAATAGGTACCGGGACATGGTCGGATTAGAGCACTGGTACTCCTTTCCAACTTGATTCACGACTAGTTGAGAGTCTCCTCTTACGAGTAGTCGTCGAATCGAGAGCGCTTTCGCGGCTCGTATACCAGCTAGCAAACCTTCGTACTCTGCCACATTATTAGTGGCCTGAAAGTTTAATTATATGGCATACTTTAAGGTTTCTCACGTAGTAGATTCCAGGACCACCCCAGCCCCCGAGCCACTTATCGTGAGCGACCCGTCAAAGTACATCGTCCACTGGTCGTGGGAATCGTACCGGGGATCCTGAACAGGTTCAGGATTTGTCCATTCGGCGACAAAGTCTGCCAAGATCTGGGATTTAACGGCCGTTCGGGACACGAAATGGATGTCGAACGCCCTAAGTTCGACTGACCACTTTGCCATGCGTCCCGCTGTTTCCCTATTCTGGAGGATCGCTCCCAAGGGAAACTCAGACGAGCACAGCTAGTTTGTGCGCCTGAAAGTAATACCGCAGTTTCCTCGAAGACATGAGGAGGGCATATAGAAGTTTTTGAACCTGAGGGTAATGCTCCTTAGGTCCGTGCAAAACCTCACTAACGTAGTATACTGGTCGTTGTATGTTTTCACGTTCTACGACCAGCACTACGCTTACTGCCTGTGGTGTGGCAGCTAGGTAAATTAAGAGCGTCTCTCCTAGCTTCGGGGAAACTAGAACAGGAGCACTCGTAAGATACGTCTTGACTTCCTCAAAGGCTAGGTTAGCCTCTTCTGACCACTCGAAACCTTCGTGTTTCCTTAGAAGTTTGAAGAAAAGCAGTCCTTTTTCTCCCAGTCGTGCTATGAAACGACTTAACGCAGCCATGCATCCTGTGAGTTTCTGGACTTCTTTTTTCGTGGTCGGGGGGCGCATCTGAGTGATGGCTTTTATCTTTTCGGGATTTGCTTCGATTCCTCGTGTAGAGACCAGGAATCCAAGTAATTTTCCTGAAGAGACCCCGAACACACATTTCTCGGGATTCAGTTTCAAGTGGTGTTTTCTGAGGTTGTCGAAAGTCTCCTGTAAGTCTGTGATATGGTTGAGTCGTTTGGTGCTCTTTACGACTAGATCATCAACGTAGGCTTCTAAGTTTCGGCCTAATTGAGGAGCGAAAGTCATTTGCATCAAACGCTGAAAAGAAGCTCCAGCATTTCAAACAGTGTAATAAATGCGGTCTTCTCCTCATCTTCTTGACACATACTAATCTGGTGGTAACCAGAGTATGCGTCTAGAGAACTCAACATCTCACATCCTGCTGTAGAGTCAACCAGCTGATCGATACGAGGTAAAGGGAAATCATCTTTTGGACAAGCTTTATTAAGATCAGTAAAGTCTACGCACATACGCCATTTGCCATTAGACTTTCTAACTATTACAGGGTTGGCCAACCACTCTGGGTGGTTGACTTCTCTTATGAAGTCTGCCTTAAGCAACTTGTCCAATTATGACCTAATAGCATCTCGTCGATCAGGGGCAAATCTCCGTAACTTTTGTTTTACGGGTAGTTTATCAGGCCGTAAGGCTAGCCTGTGCTCGATCACTTCCCTGGGGACTCCGGGCATGTCGGATGCTTGCCACACGAAGACATCAGCGTTTGCTTGGAGGAAAGTGATGAGGACGTCTTCCTATTTGGGGTCGGAAGAATCCCCAATGCGAACAGTCTTTGAGGGCTCCCCTGCGTCCAGAGGAACCTCTTTGACCTGGTCGTTCGGCTTAGGCACAGCTTTAGGCTTCGACTTGCTAGTCGAAGGCTGACTTTCATCTCGAGTTGGTAGTTGTCCAACCATCTCAAGAGAACGACGATCGCAGGAGTGCGCCATCTTCTTGTCACAATATATCATGATCACTCCTTTGGGACCTGGCATCTTAAGACATTGGTACCCATAATGAGTAGCTATTAAGAATTTTGCCAAAGTAGGTCGTCCGAGTATGGCGTTATACGCCGTATCGAAATCGACCACATCAAAGGAGACCTTCTTTGTCCTGAAATTTCTTGGTGATCCAAACGTTAAAGGAAGAGAAACTTGGCCAATGGGTTTGGCCGAAGACCCCGGTACGATTCCATGAAATGAATATCGTACTGGTCTTACCTTTGTCCTAGGTACCCGCATCTCGTCCAGGGTACTCGTAAACAGTATGTTTAGCGAGCTCCCACCATCAACTAAAACTCGATTGACTCGACAATTGTTGATGGTGGGTTCGACCACTATCGGAAATCGACCTAGTCTAGTCGAAGGGATCGGGCAATCACCTTTCTCAAAAGTAATGGTGACTTCCAACCACTTTGGTAATTTATTGACAAGAGGGGAGTCGACTGTGTTTACCTCACGTTCAACAGCTTTCAGCTGTCTTCGCGATTCGTATGCCGAAGATCCCCCATAGATGTGATCAATGGTGTGTTGTGGATCCTGGAACGACATCTCCTCATCATCCGACTCCTTCTGTCCACTGGTTTGACCTACCTGTTCAAGAGTAGGAAGTGGCCCCTTGCCAGAGTAATAGTCTTCGAGTTTCCGTAGGAAAACTCGGCAGTTACGAAGATCATGCCCTTCTTTTTTATAAAAAGGACACCACCTGGGTTTGTCGTTTCTCCGATCTTGGCGTTTACCTTTACCCTGATCGGGATTTTACTTGGGGTTGCGTGGCTCCTTGTCGCTCACGGCTAGGACCTCCTTAGAACCGGCAACTGGAGATTTGTGTCTTTTTGCCTTGTTCTTAGATTTCCTAGCCTTTTTATCCTTTTTCTTACCAGTTTCACCTGCTTCCTGGGGGATGTCGTCTTTGCGATCGATAGTATTATTCCACTCGACTGCTTCAGCAGCAGTCGTATATCTATCGACCATCTCAAAAAGTTCGGCGACGGTGGCAGGTGAATGTAAAGAGATGTCCTCTGTAATCCTTCTGCTACGGACTCCCTGCTTGAAAGCCCTGATCACGGATGAGTCGAAACACGAATAGAATTTGAACTCGTTGGCGCTGATGAATTGGCGTAGCGTTTCATGGTTGTTCTGCCTTATCCGGTGCAGGTCATTCTCCTTTCCTGGGCGGTTGTAAGTGCCTTGGAAATTTAGCAGCAAAAGATCACAGAGGTGTTGCCACGAGTAGATCAATTCGAATGGCTGGTTTAAAAGCCATGATCGTGCCGATCCTTCTAGCACAGTCAGAAGGTAATTCGCCATGACATGCTCTCCTCCTCCTGCAGCTCGGATAGCTGTAGTGTAGATTTGGAGGAACTCGATGGGATTTTGAGTTCCATCGAATTTCTCTATAATCGCTGGTCGGAACCGAGGCGGCCAGCGAACTGCTCGAAGGTCGGGTGAGAACGCCCGACACCCCGAGATAACCTCTTGCCTACTTCTTTGCAGAAAAGAAGGGTTAATGTCGCCGGGTAATCGAACTCATCGATACCCAGCCATAGGAGGGCTAGACCTACGATAGGTCTCAGCTTTACGAGGGAAATACTCCTCGTACCCCGCTTGCCGCTGTGCGTCTTGTCGCCGAAGTGGTGAAAGATCACCTCTCCTGTGGGCTTGTGGCGTCTTCCTCAGGTCAGGAGAACGACGTGAGTGAAAGTCGTGCCGCCTTCTATGCGACGAGTTATCTGAACGGTTGGCAAAAGGAGTCGTACCATTACGACTTCCTGGTTGTGGTCGACGAAGACGCTCGAGTTTGGCCATCGTGTGGCGAAGCCTTTGTGTGATCTCTTCTACAAAGAGATCATAACCTGGTGCTCGAGCGAGTTCTTGGGTCGGGTTTTCCAGCAAATCATTGATGTGCTGGAGTTCTTGAGCTTCCTCCGACTGGAAATAAGCGCGCTCAGGAAGGTTCTTCTGAGCCACTATTCTCTTCCGTCGGGTTGTCTCAGAATGGTCTATTTCAGACCCCTGAGCTTGCTTTAATGGAGTGCGAGAACGTTGAGGATGTCCCGCACGTTCATTAAAGTGTTCGTCTTGTTCGCCAGCTGTGGTGTCCTTGCCATTGCGACGAGGTGGTTTAGAGTATGCTCGTCGGGAAGCACCGCCAATCCTTCTTCTGGGAGAACGATCCTTATCAAAGGGAAGGACGAAGACCTCCCGCGGATGACCTCCACTTGCGCTCGAGACCTCCTCGCTTGAGGAGTAGTCGAGCGACACCATTTGGCGACTTGGAGTAAACTCCTCCAGGTAGGGGAACTCCGGGTTATAACCGTCTCCGTCTGCAAGTGGGTCCTGCGTCGGGACGGTTGGATTTGGATGAACAGCGTGTATGATCCTCTTCCCTGCGGAAATACTTGGAGAGAGAGGACCATTAGGTGTCGATGGAGTCCCGGAATGATGGCCTCCAGAACCTATCTTGCTAGGTCGTACTGCCTTGGGGGGACTCGAACACTTGGAGGGAAAACTCTCGTCGTGTTGCGAGTGTACCTCGAGACAGTCCTGTTGTCGGTCATGTTGACCCTTGTCACCCGAGGAAGCTGGTCCCTCGATGGGCGTCTCGTCGTGGGGATAAGGATCCTCCTCGACTCCGATGGTGATACGATCTCGAGATCGATAGAAGATCTCCGAGGCGCAACACCGTCAGAAGATTCGATACTCGGTTCGTAGTCGAAACCGGCATCCATGTCGACGTCTGCGTAATCGGCCAAGTTGAACCAATTCTCCTCGTCCCATTCTCCTGCCATGGTAGCATAAAAGAGAAAAGAAAGAACTGTTGACAAGGAATTACCAGAAGATCCCCACGGTCGGCGCCAACTGTCGGTGTTTTAGAACCGATCTTACGTAAAGATTGTTTGATTCGGGGGTCTCCACAATTGATCACGCAGACGAAAGAGACACGGAGGCCTTCTCTAGTGAGAATAACAACCCTACTCCTATGTATCTTATATTGGGTATCTGGATTACAATCAGCTGAGGGTCTTAACTGTCTTCCAAAAAGACCTCCCCTTTCTATCTCTAAAAGACACCTATTTATACTATGCAGTGGTGGCTGTTGTCGTTCTAGGCTAATTAGTCGCTCATTATTGCGTAATAATGAGAGTAATTACCGGAGTAGTAACCTCCCCATGTTGTCAAACGGTTATCAGTCAGAGATAGTGGGGCATTATCTGTAGTTATGTTAAGCATAACTACGTATTTTGACTGCTTTGGATTCTCATCATTAAATGGGCCTTCTGACGGGTGGACCCAGTTAGTCGTGGAGAATTCGTAGCGGACCTAGTCATAGCAGGACTTACGACTAGGGGGGTAGTCGTAGGAAGACTTACGACTGGGTACTGGCCGTAGAAAAACTTACGACCGGACGTAATCGTAGCGGGACTTACGATTACACTATAGTCGTAGAAATGCTTACGACTAGGGGGTAGTCATAGGAGAACCTACAACTTCCTGATTTGTTCTTCCCCTATAATATTAAGGGGTATGCCATGTGACGTCATATTTCATTATTATTGAATAATAAAATGAGGATTATTTAGATCATCGTCAGGTGCCAACCCAGATTGCATGTGTAGGAGACCCACCTATCAGGCTGAGTTGTGGCAAGGGGGTTAAATAGTTGAGGTTGTTTGCTGTGAGGGGTATCAAAGAAGAAAACACTAGAGGACAACACTCTTCCTCCCCAATCTGTATCTTCAGACTCTTTTCCCTTCCAAAACTCTTAGAGTGATTAATTACTATCGGAGTGCTACTGAGAGGAACGTAACATTTGGTATCAGAGCATTGTTGCGAGACCCTGGAGATCCCACGCTATCAAACACGGGCGCAGATTCGATCGGAGAAGGTGGATCAGCAAATGACTGAGTTAACGTAGGCGATCCGTGCTCAGAGCGATACACTCCAAAAGCTTCAAGCGCAAAACGAAGCGATTCAGGCCTCATGATCTTAGGTGATGTAACAATTGGCAATTGCTTTGAGAGTTTGTTGAAATCTGGAGTTTTCAGCAAGTATGAGGTGGAACGGTAGTTCCGGCGTGTATTGAGCGGTTCTACCGCAGAGCGGTATGTCCGCAGGTGAGGTTGCGGTTCTACCACAAGTCAAGTGGTCCGAGCATTCACATTGATCTGTGTCGTCTATGTGGCAGGGCGTTCGGTTCTAAGGCTTTTGCGCGCTTAAGTGGAGCGGTAGTACCGCAGGTCAAGTGGTTGTAGTACCGCGATGCGGTGTTAACGGACTTTGTGTGGCGGTTGAAAAATTCCAGAAGGCATGTTTTGGAGACTTTGGTTTCCTCCGGGAGCGGTAGTACCACGTGTTGAATGGCGGTAGTACCGCAAGTCGGTGTGACCGCTTGAGAGCGGTATGGAATTTCCAGAGGAGTTGTCTTTGGGAGATTTTGGGATTCTCCGAGGAGCTGTACAACCGCAGTTGATTGAGCGGTATGACCGCTATGCGGTAATACCGGTGGATATGTGACGGTAGTACCGCTTGTAGAATGAATTGAGCTGATTGTCAAATCTCTTGGAGATTTGTTTTGGGTTAGGTCAAGTTCATGTTGATCATTGCATATGATTGCATGATGCATGTTTTGGCTAATGTGGGTCAAGTTGTGAAGAACTTGTTCCCGGAGATGGTTTCTTGGTCTATTGCTGTGTAGGTGGCTTGCAGGTCTATGACGGTCAACGGCGAGGTGGATCGGGACTAAGCTTGGAGAGCTGAGTTCCGAAACGATCAAGGATGTCGGGTGAGGTCAGAGGACTCAAGCGGGGTGCAGAATGGATATGGATGACCGAACGGGCGGTTCGGTGTGACTGGTTGGATCAAGCAGCGCGGGCTATTTGAATACGACCATTGTAAAGAATCGTTATCCATTGCCTATTATCGTTGAATTGGTAGGATTGCAGTGGTTTACTAGTTTGGATTTGCGCGCAGGCTATCACTAGATCAGAATGCGGCCAGAAGATGAAACACAAAACAGCTTTCAAAACTTATCATGGACATTTTGAGTTCAGAGTTATACCTTATGGGTTGACAAGTGCCCCGACTACGTTCCAAGGTTTGATGAACACTATACTATCTTCTCTGCTGCGGCAAGGGGTTCTTGTGTTCATCGATGATATCTTAGTTTGCAGTCGTTCTCTGCAAGAGTATGACATGTGGTCATATTGAGGAAAGTATTTGAAATATTGGAGAAACATCAACTAAAAGTAAAAAATCCAAGTGTTCTTTCGCTCAACAGAAGTTAACTTACTTGGGGCATATATATTGTAAGTAAAGATAGAGTGGCAATTGACACTAAAAATATTGAGGTGGTGCGCAGTTGGCCAGTCCCTTCAACTATGAAAGAACTTCAGGGATTTTTGGGTTTGGCAGGTTATTACAGGAAGTTCGTGCAGCATTTCGATCTAATTAGTAGACCACTAACAGACATGCTAAAAAAGCACGTAGTATTTCTATGGATTGCGGACATGGAGGCGGCGTTCCAAACTCTAAAACAGGAACTTGTCACTACTCCGGTACTAGTTCTTTCATATTTCAAAAAGATTTTTGAGGTAGAAACAGATGCCTCAGACAAGGGAATTGGCGCAGTCCTGATGCAAGACGGTCATCCGCTCGCATACCTCAGCAAATCATTAAGTCCCCGTACTCAGGGCTTATCCACCTATGAGAAAGAGAGTTTGGCAATTATTCTGGCAATAGATCATTGGAGGTCATACTTGCAACATGCAACTTTCGTGATTCGAACGGATCAACAAAGTCTGGTCTATCTTGAAAGACCAACACTTGACTACACCCTAGCAACAGAAGGCAATGACCAAATTATTTGGTTTACAATACCGCCTGGTCTATAATAAGGGAACCGACAACAAAGCTGCCAATGCATTGTCACGCCAAACAACTAATTCAATAGGGGAGTAATCAGCTATTTCTACTTGTGTGCCGACTTGGTTGTCGGAGGTAGCGGAAGTATATGCAAGTGACCCACAGGCCAAGTGCCTATTGTCGGAATTGAGTATGGAAGGAGCAACTCATTCCAAGTTTCAGTTATAGGAAGGAATATTGCGAAGGAATGGTCATATTTGGGTAGGGGCCAATACTTCCATGTAGCATAAAATTATCAGTTCACTGCATGCTAGTGCCATTGAAGGACATTCCGATTTTCAAGTTACATATCACCGTATTCATAAATTGTTTGCCTGGTCTGGGATGAAACAAGACATTTAAAAATTTGTGTCCTCATGCTCAGTATGTAAACAAGCTAAAGTAGATCATGTTAAATACCCTAGGCTATTGGAGCTCTTGCCGGTTCCCGAGCATGCCTGGCAGATGGTAACTTTGGATTTCATTGAGGGTCTACCAAGGTCTTCTTCTTACAATAGCATCATAGTGGTCGTGGAAAAGTTTTCCCGCTATGCCCATTTTGTGCCCTTGTCACATCCATTCACTGCATTTCAAGTGGCACATGCATATCTCAAGAATATTTTTAAGCTTCATGGACTTCCACAGTCATTGGTTTCTGATTAGGATCAGAGTTTTACCAGTACTTTATGGAGGGAGTTGTTTCGTATGGCCGACACAGAATTGTGCATGATTTCGTCTTATCACCCGCAAACAGACGGCTAGACGGAGAGAGTGAATCAGTGCCTTGAAGCATATATTCGTTGTTTCGTCCATTCTTGCCCGAACAAATGGTCAGATTGGATCGCCTTGGCGGAATTCTGGTATAACACTTCCTATCACTCTACGTTGGGGAAAATCACCTTTTGAAGTCTTATATGGTCATAGCCCAAGACATTTTGGCATACTTACATTGAGCACAACAGCGTATGAAAATGCAAGCTGACACTAAGCTATCAGAAAGGAAATTTGTTGTGGGTGTTTGGGTCTGTCTGAAATTACAACTATGTGCAATCGTCGGTGGCAAACAGGGCTAACCACAAACTTGCTTTCAGATATTTTAGTCCTTTTTGTTGGGTTATCCCTCCATATGAAGACTAATTTCAGCCCACAAGCCTAAGAAATGACAACCATTGATTACCCTAAGAATGAAGGGTGGAGATGCTTCCTCCTTGGTGAGGGGAAGAAAAACCCTAACTCTTTTCTTGAGCTGCTGCTGGAAGGAGAGGAAGAGAGTGAGAAGCATATGCACACAACAAAGAAGAGACAAGAGGGAAAAGAAGAAGAGGAGCTCTGTTCCAGCTCGGGTGATCCTGTGTAGTCTTCATCAAGACGTCGATCGGGGCATCAAACGTCATCCGATCTGGCTCAAACTTGGTCAGTATGTTCTTGACTTGATGATATTCGATTTGTACGGTTGGATTGCTGATTGGTTAAGAGGAGCACCTGATTTGAGAGGGGTTTTCGCAGTTCGGGTAGCAGCAGATTCAGTACTGAGAAGATTTGGTAGAAGTTCAGTTTGAGTAGTGAAACCTTGTCCGATTTGGCTGAAATTTGGACAGCATGTTAGGGACTCGTGGATCTACATTCCTGCCAAGTTTTATGCAGTTTGGATCTGTGGTTTGTGAGATATGAGCTGATAACCGAAGGGAACAGAAACTGTATTTTCTCCGCTTGGCTGTTAGTGTACCTCTTATTAGTTATGTATGGTTGTTGATGATGATACCAAGATTATATCTTGATGATATTGTTGCTTCTGTGATGTACCTCTAGATGTTCTAGAGAAGACTCCTTGTACCCATTGTTGATTATAGTGGAAGATTTGGGAGTGGGCTGTGCAAGCCCCGTGGTTTTTACTCATCACATTGAGGAGGTTTTCCACGTAAATCGCTGTGTCACTTTGTGCATGTTCTTGTTGTTAATTCCGCTGCTTATATGTTGGTTCAAGCTATCCTCATTGGTTCACTACAAGTAGAGGTGCTGAACTTTTGTTAATTGTAATGTTTAGCCCCAACAAGTGGTATCAGAGCTCGTGTTTGCTTTGGTGATTGTCTTGCAATGAAAGATGGAGGTGAATACCAGCAGGATGATATCTCTGAATGGTACAAATTACCAAGCTTGGAAGGGTAAGATGGAGGATTTGCTTTATGTGAAAGAGTACTACAAGCCAATATTTGCCACCGAGAAGCCGGATGACAAAACTGATGATGAATGGAAAGTACTTCACCGTCAAGCTTGTGGGTTCATTCGACAGTGGGTCAATGACAATGTGTTGAACCATATCAGTGATGAGACACATGCACGCACCTTATGGTAGAAATTGGAAGAATTGTATGCTAGGAAGGAAGGTGCCAATAAGGTGTTCTTGATCAAGCAATTGATGCATTTGAGGTACCGAGATGACACTTCTGTGGCTGATCATGTGAATGCATTTCAAGGCATTATAAATCAGCTATCTTCCATGGGCATCTCATTTGATGATGAGGTCAGGGCTTTGCTACTACTTGGTTCTTTGCCGGATACTTGGGAAACTCTCAAAGTCACTTTGTGCAATTCAGCTCCAAATGGTACTGTCTCTTGGAACCTTGTGAAGACCAAAGTGATAAATGAAGAGTCAAGAAAACTTGCTAAAAGAGAGAGTTCCTCCTCACAACCCGAGGTGTTGTTCACCGAGTCAAGGGCGAGAAGCAAGAGCCGAGGTCCGAGGAATTCAGTTGAAAGTAGAAGCAAGTCAAGAGGAAAATTTTCAGATGTTGAGTGCTATCACTGCCATGAGAAGGGACACATTAGAAAGTTTTGCCGGAAGCTCAAGCGGGAAAACAAGAAGAAAAAGAAGAAGGCACAGAAACAAGACAGTGACAGTGACAGTGATGTTGGTCGCATTACTTCAGCGGTTGAGGACATGATGGTAGTCATTGCTGAAAATGATGTTGGCAAGATTGGTTCCACTGTTGAAGAAAGGATCACTGTTGTTTCTGATGATGCAACCATCAACTTTGTGGGTGATGATGACATGACTTGGATACCTGATAGTGGTGCTACCATACATGCTACATCTCATAGAAGGCTCTTCACAAATTATGTTGCTGGTGATTTTGACATTGTGAAGATGGGAAACAATGATCGTGCTCAAATCATTGGAAAATGAGATGTGCATTTGGAGACAGCTAATGGTACACTACTAATTCTCAAGTCTGTGAGACATGTTGAAGACTTGCGGCTCAACATAATTTCAATGGGATTGCTTGATAATGAGAAGTATTCCAGCAAATTTGAAAATAGACAGTATAAGCTCACCAAGGGCAGTATGGTATTTGCAAGAGGTAAAATGGTTTCTCTCCTGTATCATGTTCATGCCAAACTCTCTTGTGTTTCTGTTAATACATTAGGACAGGATGATCCTTGTGTTCTATGGCACAAGAGGCTTGGGCACATGGGTGAGAAGGGTATGGCTGTGCTAGTGAAGAAGAATCTCCTGTCAAGGATTTCAAGTGTGCAATTGAAGAGTTGTACAGATTGCCTAGTGGGGAAGCAGCACCGGGTTGCTTTCAAAAGTTAGCCTCCTCACAAGAAGCCAGAGTTGCTGGATTTGGTGCATTCCGATATGTGCAAGATGTCGGTAAGTTCCATCAGTGGTGCTAAGTATTTTGTCACTTTCATTGATGATTCTTCCAGGAAAGTTTGGGTTTATCCCTTGAAGTCCAAAAATCAAGTGCTGAGTACTTTCAAGCAATTTCAAGCCTCAGTTGAGAGAGAAACTGAGAAGAAGATAAAGTGCATTCGTACTGATAATGGAGGAGAATACATTGGGCCATTTGATGCATATTGCAAGGAGCAAGGAATTAGGCATCAATTTACTCCTCCTAAGACACCACAATTAAATGGCGTTGCTGAGAGGATGAACATGACATTGGTGGAGAGAGTTCGATGCATGTTGTCACATGCAAGGCTACCAAAGTCTTATTGGGGTGAGGCTTTGATGACTGCAGTTTATCTTGTTAATCTCTCACCATGTTATCCTTTGCAGGGAGATGTTCCTAACAGGGTGTGGTACAACAAGGATGTCTCCTATGATCATCTGAAAGTGTTTGGATGTAAGGCATTTGTTCATATTCCTCAAGATGAAAGGTCCAAACTTGATACAAAGACACGACAGTGCATACTTCTTGGCTATGGTTTGGATGTGTTCGGCTATAAGTTGTTTGATCCTATAGCCAAGAAAGTTGTCAGAAGCCGTGATGTTGTATTTGTTGAAGACCAAACAATTGAGGATATTGTGAAGGCAAAGGTGCAAATTCCTCAACAGCAAGACATTGTTGATTTAGACCCAGTACCTGCAGCTCCAGCTCCACAACAAATTGAAGGCGATGTTGCAGATGATGCACAAGGCGATGTGCATGGTACAGGTGGTGAGAATGCTCCCCACAGCAAGAGTTTGATGCTGAATTTGATGATCATGATCAACAACTACCAATACCAGAAGTTCCACTCAGACGATCCACCAGAGCTTGCAGACCTTCTAGCAGGTATTCCTCAGATGATTATATGGTATTATTGTCTGATGATTTAGAACCTGAGTGCTTTGTAGAAGCAATTGAAGATGAGCACAAGAAGGAGTGGATGAAAGCTATGCAAGAGGAGATGGATTCCTTGCATAAGAATCATACATATGAGCTGGTGAAGTTGTCAAAGGGCAAGAAGGCATTGAAGAACAAGTGGGTCTACAGAATCGAGCAAGAAGAGCACACATCACATCCAAGATACAAGGCGAGGCTAGTTGTGAAAGGATTTGGCCAAAGGAAAGGAATTGACTTTGATGAGATCTTCTCTCCGGTGGTGAAGATGACATCCATTCGGGTGGTTCTTGGCATTGCAGCTAGTCACAACTTGGAGGTTGAGCAAATGGATGTGAAGACAGCCTTTCTTCATGGAGACTTGGAGGAAGAGATATACATGGAGCAGCCTGAAGGGTTTGTTAAGAAGGGCAAATAAGACTATGTGTGCAAGCTAAAGAAAAATCTTTATGGCCTGAAACAAGCACCAAGACAATGGTACATGAAGTTTGAATCATATGGGGAGCAAGGCTACAATAGGTGTAGCATAGACCATTGTGTGTTCTTTCAGAGATTCTCAGGTGATGATTTTATCATCTTGTTGCCCTATGTTGATGATATCTTGATTGTTGGCAAGAATGTCTCTAGAATTGCAAAGCTGAAGAAAGAGTTGAGCAAGTTCTTTGCTATGAAGGACTTGGGGCCAGCAAAGCAAATTCTCGGTATGAGAATTGAGAGAGATAGAAATTCCAACAAGTTGTACCTGTCACAAGAGAAGTACATTGAGAAGGTACTTAAGAAGTTTTGGTTGGACAATGCAAAGCCGTGAGCTGTCCACTTGCACTCATTTCAAGTTGAGCACCAAGCAATGTCCTTCATCGATGAGATGAAGAAGGAAATGCAGAATGTTCCATATGCCTCGTGATTGGAAGCTTGATGTATGCTATGGTGTGTACAAGGCCGGACATTGCTCATGCAGTTAGTACAGTGAGCAGATTTATATCAAATCCTGGAAAGCCGCATTGGGAAGCCGTGAAATGGATCATGAGATATCTCCGGGGTAGCACAAAGATGAAGCTTTGCTTTGGAAAAAGAGAGCATGTGTTAGTTGCATACACGGATGCAGATATGGTCGGAGATGTTGATAGCAGAAAATCTACTTCAGGGTACCTGATTACATATTCAGGGGGAGCTGTGTCATGGAAAAGCAAGTTGCAGAAATGTGTGGCATTATCTACAACTGAAGCTGAGTTCATTTCAGCGACTGAGGCGAGCAAGGAACTATTGTGGCTGAAAAGGTTTACTAGTGAACTTAGGCTTGATCAAGATAAGTATGTGTTGTTTTGTGACAACCAAAGTGCTATCCACTTGAGCAAAAATTCCAGTTTCCACTCAAGGTCGAAGCATATCGATGTTCGATACCATTGGATTCGAGAGGTGTTGAATTCTAAGCAAATGCAGCTTGAGAAGGTTCACACTGACGACAATGGGGCTGATATGTTGACCAAGGTAGTGACGAGAGATAACCTCGAGGTATGCCGGCAAATGGCTGGCATGATTGAGATGATGTGTTAATTCCTTCATAATGTCGGGAGGGCGAGTTTGTTGGGCTATCCCTCCATATGAAGACTAATTTCAGCCCACAAGCCCAAGAAATGACAACCATTGATTACCCTAAGAATGAAGGGTGGAGATGCCTCCTCCTTGGTGAGGGGAAGAAAAACCCTAACTCTTTTCTTGAGCTTCTACTGGAAGGAGAGGAAGAGAGTGAGAAGCATATGCACACAACAAAGAAGAGACAAGAGGGAAAAGAAGAAGAGGAGCTCTGTTCCAGCTCGGGTGATCCTGTGCAGTCTTCATCAAGACGTTGATCGGGGCATCAAACGTCATCCGATCTAGCTCAAACTTGGTAAGTATGTTCTTGACTTGATGCTCTTCGATTTGTACGGTTGGATTGCTGATTGGTTAAGAGGAGCACCTGATTTGAGAGGGGTTTTGTCAGTTCGGGTAGCAGCAGATTCAGCACTGAGCAGATTTGGTAGAAGTTCAGTTTGAGTAGTGAAACCTTGTCCGATTTGGCTGAAATTTGGACAGCATGTTAGGGACTCGTGGATCTACATTCCTGCCAAAGTTTTATGCAGTTTGGAGCTGTGGTTTGTGAGATATGAGCTGATAACCGAAGGGAACAGAAACTGTATTTTCTCCGCTTGGCTGTTAGTGTACCTCTTATTAGTTGTGTATGGTTGTTGATGATGATACCAAGATTATATCTTGATGATATTGTTGCTTCTGTGATGTACCTCTAGATGTTCTAGAGAAGACTCATTGTGCCCATTGTTGATTATAGTGGAAGATTTGGGAGTGCGATGATGTGCAAGCCCTGAATCGTGGTTTTTACTCCTCATATTGAGGAGGTTTTCCACGTATCAAAGAAGAAAAATCAGAACTCTTCCTCTCCCATGTGTCACTTTGTGCATGTTCTTGTTGTTAATTCCGCTGCTTATATGTTGGTTGAAGCTATCCTCATTGGTTCACTACACGTGTCTTTTTACGAATATCAAAACGCATAGCTCAATAAATCACTGATGTGAATTTTCACGAATTAAATACTGAAGACTAGCATGTCATACTTTGAGATTCGTAAAAAGACATATGTCACACGGTGAAATAGGTCTATATTGATGAAATTGTGGACCAGTTCTTATAGGATAATTTTCCTCATTTGGCCCATACGAATTCCAGGCCAGCCCAATAAAGAGCCACTTATTAGGCCAGCCGGGGTGATTGCAACTCTCTCTCTCTCGTGTCTAGTCTCTCGGGCCAACGGCGTGCCGCTGTTTTCACAATCTCATTTGCCGTGTCTCGCGTCATAGCGTCCAACTCGCCGGAGGCATGCCGCTCGCCGTTTCCATATAACTTTAGTCGGATCGAATTCGAATCGAAGAATTGGATTTTGGACTTAATTGACGTGCCTTTCATGTTTAGAACAAATTGAAAGAATTTTACGGAGCATTGCAATTGTATCATGAGAGCTAATAAACGTCTCACTAGATGACTATAACGAGGAGGGCATAATATATGTTAGTTCCTACATGCCGCCGAGTGGCCCAGCGGCGGCGCACATCTCTTTCGTGCACGCACGCCGACCGGCAATTGGCCGAGTTACGGCGAGTGTTATTAAGTCGAAAATCATTCGTAGGCTAAGGGCTAAGACCTAACGGTGTAGACGTGAGCTAAGGGGCGCTAACAGTGTAGACGTGAGATAGCCGGATGGCCCAGGACGTGCCGCGTTAGCCACCGGAAATCCTAGCCTTCCGCCGCCCTATTGGGCCTCTTGGCCCATGACTGTCTGACGCAGCCCAATGGGAGGAGCCGCTGCTCCCGCGGCGCAATAGCCAATAGTAAATCAAAGCTGATTTGGCAATCCACTGAAAGCAACGTACTCTCGTTTATTTGTTCTTTCTTTTTTTTCCCCCTTTTCAGTTAGTTGCAGATTTTTCTTTATGTTAGTATCTTTGTTCCACTATTTTTATTTTTATTTTTATTTTTTATTTGTTCAACTAATTGCATTGATTTCTTCCGCCAATATTTTTATTTGCTATGAATTGTTCCACTAATAGTTTTGAATTGTTCCACGAGCATATTTGATTTGTTGAACTAATTTTTTTATAGTAATAATCTTTAATTGTTCCGTGAGTAGTTTTGATTTGTTCCACTAATCGTCATGAAAGCTCCCACAATTAATTTTGATTTGCTCTGGTAATATTTTTTATTTGTTTCACTAATAGTCTTGAAATGTTCCACAAGAAGTTTTGATTCGTTACACTAATAATCTTGAATTTTCTCCATGAGCATTCTTGATTCATTGAACATTATTGATGAACTGTTGGAACATCATCGATAAAATGTTGGAACATTGAACCAAACACGCGGAACATTGACCAATCCTCTATATAACTTAATTTGTGAAACATCATCGATAAACTATTGGAACATTGAAACCAAATACATAGAACATTTCATTTTACCTACATCTAACACCCACATGATTAAGAACCAAACCTTGCTTGGGTGGCTAGTGGAGGTGGTTGTACCCCCAGCTCACCAGGGTTCAAATCCCAAGTTTGGCTCTGTGTGTCTTATTAAGGGATGATTTTCTTTCAGTGGGAGACGACGTACCGGTGGTGATTTCGTTATTTCTTCAAGCTCCGCTTGTCTGATCTACAGTAGGCATCGTGTGTGTGAGTACGTGCGTGTGTGTGGACGTCTATGTATTGTACTGGGTGATTTGAAAAAAAAAACACCCACACGATTCCTTTCCAAAAGATAAGCATTGGAACACTGTGAAAACATATTATAATGTAGCCTATAAGCAAAATTGATTAGCAACCGCTATATCTTACAAAAACAAACACGTGAAAAAAAATACTACGTATTCAAAAGGTTGAAATACAGTTTTGATTACCGATCACGGGATGCTCATATTGAATGTCTTGCAAATTACTGATGTGGCCCCAGAAATATTATATGGAGTCCATGAAACCATTTATCACGTGTAGAACGCAGATGATTTATAACTATCGCTAACTCCTCGCTGGGCTTGCTCACCATCCAACTTCCAATTCCCTGAACACGGTCCAAGTAATAGCGTCGGTCCGTGGCCTCGCCACCTGCCAGGCTGACGGCCCATATGGGCGGCGCGCTGCTAACTGCCGCGCGCGCGGCGTGTAGTCGCTCCCGTGACAACCGGATAAAAGACATCGACCTTACAGCTCCTACACGGCGGCTTCGGCCTACGAGGCCTAATTTCTGGGTTTGATTTAAAATAAACCATATTTCCATAATCTGGAACTCTTGGGACTAGGCGCCTCCAAAATGCAAATTATTTGCGTAGCTGACGATCCATAATAGATTGTGAACTAGGGCTTAAAAAATAGCTCGAAATTCGTGAGCCTGTTCGGGCTCGTCATGGCTCAGCTCGGCTTGGGCTCGGGCTCGTGAATTTTTGAGTCGAGTCGAGCCCAACTTTTGGCTCGCAAACTTTCAAGTCGAGCTCGAGTCGGCTCGCAAGCCGCTCGTTCCCGACCGCCTTATCTCGTTATCCCATAGCTCTACTTGATTTCCATTACTTCCTCCTGAACTCCCCCCATGGGCCATGGCCTCCTGCCCATCGCCTCCCCGAGTCCCCGTCTGCCATCCCCCTCGCCCAGCTTCACCCGTTGGTCGCTGCCTCCATCCACCGCCTCCACCCGCCGCCTCCCTTCCTCCACCTGCCACCTCCCCTTCCTCCAGACCTCTAGCCCCTGCCTCCACCTCCTCCACCCGCCGCCTACCCCTCCCCCCCCAGCTCCACCTCCCGCCTCCCCGATCTCCAAATGGCACAGTCGGATCCGGTGGCAACAACTGTTGAGGACGGCCTCCCGGCGACGCGGTGGAGGAAGCCATCGAGGACGCCATCACTATCATAGCGTCCCCGTACTTCCCGCTGGTGGATCTAGTCCCTGCGGTCGTCGAGACTTCATCCCCGTCCTTCCTGCACCTGATCCGGTGCCGGCGATCGTCGAGATGTCGTCCCTGTGCGGGCGACCTTCGCCTCGGCCGGGTGCTCCACCGCCGCATCCTCTGTAGACCGCACCGACCTCCTCTCCACCGATGCCATTGTCTCCAACTCTGTCCTCACCCTCTACTCGAAGTGCCGCGCCATGGCCGCGCGACAACATGTTCGACGTCGCTTGGCTCGCAAGCCTGTTCGAGCTTTAGCACGAGCCGAGCCAAGCCTCCTTGTCGCTCGTTTCCAAAACAAGCCGAGCCTACTGTTCACCCGAGCCCAAACGAATCTGGCTCGAGCCGGCTCGGCTCAGCTCGTTTCCACCCCTATTGTGGACATCGGATCGGCTTCAGCGACATGGATGGCCAAACAATGGTCCTTGCGTCCTTTGTCGACAACTACCGGAAACGGTAGTGCAAATCTTCTCTACTTGTAGGTTTTCGGCACATATATAGAATATGGTCTCCAATTGGCTAGGTTTGACGACTCTCCAACTGTCCCAATGGGCGACCCCTTCCACAACCAAAGGCGGGTGGACTGCAACTCTCAATGCACGTGGGACACAGAGAAAGGCCACAACGAATATGATCATCCTAGTTACATAGGAGATCTGAAATGAGCGCAATGAGAAGGTTTTCAAAAACAAAAGTTCTGTGCCACAAACCTTTCTTTTAATGATCAAAGACTAGGTGAGAGCTTAGTGCATGGCGAGTGCAGCGTGCCTAAAGCCCATCATTCCTGGAACTTAGGCTTCTGTGTTTGTTTCCTTTCTAAAGACTGTCTTTTTAAAATGCTTGTTATTATCCTTTTGCCTCGCTCTTAATTAAATCGTAGGCAAATCTTTTGCCTACACTTTTCAAAAGAATCAACAATGTATTCTGAATGTGGTAGTTTCTTGAATTAGACTTTTACTGTACATTGGTGCCCTTTTCTACATGCATTTTTTGTCTATTGGATGGAAATCAGACTGTAAGGAGAAAATGTGATAACATGGCACTCTCATACGTCATTGTTTGCACTCAGCTTTAATTAGATTAGAATATATCGATATGTGGAACATATTCGGTGAAAATATTGTAAGTGTTGCAAATACAGTGAATATCGATATAGATGTTTTAAAAAATTCTCAAAATATTACCAGAGTTAGGGGAGGGGAGGTTATACATCTCCACAAAATTTTAATATCATACTCAATCTCATTTGAGAGATATGAAAAAAAACAAATACTTAGTGAATAGTTGTTACGGGCAAATATCCAGGCGAATAATACAGTAGAAACACATGGTACTGTAGTGACATGTACTGTAGCAATTCGTGCTACTGTAGCACATGTGCTAGATCAGGGATATTATGTAAGTTTTGTTATTTAGAAATATATCTATTAGGTGTTTGATATTATCTATTAGTTAGTCAGGTTATTATTAGATTAGATTGTTAGAGATAAGTTTTCTTATACATTATTTCTTAGGGGTCAAGTCAGGATGTCCCCGTCCCTATAAAAGGATAGCATGTATCCATTATCAATCAAGCAAGAAATAAATAAAGTTAGTCCCTAACCAGTTGGCTAAAGATCAGAACCTTCTTGTTCGTCGGGAAGAGTCCTGGTCGAGCTTGGAGGGCGATCCCTCGCCTCCATGGCTAATCAGGCCTCAGAGCCTCGCTACCACGATAGGGAAGAGCCCTGTTGGCGGTTGATGAGGGCGAGCGCCCTACCTTCGGTCCTCGGACCTGTACCCCAATAGTTACCATAACATTTGGTATCAGAGTCACTCACCATGGCTTACGATACCACACCATCTCTCTTGGAGAAGTTGAAGGCTAACAGTAAAGAGCAGAAGGTCTTACTGGACAACATGACTGTTGTCCATTGGAGCTTCATTCATCCTCGTCCACTTGACACGATGACGTCATCGTACCCTCTCGTCAATATGAGGCCACCAAGTCCTTCAACTGTGGCCATCACCGCAGCTCGAAGATGACGTGCCTTGCCGCGATGGGTGTAATGTTACGGGCAAATATTTAGGAAAATAGTACTGTAGCAATATGTGATACTGTAGCAGCTCATATGGTAGCAATTCGTGTTACTGTAGCATACATGCTGTATCAGGGATATTAGGTGAGTTTTGTTATTCAGGAATCTATCTATTAGGTGTTTGGTATTATCTACTAGTTAAACAAGTTATTATTAGATTGGATTGTTAGAGATAAGTTTTCTTATAAATTATTTCTTAGGGGTCACATCGGGATGTCCCTGTCCCTATAAAAGGGATACCATATATCCATTATCAATCAAGTAATAAATAAACAAAGTTAGTCCCTAACCGGTTGGCTAAAGATCAGAGTCTCCTTGTTCATGGGAAGAGTCCTGACCGAGCTTGGAGGACGATCCCTCGCCTCCCTGGCTAATCAGACCTCAGAGTCTCGCTACCACAATAGAAAAGAGCCCTGTTGACGGTTAGATGAGGATGAGCGCCCTACCTTCGGTCCTCGGACCCGTACCCAACAATAGTGCATAATCACTATCACTAAGTATTTGTGTTTTTTTGTATTTTGCACATTAAATTGAGTTTGATATTAAAATTTTGCATGGCTATATAGCATGATCTACCCCTCTCTGGTAATATTTTGTTTTTTCAAAACTTCTAGACCTGTTTCAGGACAATTACAACACTTAGGGCATTTTCCCATGATATGCACCCATCCTAATTAGTCCCATTATATTCGAAGGAAAGAAAGAAAATTCATCAGAACCCTGCTAGAAAGAGCAAACTAACTTTCATCCACAAATACTTATCCTTCATCAACATTCGTACTACACGTTTTAACAGGACAGACAAAACAATCAATAGGGCAAGCACAAGGGTGCCCCGTACATAAACTGTATCAATCCCTATCCTATTCCTAGGTGCACGCTCTCCTACTAGTACTTTTTTTGTACTCTACCAAACTAAGCTACAAATAAACTAATTAAGGCACTGTATTCTTAATTGTACACTGATAGTATACAGAAAGTAACATGCGTTGACATGGACCGAGACCTAATTACCATGCATGATGAAGTTTATAACCATGCAACTCGTATGAATAACGCTTGTATTCATCGTGAGGTTAATACGTTAATATATATATATATATAGCATATATACAGATAACCCCTTATACAACAGAGAAAATACACAGGTAATAATACATGGAATAAGTCCATATTACACCCCCTGAACTTTGCACCGAGTTCAAATTACCCCCCTGAACTCCAAAACCGTTTACTTTACACCCTCGAACTCCCAATACCAGATCAAGTTACCCCCTCGAGCCGAAACTAGCTAGTTTTATCGCCTACGTGGCATCAAGGCCCACAGGCCAGACACAAATCAGACACAAATCACGGCCTACGTGGCTTTCCTCCCCAAATCTCTCTTCCTCTCCACTCTCTCCTGGCACCGTCGCCTCTTCGCCTCCGGCTCCGCCGCCTCCAGCCGCCTTCAGCTCTGCCGCCTCCATCCCATATACCAGTACCAGTACTTGTCGCCACTGCCGTCGTGTGCCGCGCCGACCTCCCCCTACCTCACGCCATCGCCCTCCTTCCTGGGGTACTCCCACGCGCTGCTCCCGCCGCAGCAATTCGCACACCACTCCGGCCCGCTCCAGCCCTACCCACCGCCGCCGCACACGCAGCACGCGTACCCGCTGCCACCTCCCTTGACATACGGGTACGACCCCTACCCCCCGTACCCCTCCTACCCGAGCCCGGACCTCTCCCCTAGATCCAGCTTCTACCACCAGCCCTCGGCCTCGGCGCCCGAATCCCCCACACCCTCCGCGCCGTCCTACCCCATCGCTGATGTGCTCGCCACCATGCGCATCTCCGACCGCGCAGACTATGCGCCGGCGGCCGTGGCGTTCCCCTCCGTTCCGCCGCCTTCTACCTCCTTCTCGAGCGACAAGATGCAGATGGTGCCATACACCGCCGCCTTCTACCTCCTTCTCGATGGGGACACTGCCGCAGCGGCGATGGAAGCGGGGGAAGGCGAGGGTGATACGACCACTACCTCGCGTGCAGCTGCTGCGGAGCGCCTGTGGCCATCGCCACCTCACCGAGCCGCCGCCCGGATCTGCCACCGCTGCACGAGCCCGCTCCCAGCCTTCAGCTCCTTCCACAGCCACCGCATTGAGCTCCCCACATGCGAGCGTGGCTGCGCCAGCACTGAGCCCGATTTTTTTGTTTCATTTCTTAACTCATCTGGCCACGTCAGCTCATTTGATGATTTGGATGCCACGTCAGCTAAAACCAGGGTGGTTTAGGGCAAGGGGGTTATTTGATCTGGTATTGACAATTGAGGGGTGTAAAGTAAACGGTTTTGGAGTTCAGGGGGTAATTTGGACTCGGCGCAAAGTTCAGGGGGGTAAATTGGACTTATTCCATAATAACATCTAACACCCCCTCAAACTTATGGTGGATCAACAATATGAAGTTTGGAGAGATAGAAACTATGCTGGACTCTGATCTGCGCCTTTGTGAAGATGTTTGCCAACTGAAGCTCTGAAGGCGTATACTAAAGAGCAACAACCTGGTCCTGCACCTGTGTCCACAAGTAGAAAGAATCAACACCAATATGCTTTGTAAGCTCATGTTTCACCGGATCTTTAGCTATGCTAACAGCACATGTACTGTCAGACAAAACAAGAGTGTGTGCTGAAACAGAAACACCAAAATCCTTAAGTAACCACCGTAGCCAAGTAACCTCCGCACTTAACAAAACCATAGCTCGCAACCCAGCCCCACCACTCGAACGAGAAACTGTTGTCTACTTTTTAGTCTTCCAAGCAATGAGAGAACCATCAAGAAAAACATAATAGGCAAAGAGAGACCATCGATCAAAGTGATCACTAGTCCAGGTGGCATCAGAATATGCCTGAAGCTGTAAAGAGTTGGAGCGAGAGAAAAACAAACAACGATTGATGGTTCCACGAAGATATCATAGAACCCGAAGAACATGACTATAATGGAGCTGAGTGGGAGCAGAAATAAACTGACCCAAGATATGTACAGGGTATGAGATGTTAGGACGAGTGTCACCAAAATAAACAAGACTCCCAACAAGGTGACGATAGGAAGTAGGATCAGTAAGAGGCTCACCATCAATGGGCCAAAGATGAACATTAAGCTCCATAGGAGTCTCAGCGGTATGCTGATAGTAAGAGAAGCACGATCAAGAAGATCCTGGATATATTTTTCTTGGGACAGATAGAAGCCCTCAGGCGTAGAAATAACCTCAACCCCCAAGAAAGTAGCGAAGAGGACCCAGATTAGACATGAGAAACTGCTCATTAAGACGCTCCTTGACAAAAGTGATGTACTGACAATCATCTCCAATAATGATCATACCATCAATATATAAAAGGAGAAGCGTCCGACCACGAGGCGAAGTATGAATAAAAAAAGCAGGATCATGAGCACTAGCAGAGAAACCAGCTGCAGTGACAACAGAAGAGAAACGATCAAACCAGGCACGAGGAGCTTGCTTGAGACCGTAAAGAGATCGACGAAGGCGACAAACCATACCCTCAGGAATAGAATACCCCGGCAGTAGCTGCATATAAACCTCCTCACGCAGCTCACCATTGAGAAAGGCATTCTTTACATTAAGCTAAGAGATGGACCATGCCCGAACAGACACCACAACAAGAAGAGTGCGAACGGTGGTCATGTGATACACATACACAAAAGTCTCATCATAATCATGAACATGCTCGTGCTGAAAGCGACGTGCCGCGAGACAAGCCTTGTAGCGCTCAAGAGAACCATCAGAATGGGTCTTAACCTTGTAAACCCACTTGCACGTGATAAGAGTAACATACGCGGGAAGAGGGATAAGATCCCACGTGGCAGTATGCTCAAGGGAAGCAATCTACTCTGCCATCGCATGCTGCCACTCCTGATGAATAGCAACATCACGATAAGAAGTCGATTTGGCAACAGCTACTAAACAAAAGCATGCAGGAGGCCGAATAGACTAGCGATCACGAAGAGCATATCGAGGAGGAGAGGCTGAAGAAGATGACCCATCAGAAGGAGATGGCGCATCAAAAGAATCCTCAACTCGTGGACGATGAGTGTAGTAGAGAGGATAAGAAGGAACAAGGCCAGCAGGAGCCTCTAGAGAGGGTGTCGGTGGCGAAGGAGACAGTGAAGGAGGTATCGGAGAGGCCAAAGGCTGTGATGGAGGTGTGGTGACTATGGGGGTGGTAGGAAAAGTCAGGAAAAAAAGTGGCTTGACAAGAGATGCTGGAGTGGTGGATGGAGAAGGACGAGATTCATCAAAAGTGACATCCTGAGAAACTCGCATCTGTCAGCCAACAAGATCCCAACAACGATATCCCTTATAGTCAGCTTGGTGCGCTCACGAGGTGCAAGAAGAACATAGCACACACACCCAAAGAGGCGAAGACTAGAATAATCAGGAGTCTTACCACAGAGACGCTCAACTGGGATCCCACCCTGAAAAGCAGAAGAAGGATGAATATTAATCAAGAAAGTGGCAGTAGAAACAACCTCATCCTAGAAGTGTGGTGGGATAGCAGAAAGAAGCATAAGAGCACGGGTTATCTCAAGAAGATGACGATGCTTTCGTTCAACCACACCATTCTGGGCATGAAGAGCACCTCGACAAAAAAATTGAGAGAGAGTGCCGTGCTCAACAAGAAAACCATAAAGGACTCCTGACAAGTATTTCCTAGCAGAATTAGCATGAAAAACACGAATAGGAGAGTCAAACTGAGTATGAATCATGGTGGCAAAAGTCGTAGATGGATAGAACCTCACTACGAGATGACATAAAGTATATCCATGTGTATCAAGAAAAGTCATCAATAAAAATTATATAATATCGATAACCTCCTTTTGAAATGAAAGGAGCTGGACCCCATACATCAGAATGAACAAGATCAAAAGGACGCTGTGACACTAACTCATAGGAGGGATAGAGGAGTTGAAGCTGTTTACCAAGCTTACAACCCTGACAATTGAGAGAAGCATTACTAGACATAGACCCTAAAAGACCATGACGAAGTAAAGAAGATAGACGCGACCCGCAAAGATATCCCAAATGATGATGCCATTGAGCAAAAGATGCAATAGAGGATGCAGCAGGCGAAGGCGATGGTGGAGGCAACAAGACTGGAAGGGGCATCGAAAGGAAGATGAAGCCAGTCAAGCTCCCAAAGACATCATGAGTCATGGTGGTGAGGGCCAGTACCAATCAGAGTCCCCGTGCGGTGATCCTGAACAGATCAAGAATCAGAATCGAGAATAACACGACAACCATGATCGGTGAGCTGACCAACATATATGAGTTGCATTGTTAGTTTGGGAACATAAGAAACATCAAGAACATGAAAAGAGGAATTTGAAATAGTACCTTGTCCTACGACAGAGAGAGTGGTACCATCTGCTGTCTGAACAGTAATAGGAGCAGCTAAAGGACCAATGAAAGTGGGACTAGTGGAATAAGATATCATATGAAAGGAAGCACCAGAGTCAAGAATCCAAGGTGATATACCTGAGAAAGAAGGAGTAGAAAATGGTCTCTCACTAGAAGGCTATGCAGCAGAACCAGTAGAACCAGATGGTACAAGAGCAGCCATGCGACGCAGCAATGTGAGAAACTCCTGAGAATCAGAAGCACCAGAGCTCCTTCGAGAGGAGGAACCACCAGTGCCCTTTGGAGGACGGCCACCACGATGTAAATCCTTATTCTTCTTATAGCAGAACTGCTCCATATGTCTATCCTTGTTACAATAGGTGCAGTGTAGTCCCCTACCAACAGCAAATATCACTGGTGAAGGCACCACTAGTGAAGGAGGAGCTGGAGACGTAGCGGGTGTAGAAACTAGAGGAGTTGCTAGAATCGAAGGAAACGACGGTGACGGCAGCAGACCCGCAACACGAAGGCGAATCTCCTCAACACGAACAGTTGCAAGGGCCTCCAACAGAGTCACACGAGGGTGGTGCGCCAGCAACTGAGCACGAGTCTGCTCATACTCAGCCCGAAGATAGGTCAAGAAGTCGTAGATACAACGAAGCTCTAGGTGAGACTATTGACGTTGATAGCACGGACAAGTGTGGCAAACATCTGGTCCCAAAGAGTTAATCTGACGCCATACCGCAAACAGTTGGGCATAGAACTCATCCACAGTGGCATCTCCCTTCTGCAGCAATTGCTACGCACAATAAACAGATATAAACAATCACTAGACGACTCATAGCGGTTGCGCAGATGTGTCTACATCAACTGTGATGAAGCCAGACCAACCACATCCCCAGTGAGTTGCACCTCAATGCTAGCAACCAGAATAGCAGAGGCACGAGCATCCTCATCAATCCATGTCTTGTAGGCAGCATACTGAGTCTGAAAGTCTCTATAGCATCCTCAAAAGCATCAATGCCGCCTTGAGAGCGTCTTTGGATCTTCGGGAGCACAGGCTCAGCAGGTGGAGCAGGGTGAGGCGGGCAAGGCAACTCGCTAGTAAGAAACTCCCAAAGGCGCTGACCACGCATGTGCTGAAACCAATTCCGATAATTGAGACCATCGAAGATCACAGGGCAGCGAGGAACGGAAACAGTGCCTGAAGACATTTTTTTTTGGGTCATCTCACTTAAAAAACAGTCAAAGCTGCTCGGCCTGTGAACAAAAAAACGCGCACAGGGGAACTAGGGTTCCCCTTGGCGGCGGCAGCGAGTCGTGTGATAGCGGATCCAGTGGCAATTTCAGGCGGCAGTGGCTCGGTTGCCCGAGCCCGGGACGGAGGCGGCGGTAGCAGACCCTTGGCGTTCCCGATGGCAACGGGACGGAGCTCGGAGGCAGCAAACCCCCGGCGTTCCCAGTGGCGACGGGGCGGAGCTCCGAGGCAGTTCATGGAGAGCTACTCCCCGAGCCGAATCCCCGAAGCCCGGCCCCGATTGCTCCTCCCCAATACAAATCCGGGCGGCGACGATGAAGATGAACCATCAGTGGTGGAAAATCGAGGCTGCAGCGACCGGGCGATGAGCGAGCGAAGCAGACAGCCAGCGGCAACTTGCCGAGCGTGAGCGGCGATGACACCTGCGGCGCGGCCAACGAGCACGGTCGGCGATCGATGGAGAGCTGTTGTGCTGGAGAAGAGCAGCGGTAGTGGTAGGCAAAAACCAGGCAGCGACGATTGCCAGACACTACTACAGAAAAGGTCATCACAGACGGTTCAAAATCGTCATCACAGACGGTTTTCTGAACCGTCTGACTCTATGGGTTTGTGATAATTTGATGTCATCACAGACGATTTTTGAACCGTCTGTGAAAAAGCTATCACAGACGGTTCTTGTTCAGAACCGTTTGTGAAAATAGACTATCATAGTTTTTCTATTGCAAAAAAAATTGAATTTTGAGCCGAACCAATCAATTGTTGGACAGTAGTTTCCATATACTCTTTCGATAGTTTGCAAAAAGGTAATTAAAAGATACTATCTCTCTCTCACACACACAAACTTTGTAATTTTACGTTGACTTGAAATGTTCAACTCTGTGATTTTACCATGACTTGAAATGCCCAATTCTATTTTACTGAGTTACAGTTGGACATTTTAAGTCATGGTAAAATCACAGAGTTAGATATTTCAAGTCATGGTAAAATGACAGTTAAAATTACAGAGTTAGGCATTTCAAGTCATAGTAAAATCACAGAGATACTTATCACAGACGGTTTTTAATACAAACCTTTTGTGATGAGATACTTATCATGGTCCGTTTTTTTAGATCCTTGTTAAGAACTGTCTGTGATACTTCATAGACAGTTCTTATTAAATCGTCTGTGATAATGATGTATTACAGACAGTTCTAACCAACGCTAGTAACATAGATGGTCACGCTTATAAAATCGTCTGTGATAATTATAACACCGATGGTTTCCAGAAACCATCTATGGTGAGGCGTCCAATATAACCTGTTTTGTAGTAGTGAGAGAAGACGAATCTGCAGCGGCGACTGCGGCGGTTTGGCAAAGAAAAACCCTAGGTGCGCTCTGATACCATGTTATGAATAGCGCTTGTATTCATCACGAGGCCAATGGGCTAATATATATACATGTACAGGTATAGTATATATGCAGATAATCCTTTATATAACAGAAAAAATACACAGGTAATAATACATCTAACAGGAACAACGACAATCTACAGGAGGAAATTAGGGAGCCCGATCTTCTTCCCCGTCTTCTTGACGTCTTCTTGCACCTTTCTCCTGTACTCCTCGAAGGTGAACGTCCGGTAAGGGGAAGGCTCCTGGCACGTGCCGATAGGCGATTCGAACGATGGGCAAAGGAAGTAGGCAATGGAGTACCTCTCCGTCGTCGCGTTGGCCATCACTTTGTGCTCCACGCTCTTGTATCTGTCGTTGCTCCATGCCTTCAATGTTATACAGTCAAAGAGAGGAAAGAAATGACCTTCAAATCAGAATCCTGTGATTGAAGAAAATATACTCCAAAAACAGAAGGATAACTTCGTACATATAAGCGCATTTTTCTGGTTGTTGTCTAAGTAATCTAGCTTATGTAATTTCTCGTTTTAGACGCTGGGAAATAGCTTTTTTTTAAAGACTTGTCAGATAACTTACACTCTAGTCTAGTAGTAGTACTACATTTATATGTACTATTGTGATCTCCCCTCGGTTCCCTCGCAAAAGTTACAATGTATCACGTGAGTATCATGGACATGTCTCTCGCTTTTGGGCAATGTTTTCCTGTCCCTTGAACTTAGCGGAATCCGTAGGTTTTTTGTTAGCGACAGTACACACAGGCACAGCGCACACAAGTACGCAAGGTGCGGTCATGTATTGACGCGGCAACGTCTACTAGAGAGTTCGAGCACTCGGAATAGGTTATCAGATGCTGTACTTGTATGCAGACAGACAGCCAGCCAGCTACCGGAGAGTACACATCCGGGTATTGGTTCTTCAAGTACTAGAGGCCGGCCGGCCACACATCTGTGTACCTTGTGAATGATGGATCTTAATTTCTCGATGTACAAGTACAAGCGATCGATCAGCCGGCCAGTGATTAACGTGCGTGTGTGTACCTGGAACAGGTCTCCAATGTTGACGATGAGGGCGTTGGGGATGGGCTTGACGGCCACCCACCGGGAGTCCTTCATGAGCTGCAGGCCGCCGACCTGGTCCTGGCAGAGCACGGTGAGGAAGTCGCTGTCCGTGTGCGGCACCAGGCCGAAGGCGTCCGGCGAGAACGGGCACGGCGGGTACCTGTTGAGCCGGAGGAAGCACGTCGTCTCGTCGCACCCCTCCGGGAAGTGCTCGCCGGCGTAGCCCAGGCTCTCGGCCAGCACGCGCGCCAGCGTCTTGGACAGCTTGGACATCGCGTCCGCCACATCCCGCGTCACATCCCTGCAGCGTCCACACACAGCAACTTGTCTCATAGTGTACTACTATAGTTTTGCCGACCTGAAGGCTTTCCTGCTATTTCCTATGCAATATATAACTAACGTAGTAGATTAGTTCTTGGCTTCTTAGTTTGCCTGATCAAAACAAAATAAAATAGTAGATACGAATGTTTAACTAGCAGAGATTGTCCTACACATCTCGATGGTATCGATATTTTTTCACCATGACAAGACACTCATGAATCATGATCTAATTGTCAGCCGTCATATGCATAGTTGATATATAGTTGTAGACATCGTACATGGACTAGCTGTGTCTCCGCCTTGCTAAAAAGCTAGAATTATTGCATTTTCCACAGCAGGCGCAGTTCGCTGCTTTGCATCTACTTCTTTACCAAGCCATAACATTCCAAAGGTGATGTTGCTAGGCCAGTTTAATCGCCGTAATTAAACCATCCCTTCTTTTTCCAGGGTGCTTATTCCGCCGAACTAATCAATGTCGCAATCACATAACCCGATGGAATATATTTAGTTACTAGTCCATCTGAGACGGGAAAGCTTTCCGATATTATTCCCGGTACTTAGAAATACCGGTACTTCACTGGAGAAGAGATACTGAATCTCAGGAAGCACACATGTCGATAGAGTAATACTTCTCTCCCTCCGGTTCATTAAACAAAATTTGTTTTAGATATCAACCCAGTTATCAAAATACAATTTTGACTACTAATTATCATAATGTAACTTTGATCACTAATTATCATTGTAATATATTTATAAAACTTAATAAAATAATAATATTATAAAAGTATTTTTAAAACGAATCTACATATATGAGTTTTATATATCTAATCTAAATATTTTAAAAGATATCAGTAATCAAAGTTTTCAAAATTTGACTGTACACGTTTTGGAACGCCTAGTTTTTGTGAATAGTACGGAGGAGCTAGCTAGGACACTGGTTTTACAGTAACAGGCGAGATGAAGTGCACACTGCACACAAACGTACCTGAGGGTGGTGAGCTCGCCGTAGTTGCAGTGGTTGCCGGAGATGCCGGCGAGCGGAACGTGGAAAGCCTCGGACCAGGAGAGCTGCCGGAGCGACGTGGCGGTCGGGGTGCCCCAGCGGTAGGAGTCGTTTAGCAGGCCGACCGTGGCCTTGGCCTTGACCTCAAACGGCAGGCGGAAGAGGCGCTCCTGCTCCTGCCGCATCGCCTGCAGGAGCTCCTGCCTGACGCCGTGGTTGCGCACCTGGAAGAACCCCCACTCTGCGGCGGCCCGCGCGATGGCCGCCGCGCAGGCCGTCCTCTCCTGGGCGCCCCCACGGCCGCCGGCCTCGCTCGTAAGGCACCCGACGTCGATCATCGGGAGCTCGCACTCCGCCACGGGCAGCAGGCCCTGAACCGAAGACGGCGGCACTGTCGTGCACGCGTCTTCTTGCCAGCCATCGTCGCCGCCGCCACGGCGGAGCAGCGCGTAGTAGCTCTCCGCCAGCGGCGGCTCGGCAGCGCTCTCCGCAAAGGCCGGCATGACTACCACCGAGCTGTTCAAATTCTTTGGACAGGCGCAGGCGCTGATCGAGAGCTAGCTAGCTTAGCTGTGCCTGCCTGTTTGTGCGAACTTCTTGGATGCAAGCAGGCTCGCTTATATAGAGCGCGCGCGAGGCAGCGTGGTTTGGCTCTGTGGGCTAGGGCCCGGGCATTGTACGCGCCGCGCGCAGCTGCGCACTCGTGGCGATCGATCGACCGAGCGTAATTGATATGCATGGGTCTGGCCCGATCGAGCGCTGCGGCAGGGTTAAGGACTCGGGCTCGTACAGGCGGACACTTGGAGGCGGTAGGGGCGAAGCACGCAGCCGCATGCGGATGGGGGGTGGTTCGTGTTTGACCGGGCCAGCGACGGGCGAGCGAGCCGTGGCTGTCATTGGGCGTGCATGGCGTCGCACAGTTTAAATGTTGTTTGATCCGTTTTATTTATCATACTGCTAGTGCTCGTTATACAGTGCGTGCGCGTACGTATGCAACAGTGGGATTTCTCGAAGGCTGTATACCATTGTTAATTAATTCCGCGCTCGGCTCCCACACCTTGTCAGCACGTCGCTGTACGCGTGTTCCGTCGGGAGCCTACCGGCGCGTGCCGCGCGTCAGCGATCGCTAATTGCACTGTGCTTCTGCTAGCTGCTAGTATGTCACATTTGTTACTCCGTCCGTTTGCTACTCAATAATCGGTCTGTTTCATGTCCGCTGATCGTTATTATTTACTTGCCCATAACGTGCAGTTAATTTTTTTAAAACATTTTCTCGTGCAAAAGAAGAAAAAAGAAAGACTTTTATTATTAGCATACAAGAAAATATTTAGCCATAGGGCATGCAGCCTTATTCTTGTTGGGGAAATTTTAGTTTTTACCACTAGTCGCGCTTTATTCTTGTTGGGGAAATTTTAGTTTTTGCCACCAGTTGAGGTCTACTTCTCACACTACTATAGAAAATATTATCACAAACGATTCAAAAACGTCATCACAGACGATTTCGTGAGCCGTCTCATGAGGTCATCACAGACGGTTTTTGAACCGTTTGTGATGCAGACTATCACAGACGGTTTGTAGATGAAACTGTCTATGATAGCTGATGTATCACAGATGGTACAATCAGTAATGAAATGTGGATTGCATGTCCTATGCAAATACAATAGTAATCGGTTTTAACATAAATCTAGAATTAATTCCAGCAAAATCAATTATGAATAAAGCATATTTCAGAACCAATTAAATGACATAATTGATATATAAGCAGGTGAATCCTTCAAGTCATTTAAAAGGAATAATATGCTCAACACACACAATATGTGCACAAGAAAAATCATCATAAAACTAAGATTTAGAAGATTGATTATTGTTCTCAGAAGGCTAGTTGCACAAGATTTAAACTTGTCCATCACAACACCCATGCCAAATGTCATCACAAATTGAATATGACACTTTATAGATTAGGCCTTGAGCTCAAAATAAAACTTGCTAATCTATTCAGACTAGTTTAAACAAATCATCCAAAATTAACTTTGATGTACACAAGAACAAAATCTATCAAGATACTATCAACTGTGATGTAGATTAGTGATTGTAAATAATCATAGAAAAACATACTAGAAGATTGAAACTTCTGCAGAACAACAAGTATTAATTGACTAAAAAAGCTTAAAGGATAGCAAGTATATCAGAATGTATAAATTACTCGAAACAATAGATAACATCACATAAGCAAGGTGATATGGAAAAAGGATGGCCAGTTTACCTTGGTGGTGCTTGGGAGGCGCTCGGGGGAGAAGGCGCGCCGGGCTTAAGGAGGGGGCAACACGTGCTTGGGGGGAGGCGATCAGGAGGCACACCGCGCTCGGGGGAGGAGGGGCGCCGGGTTCGGGGAGGCGAGCAGCTCGTACTGGGGGAGGAGGCGCGCCAGGCTCGAGGAGGAGGCGATGGCGACGAGCTTGGGGGAGGAGGGAGAGAGACTTAATCATTTGAGTGGGGGACGTGGGCAAACCCTAGAGTCCGAATATAAATAGGGTTAGACATTATAGACGGTTTCAATAAATAATCGTTTGTGATAAATATAAATAGGGTTAGACATCACTGACGGTTTTAAAGTAGAACCGTCTGTGATAAATACACATCGTAGACGGTTCCAATAAATAACCATTTTTACTAGCATGGGGCGTGGTATTTTTGGTGTTCTCCGTGCACTGCCTCTATATGCGCAATTAACTAAAACGAGTCGTCCAATAAATTCTAGGGTAATAAATAGTAAAATTGAAGACAAATGGACTTTTAAAAGACCATCATTTTTACATCATAGGCGATACAAAAAGGATCAACGATCCTATCTTAGCCTTCAAATCTCCGTAAGTCTTCTCGTCGGCTTCAATGGTGGCAGGATCATCAACTGTCTGATCAAACGCCTCCACCTGCTTTCTTGCACGCTCGATTTGCACTTGTAGTCATTCGGACTCCGTAACCAAGTCCATGATAGTACAAAGGTCATCAACCCTGGTCTCCTCCGTCTCGGCGAGGTTGACCCACTCTCCTGTCATCCGGATGTCATCCTCGACTCTTCGAGTTGCGTCCTCGGTGCGGACCAAGTAGTTCCAAAGGACGATATCCACGATGAGGTTTACATGTTGGATGTCGGAGACCCTCGCATTGGTCCATCAGAGGAGGAGCTCCAGTCGACAGATGATGGCCGCTATGGTCTCTGGTAGATCGGAGGGCCTAGAACGGATGCCATTGTGAATGGAAGACTTGTTCGCAGCTTGGGCCAGGTTGCGACCAGAGATGTGCGAGTAGACAAGCACAATGTAGGCCAATGTGGCCTGCACGAGAGGAGACGTTGGCACTGGAGAGGAAAAAGAGAGGGAAGCCATTTGGAGTTTGTGGAGAAAGGGGAAAAAGTTTCTTCGACCAGAGCAGTTTGAAGAAAGAGGAGGTTTGTGATAATTCCCTTTCGAAAGCGGATGTCTATTTATAAAACATTGGTGCGTTTAAAGCCAACGCGGGAGACGAAGAGATACACTAGGAGCCTAGCGACATTGGTGCGTTTAAACGAGCAATCGGATGACGTGGTTGTTTATAAAAAACTTTTTGTGATACTTCAGAGACGATGTTTAATACAAACAGTCTGTGATAATTAACTCATCACAAACGGTTTTTAATAAGTTTTTTATATATAAAAAAACCATATGTGATATTTAGTAATATCAACAGACGGTTTTCAACATGAATTGTCTGTGATATTACCACTTCACAGACGGTTTTTAGCGCAGCCAGTAACACAGACGGTCGCTAAACCAAAACCGTCTATGATTGTATTTAATACTGACAATTTTGGTCAACCATCTGTGATGAGGCGTCCAGTATTAGCCTTTTTGTAGTAGTATCATCCGTTTGTGTTTTGTTTGTTTTTACCATTCCTGTCTGAGCAAACTCCCTAGACTAAGAAGGGCTTGTCAAATTCTACATAGAATGATAGTTTTGCCCCTCAAACCTCCTCCTCCTTGCCGAGGGCCGCCGCCAACACCACCACTTGCAATTCCCTCCACCTCTCGCCTTCCACTCACACACCTACCATCACCGGCAGTCAAACGCATCTACGAAGCCCCAAACCACTCCACCGCCAACAACCACGCATTGCCCCATTGTGACCGCATCCAACTGCCGCCCACCTCTATTAGCGTCGGCCCCCAACCACCCTCCATCCTCGTCATGCCACCTTCCCCTGCTTCTCGCCGTCGCCGACGATTGCTTCGGTTAGCTAGCCGCAACGATCCGCCGTCAAGCTACTAAGCCAAACCGCACCTCTGGCCCCTTCATCCTCGACGACGGCGGTGACCACATCCACCTCACCGGTGACTACAACCTCCTCAACTTCAACCCCTTTGCATCTACAACTTTTCCCCTGCCTCGGTCCTCAGAGAGAGAGAGAGAGAGCTTTCGAAGATAGAGGGAGGTGTGGATAGTAAGGGCATTTTGGTCCTTTCATGTTGCCCTGGCGGATGGAATTGACGAAAACTAGCCAGAGTGGCTAAAACAAACTAGCCACTAATGGATGAGTGGCAGAAACGGGAAGATGGGGAAAGAGTGGCAAAAGTGCGAAAGTGGACCTCAACTAGTGGTAAAAGCTAAAATTTCACTTCTCGTTTTGCAGTGTGGGCATGCCAACGTTGATGAAAACTAGAAACCTGCGCGCGCCTTGGCGTGCGGAGTTGAACAAATACGTTTGTGATCAGGAGAAAGGAAATGACGGGGATAGAACCTATGGAGATATAGCGATGCATGCTGTATGCAGTTGCTACATACACTATAGCATAAGCGTGTAGATGACAAGCAAAACACATGCTGCGCCATACAATCATATTTGGTAGATGCTACTGTATGAAAAATAGAACATAAGTAAATCAGTTGGAAACTTGTACGAAGAAATAGTATAGATATCAATTTGTCTTTTTTTTTTTTTTGTATAATGGGAAACACACGTGAATAGTTGGACATATTAGTGAACATAATACACCTGGATTTTTTTTTTGCCTTTGCTATCCAAACACTCTTCTGTCACATTGACATCAAGTAATATACCTGGGGTTCTGGCCACGAACGAACAATAGCTTCGTACTCCTTTAAATCACCAGGTTGTGCATGGGCATTAATCACATAGCTAATTTCTTCTCTTGATACCCTTGAATCAGGTAGTGCCTTTTCGATGCAGAGAGTAATCCCTCTTCCTTATATTGAATCAATGAAAATGTTGGCATAAGATGGTCCAGGTTCCATTAGATTTAGCTGAAAAAAAAGAAACAGCCCAGCAAAGTTAGGATGCACATTTCACCTTCAGGATGCGGCTCAGTCATGTGGTACGGTACGCATCACATGTGAAGGTTGCACATAGAAATTCAGCGCATATTTTTGCACCTCTTTGCTGCAGACCATACACCCATATCAGAAAGTCTTTAACATTTTAACATAATAACACGTCACTCAACTGGAAAAACAAATAGCAGATCCATATGAAAAGGGATAAAGGAAATTGCATGTACAGAACATTAGCATGCTTAAGTTCTTCCAATACAAGTACGCCTGCCCCTTCTCCCATAACAGAACCATCACGGTTCTGCAACATGAAAGATACACCATCATAATATGGCACAATGCATGAACCAAGCCAGTAAGTTTATATTCTAGAAGAACACATACACCAGCATGGTGCTGGAACATTGGGATGTGCTAAATGGTGATAGTTCCATAAGTAACAAACTAGCTAGTAACATGTGGTCAATAAACTGATCTTGCAATAAATGGGCAGGGTAAATGTGCATAAAGGGGCAGAAGGAAAGGCGGAGAGACGGGGAGGGGAGGCGGAGGAGGGGGAGGAGCAGGGCCCAATGGGGAGGAGGCGGCTGTTGTGGGAGGCAAGGGAGGGGAATGGGAAGAGCGGAATGGAGATGGCGTGAGGCGCGAAGAAAAGAGGAAGAATGGAAGAGGCGTGCTAAGATGATAGACCGACATGACGAGGCGTGCTGAAAAGATGGACCGACACGACACGATTGCGCGTGGCGAGCGGAGCCAGCAAGTGCCGAACAAAGCGCAGATCCCATCGGACAGAAGTGGACGCTCTTAGTGAAAATCTGGACGCTCATAGTGAAAATCCGACGGCAAAAAAAAAATGTGGCGTGGCTAAAGCACAAAAAAAAAGGTTGTAGCTCTCTTGCCGCGTTTGATTGTGTATAGTGTAGATCTTTGATGAAGTCTATCTCACAAGAAAAGAAACAATTAATTACTTGATGGTTGGGATAAAGAATGAGGTGGCTGTGTAAGAGCAGTCCCAATGGTTAGTTTCTAGAGCTAGTTTCTTAAGGAGAGAGAGAGCAATAAATTACTCTTTAAACCCAATCCTTTCCAATGCATAGTTTCTAGTATAGTTTCTATACTTAATTACCTGTTGCATGCTCTTTAATAGAGATGGGATCAATTGTGGGAAGTATACATATATTTTAACATGCTGATTAAACTAGAACATTGTACATGAGCCAAACCCACGTCCATAATAACTGAGCCAAACACAAGTTCATGATAGCTCCAATTTACACAAGATCGAAGGTTTGCTAAATTAAAATAATAAAATCCATGAAAAAATTAAAGACTCGAAATGACTTCATAATAGAAATCAAAATAACAAAGTCAATGATGAATTAAGACTCAGATATGACTCCATGATGAAATTAAAATAACAAAGTCCATAACATAAGTAAAGACTCACTATGACTACATGATAGAAATGACAAACTCCATAACAAGAATTAAGACTCCATAACAAAGTTGATGATAGAACTAAGACTCAGATATGACATGAGTCCATAACAAAGTCCATGAGAAATGACGAAATAACAAAGCAGTAGAACTTCATCCTTCAAACAGCAGATCATCAAGACTCCACCCATCCATTCTCCAGACATCAAAACTCCATGTTTGCCTACAAGAAAATATTGTATGTGAGAATAGAATTAATCAAATATGAATAACAGTCAACAATATACCAGTTTCAAAAAATATAAACTACCAAAAACAATAAACTATAACAGTGAGGTATGTACCATATATGTACCTACTTAATTCAAATTTCCAAACTTGTGCCATATATGTTTCAATCAAATCTGATTGAAGGTCTTTGTATGTTCCTCTATCACGAATAGTGGTATTTCTTTGTAGCACTTCTTCCATTTCCGGATTTTGTCCATGAGAAAATGTTGCTGCCTGAACAGTCGACGTGCTTGCTTCCTCATTCAAATCAAGGGGAACTTGCTCTATATCCCTCTCATCTTCAATTATCATATTGTGAAGGATTATACAAGCAAGCATGATATTCTCAAGATCCCCTTGCTCATATAGACGTGCTGGTCGACGCAAAATAGAAAAACGTGATTGCAAAATACCAAAGGCGCATTCAACATCCTTCCTTGCCCCTTCTTGCATTTTTGCAAACATTTTATGCTTCTCGGTCCGTGGGTTACGATCGATTTAACAAAAACAGCCCACTCTGGATATATGCCGTCCGCTAGGTAATAACCGGTATTATATTGTCTTCCATTGACATAGTACTGCACCTTAGGAGCTTCTCCTCTTAGCTGCTGGACAAACAAATCTGACTGGTTAAGCACGTTGATATCATTGTTTGATCCAGCAACGCCAAAAAAGGCATGCCATATCCAACGATCGTGCGAAGCAACTGCCTCTAGAATAACCGTAGGGACACCATGATCACCACGGGTATACATCCCTTTCCATGCATATGGGCATCTTTCCCAATGCCAATGCATACAATCAATACTTCCTAGCATGTCAGGGAATCCACGTCGCTCTCCAATCTGCATTAGGCGTTCCACATCTTGTACCGTCGGGCGCCTCAAGTACTCAGCCCGAAATACTGAGATCACACCCTCAACAAACAACTTCAAGCACTCTATTGCAGTACTCTCCCCAATCTTGATATACTCATCAAGTTGGTCTGTAGGGCTGCCATTTGCCAATTGTCTAATAGTAGCTGTGCACTTTTGAATTGGCGATAACCCAGGGCGTTTCAGAGCATCTAATCGTAAGGTAAAAAATGGGGACCACTCACCTAGAGCCTCAACAATGCGCAGGAAGAGGGGCCTTCTCATTCTAAACCTTCTACGAAAGATAGTAGAATTGTAGAGAGGATTCGGTGAGAAATAGTCGTCCATAAGCCGTTGATTCGCTTCTTCACGAGGCCTTGCTATATATCTCCTTGGACCACTGTTACGTCTCCTCCCTTCTTCTAGAGCTTCAATATCATCCTTCAATTCTGCCACCATTTGATCTTGTAGGTCTTCTAGTAATTCTTGCTCAACCAAAAACTCTTCAAATGTGAATAAGTCCTCTGGATCTATGGTGCCATCCTCATCATGAGGTTCAGCATCAGGAGATTGTTCGTGAGACATGAGGAAAAGTTGAGAATAGAAGTTGAGAGGAGGACGTGAGAGCAGTACTGCCCCTGTGTGTGTGTGTGTGTATATAGAGAGAGAAGTTGGGAAATCTATGCTGCAGTGTGTATAGAGTTGGGACATGAATAGACAGAGGCAGTGTGTGTGTAAATCGAGAAGTTGAAGAGAAGTATACGAACAGATGTGCTGCAGTTTCACACTGGACTGCTACCTCACTACAACAAAACTATCACCTGATCACCAATTGTTTGGTTTAATTTTGCTACGATCACCAATTGTTTGGTTTAACCACTTAAAAAGATACTGGAGCTTACTATTGGAATTCCTTCTTTTTCAGGATAGGACTGCATGGCACAAAGGAACTATCTAACCATAAAATACATAAGATAACATTACAAAAGGATTGTCGTTGAATTTCACAAAGATTCTAGAGATCTTTGCTTGCAGTTGTAGAAAGGCCCGACGAAAGAAAAACTAGATGGTGACTGACCAGGTCTTGAAAAAACAATAATTATAGTTTATCCAATAGAATAACCAGTGTCTGGTGAATTTATTTCCAAGCATATATTTGTAGTTGTTTTTCGCAAATGGAGAGTCATCATGGGCTATATAGTGACATAGCTGTTTTACTTTTGTACATAAAGGTATCTTGTCTTCTATAAAGTCCCAACAGGTTACATATGTTGTACCTGGTGTCATGAATTTTGATTGTTCAAGAATAGCTGAATTTCTCGAGAAAACACAAGATCTTTTGGTAAGAAATGTTGCACCTATAAGTGTAGTAATGTATTAGGTATAATGTGTATCATGACTGATCATATGATTTGCTACAGGACCCTACTATTTTGGAGTGTGCCTGGATGGAGCTTTATAAGAAGGATAAATCAGTAACAGTTAAGGACTTTGCAGAGGTCAGAGGTTCACTAAATTTGTCTAATTTCCTATTCGTGTCTTTCCATATTAAAACTGATTTTTCTGATTTCCTATCCATGAATTTCCATATTCAAATGTGATTCTTGTGGTTTTATCAGTTAGTTTATGGTGGTAAGGAGTCTCTGGTAGTAATGTTTCAACAATATCTTTTGACAAGTAAGATTGCACATGTTTAATAAATAGCACCATCTAGAAATTTTGTGTCTAGTTGATTTTGGTATCAGTGGCAGATCCGGTTTCTTTACTTGTCGGGTCGATTATGGACATTTGGACAATTGGTAGATGACAATGGCCTTACAGGAAAGAGCAATTATCAATTATCAATTCCAAATTTTCAGTTCACATCCAGAACACATACTAGAACAACACATCCAGAACACATACTAGCTTTAGCTTGAGCTGGAAAGCAAATTCATAGAAGAATTAAGAAAATAAAATGCAATGTTGACACAGAAAATACCTTAATTAGCTTGACCAAATAAGGTCATCCTCATACTCGTCGGTGCTTTCTCCTCTCACCAAAGCTTGTGCACTAAGATTGCTTGTAGGTGCTAACAATAACTCTTTATAGATGTCTAGCATTTTACACTTGGTTTGTTCTTGTGCTGCCTTATGATTAAGCTTGGCTGCTTCAACCTTGCTATTTGCCAAATTTTGCTGCACCTCTGACATCTTCTCACGATCCTTTCTAGCCATTGTGCTTACTTCAATAAACTTGTCTAGCTTCTCACTAATAGCAGAATAAGCATCAGGTGCCTTCCTTTTTCCATTGCGCTCATCCTTTGCTCTTTTATGACGCATAGGACGAATGCTAGGACTCTCTTCCAGATTCACCACTTGTGCTGCCTTAGTACCTGCACCCTTGTCCTTTTCTTTTTCCCCTTCTATTTTTTTGACATATGCAAACCACTTCCTATCATATCGAACAACCTTCCATATATGCTTCACTTGAAATCTTTGTCTCCATGTTCGAAGCATAGAGCTTCTCAAAGAAGCTCCATCTGCTGGTCATCACTCATGCCACTTCGTACACTTTTGTGGTTCGCACTCAACATCCATGAAACTCAATGACTTGTTTCTTGACACGATCCCAACGGATTTTCATTTGGTTTGGTTCCTCTGCGAGATCTCTCTGTGGTTTTGTTGTATTCTTCAAGAATGAATTCAATATTGATCGACTTCTGTCATTTCCATCTACTGGTCCTTTGAGTTATGCAACCAAGCAGAGGCTGCATTTAGAAAGATAGCAATTTCAAATATTAGAACTAGTTAGCCTTCTTCCTATAATCCAAATTCAAAGTACGAAAGGATGTGGCTTACCAATCTAATGTCTTCATCTTTCGTCCATGGCGTGCGCTTGTCGGTCCTAACATCCTCTGTACTTTCATCCACATCAACATCGATTGTTTCCTTCTCTTTGCATTTACTTCATGCATGTGGGGCTTCCACGGACATAGTTCCTCTAGAACTAGGGCCAATTGGAGAATTTGCGGTGGGTTGCGTACTACCAACAAAATGGAAATTTTCAGACAATTATTTCCATTAGGATGGTACATCCTAAAAAAATGGCAAATATATGTCAAACATGTAGGCAGAAGATTGGCAAAGAACTATATATGGAAGAACCATATACCTTCTACAAAAACAAAGTACTGTTTGTTAAATTGGTGTCATTGCTTGGACCAATAATAAAGGATATGTTGTATTACAGAACCATATTATATGTTAGTATTCAAGAACTATATTCAAGAACCATACTATATGTCACTATTCAAGAACTATATTCAGATCTTCACTGAAACAGATGTTGAAATGGGGCCATTGCTTGGACCAATAATAAAGAATATGTTCAATTCCAGAAACACATTATCTGTTAATAACCAGTTACTAAATTGAGAATTGATCAATTCAAACTATACTACAGACATGTGGAAAGACCATATGGGCAGCGAAACCATGCTCAACAATTCTAAGTTTCTAACATAAGTAAACAGTACTCACTAAAGCAAACCAGTAGTAAAATATTGAAATGCTTGCTTAATACGTCATGTTCTAATGATCAAACATTGCTATATGCTACAGTGGCAAACAATACCATCAAAGCAGATGGATTACCTTATCGTGAGATTAAGCGAGTGAGTTAAGCCCAATACTACAGACATGTGGAAAGACCATATGGGCAAATAAACCATGCTCAACAATTCTAAGTTTCTAACATAAGTAAACGATGATTCACTAAAGCAAACCAAGAGTAAAATATTGAAATGCTTGCTTAATACGTCATGTTCTAATGATCAAACATTGCTATATGCTACAGTATAAACAATACCATCAAAGGCAGATGGATTACCTTATCTGTGAGATTAAGCGAGTGAGTTAAACTAGCAGATGCGCTAGCTTGAAACTTTTGCTAACAGGCCATACAACAGAAATATAAGAGGAAATAGCAATAATGTGTCTACTAAGATAAATCACCATAACAAAGATTCCACATGACAGAACTTTCAGTAGTATTTTGTGATCACCGAACAACGATGAAGCAATAGCACACAAGAATTACAATGGCACTAGGTTGCAGTTTGCAAAATGAAGACACTGATGGAATAAACCAGACAAGATAAAGAGGATACATCATGCATTGTTATAAAGTCTGCATGTTAATAGTTCATACGGAATACTTATTTAAATTAATCCATTTAAAGGCCTACTTTTCTCTAGGAGACATTTGAAGATCTCAGGACATGTTAATTACCAGGAAGTAAAGAAGATCATCACCGCATAGGGTGCACAGCTAATGTCCAGTACCACAACACCAGATTCCAATTCTCATGTTAACAGGTACAAGATAAATATGAAATCTTGAATATTACAGAACCGTACCCTTCACTAGTAGTTGATTCATGGCCGAAGAAGGCCCCAAGAGATGACGCTGTCCACCATGTAGGAACACCGGCAACTTGAGCAGAGGATGCAGAACCAGGTGCCGCAAAACCGGCACCTTGAGCAGACGATGCAGAACCAGGTGCCGCAGGAGAATCGGTTCCTCGATCCATTGCGGTCGGCTCGGAGGCGGACGACGCGGTCCAGCCGCGCGCGACGCGGGCGCGCGGGCCGAGGAGGCGGCGCGCGCGCAGGGCGGATGCGACGCTGGGCGACGAGCGCGCGGTGGCGACACGGGCGAGGCCGCCGGTGGCGACGTGGGAGAGCCGAGGCGGCCGCGCGGTGGTGGAGCCGGGTGAGCGGCGAGCGCCGCCAGCGCCTGGAGGCTAGGGTTTCATTGGATGCGGATATCGGGCCCGCGCAGGCGGGAGAAGTAGGAGGAGAAGCGCGGGCGTGCGCGAAGGAGAAGGAAAAGCGCGGGAGGGAGAAGGCAAAGCGCGGGGGCGCGGAGGCGTCGACGGCGGCGTACGGGATCCGCGCGCCCGGAGATAGAAACGACCGAAGTCTCCCCATCGCGATTTCATCGGTTTCTTTGGGCATCGATACTAGTGAACACGTCGTTCCTAGTAGAAGAATCGATTTCCTTCTCTCTCTTTGTTAATTACATTGCCACCTCATCAAAATGCTGATCAGTCAGTTAATTTAATTGGGATAGAAACCACCATCAATGTCCCATTGGGACTGCTCTAACGGCAGCTTTACACAACGCGCAGACAGCACAGAGCCAAAAATCAACGAGCATTAAACGAAGCGCATGAAACGAAGCACCAGGCGGCATCGGGAGTCGGCAAACGGCAAAGCAGCACCCAAACGAGCCGTACCTTCCGATCAAACGGCCAGGACAAAAGCATTGCATCGGACGGCGCAAACACCCGAAACCGCTGCGCGAGAAGACCACACAAAACTAAATCGAACGACGGGAAGCCAGGCACAGCCGGATCGGACGTCCAGAGAAAAAAGAATGACGTGGCCCATCTCCCCTGGCCTCAAGTCTGCCTCTATACCGGTATATATAGGATGAGCAATCTAAGCTTAGGTACCAAAGCCAACACATCGAAAAGTTTAAGTGATACATTTTGAATTTTCTGTGAGAGCTCTGTGAATTACTTTGATTAATCCTGCTCCCCTCAGGGACAAGAGGCCATGCCGTCTTGCTTCATGCTGTTCCTTCGGCTGGGTGGGGCATATGGGTTGGTCTGCAGTTTGGAGCTAGATTTGGTGGTTGGCTTCTGCAGATCGAGTTGGTTCTGACCTCCACGTCAGAAAAGGCACAACGCCACATGACGGATTTTGAAAACACGGTGGGAGCATCCCAGAACCTTGGTAACAAGTTACTACACTCCGTTTTGATGAAAGCTGCTGGTAATACGACAGAAATTAATGATGCATGCATGACACTATTTATTAGGAAGGACACTGTATAGCCGTATTGGTATGTACGAGAGACAATTGTCAATACCATCCATGACCATATATGCTATACTGGTAGTTTTTTTAAGCGTCCATAACCATATATACTGGCAGTGAGTCAAAGGGCCCGCTTCTGCTACAGCTTTTTCTTTCAAGAAGTCTAGAATCCATTCCAAACACCCTGACACAGCTTTTAGAGAAGCCAAAAGCCCTCATAGCTAGAAACCAAAAGCCAGTAGCAGCTCCCGACTAGCTTTCTGTGACTTTTCGGGTTGGTATTTGATCTTCGGCCTTGAAAGTTCAAGCTATTTACCCACACATACCATTTATAAAAGCCCAATCCACACCTCTCCCCACCCCATTGGGTGCCCCACACCCACCCATTCGAGGAGGCAGGAGGCGAGGGTTTCCCATCCACCCCACAGTTCGCCCACCTGCCGCCGGCGTCGCCCTCCTGCTCTGTTGGTGCTGTAGCATGCTGAAATATTCATCAAGCAACTAGCATTAGCTTGTATGTAGCTCAAGTTTGTTCATCCGTACTAAATTGAATTGTTGAATGTAAAATTAACTTGTATATATGTTTTCTGAGAAAAATCAGCAAATTTGTTGGATCCTTATTCAAGTATGCTGATGTTCAATTAACTTGGCAATTATGAATGTATTACATTTAACGCTTATATTTACATTTGTATGTCACGTGCAATACATAAATCAATCAAATCCATTCATAATGTCCTTCAAATGGCATCAAACAAGCCATCATTTGGCTGAGGGGCATTTCGGACATTTTTTAACTCAGAATAGACAGTCAACCTAACTAAAAAACAGATTGTCAAACACCAAACGTCTTCCGCTCAATCATTTATCCATTCAACCCAATCGAAACTGCTTTTCAAAAAGTTACAGCTATACCAAACACCCAAATTGCTTTTAAAAAAAACACCTACAGTAGGTGCACGGTCCGCCGCTGCTGGCTTAATAAGTTTGATTAAGGAACATACTCCATCCATCAACATTTTAGAATATAGGAATTGTCAAGGGCGGCAGTTTGTTCGTCCTCCAGTAGACCAGACAAACTTTCTAACAGCGGCTTTTCCATAGTTTAATATAGAACAAGCAGAAGTATTTTTAATCCGTACCACTGTTCTTTAGCCGATATAAGATTTGGTACAAGAACCAATGGTCCCTCTCTTTTTTAAAAAAATGAAAAAAAACTAGAGAAAGAGAGAGAATTCAATGGTTTCACACGCATGAGATCACGCGCAGGCGGACGCATATTGTACTCGATCGTTTGATCAGCTGCTGGCCAGCTTTCCTCTACTACTACCGCTCCATTATTCTGGTTATATAAACGCGGAGCTAGAAGCATTGTCGATCTTTGCCAGCAACATGCCATGTTACATTGTTCCTCACCTCCAGAAAGTCCAACCTTTCGCTCGCATGTATTCATGGTAAATTCTTCTTCTTTTACTTTTTAGCCCACTGATGAATGATGATGGTAGCTTACTACTTAGCTAGTTTCGATCCGGCCGCCGGCCGGCCGGCCGGTACGATGTTAATCTAAATTTGCGAACACTACATTTCTTTGTGGAAATAATCAAGGAGTACGTAGTGTATCATGCGAAAGGCGCGCAGTCCAATGATGCATGTTACTAATAGCTAAATCTCCACTCTATAGTGATACTACATATTATACTCTCTCTTTCTTTAGCTAGCTCGATCCGGTACACAACTAGCATTAGCTGCTCGAGTTGAAAATAACTGAGCAATATATGACGCAATTGCTTGCGCCATGCATGCATGCTTACATCGTTATTTACGATTTGATATATTTCGCTACATTGTGACCTATTCCGGCTGTCATTTCGGAGGCCAGCTTCAAATGAAATGATCGATCCAAGGCAGGAGAACGTGAAGGATATGCCTTTTTGAGGTCGGCAACGGCAACGCGCGCTCAGATCGCTAGCTTTTATGAAGCCTCCTTCCGGCCGGGAGCAGCTGGCGCAGTGCTAGCTAAGCCCAGCACCACACCGGGCTCGATCCTCTTGTACTTGCAGCGCTAGGGATCGATCGATCGATGCATGCACGCTAGCTTCTTTTCGCTCTCCTTTCGCGATCCAATGGAGCAGTGTCTCCTACGCTGTGTGGTGGCGGCAAACGGCGGCGTCCTGAAGCTCTGCCCCCTCTCCTTTTCTCCGTGGCTCAACTCAATCCGGAGATAAAAGGCTGGCCGCCCGAAAAGGGACTTGCATGCTGTTGGTCCCGCCGCGCTTGCACAAGCACCCTTCCCCAAATGAGGTTGTCTAGCGTCCGATCGACTTGTCACGATTATTAACGTCAACAGCTAGCGAGCGCATGCTTAGTGAGGTCGATGTCCTAATTAGCTAGGTAGAACGGTTGATTGATTTCTTGGTTTAACTTTCGACATCTCTCCGCGCACAAATTAAAGTTCTGCCTTTCCGATATATTATAGGTTGATGCATCAAAGTCTCAGGGTTAAGTTGCATCGAAAGATATGCATGCGCTTCACCGTTGAGTGTTGATCCGATCGAGAAAATTTTCACTTATCCCTAACAAAAAAAAAAGGTCGGCACACAGTGCGTTTGAAGCTGCAATCAAGCCTCATGCGTGCCGCTTCTTCTAGTGTCGGCATGACTGATTCCCGGTGTTGCCGCAAAACTCATACAAACAGCATCCCGTCACTAGCCAACAGCTGGGGCAAGATACTCGGATGATAATCACGCTGCTGATTGCGACTCGAGCATGATCTGCTTAACTTTTGCAATACATAAATTCATAGGTTAATTCAGTGAGTATTCACGATATTAATGGCGGTTAAATTTGGTGCCTCGTAAGGTCAATACCGTGATCTCACTACTACAAAAAGAAGTTATACTGAACGTCTCATCACAGACAAATCCTCATAACCGTCTGTGTTGTAATTATCACAGACAGTTTTATAATCGCGACCGTCTATATTACTAGCAATGGCTCGAACCGTCTGTGATACGTAATTATCACAGACGGTTGTTAAATAGAATTGTATGTGATAATTCACAAACTGTGATAATTGCAGACTTTTCAGATGGTTTTTAAATAATATTACAGACGGTTCTTGTTAAGAACCATTGGTGATAATTGCAGATGTCCCAAACAGTTTTTAAATAGAACCATCTGTGATATCACTTTATTACTAGGACCCCGCTAGGGTTTTAGTCCTTAGACTTCACTCGCTCGTCTCCCTCCTCGGCGCACTTAACTCCTCACTCGCCCACCCCTTCCCCTTCTCCCTAACATTGACGCCACCCTTCCCCAACGCAGATGCCGACGCCGTGCCTTCTCCCGACCCCGAGGCCGACGCCACCCTTCTTCCCGTATCCGTCGGTCCCTGCTACTCCCCGACGCCGCCCTGCTGCTCCTCGACGCCACTCGTCCACTGCTGCTTATGTGTGTCCATCTCCCTGATCCCGCCGGTCCCTGCTACTTCTCGACACTGCCTTGCTACTCCCCAATGCCGCCCCGCTACTCCTCCATCCTCCACGCTTGTAGGTATTTCCTTGTACCTCGTGGTTTACTACTCGGTTATTGCTAGTACTGCACTTGGTTTTCTGAGACAACGTCTTTGGATGTACATTGCCTGGTTCACTCGGTGGCTTCGATTGCCATCCGCTTTGTGAATTGTTTCTGTTTACAAGAGTGCTTTACTTTGCATATATGTGTTGTGCTAGTCTAAATCTGAATTTGGATTAATTCTAGTACTGGGAGATATTGCATTGTACTGCTGTGGGTTCAGTTTACTATTCAATGATGATTTTTGTCATATTGTGAAATTAAATTGATAACAAATCAGGCTTCTGTTGACTGAAAGTAACTTTGCTATTTGAGATAATTCTTGACATAACTAGTAGAGCATTAAATTCTGAGCTCATAGTCTGATCAATTGTTATCATTTTTAATTAGTGAAAGAATCTTGACAAAAATATTGAGAAAGGCCAAGATTGTATCTTGTGTAACTCTACAAAAGTATTTAGTTCTTTGGGTGTGTATCTTCAGAGATGGCGTCCACATAGTCTTCGCTGTCGTCACCGAATGCATCTAGGGCTTCGATGGACTGTGTGTCGCTGTCGCCGAATGCATTTGGCACTCCGAAGAAAGGGTCCACTAAGCGACATGCATGGCCGAGGAATATCGAAAATACCTAAGGGCTGATTGGCCATCACGGAGGTCACAGACAGTGGGGTCCCTCTACATCCCAAGAAAGTAACGGCAGCATTCTGGACCGCCTGCAGGATACTTGGAAGGGAACGAGTCCCACACTACTATAGAAAAGGTCTTCACAAGCGGTTCAAAAACATCACAACAAACGGTTTCGTGAGCCGTTTGAGTTTATGGGTAAGTAATGATATGAGGTCATCACAGATGGTTTTCGAATCGTCTGTGATGAAGACTATCACATACGGTTATTAACTCAAAACCATATGTGATAGTTAATTGATAGCTGGTGTATCACAGACGGTTTGTAAATGAAACCGTCCGTGACAGCTGATGTATCACAGACGGTTTGTTCTAAGGAACCGTCTGTAATATTCTTTTGTATTACCAAATCTATTTCTGTTTATTGGCTCGCCTTAGGAAATGCTAGCCATGCCCTCTGGAACAAGCAGAAATACAGCAAATACATATAGACATCCAATTCACATTCATTTCAGAAACAAACACGTCCATATCACAAATCAATTAGCTCAAATGAACTAAAAGTATACATCCAATTCATATTCATTTCAGAAATAAGTACATCCATATCACATGCAAATCAATTAACTCAAATGAACTAAAATTAACCATTCAATGAACAAATACACACATGTATCATTAAGTTCAATCTTATTTCAATCAAGTTCGATGTACATTGTGGAACTTCTCATCTGGGTTTATGACCTCACGCAACAAGAATAACGCAAACTGTCCTTGAATTTTTATGAATTGAGCCTGTTCCAACATAGTTTCTGCGATGGTCGCAACCTGTCGTTAGGAAGATTAAAGTCATGCATATATAAATTGATAAGTATGAAACAATTATTGCAAGATTGACAAACATGTGGATCATTGGTCATCTCAGAACCGATTAATAGTTGCATGTTGTGGCAAACATAGTATCCACAGATGTTGCCCGGAGGCTGTTGGTGGCACTACAAAAATAGAATTAGGTAGTTCGAGAGGCATTACTACGAAGTGTTATATAAGATTAATGTGTACTAGCGAATACCAGAAAATTGAAATCATGTCGCAGGATCCTTCCCTTGCATCTCCCTCCCTTAACAGAGTACACGGAGAACGACCTACGTGATTCTAAAAAGTTAGCTTTAGCCATTGCAAAGGAAGAAAACACTACAATAGAGTTATCTATAGAGGAAATGTGTTTACCCGTTAATTAATTGTCAGACAACTGTGAAGTCGTATTCAGTCTTCTTTAGGGAATCAAGGTATATTACCCTGTTCCGTGATGGTATAATTACAATTACAATATAGTGGTACCTACACAGTTATATCGTCATGGTCATTAAATCTAAGTTCGTGTTACTTATAAAGTACAAATCAACAAGTATAGCCACTAGTGCAGCATTTACCCTTGGTCGCGGTGAGCCAGCAATGACATCGTCATGTAAGTCTCGACGAAGGATGCATGCTTCTCGATGCTTTGCATGGAGACCAAGTGTGGGTCGATGAAACCTACCGGTAATTGCCTTGATTCGGCTTCAGAAATCATACACACACACACACACACACCAGGGTTCTAAAAAGCGCTTCTAGGTGCCGACTAGGCGTCGCCTAGGCGCGAGTCGGCCTTCTCCCGTGGCGATTTCCTTCGAGGCGGCGCGCTAGGCAGGACGGGTGCCGAGGCGAAGCTCGGTGGTCTAGGGCGGTCCAGGGCGGATCTCGGCGGCTCAAGGCGAGGCGGCCCCCGAGGCGGAAGATAAGTAGAGAACAACGCCCGACACCCCGACCACTTCGTTCTTTCATTGCGGCGTGCTAGGGTTCTGCCTCCCCGCCGCCGAGTCGAAGTCGCCCCGGTTCTGGCCATCTTGCGTCGCCGATTGGACCTCGTAGCCGCCGAATCGAGCTCCTCCGCCATCTCCGCCACCAAATCGAGCTCACCGCCTCCAACGCGGTCATCCCACCGTCGATCGAGGTACGCCCTACGCCGTACGCCTCTTCCAGTCTTCCCTCTGCTCCACCACTACCGACCTCCCCTCTCTGCTCTCGGTCCTCTTTGGTCCCCCTCCCCAGCGCCGCCGTCCTCCCCTGCGATGCTCCATTCTCTGCCCTCCCTCCCGCGCCGCTGCCTTCCCCAGTTCCCCTCTCCCCTCTCTTCTTACTTCTCAGTTCTCCCGCGCCGCCGTCCTCCCCTCCTCCGATGCCCCCTTCCCTTCTCTGCGCCACCCTCATGCCGCCGCCCTCCCCTCTCTTCCCGCTCCCCCTCAGTTTTGATCTCCTACTCTGCCCCCTTCTCTCCCCCCTAGCGCCGCAACTCCATGCCCCCCTGAGTCACTGGCTCACTGCTGCTCCCCCTCAGTCAACCCAAGGCTCGACCTCAAGTTCTCACCCTAGAATCACTTCTCTCAAAGAATGTATGCAACGTTGCAAGCATCCACTATTCTTCCTTTTTTTAGCTTGTTTTTGCAAGAAATGTGTATGACCAAGTGACCATGTTCATGATGTTCTTCATGCTTCTTGATGACAGGTTCTTCTCTCAAAGGATTGCTGATTGCTGAATGTCTGAATGCTTTGAGCCTTTGAAACTTGAATGGTTGTGCTGAACCTGAAATGAAAGCCTGAAAGCTGAAATTGCTGATCAATTTACAATTACATATTGCCATATTGTGGATCTCAATTAATCAGTTTTTAGTTTATATATGTTGGATTGATTGTTGGGAGGTGGGAGCATATCCTTACATAGTTAAGTAACTTGAGTTACATATGCTGAATTGCTGATTGTTACAAGTTACAAGTTTACAACTTACAACAATGTCTGAACTCAACTCTGAAATCATGTCTGAATGATTGTGTTGACATGAAAGCCTGAAATCATGTCTGAATGCCAGTGCCTTGAGCCTTTGAATGGTTGTGCTGAAATGAAATCATGTCTGAATGCCAGTGCCTTGAGCCTTTGAATGGTTGTGCTGAAATGAAATCATGTCTGAATGCTTTAATCAGTTTACATATGTTGGATTGATTGTTGGTGTTTACATAGTTAAGTTACTTAGTTAGTTACATATGCTGATTGTGGATCTCTGAACTCTAAAATCAGTTTACATATTGTATTGCCATATTGTGGATCTCTGAACTCTGAAATCTGAAATCAGTTTACAACTCTTAGCCTCTTGGGAGAATATGCTTGGGACTTGGGAGTATCAGTGTATGCCAAACTTGTGTGTCACTAAATATGCTTGTTTTCTCAAATCTCATTAAGCCAACAAATAATTGTATACAATGTGTGAATGTGATATGTATGTTATGACTTATTGTCTATTGACTTATTGTTGATTTGTCATTTTGTCAAGATGTCATCCGTTGCTTCCGGAGGTGCGGCAAATTCAAGCATCCTTAAGAGGAATTCCAAAGATATAGGATGGGAATTTGGGTATTTGGATGATCCAAACAACTTAGATAGAGTGAAGTGTCACTTGTGTCAAAAGGTAATTCACGAAGGGGTGTATAGGCTCAAACAACATATTGGTCATATTTGTGGGAACGTTGCTAAATGTCCAAAGTCCACACAAGAAGAACAAACGAGATGTAGGAAGTCTATAGAAGATGCACAAGCATTGAAGAAGGCAAAGAAAGCAAAACAGGAAGAGCTTAGAAAAGAAGTGACAATTGAAAAAGAAGATAACCCTAATGAAGATGAAGAGCTTGAAGTTGTTGGAGGCTCAGCACCTCGTACATTCGGGCCAATGGATAAGTTTGCTTGTCCTATTGATACTTCCATTGCTTTGACAACCTGACAACAAAATATTAAAGATGCACTTTGGAAAGAAAGGAATCATAAGGTGAAACAATATGTTGTGAGATGGCTTTATACTCATGGTATAATTTGTTTGCAACTCTCATTTTCTCATGATTGTTATCCTTTCGTTGAACTATTAATTGCTAGTCTCATATTGTATTGTATGTTTTTATGTTTAGGTGTCCCTTTCAATGCCATCAACAATGACGAGTTCAGACAAATGTGTGAGGCTATTGGTTGCTTTGGAACAGAGTTTGTAGGTCCTTCTCAATATGATTGTCAGGAGAAGTTATTGAAAGTGGAAGTGGAAAGAACAAAGGATTTGTTGAAGACACATGAAGAAGAGAGAGTTTTGACTAGGTGCTCCATCATGATCGATGCTTGGACCGATCAAAAGAGGAGGAGCATCATGAATGTGTGTGTGCATTGTAAATTGGGGACAAGCTTCATAGAATCAAAGGAGGTGTCGGATTATGCACACACAAGTGAGTACATCTTCGAGTATATGGATACTTGCATTGAACAACTAGGTCCAACAAATGTTGTCCAAGTAGTCACGGATAATGCTTCCAACAATATAGGAGCAAAGACATTATTGAAGGACAAGAGACCAAATATCTTTTGGAGCTCATGTGCAACTCACACCATTAACTTGATGCTAGAAGCAATTGTTAAGAATATGCCAAAGTATAAGACAATCGATCAAGCAAAGGCATTCATCATATTTGTCTATGTACATCATAGGATATTGGCCTTGATGAAGAAACACACAAAGAGAAGAGATATAACAAGGCTGGGGGTGACAAGATTTGCATCGACTTTTCTTACTTTGCAAAGTTTGATTGAGAAGAAAGACGCACTAAGGTCGATGGCACTTAGTTCAAAATGGGAGGATGGCATTCATACTAAAACACAAAAAGGCAAGACGACAACTAATACACTAATGAGTAGTGCCTTTTGGAATGGTGTGTCCACTTGTTTGAAGGTATAACAAAGCATCATATCCTTGTGAATATGTGATTTTTATTATGCCATTCTTGCCTATTATGTCATAACCTTGTATATTGCATTGATTGAAGGTTTTTGAACCATTGGTGAGAGTTCTTTGCATGGTAGATGGCGATGGTCCATCTTTCGCATTTATTTATGGAGAAATATTAGAAGCAAAGAAGCAAATCAAGGAGGCCTTGAACAATGTAGAGAACAACTATAAATTGATCATGGATGCAATTGATGTAAAGATGGCAGGGAGGCTTGATTCTGCATTGCACTTGACAGTGTACCTTCTGAATCCACATCATAGTTACAACGATAAAACCATCTTATAAGATACAAATCTCATGGATGCGTTATTTGAATGTGTTGAAACATTTTATCATGGTCATGACGAAATACAAGCTCAAGTGCTTAATGAGGACTGGCACAAGTTTAAAGACCAAGAAGGGGTCTTTCGGAAACCTACCGCCAAACTTGGATATCAAAAAAGCAATTTTAATCCCGGTAAACTTGTGCTCACAATCATGATTTTAACTCAATGCATGCTTATTTAGCCATTTCTCTCGTACTAATATGCTTCTACTTTTTCTAATGGCTAGCAACATGGTGGTCTACTTTTGGATATCAAGTTCCTACTTTGCAAAGAATGGCCATAAGAATCCTTTCTTTGACCTCAAGTTCATCCGGATGTGAAAGAAATTGGAACACTTTTGATATGGTGAGTCTCAACTCTCAACTATAAAGCATAAACTATCTCATTCTCAATATGTCAACTATGTAACTATCTCATTCTCAATTTGTCAACTATGTAACTTACTACACTCCACTTTGCAATTCGTAGATACACACAAAGAGAAGAAATAAGCTAGATGTAAAACGTCTCAACAATCTAGTCTATGTTAAATTCAATGCAAGATTATTGAGAAAAAAAGAGAAAAGCAATGTGAAGAATATCGATGTCATTCTAGCTTTGGATGCTACACAAGCTCAAGGGTGGATAATTGAAGGTGGTGATGATGATCAAGAGGTTGAGACCGGTACGGGGCTTACATGGAAGGTCATTGATAAAGCATCTGGGGCTAGTGAAGCCATGCAACCTCATAGGAGCACAAGAGTGAGAGACCTCTATGAAGATGATTTCTCATCCGATTCCGAAGAGGATGTCAACGAGGGGGAGGACGACATTGAGTTCGAGTCCGACCAAGATGAAGTGGTTGTTACCAGAAATTATGAGGAGGAGGAGGACGAAGACACTAACTCTTGATTAATAGATTGACTTATCTTAGCAATTCATCATAAACTCTATTAGTATTTTGCTTGCTATGTGGAGTTGGCACTATCATGTTATGAACTTATGATATTTTGATTATTTTCTACGTCAAGTCTTTGAGATGTGTGGTTGCATATGTTTCATACTTTTATAGTTTCATTCGTTCATCAATCATTCATACATTCTTTCTCACACAACACAGTATCAAAATAACTCATCATTGATTAAATATGCAGGTTTACATCATTATTTGATTACAATACATACATAATACATGTCTACATCAAGCTCTTGGAGCCTTGGAGAGGAGATAATATATATGACTACATCAAATTGCACATGTCTTGCTTCCTCGGGTAATTTCCCTTCTATCTTGCTCAATTTGATGCCTGATGCTTAATTCATCAAATTATTCCTGTTGTAGGCTTATTTGCACCGTAGCCAAGCCGACTGCATGGACACCGCCTAGTCACCGCCTAGTCTGCCTAGGCGCTAGGCCCCGGGCCACCTCCCGCCTAGCACCTAGCGCTTTCTTGAACCTTGATACACACATACGCAAAAGCAAGGAGTTATATATAACATTTATCGACATTACACGAATGTGGACCGTGATTGTACACACCTACATTGTCCAGCATCGCATGAGTGAGGCGTCGAGGTTGAAGAGAAAGAACAAGCCCTCGAAAGTCACCGTGAAGACACAGTCTTGAACCTCGTGGTTAAGATGCTTCTTCTTGAACTTGACGTTGACACCCGTGCACCGTTGTCTATCCGTCTTGTTGGCATGTTCCATATACCATTCATGAAATCTTGTGCAAGCAATTCCTAGGGTTTGGAGGGGATCTACCGTCTCGACCAACAGCTTGCCTTGCATGAATTTATGGGCCAACGACAAGAAGGGGATATCATCGGGCTTCTTTGATTTTCCATTGCCACCTCATTTTTGAGAGGTCGACTTCACGAGAGTCAACTGGGCATGAGGAGGAGGTGCATCTGATGCACTAGGCCCTTTCTGCATCTGTGCGGGTAACTCTGGTGCAGGTAGCTCCGATGCATTGCTCCCGTGGATTTGGCACCGTTGCAGGACTTTCCCGTGAAGTTGACACTGGTGCAGGTAGCTCCAGGCAGATGTCCCTCTTGGGCCACTGGATGAATGTTCCAATGGCCTGCCTTAGAGTTAAGACCTCGTCGTTTGGGGCCTTATGTAGTGGGAAGACCTCAAAATTGGTATGAACACCATCCACATTCACTTTTGAGAAACTCGGCGCTAGACTTACACCGTGCACCAAGACCCCCACATCGGATGGATACGCTCGGGCCCAAACAGCGTCTAGGTCAATGAAGGCATATCTCACTTGGAGCTTGCACTTCGCAGGTACCTACATAATGATACAAAATTAGCTACTCCAGCAGGCCTATCAATGGATCTAGCATTCCAGAGATAATAATTATTACTGGGATGTCATCAACTGGAAATCTGCCATCGTATTCTAAGTTATGGTTGGATGCGCAGCTACTCGGACATTTCGGGGGCTGGCTAGCATAGTAGCGGCGGGGGCTTGCAACTGATTTCCCCTAAGCCTTTCCATAAGGCTCTCCATCTGCCATCGTGTCACATCTCGTGTGACATCTCGCATCTCCTCTATGAGGGATGCACGAATTTCCTCTCATAGTAGTGCTTCGCGCTCGGCTTTGGCTCTCTTCCTACTCTGATACGCTTCGTAGTCCTCTGGGAATCTATGTTTCTATGGAACATGAATACCAAGGCCTCTCATGTGACCCAGGTGCTCCTTGTTTCCTAGGGCTACAGAGAGTATATCTCTCTCCCTGACCGCTTGGAATGAGGCTTGAGAAGATTCTGCACTCAGCGCTTCCTACAAGAGCCCGACATGTCATTTCACTTCCTATGAAGTTATAGAGTAATTAAAAATAGGTAGTTCGATATCTTACCAAGCACTGGGACACTTCCTCATCTGTGGGGTTTGGAAAGGAGATGGCCCCCGAAGACACAGTAGATGACCTCGCTCTTAACCAGTTTCGGGTGCGCTCATTAGGGATCCTGGCAAATGACGGGGAGGCCACCCACAGGCTTGCTTGCTCTTCCGCATTCCTCCATTGCGGGATTTCTTCCGCGTACCCAGTGGTGCTGAGTCTGTGGGGGTGCGTGTTTTTTGCCTGGAGAGCCCTGTGCACGCCGCTAGCAACGTGTGTCATCACACGGAGTCCTAGTGTGCTACCAGGATCTCGAATGATCGAAAATGTCTGTGACCAGCTGGCCTTTCTGAGCTTTGGTCAAGTCCTTTCATGAATTATAGGTGATCTTGAACTGTTCCCGTGCAACTATTCCGACTGTTCTTCGAAATGTGGACACTGCTCAGCGAAGATTGAGAGGGGTCCCATATGCATCGACCTCCGTGATGGTAAATCGGCCCTTGGGCCTTTTCGATATTCCTTTTTCCTTGCACTTGGATTTTCTAAAGGACGACGCATCAGACGCATGAGGCGACAATGACGAAGAATGTGCGGATGACATCTTTACAAGAAACATGTAAATCATCTAAGTTATTTAAAAGGAATAATATGCTCAACACAAACATCATATGAACAAATGAAATCAACGTAAAGTTAAGATTTAACATTTTGATGTTGCTCTCAGATGTAAAGTTGCACAAGATTTAATCTTGGCCTTCTCGCTACTTTAGTCTAAACTCTTCATTAATTGAATTTGATAATATTAATTCAAACTTTGAGCACTAAAATAGTGCTTTACTTATCCGCCGATAGGATCTTTAAACAAAAGACAACCGATAATACTTTCGGCCTAGAGGTTCAACCAATTAGCCAACCGAAAGTAACGGACTAAATGCTAAAGATCAATCAATAGTAGTAAGCATTCCAATTAGAGCTCAAGTTGAAACCCGATTATTAAAATAATTTGAGTACAAGACTATTATCATCACAGAGCGTTCATCTCAAGCCCACTACACCACATTGTAATATATTTGAGTAGCAGTATCAGAACAAATACAATATGAATCACTGACTATAACATATCAAATGCAAAAGGGTAATTAAATTGAAATGTTGTGATACTCACGAATCAAATGGCGATCAAAGCCACTGAGTAGTCTAAGGAGAAGCACCAGAGTAGTAGGGCAGCATCAAAGGGAGGCGCACCAGGCTCGGGGGAGGAGGAGGCAACGCGTACATGCTCGGGAGAGGGGAGGAGGCGGGCTCGGGGAGGAGGTGCATTGGTATCAAGGAGGGGTGCCGGGGAGGAGGCGCACGGGCTCGAGGAGGAGGCGACGACGGGCTCGGGGGAGGAGGGATGTTAGATAAACTTAATCATTTGAGTGGGGGTGCGGGCAAACCCTAGAGTCCGAATATAAATAGTATTGGACATCACAGACAATTCTAAAGTAGAACCGTCTATGATAAATACACATCATAGATGGTTCCAATAAATAACCGTCTATGATAGCTGATGTATCACAGACGGTTTATAGATGCAACCGTCTGTGGTAGATTATCACAGACGGTTTGTCCAAGGAACCGTCTATGATATTCTTTTGTATTGCTAAATATATTTCTATTTAGTGGCTAGCCTCAGGAAATTCTAGCCATGCCATCTGAAACAAGTAGAAACACAACAAGTACATGTATGCATTCAATTCACATTCATTTCAAAAACAAGCACATCCATTTCACAAATCAATCAACTCAAATAAACTAAAATTAACCATTCAGAACATATGACACAAACATTTCATTCATCATTTCACTTGCTTATTTTCTTTAAAAATTAGCCCTTCATGATAATCGACGTGTATGTAGCTTGTTTCATCATGTTGTTCTTCCTCGACCCTTATGTCGTTTTCGAAAGAAGGCAACTCGTCAAATTGATTGTATTCTTCCTCGTCCACTACATTCTCAACTCCGATAATCCTCTTTTTTTCCATGAAGAACTACGTGGCATTTCTTATTTGTCTGGTTGGTTACATAGAAGACTTGAATAACTTGGTTAGCGAGTACAAATAATTCGTCTTTATATCCGACACGTTCGAGGTCCACGATATTGACGCCGTACTTATCGACCTTCACCTATGGGAGATGGACCCAATGGCATCGAAGCAGGGGGATCTTGAAAAGCACGTAGTCGAGCTCCCAAATCTCCTCTATAAGCCTATAGTAGGAGCTCCTCAGCCCATCGGTACTAAATGCATCTATGCGGACACTACTGTTCTGGTTAGTGCTCTTTATATCCTGAGCCAGCATATTGAATGTGTACCTATTTATATCGTATTCTTGCCATATCACAACTGTAAATGTTGGCCCTTTTGCTAACATTATCAGCATATCACTTGACGATTTTCTAGCGAGTCGCTCCTTCAACCATTGATTGAACCAACTATTGTGCTGTCTCATGATCCAAACATCTGGCCACTCTGAATTCTATTGCCGAAGCATGTCCTTGTGCTGGTCGATATACGGGGATACTTCAGTCATGTGTTGTAAGACCGTGAAATGGGCTTGAGCATATGCATCCATATCTGGAGTGATTGCTTTCCTTTCGATAGTCCCGATACCCTTGAGCCTCCCCTTATGGCGATATCGAGGCACACCTATCGGTTCAACCTGAGCCATGTAATCGACACAGAGCTCAATGACATTTTCGATTGCATAACCTTTGACGATGTTGCCCTCCACCGAGATCGATTCCGTACATAGGACTTGAGAATTCCCATGAGCCTCTCGAACGGGTACATGCTACGTAGGAACACGGGCCCGCACATCTTTATCTCCTTGACAATGTGAACAATGAGATGGACCATGATATTGAAAAACGACGGAAGGAAATACATCGCAAGATGACATAGAGTCGTCACCACCTCGTCCTACAGAGCATCTAGTCCTTCGGGATCGATAACCTTCTAAGCAATTGTGTTAAAGAAATAACATAGCCTCATGACTGTCTCTCGGACCTTAACTGGCAAAATATTTCTAATTATAATAGGAGCATCTGTGTCATCAACACATGACAATCATGAGACTTCATACTAATTAACTTCAAATCTTCCATCGAAACAAGTTTCTTCATGTTGGCGGATTAACCGGTGGAACTTTCACACTATGCAAGTACTAGCACAATTCAGTTCTCTCAGCCTTAGACATAGTGTAACAAGAAGGGGGAAGGTACGTTTGTCCTTTATCGGTCTTTGTCGGTGCTAACTCAGGTCTGATATCCATATCAACCAAGTCAAGCCGTGCGTTGACACCATCCTTTGTTTTATCACGAATGTTCAGTAAGAGACCAATCAAACTGTCATAAACATTCTTCTCTACGTGCATGACATCGATGCAATGGTGAACTTTTAGGTTCTCCAAATAAGGTAGTCCTAAAATATTGATCTCTTCTTCTAGATGTTCTTCTCACGGGTCCTCGATTTACGTCCCTTTCTAAGCACAACATCTAAATCCTTAATCATATCATAGACCTCTTTTCTGCTTAAATGCCTTGGAGCTAAACTATCCTCCTTCTCTCCATTGAATTGTTTCTTTATCCTACAGTATGGGTGAGCCCTCTGAAAGAACCTACGGTGACGCATGTACACGGTTTTGTGCGAGTACTTCAGCCACACACTCTTGGTATCATCTAAGCAGTGAGTACAGGCTTTGGCCCATTTTGTACTCTGGCCCGACAGGTTAGCAAGGGCAGGATAATCATTTATGGTGCAGAACAACAAGGAGCGTAAAGTGAAGTTCTCTCATTTGTACGCATCCCATACCTGTACCCCTTCAATCCACAGTATTTTTAGATCCTCCATCAATGGTGCTAGGTACATATCAATATCATTCCCAGGTTACTTCGGCCTTTGGATAAGTATTGACAGCAAAATATACTTTCGCTTCATACACAACCAAGGAGGAAGGTTGTAGATACAGAGAAATATGGGTCAAGTGCTATGCCTGCTGCTCATGTTACCGAAAGGATTTATTTCATTCGTACTCAATTCAAACCTTATATTCCTCGATTTCGCACCGAAGTCTGCAAACCTCCTATCGATGTTTCTTCGTTGGGCGAAATAAGCAGGGTGTCTTAGCTTTCCATCCTCCTTACGCTCCTCCGAGTACCAATGCAGCAGTTTTTCCTCTTTTGGATTCGCAAAAAACCGCTTCAAACGGGGAATTACTAGAAGTTACCACGCTGTCTTAGCAGGAGTTCCTTTATTCACCTCGATTCCCTTGCCGTCATCTGATTGATTCTTACGCTTGTATCGGGATGCGTTGCACACCAGACATACATGCATGTTTGGGTACTATTTATGGTAGAGGATACAATCGTTCGGACATGCATGTATTCTTTCTGCTTTAATTCCCAATGAACAAAGAACCTTTTTGGCTTTGTATGTGGTTTTGGGCCACTCGTTTCTCTCGGAAGCATGTCCATTACGGGAACTAACAGCGCCGTGAAATTCTTGTCGGACCAACCGTTGCTTGCCTTCAATTTCAGCAGTTCAAGCACGGATGACAACCTTATGTACTTCGACTTGCAGCATGTGAACAAAGATTTCTCCGAGTCCTCCATCAAGCCCTAGAATTTAACATACTCTCTCTCATCACAGTTCCCTTCTGCATAACGAAGCATCTGATCTAGATTGTCATCGTGCAGCCTATCTGAAACGGAACCACAATCGACATCATCCGGCGGCATATCGTTGACTTCGTCGGTGATGTCGCTATTACTACCTTCCTGTATAATTTGCTCTTCACCATGACTGGTCCAACGTGTATACCCCTTTTTGAAACCCCTTCGAATCAAGTGTGCTTTGATCTGCGCTCAGTTCTTAAACATCTTCGTATTCTCGCAGTCAATGCTTGGACAGTACATATATTCCACCCCCTTATTCAACATATCCTTCTCGACAGCTCTTGTAAAAGCAAACACGTTATTAATGTACTCTTCACTCATAAGGTTCTCTGCGTACATCCAGGTTTGGTTCAACTACGCTACGCATATAACAATTTGGTGTTAAATATTGAATTAATTAACTAGTATACTATATATATGTGTGTGTGTGTGTGTGTGTGTGTGTCATATATGTATGTATGTATGTATGTATGTATGTATGTATGTATGTATGTATGTATGTATGTATGTATGTATGTATGTATGTATGTATGTGATCAAAAGTAGCAATATGTAGCAAGAATTAATTAAATAGAATTAAGTAGAAATAGACTATGAAGATGAGAGTGGGAGAAGAGATGGATGGAGGAATAGAGTGGGAGCAGTGGCTAGTGATGGTGGTTTCTTGTACCGTTGCAGGACAAGCCACTACTCACTTCCCTACATTTAAGAATGAGTTTCACTTCACTACTTCTGCTGCTCTCTTCTCCTTGGCTAAACCCTAAACTATGCTAGATGTAAATAATCTTCTCTCTACATCAAGCTAGATCTCAATTCTCCCTTTACCAAGCTAGATCTAGAATATAATACAATTAGGAACAAATTACTAACCATAGTCAACAACAAATGGATCTACCATCACTCTTCCCAGCTGATCCGCGGTCTCCTTTCACCAAATTGCCTCAAAGCCCCACCTTCTCAAAGCAGCCCCAAATGAGATCTGGAATTTAAGACAGATCTGTGAGGGTCGGGTCTGCAATAAGTGAGATTATCACAGACGATTTTTAATACAAACCGTATATGATGAGGACGGGAAGTCACAGATAGTTCATGTTGAAAACCATCTGTGAAGTATCATAGACGGTTCAGAACAAGAACAAGTACAACGCACAATGCTATCTAGACAAAAAAAACACTCACCCCTATAGACTCGACACCGCTGGGTACGCGGAAAAAATCACGTAATGGACGAGGGAGGACGAGGAGACAGCTTGGTGGGAGGCCTCCCCACCATTTGCCAAAATCACAGATGTGCACACTCGAAACTAGTTAAGAGCGAGGTCATCAAGCACGTTTTCAGGCGTAATCTCTTTCAAAAACCCAGCAAACGAGGGAGTGTCCCAACATCTAGTGTGAAGACCTCTCTCGGGTATATAGGGAAAATGCTCCCAGGGGAGCACATAAGGTCCGGAAGGACCAAATTCTTTTTTTTTTTTACAGCCGATACTACCGCAAGGGTGCCCGGCAGTACTGCATAGCATACCCCAGAGGAGGTCCGCCAGGAGCTCCCAGGAAATGTCCCGAAGGACCACCTAGAGCTCCTGCCTCTAACCACTGAGCTAGTCCCAGGATACCAGAAGCTAGCTCTCGCAGAAACACTTAGGTATAATCACAACCACAAGGTCAAACAATAGATGAAGCAGACAAATTAAACTTTATATTAGACAAGACCTTATGGTCAAAGCTTGATTACAGGAGTTTTGCCAACCTGGGCTTACAAAACCGACAACAACACTTAACAGCGGAACACAAAATGCGTGCAAGCCATCCGGCAAGCCCACAGGCTATCGAGTGGAGGACATCCTAGGCAGCTGGATCAACAAAGAACTCCTCTTCAAAGAGGTCCGAGCCACCCTACACCTGATCATCTTCATACACTGCTTTGACATAGGGTTTAAAGCGATGAGTACTTTGAATGTACTCAGCAAATCGCAGGGAACAATTATGCAAATAATATTTATGCATTGGCTTACCAAGTGAGAGCTTTATGGTTAGTTTGCACAAAGCTACATTTGACAATAATAAACATAAATAGATTTGAAGGCAGCAAGTTAAAACAATAATACATAACTACTTTTGATTTTACAAAGAGGGAGTGAGCACTAACTCACATCCAAACCACTTGGGGGAGGTCTGGTTGCACCCACAACCAGGACCTCTCCGAAAACCACTCTACAGCACCCACTCCAGAGCAACAAAACCACCCTAAGGCTCCAAGAACTCCCTCTTAGCACCAACTCAGGAGCACCTTGAGTCACCCTAAGGTTCACAAAACCTCCACGGCTAACCATGGGCATCACGAACACTCGGAGCCACCCAGAATACTCGTCGATATCAACAGTCAACCTTGGACCACAAATTTTAGCAAAATCTACCCCTTGCACCATTTTCACCAGGCATTGTCCATGACCAAGGACTTGGCTATTCGAATAGATTGTTACTCTACAGAGGTGTACAACTTTACCCACAATTCACGACCTCTCTAGCGGGTCAGATTCCTGTCGGAACCCTTGCTCATTTCCGAAGGTGAGCAGTCTAGAGAGCGCGACAAGACCTTTACAAAGCTTTGTCATGACCTGACCTGCCCGCTAAGGTTTCGCCATCCTGAAAAGGAACCTGGCCCCCTCTTGCGCCATGCGAATCAGCACGCACCACCACAACAGAAACAGGTCACAACATTACTAATTATTCAGCCCAGACCACCCCCCATAAAGTGATCTTATGCTTGCACTCAAATGCCCAGATCAACAGAACACAAAGTTATGTCCTTAATGCTGCTCAGGCAAGACTTCCATAGCCCAAAGTGCAAAACACCCACTACTCACTTCCTGCCTTCTTGCCCAAGCATAAAAGCATTTTGGGTGATTAACCCTGCCAAAAGACCACCCAGCCTTAGCACAGCAAAAATAACAAATGTGGCATCGCACCACAATCAACACAACAATGGCATCACACCAAAGTTGCTTAACAGTGGCACCAACCACAGGTTCTATAGTTCAATTAGTCAAGATTATTAATTGAATGAAGCATGATTCACAACACCCACGGTTCTAAAGCAAAGCTAAATATAAACCTACGGACCCAAATTGGCAATATCAAGCAGTACCAACTAAAATACCCAAACTAAGGTTTCCAAGGTGATCACGATAACATGTTGAGTACAAGTTACAAAGAAAGCATAATATCAAGTGGGAAGAATAGCTACTGCCCAAACATTTCTTATAAAACCAGCCATGCATGATAGAGTAAAACCAAAATACATTTGAAAAGCTAGGTTCAACATGGTCAAAGGGGTCTGCGACTTGCCTTCGTCAAGCAGTGGTGAGGCTTCAGTTGAGATTGCCAGATCCAAGAACTCCTCCTCAAACTTGGGATCTATACATTCGCAAAAACCCAATAAGCAAACCAGCTAAACAAAAGAACTACAAAGGAGACTAAAAAGAACCCAAGTAAAACTTCAACCAAGAACCAAATAAACCGGAAGTACAACACAACCTCGGAGAGCTTCTGGGAAGGTCTTGAGCATGGAGAAAACCAGGTGAAGAGGTAAGGAAACTAGAAATGGGCAAAGCAGTGATAAAGGGAGCCATGCCCAGGCTATTTATAGCCGGAGCTGGTGGAGTTAGCACTGAGGGGCCAAAGCAACACGTCAATGATCGGTGGTAGTTAGGACGAGGATTTGATAAGGCATTGCCATAAAAAGGAAGAAACAAGGTACCTCAGAGGTGACCACATTTAATGTGATTCAACACACATTAAATATGCACAGACTTTTGAGGCGGAGGAACCGAGGAAAAAGAGCTAGGGCTGCCAAGTGGGGTCAGTCAAACTCGGGTGAACAGATCAGACAAGGGGGGAGGTCTCAACGGTCAAGATCTATAAGAGGAGATCTCAACGGTCAAGATCTACAAGGGGAGGTTCTGACGGGTAAGATCTCCAAAGGGGAGGTCCTAACGGTCAAGATCTACAAAGGGGAGGTCCTGACGGGTAAGATCTCCAAAGGGGAGGTCCTAACGGTCAAGATCTACAAGGAGAGGTCTTAACGGGTAAGATATCCAAAGGGGAGGTCCTAACGGTCAAGATCTACAAAGGGGAGATCCTAACGGGTACGATCTCCAAAAGAGAGGTCATAACGGTCAAGATCTACAAGGGGAGATCCTGACAGGTAAGATCTCCAAAGGGAGGTCCTAACGGTCAAGATCTACAAGGGGAGGTCATGACGGGTAAGATCTCCAAAGGGGAGGTCCTAAAGAACACGGGATCACCCGAATTTGAATTTCAAGGCTCAAGGGCACTTGAAGCACAAACCCGAGCTGATCTAGGACCCAAGAGAGGGGGGTTCTAAAGAACAAAGGAGATCTGGGCAAGAGGAGATCCAACACAAGGGCAAACTAAGCCAAGCTTGACCCTACGGAAAAACAAAGGGGTTTAAAACACAAACCTAAGCGGAGAACCACAGGGTGGTTGTGACCCAAAAGAAAAGAGGTCAAAACCAAAGATAAATTCAAACAGGGGGAGAGGTCTAAATCTTAAAGAGATTCAAACCAACAAAGGAAGTCTAGCTTAAATGAGAGGGAGAGATCCAAGTTCAGAAGAGGTCCAAAGAACTCTAAGGAGGTCCTATAACACAGAGAAGGTCCAGAGGAAAACAACTAAACAAAAATGCACACAAAAGGGAACAAAGGAAAAGAAATAAAGCTAGAGAGCACTAGAGAACTCCAAAAGTACAAAGAACACAAACCAAAAGGACTTAGTTGAGGTTTTGGTTTAGTCATTTAAAGTTCTTCTAAAATCTCAAGTTAAGCTTTGAATTCTCATCAAAACCAAATGGTTCCTTTTTAGGTTTTGAAAACAGCAAGAGCTCTAGGGCAAACGAGACGTTACATCTGGTAAGATATGTCGAACTACCTAGTGTTAATAAGTCTATAACTTCGTAGGGTTTAAAATAACATGTGGTCTCTTGCAGCAAACATTGACTAGTGAATCTTCCCAAGGCTCCTTCGAAGCAGTCAGTGAGAGGGATATGCTATCCACGGCCTTGGGAAACAAGGAGCACTCGAGTCGCACGCGAGGCCTTGGGGTTTACGTACCTTGGAGGCAGGGATTCCCACACTACTCCGAGGCATATAGGAGTCGGAAGAGATCCAAGGCCGAGCGCGAGGAACGGTTCAAAGATGATCTTCGTGCGGAGATTAGTGCGAAGTTTAGTGCAGAATTTCAAAGACAAATAACATCATTGCAGGAACAAATGGATCAACTCACCAACCAGTCGCAAGTTGCCCCTGTGATTTTGGGAGCCAGTCCCCCTCAACGTTGGAGTAGCTGCGCATCTACACATATTTTTGAACATGGCGACGTTCGATTACCTATCAATGACATTCAGGTAATGTACATATCTAGAATGCTCCAAACATAGACCTGTAGGACGTCTTAGTTAATTGTGTATCATTTTATAGGATCCCACGCCCTGCAAGCTCCAAGTGAGGCTGGTTGGGTCCATTTCTGTTGAGGCTGGGCGGGGGATGGTGTTTCCATGCTAGGAAGGAACAATGCTGCACGGTGCCCTGTTGGCACAGGGTTATGCCAAGGTCCAGGTGGATATGGTACATGATAATTTCATGGTCGTCCCACTGGAGAATCCCCCGAACGAAGACATCATAACACTATAGGATGTCGTGCACACTTTTGTCCAATGGCCCAAGAGGGACATCGCCCTACACCCTGCAGTGCCACGATTGGAACACGACCATGGCTCTCCACCAGATCCCTTGATGACTCCACCTCAACCCTTGCCTTAGAAGGCCTCCGTATCGTCTCCCGTGGTGACAACGGCGAAGAAACAAGAAAGTCAAATAGTACGCGAGGCGCTAAGGCCAAATTAAATAAGATTTAGGCGCCTCACAAGCCCATGATATTCTCCCTCAGAATGTCGTTGGTCCCTGGCACAATATTACCCCGCCTTGGTTTGGGTTGTGTGACTTTGCATGCTTGGTACATGTGGTAGACGAACGAGGCGAGGGCAGACCAGCCTGTTGGATTCATTGTTAGCTACACGGAGAACCATTTCCTTCACAAGTCGGGCTACTTCGTCGTGGGCTTCGAAGACTTATTTGAACCATTCAACCTCAATGCCCTCGATGCCTCACTTCTATGATATGAACACTGTAAATGTGTACAATTAAGTTCTACATTCACGTAATATCGATAAATGTCATAACTCATTGTTTATGTATAGATACATGATGCAAAAAGCCTGGCGATCGTGAGAACCGGTGGGTATCCTCAACCCACAGTTGATCTCTGAGCAATGCATCAACCAAGACGCATCCTATGTCGAGAAATACATAACGAAGGGGTTGCTTGCTCATCGCGACAAGGACTACATACTAGTGCCCTACAACCAGGGGTAAGTGCTTCACTACTTGCTATAGAAAATTCATTTGTACATTATACGCAACACGAACTTAGGTTTAATGACTATAGTGACATATATGAGTAGGTGGCACTGAATCCTTTTAGTCATTGTACCAAAGTGGAATAAGGTAATATACCTTGATTCCCTAATCAACAAACACCACGATTTCACCATTGTGCAAAAAGTACTCGATAGGAATTCTTATTTCCTCCATACGTAACTCTATTGTAGTCTTTCTTTGTTTGAAATGGCCAAGGATAACTTTTTAGAATCACATCGGTCGTTCAACGCCTATGTTACTGAGGGAGGGACACGTAAGGAACCGAGCGCCACACTACAACATAGGACACGATTTTCGGTACCCACTATAGCACAATAATCCTATATCATGTTTCATAACCTGGCCTCTCGAACTGACTATACCTATATATGTAATTCTATTTTTACAGTGCTACTAGCAAGTACAAGGCAACACATGTACATTCTACGTTTGCCGTCATATGCAGGAAATCATAAGTGCTAAGACGAAGGATCTAGAGGTTTGTCAGTCAATTTTTGCAGTGCTACCAGCAAGTACAAGGCAACATATGTGCATTCCAGCAGCTTTCTATAGTTCTTTTAAAATTTTGATTATTATAATACGATACCCCTCCTTATGCGCAGTAGCTTCTTAGATTGGATCAGATTTGCGAGATATGACACGAGCGTGCACGGTATTAAGAATGAAGTGGATGTATCTCATAGAGATAACCCAAATAATGACAGTGAAACAATAACGTCGAGAGAGAAATATTTGATGAGGCTGGCCACAGAAATTCCTCAAGCACAACCTCAAAAAGAGTACAAAAACTTGTCTTTACAGGTTTCCTATCATAATCTACTCTGACGAAGGAGATTCTATTTCCATCTCCTCCGCGACCTTCTTGCCAACCGACTGCATTTCTTCAATCAACCGCCCTATTTCTGCTTCAGAGCAGTCAAAGTCGGCTTCGATTGGTTGTAGACTAAGATTGGGGTCTTGGGCTTTAAGTTTTGCTAGGGCATAATTCACTGCACCTTCGACCGCATCTATTATCGAGTCTGCTTGATTTGTCTTTAGAATAGTTACCAACTCTTGCAAAGTTCCGACTTACTCTCCAATGGCACTCGTGTGAGCAATCATCGTGTCTTCAAAAGGAGTAACCTTCTTAGCACGTAGCCCACCAAGTACATTGTTCAGGGGGGAAATGTTGTCTTGAAGGTTGATCTTCATCGACTTCATCTCATCCTGACTACGGGTAAAAACTTCGTGGAGTCACTTTATTTCGACCGCTTACTCTAAAAATAGAATATGACTGATCAGACAAACTATCTCTTAAAAATAATAGTTAATATAACTAGTCATAGGTAAAGATTTTCTTACTTGCTAGTAAAGAGTCAAGCTTCTTGACTTCCTCATCATGGGAGGTAGCACTCTTTGCGCATTGCTCTTCCCACGACTTTATCTTTTTGCATTTTTCTTTGCCGAGACGAGTAAGTTCACCAACTACCAAGGCCTTTTGATCGACCTCGGTTTGAAGCTTACCCATTTCAACCTCTTTTTCTATTAAGGAAAAATAGTTAGAAAAGTAAGAAGAAGATAAGCATATAAGCAGTTTTAAGTTCAACACTTATTGTATATTTTATTCTGCATCTCACTAGTTGCAGAATTCGCCTCTTGAAGTTTTTTCAGCAGGTCTTCATTTTCTTTCTGTAGCTTCTACGACTTGACCTTCTCGTAATTGAGTGCATCAGTCAAAGTCTTTTCATCACTCTTAAGCCTGCAAAGGTTAAGATTGGTATGAGAACTGGACTAGTAGTCGAAATTCAAAAGACTACACATGTCAGTGGCTTACCATCTCTCTGCCTGCTCGCAGAGTTCTGCTTTTTGCTGCTTGAGCAACATAAGTTGTCGGTGATATTCACCAATGGTAACAATTTGTTCTAAAGCGACAATAACCAAATATGTGAAATGTTTGGTTTTGGATGTTTACATTAATACTCGTTCGAGCAAACATGGAGAATATGCTCTGAGGATCTTTAGGTTCATTAATCTCTTCGACTTGGTCCCACCACACCTTTTCGAGACGTACGTCATCGAAAATATTCCCCCTGTTAGGAATATCCTTAGGGTGAGGGACTTGATTTTGAGATTTGAACAAAGAAGACCCCACAACAGATGCAGGGCCAAAAAACTCAGAAAAGAAGTTAAGGTACTCTTCTTCTTCTTCGGTGATGGCAGCTTCTCCTTGAGGGCCGGAAGGGACGTCCTCAGTGACTTCCTTCCAGGCGCGGTGGTCGGAGGCTCCACCACCACTTTGGCCAGATGCCACTGTCGCATCGGTTTCCTCCATCGCCTCTGCCTCCACGACCACCTTAGTGGTCGTAGTAGCCTCAGCAGCAACGACCACCTCAGTGGTCGCAGTCGCCTCAGCAGCAACAACCACCTCAGTGGTCATAGTGGCTTCAGAGAAAACTACCACCTCAGTGATTGCGGCACCTTCGGCTGCAACGACTCCTTCCACCACGGAAGTAGTGGTCGATCCCTTGACCACTTCCATTGTTGTCTCTACGACTACAGGAGAGACAACAGCGGACTCCTCGACAGAAGTACCCGCGGGGCTGGAGGAGTCGGGCTAAGATCATAGAAAGGAAAGCACTTCAAGATTATAGAAAACAAAAGGTAAATGTTGTTCTTATGCTTTTGATTTTTTTTACATACCTTCGCTTCCTGGACTTAATTTTAAATCCAGAAGAAACCTTCTCTAAGGAAGATTTCTTTGACTTCTTCTCTTTGACCACGTCTGGTCAATATTCGAGTTGAGGAACCAACATGACCACGTCTGATCGTGGGTTTCGAGCTGCTCGCCAATGCAAAGTGATATCCTTCACAAGAATTGAAACCAGCCACCATCTAAGGAGCATCGCTTCCCTCAACAATGGACTCTGCCAATGCAGCAGTATCCTTCACAAAAGATATGAAGCTTCTGCAGTTCTCTTTTTCTAGTCGCTTAATGAAGCCGTGGATGTGTCGGGACCTGCATTACGATTATCGAACCCTCGTATATCGCACTAGTTGATCACGCTAGTGCACACAGGTTAACACGGTAAATATCGATCCACACCATAATTAAAGTAAACGATTAGTTTGAATAACAAATAAGGGTTTTGACCTTATGGTCGAGTTTACACTTATTAAGCCACGCAACAGAGAAATAAAGGAATGAACGAAAACTCCCAAGCAGATCCCACCAATTCACCACAGCAACCAACCGGGATCCACTTAACGAACGATCAACCTTCAACGAACTCCTCCTCGAAAGCGGCGAGACTCCTCCACTTCGTAGGTTTGGGCGCAAGTTTTACAACAAGCGTGAGTACACAACCGTACTCGCAAATCATACCACGAATGCAATGTATAGATGCAAAGCTTATTCCAAAGAAAAGGCTTCGTGGTTCTTTTGCATAAAAGCAACATTTGCAATTGAATACAATAATAGATTGAAAGCATAATTCAAACAAATAGATTGTTTCCACAAAGACACAAACAGATTATTTCACATAGCCATATGATTGAGATCACACAGCTCCCATTCCCACATTTTATAAAACTAACCCTTATGTGAAATCACCGAGCATGTCCATGACCGAGGACGCGGCTATTCGAATAGTTTGATTAACACTCGCAGAGGTTGTACACTTTACCCACAAGATACAACTAGTGTAGCAAGCACCAATCGAATAAAACAGTTCGAAACTTCATCTCCAACATTGACATTCCACAGTGCTTACAAACCGTTATACATATCACATAGCCCATGCATAACACACACCGTTGGGACAGGACGACGAATCCTCCCGTGATGCAACCATCAAGTAGTCACACCTCCACCCTATCACAAAGCCTAACCTACCACCGAACATCAATGCCGAGAATCCATAACTTACTAAGTTAGGCCCGTCCCATACGGGCATGTGGTCGCAAAGAAGGCCCAATGGCGCACAAAGTTAAGTCCTTAATTGACCAAGGCAAGACTTCCATGTTCTAACTGATTATCATACCCATCACATAGTCCACCATGTCACACAGTTTCCACCACTTGCCTCACCCAAATCCTTTACCACCCTGGGTTGGTTTTAGTGCAACACATGTCATCACGAAGTAATAACACATAGCACACAGCTTTTACACACGCCCATAGACACTTAGTCATATTTAATATTTGCGACTCACTAGCATGGCTAAGCAATTATACTCGCATCTAACCAACCCACGTTGGTGCTACAATATTACCAACTCATAACCATTCTAGGGTGACAAGGATATATGACATACAAGGCCAAGGTGTGATAACAATTTGATAATAACTATGCCCAAAGCATTTAAATAAATAATTAAAATAGAATGCAATAATTTAACACAAAGATTTGAAAACTGGTTCAAGATGATCAAAGGTATGACTTGCCTTGGAAAAGGTCTATGTACTGATCTTGGTCTTGGGGTGCTCCTTCTTCCACAAAATTCCCGACTAATCGACGTCTACTGCAAAACTAAACAAAACAAACAAAACAAATAAATAACAGAGGCAAAACAAACTCCAAAAATTAAATAAAAATCTCAGATAAATAGATCTTGAATTTAGACAAATTTAGAAATTTGAATGGGCTCAATCGGAGTTAGGATGCAAAAGTTATGAGCTTTGGAAGATTGGAAATCTAGAATAAACCCTAAATTGCGAATTTCCGAATTATTCTTTAAAGAAAAATCGGATTATTGCGCAGTGGTCGACGCCACCGAGGACGTTGGACGGGATGAAAATTGGTTCGGTGGGACCCACATGTCGCTGGCTTCTGCACCGTGAACCAAGTCCATGCCGCATCGATCTAGGGTTCGGTGGACCGTACACGCGGCGCACACGCGTCGCCGACACGGCGCCACGCATGCGACACGCCAAGACGCAAGCCGAGGTGGCGGTGAGGTGGCGCCCACGCCGACCCGACAATGACGGCTCGGGAACCAAGGGTCCCGCGAACGGCGGCTCTCGCGGCGGTGAGTGGATCGATGAGGTAGGGCTAGGTGGTCGAACGATGGAGGTGGCCGCGACGAGGTTTAGCGGCGAGGTGTTTCGAGTGTTGTCGGACGGGGACTCGGTGGCTCTCCCGCGACGCGAAGGGCTCGAGGTAGACCTGTGACGCTGAACACGATGGTGTGCCCCAGCGCGGCGACGACGGTGGCGGCGCAAAACGACGGCGACAAGAGAGGCCGAAACCCAAAACTCGAATGGCGCGCGCTTCGGGAGGGGACGAGGGTGGCGGCTCATCGAGGCGAACCCGGGTGCCTTTATAGGGCCCCGAAGACGGGATAAGGAATCCCTAATTTGGGGAGTTTCAAATGAAAATAGAGATAGAGTCCGGCTCGATCTCGATTGAGGGTAGATACGGGTGCGGGAAGATAGGAGATGAAGTTTGGTAACGAAATCCTGAGGTTTTTAGATAGGAAAGCTCGTTGTCGGACGAGGCTCCTAGAAGTTCCAATGGCGGACGGCGCCGACTCGGACTCGGGCGCGAGGAAGACGACGACGCGGAGACGACGACCTCGGCGGCCCACCGGAGGAAGGAGCGGAGCTGGCGCGCGCGCGCGAGATCGGCAGCGGGGCCACCGTCACGGAGGCGGTGCGCGCGACGGCGGCGAGTCACACGCGCGAATGGGTGGAACAGAGAGGAATGGGCGGATCGAAGGAAGAGCACGAGATTTTAATAGTTTTTCTAATTTAGAAAATACCGTAAATTCTGGGCAATAGAAAATAGCAAATGAACTCGAAAAATTCTAGAAAAATCTAGAAAATATATCCGAGCACATAGAACCCAAATAAAATAGTTTTGGCTAATGTTCATGTTGGGATTATTCACATTAAATGTTTTTGATTGCAAAGTCCAATATTAAGCTTTTGAATTAAATTCAAATAAATCCAATTGGTGAATTTTTCCCTGCTAACTATTCAAAGGATTTTTAAGGCTCTGAAAATTGGGATGTTACAGGATGCAAGATTGAAAAAGTTTTTTCATGATAGTAGAAGGGTAACTTAGTCTTGCGGGCTTTTCGGGCTTCGAGCACTTTACTTTTTCTCTACAACAACTACTTCTGCAAAGAACTGGCTAACGGGGCTGATCAGAGGGGGAGTAGAGCTCGAGCCTGCGCCGTCCTTATCGGCGGCCTTCACCAAGCTACACCTTTTGGCTAGAGGAGTTTTGCTCTCCTCTGCCACTTTTTCGACAACCCTCAATTCAACCTCTCAGTCATCTCGACGGTTTTTCATGCCTACTTTCTACCAAAGTCAGAAAAGAAACAATGCTTAGTGGTCGATTTCTACGACTACGAGACTCTAAAGACGAAGTCGATCTTTGATTACCTTTAGGTGGTCTTCTTTCTCCTTTGAGGATATGACCGCCAGGATTTGAGGAACCCTTGTGGTGGGGGTTGGAGTCTTCTCGCAAACGAGTTTGACTCGAGCGTCAATTTCTGCTTGCGGGAGATCGAGATAGGTAAATAAAAGTATTGAACAATCGAGCTCGAAGTTAACCAAAAAGAAAGAGCCAAGTTGAAAATTTATTTACCCTTCTCAAAATCCTTGGTCGGATCCTTATCTCCCGAGTACCTCCACATGGAGTGTACTCGTTTCTTCAGAGGGCTAATGCGGCGCGTGATGAAATCTTTCACCACGTGCCATCCGGTAAGCCCCACCTCCTTCAAGTCTTTGATGGTTTGAATATAGGGGACGATCAGGTCGAGGTCACTGAGAGGTGAATCACAAGTATAATTCTTCTCGGCAGCCTTCCCTACGAAGGAGAGGCTATCATCCTTGGTCAGCTCCTAGTAGAACCACCTTTTCTTCCATCCCGCCATGATGACTAGGTGAACATCTGGATGTACTCCTTTGTCTTCCTTTCATCGAGCTTCAAATCGTAGCTCCCCACGATCCTAGCCTGTCTGCTCATCCCGTAGTAGTATTAAAAGAGCTCCAGGTCCAATGGGATCCCCAGGTAAGCCTCACACAAATACACGAACACGTTCAGTATTGTGATGAAATTAGGAACAAGGTTCACCAACTCCACTCCAAAGTGCTCGAGTACGAGTGTGAGGAAGGGATGGACGGGCAATCGAAGGCTACACTCGCATACGCCTAGAAGACTGGAATCTGGCCAATATCCCCTGATGGGCAATGTTGTTCGACAGCTTCAATCCACTTCACAAATTCCTTCTTGGAATCTTCCTGGCGGCAACAGTGCTTTTATCTTCGCCTCATCCATCTCCGATTCAACCCACTTAGAAGTGGTTCCAGTCATCTTCTCTAAGTGAGAGGGATTTGGGTTTGGAAAGATCTCAAGAGCGCGTACGATTTGGTTGGTGACGGAGAAAGCAAGGGCTCGAAGAACAGTTGAAGCGAATGGGGAAAAAGTAAGAACCCTAAAATCACGCCCGCGATAAGTTTTTATAGCCACGCACTTGAGTCAGAGATCGTGGGAACTGAACAGTTGCCACTTCTTCGGGAACTGCTCCAACGGATGGGTCTGTGAGTCAATTAGGATTCTTAAATTTATCTATTCGAGAAAAACAAGTATGTCTTTACAACTCAAGCGAAATTACCTTCTCGACTAAGTCTATTTTTGGTCGAATGAAATACCAGTCGAAAAGGTTTTTTTGCTTTCAACTACCATCATTTGATGACTCCCCTGTAGTCGTAAGGTCCTCTACGACCTCTTTCCCAAGTAAGTCATCTCCACTTGAAGTTGGGGGGCTAGATGACAAGGATATAACAATCCTCATTTAATTGTTATTTATCTGTAATTCTTATTATATGTATTAATATCTCCATACTTGTCTTAAATATACCCCTTATTACTCATGAGAGAAAAACCAAGTTATCTGGTCGTTAGCCTTCTTACGACCACCCTATGGTCGTAAGTTTTTCTATGATTATGGCATAGTCATAAGCCTTCTTACGACTACCCTGTAGTCGTAAGATCTTATACGACTTGCCTAGCTTTGACCAGCCTGGCTTTGACAACCCTATGGTTAATAAAGCTTGCTGTCATGTGGGCCTAATTAATTAGAGAGTTGTATGCGTCATGTCCGATACAGACGGCAGTTAGCACACACAATTATCTTCAAGAATAACTGCACGTTCTCTTCTCTGTCTTCGATGATAACCGTCTAGCAAGGTGAGGAACTTGTCTCTCTGACAATAATCTCTATCAACGGTTTATTATTTGGAGCGTTGGGATGTCTCTTGGATTGAAGGAACTGTCATCTCCTCGTACACTATATAGGCAGACTTACCGCGGTGTTTTTATAACAACAGGCGTAGCACCTCTACAGGTGCATCAAAGGCAGCTAGGAAACTGTTCAAGGATGACGACGGCAAACCTGTTAACAAGACCTAGGTCAATTCAATTTATCTCATATGCTATTCTTCCATAAAGAACTCTCAAGTTAGATAGCTACAGAAAACTGTTTATTACCTTTCTTACAATGCAACAAGACGTTTCGAAATTTGAAATGTGCAACCAGTTTTTACAGAACAAACGTCTGTGACTTCGAAGATAGAGCAGATTCAGACAACTAGAATAAGTATTCGGATACTTCAAGAATAACAGCATGTTAGAAACAGCATAGAGTAACTGACATTTTAAATACGCCTGCAAATTATATTCGCGGTCACAATTTAGAACAATTGGCCAAATGCCTCTTCAGTTCAGATCAACCTATAAAGGCTCTTCAGGCTACTTGATTCTTCGAACTGTAGTAGTTTAGAAAAAGCAACGCGTTTACACAAATATTGAATTGATCTGCTAAAACATTTTCATATTATCACGTCTTTTTCGGACTGATATAGTTTCGTCTTTACCATAGCGTCTTTACTCAAACCTCCGTTCTTCTACTAACATAGTTTGCGGAGCACACTTTGTACTGCATCATCGTTACACATATCTCTGCAAAGCGATAATATTTAGCTGTACATTTTTTAGCTCTATTTCATAGCATAGCAAGATTTCGATACTAAAAAAATAACTAATACATACTAGATCCATTGTATATCTGACAAACGCACAGAATAAAAAAAGCTTGTTTCCAGTTCCCTAATTGCACACTGAAAACAGAAAAAGCTCAACAGCTGGAACCACATCCCCCCAAAAAAAAAGTATTACAGAACGCAATGCTAACCTTACTGTATTAAACACTCATCCTTGCTAGCTCTTGATCTTATTCCTTATTTTGCAGGTCACATTTAGTATGTCTAACCCAGCGGTGCTACCTTTGTGATGTACAACTTTTGATGACGCAATCTACACGCGTACTCCCAATCAGATTAGCGCTAGCTTTTCTGTTACTAGGAGCTTTTGTTAGTTATATGTGCGCATGTCTTGCTAAAAATATCATGGCATTTTTTGCGTCGCACAGCAGAATGATGTTTGTATCAGAACACAGCTCAACCATAGCAAGAGACCCTTGTAGTACCTAGATAAATATTCTTTTGCTTTTATGGACCATGCTCGGATGTATAACATATACTGCTTACACATTGCTTACCTTATCGCTACTGCGATACTCTTGTGTATGATCACCACCAAAAAAACTGTTAATGTTGTCTTTCACTATCATCCATATCGTTACATTTCAAACTGGGCGTATACCATTTTTTACACCAAACTATGCACTGCCTAATCACATTCCCGCAAAATCATTTGCTACATAGCTTTACAATCCGTTGTGTCAAATTTGGCAGAATAATTTTTCCGTGTCGATAGAGAATCAGCGGCGCAGCAACGCGCTCATCATCATCCTAGTATAGTTCTATCTTCGAATATAAAAGACGTACTGTATTGTAGTCGCTGGCCGCGTATTTGCGCGAAAGAGTTAAACCAGTGAATCATATGGATTAGCTATTCAGAGTTATTCAGCCCGTCTCGCAGTACAAAAAGATAAGACTCATCACCACGGCTTTTGGATAGGCAACAAAACGCGACGGCCGATCAGAAAAGCTAGCAACAGCGATCCTGCAGCATCAGCTGCTCTCCAATGACAAGTTGTCAGCTCGCAGGAGATAACGATACGACCTGCTCTCCGACATTCCGAAACTGAGATTAACGGGGTATCTTGTGACGGCTCCATGTCTAGCCCACTAGCCAAAGAAAGTACGATTCCATATAGTACTCCCGTCAGGGCTAGTGTCTAGTACTTCTCGCTGACTGATGCTGTGCTGTGCATGCTTTCTTGCCGGCCGCCAGTTCGGATCTTTTTGACTGCAACTGCACGCCGGCCGGCCGGACTTGCAGAGTTGCAGTGCAGCATGCATCACCATGTTCGTCTTCATGTGGTCTGTACACTTGCCTACAAAGTCGTGAGCACTGGCTGCAGTACTGTATGCCTGTTGAATTCGGATAGGAACTCCTTACTACTACTTGCATGCACAGCACATGTCTACACAGCAGTAGGGCAACTTGATTAAGAGTTTTTTTTTCTTTCTGATTTAGCTGTTGTGATCGGTAATTATAAAAGTAGTGTCCGTCGCGAAGAAGTTACAGATTTAGCACCACGCGGACAACTGCCAGGCTGACACACACCCCTACCGCATTGTCACCGTGTGGAGGAGGGGCCGCCGACTGCCGCACGGTGGCTGTGCGAGAGCAGCTCCACCGCACCGTGACAATGCAGTAGGGGTGCGTGTTGGCCCGCAATCGTCCACATGGTTGTTCACACGGTGGCCGTGCGGACCCGGTACCAAATCTGTAAATTCTTCGCGGTGGGCGCTATTTCTATAATTACCGATCGTAACCGCGCTAAATTGGAAAAGGCTCCTTGATTAATTAGTAGGCTAGCACATATTGAGATTCTTGTCCAGGAATGATAGACAAGGGCAAATATACAGTCGAAAAACCCACTCCTAAAGTGAATGGGAAAGTTTTTTTGATACACATGTTTGTTCAAGTTACTTATTTTGCATCAAAATATTGGAGTCTTGGAGATTCTCTCGATGACCTGGAGTAGCGGTTTTGCGCGGAGATTGCATCTGCACCTTATCAACAGTGCCCAAATGGTCAGCACCGATTCATCACCCCGACTATTTTTTTCTACAGAATGTCAAGAATGTGAGCAAAAGATTGTTCTCCTTCTGAATAAGAGATTGTATTTCTATTGGAGGATCTTTTCAAGATAAGTGTGTCGAGCTTCAATTATTTATTTATTTTCCTATCTCGGTGGACTCGTTCAATCCTTTTCTTGAATATTGTCAATATGAGTTTTTTTTGAAATAATACTATTTTAAAAGAAATTTACAAAATAAATAGTTGATTTTTTTTTTGGCAAAACTATGCTACTGTTGTCATTTGAAATGACGAAATTATCTTGTCGTCGTTTCAAATGACGACAGTAGATCAAAATAGTGCAGAAAGGTCCCTAACCCTATCGCCATTCTAACTGGCGACAGGACCCTATCGTCCATTTAAATTTTTTAATATTAAAATTTAGGACAGTCATCATTTCAAATGGCGATAGAGATTCCATAAATCTCTAAAAAATTTAATATTAAAATTTATATAAAAAAATTATTTCAAATGGCAACATGGATCCCGCAAGTTCCTATCGCTATTCCAAATGGCGACACAATCTACCCTATAAAAGACCCTAAAATTCTGGCATAACTCACTTTATTCAAAAAAAAAAAAAGTGGGGAGGGAAGGGAAGGGAGAGGAGTAGAGAGGAGTAGAGGGGAGGAAAGAAGCTAGCGAAGCACTACCCATCCGTTCGTCCACCTTTCAGGTATTTTTTTAACCGGATAAATTACATAGTTTTACATGTACGGTTACGTAATGTAGTATGTTGTATATAATCATTTTCAGTTGGTAGTTTAGTTTTAGATATGTGGTTAATCGTGAAAATCTTGTTTACGGTGCAGTATGTTAAATATATCGAACACCACCAATTTCAAATTTTACTACGGTCAGTAGACTATTCTTGAGGGTCCTGAGGAGATTGATTTGCGTTATTTCCAATCGGCGACCGTGACCCTAACAAGACCAAAGTAGCGTACATGGAGCGCTGTGACGCGGTGGTTGTTCCACACATTCGATTTGAACCATGTTGTGTATGATCTGAGATTGAGTTGCCTTGCCAATCGAGCACCACATAACATATATTGGGAGTTAGTACAGCTCAAGGGAATAAGGTTATGGCAGTCATATGTACGCATGGCGAGAGAGCAACGGTGGGATTTGGTTCTTCTAGCCCAGGCATATGCCAAGCCCACTCTTGCATCGACAGCTGAACAAGAAGGGGGTGGTGATACCGAAAAAGAAGTAGGGGACTCTAGTCACAGCGTGGCGCACATAATGGCCGAAGGTCCGAGGGTTGCTGATCCTGTCGATGAAGACCCTGTGAAAGGAGCTCCTTCAGTCAGGCAAGTTAGTGGGCTTGTTGACGAGGGTGAGGAGCTGAAAGCCCTAGTCCAAAGGATGGATCTCGAAGACCAGGACTACATGGTATTATCAAAAGATGAAGGATCTGATGACGAGGATGCTGTGGACTAGCAGGCGGTTCTATCCGAGTGGAACACATACCATTTTGATAACCTCGTCGTTAACGAAGGCTCTCGTGTGCCATGAGAGTACGACCAGAGCGAGGTTAGACAAGGAACTATGTGCAAATGCAAGGAGGTCATGCAGGAAGCGGTCAAATTCTAGGCCTTATCGGTGTGGCGTACATTCACAGTCGTCAAGTCTAACCCAAGATGCTAAGACATGAAGTGCAACAAAAAGGGATGCCCTTGGCGAGTGCATGCATTTCAGCCTAACTGGGACACCTACTGGAAATGCTCTATAGTGGTCCCTCACATATGTGTCGTCGCTGAGTCAGTGCAGTTCCACAAGAACCTGTCATCAGGCTTCACCACGAACATCGTGTACGGTGAGATCATAGATAATCTAGATTTTGAACTACGGTCCATCATTCGGGCGATTGAGGCAAGGTTTCAGTACATAATCAGCTATGCCAAGCCATGGAGGGCAAAACCAAAAGCATTGGAATCAAGGCTTGGTACGTTCGAGGATTCGTACCACAACCTCCCTGGCCAACTCTGAGTCATATAAGACAGGAATCCTAGCACTCATATCGACATTCAAGATTCCACGCATCTGAAGTGGGGCAATAAGAGGGTACTAAAGCAGGCATTCTTTGTCTTTGATCCATGCATCAATGTATTCCGGTACTGCCGTTTAATTTTGTGCCTAGATGGCACATTATTGACTGGAGAGTATAGGGGCCAGATACTGACTGCAATAGCGATGGACGGGAATAATCAAGTTCTTCCCATGGCATTCGCATTCTTTGAAAGTGAGAACACGGACAACTGATTATGGTTCCTGAGGATTTGAGGATTTATGTTGTACTAGGCCGTCTTAACTTATGCGTCATATATGATCGGCATGCGGGCCTACTGAGTGCAATAACTCAGTTGCAATAAAAAGAGAACTAACCACTTCCATGGTAGATCTGCAGAGTAGGTGGTGCATCAGGCGCTTAGGTGCAAACTTCTACAAGTAGTTATGCAACAAGAGTTTGATGAACCTGTTCAAGAGGCTATACAACCAGAACCAGCAATGAAAGTTTAACGCACTCTGAAAGATTCTGGATAAGTAGACCTAGACGCATAGAAGCGAGGCAACGAAAACAACCACCACAAGCGTTGACCAGGCCCCTGAAGCATTGCCATAACTACCCACAGATGGTCCTAGTGTGGCGAGGAAGATGGGGTTGCAAGTGAAATGCTTCTCGGACTGGATCGATCATGAGCCTAAAGAGAAGTGGTCGCTGCTACATGACAGGGGTAGTGCTCAATATGGTATCATGACGAACAATCTAGCTGTGGTGTACAATTGGGTCATGCACAGCACAAGGTGCCTCCCTTTGGTTGGTATTGTGGAGATAATTCTCTGCGGTATCACAAATTACTTTATTGATAGAAGCAACAATGTATCGCTCGCCATGACAATTGATAGAGTATTGTACTCCGCCATGATCACCAGGTATATGGAGGAGAAGGGTAGGAAGAGTGAGATGTACCAGGCATTTAAGATGGGCACAAGGGAGCTTCGCTTAGAGATACTATACAGGGATAAAGGACGACATGGGACGAACCGCGAGAGAATCACCCACGAGTGCATGCTACGCCGCGCTAGTTGCATATGCATTTGCAACAAGCCTCTTCTTCTGCATAGGTCCTGCTCATATGTCATAGCTGCATGTTTGAGGGTGGTACAACATCCTGGCCAGTACCTCTCTAATTATTTCAATAAGGATGAGGTGATGTAAACCTGGAGTGCAGAGCTGTATGGTTATGACATGGTTGGCCATTTCACTGGCCATCCGATCTAGGAGCAACTTATTTGGGCCGCGGACATTGATAGGCTGAAGGGAAAGGTTAGCTGGCGACAGGTACGACGTATTAGGAATGGTATGGATAAAGCAGAAGTCGGGCGTCATATGAAGAAGTACTCAATTTGTAGGGTGTCTGGGCATACCTTCAAGAAATGCCTTACGAGAAATTCATAGGATGAAGGGGACATCAGCAGTCCAAACGTCGCCACAGGACCTCATCCGATCGCCCCACTCGAGGCGGTCGACATAGAGGATGTTGAGGTCATGACCATGGGAAAGGTTTGTCTTGTTGAAATATGTGATGCTCAATGCTTCGTAATATCACTTTGATTTGTCGAAAAACTAGGTGATGACGTTGTGATGAATATTTTGTAACATTAGTGTGATTTGTCGACAAAATATGTGATGACATTGCGTTGAATGTTATGTAATATCATTGTAATTTGTCGACAAAAAATGTGACGACGTTGTGCTGAATGTTTTCTAATATCATTGTAATTTGTCCACAAAATATATGGTCATGTCGCCATTTCAACTAGAGACAGAGACCTCTCTACAATGTTCTGGTCTACTGTCGTCGTTGCCTAGGCTACCGTCACCATTTGGAGGACACTACGCTGAATGTTATGTAATATCATTGTAATTTATCGACAAAAAATGTGACGACATTGTGCTGAATGTTTTCTAATATCATTGTAATTTGTTCACAAAATATATGACTATGTCGCCATTTAAACTGGCGACAAAGACCTCTCTACACTATTCTGGCCTACTATCGCCGTTGCCTAGGCTACTGCCACAATTTGGAATGGTGACAGGATAATTTTTTCATTTCAAATGGTGATAGTAGCCTAGTTTTGCAACAAAAAAAACTATTTATTTTTGTAAAATTCTTTTAAAATAATATTATTTCAAAAAATCATCAATATGAGGTAATAACAATCAACACTCTTCTTTTATATGAAATTAGCATAACTTCTCATGTAATTGTGCTGCTAGATACTACATTGCAATTGTAATGCTTATGATGGACATATAGATATACTCCTTGTACAAATGTGCAGCTCTACTACATATGTGATAAATCTGCCATTGTTATAATATGCAGCCATTAGAATCGAAGGCGTAGATCTTTCTTTCTTTTTTCTCCTCCGATTAATGTGATAATTTATAGCCCTTGATATCTACTCTTATACAACTATATAGTTCTACTATATATGTGATTAATCTACACCGTTATAATATACACCCACCAAAATCGAATGTGTATATCATTCTCCTTTTCCTTCGATTAATATGGTAATTTATAGTCCTTGAGAGCAAACATGGTAGATTATTTTGCCTTTGTTTTAATAATATAATAGATACATTGATAGATAGATAGATTGGTGCCACTGTTTACCAACCACCAGTCCACAACTAGCTTCTAGAAGTATGCAAACATCTTCAAACTACTTCAAGCCAAAAGAGCACTTCGTTGGAAATTTGTACATTTTCCTACTTTAAATGGAGCTCTTCATCTTCCTTGTATATATAAGCGCCATATGAACTCTGGAAGTAGTACTTTTAATTTGGTTGGCTTTTTGTATGCTAAATTTTTGTTTAACTTTTAATATTGCTTACAACATATATGTAGTATAGAAGTTACTAGCTGGACCCTATCTTCACATAAGTTAAAATTTATTTTAGTTTCAGTTTTGGACAACTTTGTGCTGAATATCAACCCCTGCCTGCTAGTGCTAAGTACTAATATAACCTCTGATATGTCTACCCTTCTTAGTTTCATGCTACATAAAACTCAGGGGCCAACCATGCATGTTTCCTCGCAGGTGTCACCAGTCCATTCGGCAAAGCATCAGCTGCGCCTGCAAGCCTTCCTCGCCGCGTGCAGTGGAACATTTTTCTGCTCACCAAGAATAAAGCGTGGGCCTTATTTTCGACCACTTTTGATCATTGCTCCAAAGCTAGCTAGCCTCTGAAACAATCCTTTAGAATCAAGGCATATAACCATGTTGGCAGTAAGCTGATCACTCGTACATAGGACATCTTGAGTTTTTGGCCTAATTGACATTGTTGTGTCCGTTTTTTGCAGAAGTAGTAGCTGCCACACTGTATTGTTAAAAATATCACCACAGACGTGTTGGTACCCAACACGTGTGCAATATCGGGCCTCCTGCGCTTGGATTTAATCTCCGCCGCAGCTCCCTAGTCTGGACGGCTCTTGTGCGGACACGTGTCCGCCTCCGGTCGCCTGTGGCCCAGACAAGCTTGTCCATACACCCCTCGTCCAGACGCCGCCTTATCCGCACACACATACCCCGGACACACCGCGTGTCACTTGTCCGGTTGCCTGTGGCCGTGTCCGCACGTTCATGCCCTGCCCTGGACGCTTCTTGCAATTTTATTTTAGACACGATGACTTCTTGCAATTGCAGCCTCGTCCGCATTTCTCATAAATGCTGAGTCAGAGGGCTAAGTAAAGAATATTAAATCATACAAGAGTTAGAACTTGATAGCATTCACAGTATTTTTTTAGACACGATGACTTCTTGCAATTGCAGCCTCTTTTGTGACGAGCCGAAGCAGGAGTAGAGTCATCCTATAATATACGAACAATAGTAAAGGAGAACGAAAGTAAAATATATAGATTGGCTCTTACCCCTGATTCGTGACCAGGCTCAGATGTGCGAATTACTTTAGGGGCAAATGCTAGTAGATTACGAGATTCGATCTGCTCTCGAGTAGATAGAACTGTTTCCATGTTACTAGGCTTATTCAGACAGCCTTGACATGAACAAGGTTCTGAACAAAATACTCCAGCATGAAAACACTCGCAGTAACTGCATGAGAATTAACCAAAATGCCATTTTATTAGAGATGGTAGAACATATCACAGCATGAAGACAGGATTTGCTGAAATATCTAGTAAAGAACAAGAGACTCTTCAAAAGGGACAATAGTAAGGATTGTGATTTGTGAGCTGAAGGAATACAAACTCTACAAAAGAAGCAATAGAAAAAATGATTCAGTTCTAAAGGAACATCTTGGATAGTATCTTATTTTCTGATGCTAACTTGCTAAAATATCGTGTGCTAGAGAACCAAAGGTAACCTGGGTATGCTGCATGATCTGCTGGTCCATGTCAACAGGATAGCGGTCTTCAGAAGATCAACTTTCACTTATTAATTTGAAGCCTGATGTCAACAGAATGGTCCAATGCAATTCATGGAAAGGTATTGTTTAGCCATGTCATGGAAAACAAGCAAAAATGGTGCGTGAGTTATTACTGGCAGATTACAGATTTTGAAACCCAAATACAGCTAAAATGGAATAATAAGACCTAGAAACATAATGTCGCATTTCCAGCATGATCATTGATCAACCATTCAGTATTTCAATCTAGTCTTCAAGAATACAGCCATCTAAGATAGCATCTCCAAAATTTAGTCTCTTTTAGGTACTCTTTCATCTATGTCCCTTGTCAATCATTTTGTTCAAACATATAAATTCTCTTGGGGAATTTTTTTTTTGGGTCTCCTGGTTCAAACATGTATGTCCCTTGCCAATCATTTGGTTCATACATGAAAGAGAATACCTAAAAGACACTAAATTTTGGAGCTGCTATCTTAGATGGCTGTATTCTTGAAGACTAGATTGAAATACTGAATGATTGATCAATGATCATGCTGGAAATACGAAATTGTGTTTCTAGGTCTTATTATTCCAATTTAGCTGTATTTGGGTTTCAATGATAATAAACAAAATCTGTAATCTACCAGTAATAACTCACACCATTTTTGCTTGTTTTCCATGACATGGCTAAACAATATCTTTCCATGAATTGCATTGGACCATTCTGTTGACATCAGGCTTCATATAATAAGTTTTTTTAGATAATAGAAGAGAAAAACTCTCCCGGCCTCTGTTCATATTAATAAGTGAAATTTAATCTTCTGGGTAATTGTTTCTCAAGAAAAAAAAGACCGCCTTCCTGTTGACATGGACCAGCAGATCATGCAGCATACCCAGGTTACCTTTGGTTCTCTAGCACACGATATTTTAGCAAGTTAGCATCAGAAAATAAGATACTATCCAAGATGTTCCTTTAGAACTGAATCATTTTTTCTATTGCTTCTTTTGTAGAGTTTGTATTCCTTCAGCTCACAAATCACAATCCTTACTATTGTCCCTTTTGAAGAATCTTTTGTTCTTCACTAGATATTTCTGCAAATCCTGTCTTCATGCTGTGATATGTTCTACCATCTCTAATATAATGGCATTTTGGTTAATTCTCATGCAGTTACTGCGAGTGCTTTCATGCTGGAGTCTTTTGTTCAGAACCTTGTTCATGTCAAGGCTGTCTGAATAAGCCCAGTAACGCGGAAACAGTTCTATCTGCTCACTCGAGAGCAGATCGAATCTCGTAATCCACTAGCATTTGCCCCTAAAGTAATTCGCACATTTGAGCCTGGTCAGGAATCAGGGGTTAGAGCCAATCTATTTATTTTACTTTCTTTCTCCTTTACTATTGCTCATATAATTCTTTTTGTATTATAGGATGACTCTAACAAAACTCCTGCTTCGGCTCGTCACAAAAGACAAAGAGGCTGCAACTGCAAGAAGTCATCGTGTCTAAAAAAATACTGTGAATGCTATCAGGTTCCAACTCTTATATGATTTAATATTCTTTACTTAGGCCCCTGACTTAGCATTTATGAGAACATGCGGACCAGGCTGCAATGGCGACCAGGCTGCAATTGCAAGAAGTCATGGTGTCTAAAAAAATTGCAAGATGCGTCCGGGGCACGGCATGCGGATGAGGCGGCGTCCGGGCCACGAGTGACCGGACAAAGACACGTGGCGCGTCCGGGCCACGGGCGTGCGGACGAGGCGGTGTCCGGGCCACGAGCGACTAGACAAGCGACACGCGGCACGTCCGGGACACGAGCGGCGGGCGAGCAAGGGGTGCACGGACAAGCTTATCTAGGCCACGGGCGACCAGAGGCAGGCACGTGTCCGCACGAGGGACGTCCGAGCTAGGGAGGTGCGGCGGAGATTAAATCCGGGCATGAGAGGCTCGGTATTGCACATGTGTTGGATACCGACACGATATTTTTGGCAATACGGCGCGACAGCTACTACTTCTGCAAAAAAAAACGTGCGCAACAGTATCATTTAAACCAATTCGGAGTAACATCAATTGTGAATCTGTGTTCGTTCCCAAACTGAACAGTACTCTGGTGATAACTGATGAACGAGCATAAAACATCGTGATTCTTGGGTTCGAAGTTGGAGCTTCCAACTAACAATTGTCGCTCAAAGGTGCTAGTCCTCAGGACCAAGGCATATAATCCCCGACATACTGATCGCTCGGGGACAGCTGCTCTTTCCAACGTCTTGTCGTCTTATCCGTACGTATATATGTTGAGCCCTGCTTGGCACAATTAGTTGATCATAACATAAGGTCACCATTGAAAGCCCAAAGGACGTCACTGGAACCAAATGCTACGACGTGTTTAAGACGAAGCCGCTCCCTCCATTTGGGCCAACACATGGTCCGAACGAAAGGCCCAATCCTTAAGCGCTATCCTCCTAACCTTGGAGTAGATCGGGCCTACAAATAGGCTGGAAGTAACCAAACCAATCTTTAAAGAATTATTTAGATAAATGGCACCGCAAAGTTCTTACTTTCGAAACATACCACTACAAAATTCATTCTTCAAAGTATGTTACTCCTATGTTGACGAAATTGGGATCTATGCCATTTGGGACCAAAATACCCCCGTGGTCTTCTTTCTCCTCCACCCCCTCACAATCCCCACCTCCTCCACCGCGTCCCATGGTCGCCACCCAACCCGTGCAACCACATCGCTGCTGCGCGGACCGTCGCTGCCACCGCTACCGACCTGCTGACCGCCGCCTTCCTCTCCTCCCTCCACTGCTCGGGTCACCGTCCACGCCACCAAGCAAGCACAAACCGTCGTCCCCGCCATCGAGCTAGAACAGGCCATCACCGTGTCCATGGTGGCAGCGCCGGTGCCGCCGCCGCTCGGGCTTCCTTCTTGCTTGCAATCCCATAGTTGACCTCCTCTCCTTGGTCGTCGTTGTTGCTGGCCGACTTCTCCATGTCTCAGGCGCTGTCACCGCTATCAATCATCATGCCCTCAACACGGGACACAATGTTGTTGCTGTTCTTCCAGGGGTCACACCACCCTGTTTTGTGCTCCTCAACCCCTTCGCCACATCAACTTCGCTGCCAAGATCTAGGTCACCCGCGAGGGAGTAGGAGTAGGCGATTAGAGGTCACCGGTGGCCGTCGATTTGGCATCGTGTGGCGCGGTGATGGGTCGACGGCCATGGATTGAGGAAGGATGCAACGAGGAAAGAGGGGAAGAAGAAGGAAGGGGTCTTATGGTCTTAAATTGCTCATAATGGCATATTTCAATAATTTTGCACTCTGCAAGTGACATATATTTGAAAGTGAAAACTTTGCAGTGATATGTATCTAAATAACCTATTTTTAAAACCATACATCTCAGTTCGAGAGATCATCTGAAAAAAAGGAAAAAAAAGGACAAATTTAAGGACAGCACGCCGCGGTGTGCCCCTGCAGCCATCCCTCGATCGTCCGCGTGCCGAGCGCGACGATCTTGTCGTGCCGCGGCCTAGCCGGGTCGTATCGTAGGCGAGCGAGGCTGAGATGGTGCACGCCATGGGTGGCGTGGTGCCCGACGCCGTCCGGCGTGGCGCGCGTTGCACACGTACGTAGTGGAGTGATCTGGTGACTTGGTGAGCATGGAGTGATCTGGTGTAGTGAGGTGTCTTGGTTCTTAACAAGCTACGTCGCTCCGGCAGCTATTTGTCGATTGCAAATTGGGGCGCAGAGCCAGACATGTTGCGATGTGGGCTGTCTTGTGCAGCTGTGCTGCGCTGAGAGTTGGGCTTGGACAGCTTGTGCAGCGCAACTGATGCGTGCGGCGTGCGGGAGTTGCCTGTTGGGCTTGTCCTGCAGATAGCCTGCGGGGATCGCCTGTTGGGCTTGTAAAGGGTTGGGCTGAAACTGCAACTTGAGCTCAAGCCCTCATCTGCTCGTCAAGACCGGTCCAGTTTAGCTAAAAAAAAGCTTCGGTCAAAGCGTCCAGCTATTCAGCTTCGTCCTGACTCCTGAAACGTCTCGTGCCAATTGCCATGGTTACAGCTAGGTAGAGTACATGTGGTTAGCTCCCAAAAAAATGATTCTAAAAAGAAACTCTAAAAAAAATGGAGCACATCTGTATGTCTGGTTGATTCATTACTTGCGCTCCCGCAAGTCCTTGGAGCTGCCACACCTCACGATCCAAATGAAAAGAACATTCAAGGCTTGAAATGAACAGCCTGTGCCAACTCTTCCATTGAATTGAGTTAGATGGTCAACGTGTGTACAAAAGTCAGATGACCGTGGCTGCGGCCTGCGAGCTTGGGATCATTTCCTGAAGAAGCTTTGTGAGTATTGAATTGTGGTCATGTATGTATAGTTGGGTTGCCAACTACTCCGCGGTTGGGGATTTTTTTAATGCGGCGGCAACATCGATGTAAGAAACATGGAGGCATGATGGATGACGCGTGGCCGCGTGGGTTGCCTCCAAATTCCAGCCCGGTGCCAGTTGATCGGAGCAGGGGACTTCGGACTTTGGGTGGTCAACTGATCTGTCTCCTGCTCTCCTTTATGAGCTCTCCGGTTCTTTGCCAAGTCTTCCAACCTTACCGAAGCAGTAGTAGACTAGTAGTAGAACGTTGCTTTCGATCGCCTTGTGATCGTCCAAAACTGTGAAATGTGAAATCCGGTAGCAAAAGACGATAGATACATAAGTTGCGAACAAGTGTATTAATTTGGATGTGAGAGATTTTGACCTTGTGGTCTGCTTTTTAGTCGATCCAAACCGTTGATTTCCATGTCAAGAACCGGTCCGAACGATAGAGCTACGTATACCAGAACACCATACGAGCCCGTCCGTTGCACTGGGCTGGACGCGTGCCCGTGCCTTTCTTCGTCTACTCGTCTCTCCCCACTTGGACGCCAAATCACCCCAAAAGTTACAGCGCCGAGAGCTCTCTCGACCGCCAGACCCCTCGCGTCGACGCGTCCAGAGGCAGGCAGCGCGGGGGGTCACCGTCGCGTGTCGCCCCACTACTTCTATCGGATCCCGCGACGCGCAGATCCGCGTGGCCCGGCAATGGCTTCCCCGGCGGCGGAGGCGGGGGCTGGCGAGGTGGCGGCGCCGGAGCCGGCGGAGGGGAAGGGGAAGGAGGAGGAGAAGAGGAAGAGGGGCGGGCTGCTGGGGAGGATATGGCGCGGGCTGTTCGGCGGGCGCGAGGACTACGAGAAGCGGCTGCAGTACCTGTCCAAGGAGGAGGCCGCCGTGCACGCGCGGATGCGCCGCCGGACGCAGTTCTCCCGCCGCGCCGTCCGCAACCTTATCGTCCTCTCCGTCCTCGCCGAGGTCTCCAAATTTCCTTTCCTTTTGTTTTTTACGAAAATACTGTTGTTACTTGTTAGCCTGTTTCGGATGATTTTGGTGGTGCGGGCTGTGGTTGCCGTTGTTTGGATTCGTGGCGATTCGATTTGTTAAACTTGGAGATTTCACTATCTGTTCTTGCTTCAGTGATCAATCTTTGGAGATTTTGTGTGCATTTTGTGGTTCATTGCTGTGATTCTTTAGATGAGTTTGTGGGGTGAAGTGGAACAGGATGAGACAGTGAACACATAATATGCGGTAGTAGTGTTATATGGAGTAAAAGGGAAGCAACTTTATTGAAACAAAGTAAACACAGTGTTTTCAGAATTTCACAAGCAACAACAGAAACATGTAGTCAAGATTAGCTTGGTGCGGGAGATAAGGTTGGAGGATGATTCCGTTCTGTTCTAATTATGTAAAACTCCGTTTCAGTTTATAATGAATGAAAAATGGTACATGACATCCCGAATCAAAAAGATCACTAGTGATACATTCGGATTACTCATGAGGCACAGAGCGGATTCTCATATGACATGGAAGATTCACGCCTATATTCTCTGGAAAATATTAGTTCTGTCAAGAATGGATTGTGGAGTGGAGGAATCATCCTATGATGATGGGAAATGGACAGTTACTCTGAATTTCCAATGTTTATAGTTTAGACTTAAGGGTGAAATCTTCTCACTGGAAATATATATAGAAAGGTTGGCTATGCTTATTCTGTCAGGTTTTCATGTTCATAAAGCCAATGCTATTCATGAATTCCTTTTGTAGTTACTAACTACTAGGCACTAGCAAACAGATGTCGTCCACGCTGAATTTTTTTTGAAGTTTACAGAAGAGTTTTGACAATTGTGCAAAAGGTTCACTCGTGTGCTACTCATTCAAAGTAGAAATTAGTATATTTTAATTGCATTCTTAGATTCGTGATGCAGGTATTTGGATGGAGCAATCGGTGCGTTTACAAGCCTTACAGGAACATTATGCTAGTGTCTAGGTGCACCTTGGTGTATTTGAGATTTTGATTAGAAAACTTGTAGGATTGATGAAATGGTTTATTTATTTGAGTATCGACCAAAAAGGAACAGTTGGTTTTTCTGTCAAGCTGCAGTGAGAGTATCTCTTTTTGGGCCCTTCATGTGATTTTGCAGTTTCTCACTGTGCTCATCTAGTTATGTGAATAATTGAGTTTTGCATTTTAGGGATTATGACATATCAGGAATTGCTGTGGTGTATTTCAAGGAATTCATGGGCCATTATTGATGCATTCTGAAACTTCTGGCAATCAGCTGCTAAAAATAAACACATCTATCTATGACACTTATCTTTTCCATTCTAGTGTTCTTTTCCCTTTTTTGGTTGGTGTACTGTATATGATGTGCTTTACATTTTATCTTAGAACAATAATGACTCTTTTTTTGCACTGCATATGCAAGCGACTTCTTCCTGTTTAATAGTTTGGTCCTGTTCTCAGGTGGTGGCTGTTGCTTATGCTATCATGATGACAAGAAATGAGGATCTAACTTGGCAAATGAGGGCAATTCGAGTGCTTCCCATGTTTGTTTTGCCTGCTGTATCTTCTGTGATATATTCAACAGTTGTAAACTTCACAAGGATGCGTAAGTATCTTGAAACCCCTTTCAGAACATACCATTTCTATCCCTATTTATTGATCAACATATTCAAACTATTGCCATAAATTTGTGCTGCTGTTTTTTGTATGTTCAATGGAACTTTTGTAAGCTATATTGGTGCTGTAGTTTTGTTAAGTATAAAACTCTGTTGGTTTCTTTCTGACAATTAACAGCATGCTCTTATTAGGGAGAGTGTCATAGTAGTCCCCCAATGCTGGGGTCAATTTCTTTGTTAAGTCTCTTGACTTGAAATTTGAACCAATTAAATTTCCAACCTCCATTTTTTTTTTCATTTCTGATAAGCGCTCACACAACACAAAGCCATTCACAATATATGTAATGCACTAAGCCACTAACACGTCACATGGTTTTCTTTGCATCTTCAATATATGGAGTGCTTATAGTTTGACACTTTGACTCTCACAATACCAGTCTTTGCACTTCTGTTTGTGTGCAATCTTATCAGTGGTGTTAGGTTTCCTTTTGTTTCTACTTGCCTTTCCTAACATTTGCTCTTTCTTGAGCAATTTTGTGAGGGGTGCTGCCACGACGCCATACTCCTTGATAAACTTCGATAGCATCATGTGAGACCAAGAAACCCCCGAAGGGCATGGATAGAGCACGGTGTCGGCCAAGCCTGAACGACGGCCACCTTGTCAGAATCCATGGCCACGCCTTGGCCGGAAGTAATGTGGCCGAGATACGCCACAGACCCTTCGCCAAAGAGGCATTTGGATCTCTTGAGAGCCAACTTGTGATGACGCATGAGTTGAAGCACCGTACGGACCTGCTGAAGATGTTTTGCCCGAGACGAACTGTAGACCGAAATATCAACAAAGAAAACCAGAACAAAACGACGAATGAAAGGCTTGGGAATGTCGTTCATGAGGGCTTGGAATGTCGCGGGGCATTAGTGAGGCCGAACGACATGACCAAAAACTCAAAGTGGTTGTGATGAGTACGAAAAGCCGTCTTCTCCACGTCGGGACCATGAATCAAGACTTGATGATATCCACTATGCAAATCGAACTTGGTGAAGAAATGAGCCCCATTAAGTTCATCCAAAACCTCATCGACGACAGGGATGGGAAATTTGTCCTTGACGGTCTTATCGTTAAGCACACGATAGTCCACACAAAAACGCTACAAACCGTCCTATTTTTTAACAAGCAAAACAGGTGATGAAAACATCGAGATACTCTCCCGAATAATACCTTGGGCCAACATGTCGTCACATTGCTTTTCAATCTCGTCCTTCAAGAGTTGAGGGTAGCGATACGGTCGAACAACCATAGGAACGGCATGCGGAAGGTGGTGGATGTGGTGATCATGATGTCGGCGTGGTGGAAGACCCTTGGGCTCCTCAAAAACATCAGTGAACTCGTCGAGGAGAGTGTTGAGGAACTCGCGACCGGTGAGGGTGTAGATGCAATTGTCAGCTGGCTGGCCGTTCAAACCGGTCCAAGTGACCCGATGATCCACCTGCCAGAAGGACATGGTAAGCTTCATAAAATCCTATAAAATGGGTCCGAGAGTCCGGAGCCATTGAACGCCAAGAACCACATCAAATCCATTAAGCGGAATAATGTAGCAATCCGAGAAGAACTACTCACGGTCAATAGAGAAACAAGTGTTGGCACAAATGCCGATGCTAGACACGTGGTCAATGTTGGCAACTGTGACTCCCATGCTCGGTCGTGGTGTCGGCGACAAACTAAGGCGATGCGCCACTGCTTCGGCGAGGAAGGTGTGGGTGGTGCCGGAGTCCACCAAGGCAATCAATTCATGTCCATTTATCACCACCGGAAGGCGCATCGTACGGCCAGTACAGATGCCAGTGAGAGCATGCAATGAAATCTCCACATGATCGTCATCATCCATCACATCATCTGCGTCGTCAAGTTCCAAGAGAAAGATGCCCTTCATGGAACAACGATGATTCCGCAAAAACATCTCAGGGCAATTGAAGCATAACCCTTTTGCACGACGATTGGACATCTCTTCAACGGACAAACGTCAGAACGGGAGGCTGGTTGCACCGTCGCGCCGGTGGCCGAAGGCAATGCTAGCATGGCCGTCACCACTGGTCCAGCTATCGGCGCACTTGGCTTGGACACCGTCGGTGCGAACAAGAAGCGCGGAGTCGAGGGGTTTTAATGGTGGCTTTGGCTCCACTATTATTTCTTCAAGGTGCTGCTCATAGGCCCTCGCCAGACTCATGGCAGTCTGGAGATGGGTGGGATGTTGAAGCTCAACATCCGTCTGCAATGGTTTCCTGAGCCTGGCCGTGAAAAGTTGCACTTGTAACGGCAAGAGTGGTCCAGTGCTACATAGAAGTGCCAAAAACGTCTTTTGGTAAGCATCCACCGTGGTCGTCTATTGTAATTGCGCCAATTCTCTGAGGGAATTGTTTCGGATCGGCGGTCCAAACCGCATGTCGACGAAGTCCGCGAAGCGTGCCCATGACAGCATGCCTTCGTCTCGTTCGAGTTGGTAGTACCACTGTTGGGCGGCACCAATCAAGTGATATGATGCCAACCAAATCTTCTCTTCTTCCATAGTGCGTTGCCCGCGGAAAAATTGCTCACACCGATTGAACCACAGAAGAGGATCTTCGCCGTCTTAGGTTGGAAAAGAAAGCTTGTGGAAGAAGAGCGGTGCGTCGGTTGTCTCGCCCGCCCTACTGTCTGACGACTTTCTGCCATGCATCCCTGTAATGAACCTTAGTTCATAACAGGGTAAACATCGCCAGGAAGAAGGCCGGGCGATGTCGGCTTGGTGGGATGAGAGATTAGACTATAGACTGGGATGATAGAACCTTGGGAGAGAGACTAGATTAATTTAACTTTCTTGCTTCCTTGATAATGGATATATGTTACCCCTTTTATAGGGATGACCCGACTTGACCCTTAAGAAATAATCTCTAAGGAAATCCATCTCTAACAATCCAATCTAATAATAACTTGCCTAATTAATAGATAATATCAAACACCTAATAGATAGATTCCTAAATAATAAACTTTCCTAATAATCGGGGTGCTACTGTTCATGCGTGAACAGTAGCTTGTCGTATGAACAGTACCGATCCATGACAACTACTCTCCTCCTTTTGCGACAGCTCGTCCTCGAGCTGTGGTGGTGGCCATGGCTGAAGCCCTAGGTGACCCCAAGTTGACGAGAGGTTGCGATGGCGACATGAGTTCTTGAAGATCATTGCCTCCACGCGTGGTCGCGGCAAACTCACCGGTCGCTGCGGCAGGCATGACAACAACCCTGACAACGCTACGGTGGCCAAGACGGACTTTAGCAGGGCCACGGTGGGCTCCGGTAGCATCACAGTAAGACGTGGAAGTGTGGCAGCTGCTGCAGTTGCTGGAGGTAGCTTCGCCGCCACCGTGGATGGCGTCACCACCTCTATACTGTTCATGTGTGTCCTGTTCGCACGTGTATTGTTCATCCGTGAATAGTTTCCTTCATTACGAATATATATTTCTTTAAATAGTTTATTAGTTTCCTTGTATGGGATTAGGTAATTGGAAAGGTTATCTATTAGTTAGGAAGGTCATTATTTAGATTGATTTTATCCATAATTGTTAGAAGATCCCTCTATATAAGGAGGTATATTGTAATCGTTGGCATTAAGCAAAGATGAATAGACAAGTTTCTAGTCCCTAAAGTCCAGCTGTGGTCATTCCCTTGACTGGCTATTCTAGATCTATTCCTCCCCCCAATCGGTGCCCTCCTTCATCTAGCGCCGTTCTAAGCCAAATCGTCGTCGTCCGACCTCCCTCCGACGGATGTTTACCCCTATAATCTAAGGATCATAACATTTGGTATCAGAGCCAACACCATGGCTTCGGCTACCGAGCTATCCCTACTAGACAACCTGATGGAATCGATGAAGACAACGTTGAAGATGATGCTCCAACAGATTTCGCCCACCCCATCGGAGGAGTTTGTCGCCCTATGTTGCAGCTCGAGGACGAGCTGTTTCACCGAGAGGGGTGTAATATCATGGGTGTGCTTACTGTTCATGTGTGTCAAGTTTGCACATGTACTGTTCATCCACAAATAGTTTCCTTCATTACGAATATCTATTTCTTTAAATAGTTTTATTAGTTTCCTTGTATGGGATTAGGTAATTGGAAAGATTATCTATTAGTTAGGAAGGTCATTATTTAGATTGATTTTATCTATAATTGTTAGAAGAGCCCTCTATATAAGGAGGCATATTGTAATCATTGGCATTAAGCAAAGATGAATAGACAAGTTCCTAGTTCCTAAAGTCCAGCTGTGGTCGTTCCTTTGACCGGCTATTCTAGATCTATTGCTCACCCCAATCGGTGCCTTCTTTCATTTAGTGTCGTTCTAAGTTAAGTCATCGTCGTCCGACCTCCCTCCGACGGATGTTTACCCTTATGATCTAAAGATCATAACATCCCGCTGCCGAACAACCCGGGTGGCGTGTGGACTGCTGCCAAGCCACCGGTTTTCCGGTCGGCGATGACATGGTCGTGGGCCGCTTGTTGTGCCTTGATGCCGCTGATCTCTGTCATCATTACAGCGAACTGCTGGAGCACATCGTCAATGGTTTTGTTGCTTTCCATGGTGAAGGGTGGTGGTGAAGGCTTTGATACCAAATAATATGGCGTTGGAAAAGATGGAGGTGGAAGATCGAACGGAAAGGATAATTGGCAAAGCAAAGAACGCCCCTTGGCGCGACGGCACTGTGTTGGCGGCGCAAGGGCTCTGTCCCGGCCGAAACTAGGTGGAGGAAACTTTTGTTTATTGATTGGTTGAGTCTCTCTCCTTTACATCCGCTACTTTTATAGACTAAGCATGCAGAATTTTCAGAAATAACTAAGCATGCAGAATTTTCAGAAATAACAATAAGGAAAGTACTAGCTGAATCGAATATGGAAACTAACCTATTCTCTCAATCTCTTAAGGAGAAACTAATTCTATCTCATCTCTTAAGGAGACTACTCTATCTGTTAATCAACTGGTTCTTCTCCCCTCGCCGAACTCCCCTCTCCTTCCGAAATCCCTGTTGCCATATCGGCAACAATAGCCGAGTCGGTTGCTGTTCCTGAGTCCGACATGGCTACAGCTCCTGCGGCCGAAAGTGCAGCAGCAGCTTTACATCTCCTCCTCTGATACGTTTTACCAACAAAAGCATCCACAACAAAGGGGGACAGCAGGAAGCTTCCTTGTGGTTAATCATTAGGAAGTTATAAAAAATTAGGATTAGAATAATTAGCTTCCTTATTATTTGGGGTTGGTTTCCTTTTAGATTATTAGGGATTAGTTTCCTTAATCTAAAGATAGGTTTCTTAAAGGTCAAGTCTAGCCATCCCTATAAAAAGGATAACATTGTATCGGTTATGATTAAGAAAGAAATAAACAAAGTTTTCTAGTCTCCCTCCTCTTCTAAAATCAGGCCTCAGAGCCTTCCGAAATCCCTGTTGCCATATCAGCAACAATAGCTGAGTCGGTTACTGTTCCTGAGTCCGACATGGCTACAGCTCCTCCGGCCGAAAGTGCTGCAGCAGCTTTACATCTCCTCCTCTGATACGTTTTACCAACAAAAGCATCCACAACAAAGGGGGACAGCAGGAAGCTTCCTTGTGGTTAATCATTAGGAAGTTATAAAAAATTAGGATTAGAATAATTAGCTTCCTTATTATTTGGGGTTGGTTTCCTTTTAGATTATTAGGGATTAGTTTCCTTAATCTAAAGATAGGTTTCTTAAAGGTCAAGTCTAGCCATCCCTATAAAAAGGATAACATTGTATCGGTTATGATTAAGAAAGAAATAAACAAAGTTTTCTAGTCTCCCTCCTCTTCTAAAATCAGGCCTCAGAGCCTTCCGAAATCCCTGTTGCCATATCAGCAACAATAGCTGAGTCGGTTACTGTTCCTGAGTCCGACATGGCTACAGCTCCTCCGGCCGAAAGTGCTGCAGCAGCTTTACATCTCCTCCTCTGATACGTTTTACCAACAAAAGCGTCCACAACAAAGGGGGACAGCAGGGAGCTTCCTTGTGGTTAATCATTAGGAAGTTATAAAAGATTAGGATTAGAATAATTAGCTTCCTTATTATTTGGGGTTGGTTTCCTTTTAGATCATTAGGGATTAGTTTCCTTAATCTAAATATAGGTTTCTTAAGGGTTAAGTCTTGCCATCCCTATAAAAAGGATAGCATTGCATCAGTTATGATTAAGAAAGAAATAAACAAAGTTCTCTAGTCTCCCTTCTCTTCTAAAATCAGGGCTCAGAGCCACTCTACCACGTCAGAGAAGAGCCCTACTGGTGGTTAGATGTGGATGAGCGCTCTACCTTCGGTCGTTGGACTCGTACCCAACCAACAGCCACAACAAAATTTGCATGATTGTTCTGCTGTGCAAATGTCTAAAGGATAACATTCATTTTGCCAGGAAGGATCTTGGCACTGAAATTATTAACATATATGATAATGTTATCCAATATGATGTAGCATGTTATCGGTACGCCTTGTTAGTATATTTAAATGACTTCCTATTCATATCTGATCACAGTTGAGCGGAAAGACCAGAAGACACTTGAAAAGCTGAGAGCTGAGAGGAAAGCCAAGATTGATGAGCTGAAAGAAAGAACAAATTATTACCTTACCCAACAGCTTATTCAGGTAAGTGGCAATTACTAGTTCAGTACTTGGAATCAAATTTTTATCTTGTCATTTTTCAAAGTGTTCCCAAACTTGAACATGTGCAGAAATATGATCTTGATCCAGCTGCAAAGGCTGCGGCAGCTTCGGTTTTGGCATCTAAGCTTGGGGCGGAGACTGGCTTGAAAGTACATGTTGGGGAAGAACCAAAATTGGATGCAGCGGTGGTTAAGAGTAACGATGTTGCGATATTACCATCGGGTGGGCTGAGAAACAGGAAGGACAGCAGGACTGGAAGCACCACAGCTGCTCATACTTCAGCACAGGGTCCTGAATCTAGTCCAACTATTAGTGCTGGCCTGGAAACTGTACAGCCTCCAATGGTGGTAGAACATTATCAAGGCTCAGGGGCAAGAGATAGTGGATGGATTGCAAAAATCGCTGCCTTACTTGTGGGGGAGGACCCATCTCAGTCGTATGCTTTGATCTGTGGCAATTGCCGTATGCATAATGGTGTGTATGATAAATAAAGCTGTTTTTAATCTTTTTCACTTATTGTGTTAAAAATAATGGATGCATTACCTAATATACTAATGTGCAGGCTTGGCCCGGAAGGAAGATTACCCACATATTACGTACTATTGCCCACATTGTCATGCACTGAACACGTCAAAGCAATCCATGGGGCAATACTCGGGATCCAACTCTGGCCGGTCGACCCCAGTTGCTCCTGCTGATGGAGTGTCTGCTACCAGTTCAGTAGTAGATAGTGAATTGAGTAACACGACTACAATGAAGGAGCTGCCAAAGGAAGAAAATGCGGAGAAGCAAGAAGTGGAGGCAAGTTGATAGCTCATAAACTCTCTGTGAAATTGTTCATCGCTTAGGTATATATCGTTGTGTTTCAGCTGGTTTGAGCCACAGATGTAGCACTGTTGTAAAATTGGAAATAGTCACTGATATGATCCACAGCAACCCAGTACATTTTTTTTTGAGCCACCATGTGTCCATCCTTAGATGGATGAATTTTGTTGTCAGTGGGGAGGGAGACTGGGGACTACCTGCTGCCTGACAAGACGAGGTTGAAATGCTATCAAATGGAGGCGAATTTGTAAGTTTTGGGTAAACATTGAAGCATGGTGCTGTAAAACTTAGATACGATCAATGCTCTCTCTCTATTTTACCCGTATTTATTTGCTTTTACTTCTTTGAAGTTAACATGAAGAAATATTGACAGAGTTCGGACCTCTACGATCACGGCTTTGTAGTGATGTTTACCTTATAGCGTTTCGCCCGTCCGCAGTGATTGATATCTTGTGACATCCTTTGCAAGCACAGTTTTCTTGTGGTGTTTGTAACATTATTTTTTGTTTCCCCTGGCTTAATTGAGTTCTTACCTTTTCTTTTTAATTTGCGCTACCTGTATGCTAGCTAGCTAACTGGATACACAACAAAGTGTTGATCCACTGCTCCTACAGAGTAATTTGTTTGTGGGTCGGCTGTTTGCTCGCGCGGATTTCCTGGCCGGCGTTGAAGGCGCCATCAACTGAGCATGGACTTAACGAAGGCAATGAAGAACTAGTCACGCGAGGCGGTGCAGAGCGCGACGAAGGCCCGTGTCCTGGGTGCGTCGGCAGAGCGCCAGCGCCCCGTCCGACGAGAAGACGACCTGCCCGTTGAGCGGCATCCGGTAGTAGGCGTTGTCGAATGCCTGGGCACGCCCTCCTGACTCCTGAGGGTGGCCGCGAAGGACTGGTGGAGGGGTTGAGTGAGGGTTTAGTCGTTAATTGTTGCCTTGTTGACGTTAATATTGGGGTGTTCGAAGGAGGAACACACGGCGGCGGGCGATAAAAAAATTAGAGAGAAGACACCTTATGAATAGATGATAGCTTTGTAGTTAATCTGGACACCACTTTGATTTCTTTTGAAAAATCATTATCGCGGTGTTGGTTTGTACGGCCTTTTTGGGTGGTATTTCTTTTGTTTTCTTCCACAAGTGAGCTTAGGACTACTCTATTTACACACAAGAGAGTGCGGTTTTTTTACATACGTTTATTTTGAGCAGCTCTTCTATGAACTACTGTGTTATGCTTTCATCAAGGCATTCTATGTCTGTCAGTCAGTTGAGGCGGACACTAGAGCACCCATAAATTTGTGTTTTTGTTTTACCGTGTCATTTTTGTTCTAGAAACTCTAAGATGCATGAACTGCTAAAAATATAATGCAGATGTTTAATTAAATATTCCATCACATATATAATAACAATTGATCTATAAAACTCTAGATATTTTGTATGATGACCATAGATGATTTAGAGAAGACAGCCTTTTCTATTATATAAAAATTCAAAATTATATATTAAATTTTGCCTGATACACAAAACACGCCATTGCAATTATCTCTTTCACTATTTCAATATTGTTGTGATATTCTTCTACCTTATATAAAACATAAATGCTGCAATTTTATGTCTTCCTAATCTTTATTTATGGATGGTTCTATCCCTTCCATTGTTTTATCTGTTCCTACTCTTATTGTTTTCCATAGTTTCAAATTTGAATTCACAGTGTTCTAACTTAAATAATGAATAAATTTGTCTTCCTAATCATACTATCAAGAGGATGTTGTGCAAACATAAGCACATAGTTGAGCCCAACATTGTGTAATAGTTGAGTTGTTAAGACTTGAATCTATGTCATGGTTAACAATTTTACAAATAAATATATAAAGGACTAAAATTCGAAGATAAGAAATTTCATCCACCAACAACTATTTATGGTAGAAAATTATGTCAATATAATTGATCGTTACAAGTTGCAAAAACATCTGTAATGAAAAATTTTATCTTTATGTTCTAGATCTAGAAACCAAGCTGTTTCCCACCTAAGGCGACAAATCATAGATGAATGGACAGACTAACCAGCTTGACGATGTGGTAGGAGATGTTGACAAAGCAGTAGTTGGTGTAGAAGAACAGAATTGATTTAACGTGGATTGTTGTATTACTGAGCTTTGATGGCAGATTATATAGAATACAATATTTAGAGAGCAAGAAGCCTCTCCTAGAGATAAGGTATGTATCTGGAATTACAATCTCATAAAGAGATAAGACATGTATCTGATATTACAATCAATCATAAACTACTATATCTAAAGATATTTCAATATACTCTAACAGTTGGAATAGTCCACACATGACGCAACAATAGATCTCCCATAGCAAGACGTTGTGCTTTTGGATTTGGGTCATACGGCTTGCCTTGGAGCACCTCCAGTGGCATGTACTCAAGTGTGTCGTTCGTGTCCTCATCCTGCAACTCCCCACGAGCCATGCCAAAGTCGGTGATCTTGAGTGTCTTCTTCCTATCCAGCAACACGTTCTCCGCCTTCACATCGCCTTGTCCTCCCCCGATAACCAACTCTGTTAACTGGTCACAAATTTTTGTTTTGTTATCTGGTTGACCGATAATAACAGTGATGAGAATAGATTCGTCTATTGACAAATTCTCATCACCCTAGAAGCATGTTGCCAACTGGTTGTTCATCTGTAATAATGTATGCGATAGTCACATGAAAATGATATGAGTACCCTCATTGTAAACAAAAAATTAGGATCATATACTTTTATAAATCTTACAAAGGGGTAACCATGGTACTAACAACTTTTAACTAAAAACAGATGTGGGTAGATTCATTGTAAGAAATAGTAGTATACAATGGTACTATATATTATATGATATGAGTAGATTAATTCATTGTAGAAAAAAAACTATAATCTTATACTTTTATAATTTTTTACAAGGGGATGACTATGGTACTAACAATTTCTAACTAAAATTTTTTCTCAAGTTTTTCCTCGTCTAATACTTTTTCCACTTCTCCTGCTTACATTAGTAAAAGTAGTAACGGTGGAAAAAATGTATGAAGTGCGTAAAATAAAAATACATGAGATATAGCCACTACTATTTTACAATTGTATCATGAAAAATAATAGTCAAAATTGCATCTTAGATATCGTAAACAATCAAAACCTTCAAATGTTTTTACCGGAGGGAGTACCACTTTTGTTAAGTACTTCAAAAATTGATGTCTAGCGTAATATTAGGTGTCTTTTTTACTAGAAAACTCAAATATGGAGGTGTTAGATTAAGATCGTGTGGATCTCCTCAGACCTCAACTCCATCTTCCATGTATTATAATTCTCCCCTCCGACCCCTTACCGTACTTCAAATCCGCCGCCACACCAACTCGCATTCCCATCGTGCCGTTGGCACTAACAATGTCCTCGGCGGAAGTCCCCCTCAACTCGTAATCCTCTCCCACCAGCCACCACCACACCAATCCACATTCTCACCACCTCGCCGACACCATCAAAGGTCCTCCGTAAAACTCCCGGTCATCTCCTTGTCCTCCACCGATAACCAACTCTATTGCTTACGCGACATCATCTTGATAGTATGATCAGGAAGACATACTTATTCATTATTTAAGTCAGAACATTCTCAAATCAAATTTGGAACAAAGGAAATAATAAGATTAGGAAGGGATAAAACAATGGCATAAATATAACCATATCTAAAATAAGATAAAGAAGACATAAAATTATAGCATTTATGTGTTATTTAAGTTAGAAGAATATCAAAACAATATTGAAACAGTGGAAGAGATAGAACAAGAAATGGCGTGTTTCGTGTATCAGGCAAATTATAGTATATAATGTTGATTTTTTATTGAATAACTTATATATTTATTCACAAAGTTCTTACTAACTTACTAGATTATACTTACATTTAATATTAGAGCTTTTGCTCAGCATTTAGCATCACAAAATTGTTTTGTATCATTTGATTTATATTTTTTGTAGAGACCATGTGGTGTGGCCTTACACCTGGTGATGAACGATTGATATCGTTGTCAAAGAGTTTGGGGAGCTAGTTCTTTGTTTTGCAAAAGATGACCTCCATTCAGGAGATAGGTGGTCTGATCGGCCTTCAGGGTGGTCTGATTGGCAGTCAGACCGGCGGTGCAGGCTTAGGGTAAATGGATACTAAACACTTGTGTAGGATTGTTTGGGAGTGTGTTTGCACTATGTGCAATTGAAAATGAAAACTGGACCTAAAACTAGATAGAGTTTAACTGAAAAGTCTAAAGAGGGTGTTTTCTGTTGAAGCAAAGCGGCCAGACCAGCATACACCATGGCGGTCAGACTGGTACCCTATTATCGGAGGGTGTGGTCAGACTGGCTGGCACAGTCAGATTGGCCGATGGTTGATGGTCAGACTGGCCTGGTGGCAGCGGTCAAACCGGTTGTGACGTTTCAGTGCACAATGAGATGTGCTGAAATTTGGGAATTGTTCGAGGGCTATGGTATTGTTGCATATGTGTTGTATTATACATTTAGGGACTAATGTGGGTCGAATTGTGAAGAACTTGTACCCAAAAATAGTTACTTGGTTTATTATTGTGTAGGTGGTTTGTGTTGGAGATATGCCCTAGAGGCAATCATATTGATGATGATATTTCATTGTATCCATGATTTAATAAATGTTCATTGAATATTGCCTTTGTGTTGATTAACAAGTATGTGACTTGTTTGTGAAACTCTTTACTTGTATGGTTATTCTAAAGTTGTCCCTAGTCGGAGTTCATGTGAGGACACACGTGAATGGTGGATTAGCACATGTATCGGTTGATGACCATGTTTCACAGGTCATAGACATGGAGATATCAAACCAATAATGTGGACATATGTTTAGAACATGGGGTTGGACCGACCCAACATGAGATATAGTAATTATTCTTATGGTTCTCTCTACACAATGTGTACGCCTTGTCCTTAGACCTGAGATTGTCGCATGTACTTGAGATGTGAATCGATCTACTTAGGGGCTATCAAACGCTACTCGTGGCGGTAGTTATAAAGGTAGCTTTCGGGTTTGTCATGAAGCATCTTTGCGAGGCATGGTCGGTCGAGATGGGATTTGCCTCTCTACCGAGAGAGATATCTCTGGGCCTCGAGTGATCGGATCCGAAATGCATGACCATGCTACTTAAGGTTAAGAGTTAACCTAGTAAGGGATTAGGATCACGGGATCGAGAAAGAGTGGTCGACTTGGAGCTCGACCAGAATATCATGAGGCAAAGGGATTGGCATGTACATAACGTTGTGATGGTTCGTCCGATATGATCTTTACGTATGTTTAGGAGTTGACACGTCTTGCTAGAGGCGCTACCAACTATTGACCAAGTATGTGTACTCGCGTCATGTCTAAACATATGTGAACCATAGGGTCACACACTTAAGAAATTTGAAGCCTAATTCGGATTGGATCCGAATTAGATCGGGCATTGAGTCCTAATGGGCCTCTATTCGTAGAAGCCCATTATAAGGACGTCTATAAAAGGAGGGAGGCGGTGTTGGTTGAGGATGAGTTTTTGTGACATCCTCAAACCACGCCGCCACCCTCCCACGCCCTAGTCGCTCGCACGGATCTAGTAGTCCGGCGTGCGTCGCTTCCTCCCGTACGTGTGGATACCTTTGGAGGCGCTGCATCTGTGGCGTTGGGACGAACCGCAAGAAATGAGCTGTACGTGGGATGCCGCGATGCGGACGAGGAAGTAGTACGACTACTCTACCCCGATGTACTGCATCAACTGAGTACGACTACACTGCCCCGACGTGCTGCATCAACTTCCGCACCTGCGCATCTCGTGGTAAGACCGTGATCTATAACTGCAGTGATCTTGGTTTACGGGTAGAATTTTTTTAATTTGCGCTAGTGTAGCCTACCCGTTTCCCTACAGTTTGGAGTCAACTATAGTCAATGGTGAGGAGGACCGGGACTTGGTTAGGAGAACCAAGGTTTAAAACGGTCATGGATGTCGGATGAGATGGTTAGACTCAAGCAAGGTACAAGATGGGCAAGAACCATAGAAGACAAAGTTTGAGGAAAGACCTTTTGAGGTAAAGAGACGCTTCTGGGTGTGAAGCAAGAAGGTATGTGTTCTCGACGCATCAATTATGTCAATTGATGATTTTCTATGTTATGCGGTGCTACATGACGGTTTGCTTATTGGTGTTGGTTGTAGGACTCTGGAGCTACGTCATGGTGAGGAAGACAAGACCGGGACTAAGCTAGGAAAGCTTAGGTCCAGAGCGATCAAGGGATCGAGACTAAGCTAGGGGAGCTAAGGTCTAGAACGATCAAGGTGATGTCGGAAGATAACCGCAGCTTGCGGAGTGGTGGACGTGACAGGCAACAACAAGGTGGACTGATACTAAGCTCAGGAAGGAGTTGAGGTCTAGAACGGTCAGAGAAGTCGTGGGCGATCATGGTGCTTGGTAAGGCATGCGGTGCGTGTGAGACCCCGGTTTATTAAGCTTGTAATACTTAACCTTCCACTGGCTCTAGTATCACAAACAGAATAACCCGTGCCTCGATGGACATGTGCTTCCCAGAAATTGCAACACACATACATCATACAAAAGTATGCATCATTTCCATACAACATAATATAACAAGTCTATCCAAAGACATACATAATATAAGTTATTACAGAACAGCCGACCGACCAAATGACAAAAGTATTAAATATCAGCGGAAGCAAAAGGTTGCCATAAGATGGCTTAAACCAAAAGACTACCAGTAGCCACATAACACCACAGGGCAACCGATCGGGCCGCCAAACTAATCGCCCCACACACTGCCACAGCACAACTCACAGAAGTGAGGCCTTTCGGGCTCACCTTCTTCCTCTGCACACAATAAGCAATGCAGATGAGTACAAAAATGTACTCACAAGACTTACGAGTAACAAACCTATACATAGCTACATGAAAACTGTAACAAAGGAAGGTTGGTTATATGGTTATTTGGACGCATAAAGCAAGTTTCATTTGCAATAATATAATAGATTGAAAGCAATTTGACAATTCGGTTTTTAAGCATTGAAATAACAGCGAGTAACAATAATTATCAAGTAATCACCTAGAAGTGACTAACCCAATAGCCACCACACATAGCATGAATCCCTGATTCATACCACCCATCAAGTTTTAATTTAAAACGTTGTAGTCTAACTCTTGAAAAGCTTACCCAAGCGTGTCCATAACCTAGGACGAGGCTATTCGAATAGTTTTAAACCTTGCAGGGGTGTACTAATGTACCCACACTTCAGACCGCCTTTAAGCCATATGATTTAGCACACTTCCAAAGGTATGCCGGCACGGCTAAGTCCTACGAGACATTTCCAATATTGTGAATCAACTATGAGCCGCTCGTATGGATAGAAATCCATACGCTTACATTGTAAAGCCAAAAAGACAACTACCCCACGGGGTAAAGCTCTTTGGACAACTACAATGCTCCCACACACAACCATCTCATTTTACCACAACGCAACACACACACGCCCTCCTGCGACTCGTAGACAACACACGCTAAAGTACTAAGTCAAGAGAGGTCCCATTCCCTCTAGTGTGGTTAGCACGCACAAAATGCCTGGATAGCAGGTACTCACAAGATGTTCGGTTCTTAATTGACTCGGGCACCATTCCAATCACACCCAAAAGATCACACCATCTTACCGTTGTGCCCAAGTCCAAATTATTTTTATTTTCAGTTTTAGTTTTGCAATTTGAACATAGCACAGAGCTGAAATATAGAGATCATAATAAATTTGTGTGATCCCATTTCTACCGATAGCTAAACATGGCTAAGCAACAAACTCGTAAACTACTAAGTGACAAGGATTCATCCAACGAACCCAAAATCACAGCAAGATAAACCTAGGCTCAGTAGTAGAGGATAAACATTTGCCTACTGATAATGCATCTACTAGGTGAACTATCGACAATAGTTAAAACAACATAGCAATGCATACGTAGAATTTGCAAACAATATATTAGAATTTGAAAATAGTAGGAACAACATGATCAAATGATGCTACATCTGCTTGCCTTGTTGGAGTGCAGGATCTTATGGCTGTGGCTCAGATTCAATGTCAATATTATCTTCGGAACCTAACGCGAAAAGGCGATAAACTCAATAAGAACGAAGAACACCATATAACTCCAACAGCAAAAGACATCCAAATCTTATGAAATTTATACAGCAGCTAGGGGATGATTTTAGACAATTTTAGGAACAAGAATCATGCAATATGGATTTAGCATGCAAAAGTTATAGCCAAAATACACTCTCTCAGCCTATAAAATCAACTAAATTAATTACTAGTACTGTTCATGGCAAAAAATTTTAGAATGATCTAAGGTCTGAAATTTTTATAGTAGGTAGATTATGACATCCTAATGACAGCAAAGTTAAGTTTACTAAATTTGAAGTTATAAAGATTTACTTATGATTTTTCTAAGTTGTAAACCTAGCACATGTTACTTTATAGAAATAAAACTATGCTCAAAACCTATTTTGAATTAAAGTACACTAACAGAGGAATTTAACCAAATTTATTTTGCACAAGTTGGAATTATACAGAAAAAGATATGCATTTTACAAGGTCTAAATTCATTTTCTGGAATATTCTTAAAATGACTAATATCAAGTTATTAGTGCTTGCAAAACTCTCTGCTACCGAAACTTATCTAAAAGCATTTTTAGATTAAATTTCAGTTGAACATCAATTTATCCCAACTGGAATCAATTAAAAAGGCATTGAAACAATTTAGTTATACATTTTCTAAGCTTTCCTAGAATTACAAGAACTTTAAACAATGGCAGAAATGAATTAATACAACATATGACATTTTCTGCTGTAAAAATAAGTCTAAAAGAATTTTTAAATTAAACTATAGTGAAACATGAATTTAATGTTGTTGGAAACATCTAAAAAGGATTTAAAATGAATTAGTTATGAGTTTCTAAAGTTTTAATACAATTCTCAGTTGATAATAAAATGCTTACTTAAATATAACCAACCTAACGAAATAAGCAGCGTGGGCGCTCGTGGGCGTTGATCACGAAATCCAACGGGCCACGCGACGGAGAAACGGCGCGCGTCGCGCGATTCAAAAGAGCCCGCGTTGGATCTAGATCCAACGGCTCACGTGGATGGAAACATTCGGACCGAGCGAATGCCTCGACCACCCATAGTTGTAGATCTCAAGATGAACGGCTCAGAGCGCACCTCCCTTCGGGGAGTCCGAATGCACTCGCGATCGCAGCCGCAGATTGAGCGATGGACGATCCAGAACGATTAGAAAACCGGACGGTCCGAACGTTTCTCTAGATCTGGGTCGTTGATCACAAGATCGACGACCCACGATCATCAAAACGCTACGCACGCCCCCCGAGAGATTAAGTACGCCGGGAGGGGTTTAATGAGAGGGCCCACAAGTCAGTGAGACAATGTAAAGTCCCAAAATTTGGCTTTTCAAAAATCTTTTGAGTAGTTTTGGTCCATGGAAAATTTCACCAATTTTATTTGAATTAATAAAGCTTAATTGAGAATTTTCTAAATTAAAAATATTTAATTTGACTAATATAAACATTAATTAAATAAAAATTTGTGTTATTTGGCTTCCTTGTCCTTCAAGGAATTTTTGGGTATTTTCTGAGATTTTTTCGGATTTATTTGCTATTTATTTGGTCTCCTTGATTTTTGGGATTTCTTTTAATTCCGAAAATCCAGATTTTCTCTCTCCTGCCGATGCTACAGTAATTCGCGCGGCACTGTTCATCTTCAATCTCCAGAACCGAACGCAGCAGAGAGTTCGTATCGTGCCCGTTTCAAACTGAAAAATTCAAACTTACATATCTTCCTCCACGGTGCATATAAATGCGAGCCGTTTGCGCTCACGCGTCCGTGTTGATCCCCTCTTCCAATCCCCTGAATTGGTTTCCTCCAAACCGATCTAATTTCGTCGCAATCTCCAAAAAACCGAGCTCCAACCAAAGGTTTTCTCCGGCGAACTACGGCTTCATCCGACGTCCCCCGGTCGAACCGTCTGCGGCGTTGGCTTCGCGTCGTCGCGTTCTACGTCATGGTTCCTTCCTCTTCGCCAGAAGATCACCGGAGCACCGTCGGCCATGTCAAGCCCTAAAGCCGAAACGTGTTCATCGCGTTCCTCGCTACCTCGGTGAGTTTTTCCAAAATCCGACCGCGTCATCTTGTGCCCCTCGTCAATACCTATTTTTCCCCTCTTGTAGATTCAAGTTTCATCCACCGTGCGCCGAGAATTTGACGTTCTCTCGCCTCTTGTTCGTCGTCCTTCTCCGGTCAATTACTCCGCAAACGTTGATCCCCTGCCTTCAACTCCACCACCGTTGAGTTCGCGTCGCCGCGTTCTACGCCGTGCTCACCTCCCTTTTCGCAGAGCATCACCGGAAGTGTTACGCGCCCGTGAGGCCGCCGTCGTCGGCGTTCTTCGCGTCGCTGCCGTCGCATGGAGCAAAATCTCGACGTTCAGACCGCGTCATCATCTCCGGCTCGTCGTTTCCTTTCCGTTTTGCCCCTTCGCCGAAGTTGGTTCGCCTCCGTTCACCATCCTCCCCTTGCATCAAAATCAGCTCTGTTCTGTTGTTTTTACTTGTTCATGTAGCTTCGTTTCTCTGTTGCTCTGTTACTACTAGTTGCTCTCTGTATCTATGATGAATGGACCCCATTTGTCATCCAACTAAATTAAGTCATTCTATCTCTCTCTTACATGTAGACCCCACTTGTCATCCACCCAATTAAACACCATAATTATTTATCTCACTTACATGCGGGTCCCGTATGTCAGTCAATCTTGGTCAACCCTATTCATGAGCTTGGTCCACCGTGGTCTAGCATATCTCCGTGGACTGGTCCATAGACCAGATGGCCCACATGTCAATCCATAATCCTATTTTCGGGAATTAATTTAATTCTTGAAAAGTCATTTATCTTATTGGTCCCACTTGTCACTCTCTCTACCTTATTTCTGGAATTATTTTAATTCTAGAAATTCATAAATATCAGTCGGTCCCACCTAACATACACTCATTCTTTTTCTAATATTTTCGGAATAGAATATTCTGAGAATATTCCGTAGACCTTTTCATCATTTCATGTGAATTCCAATCTTCCAAAAGCCATATCTTCTTCATCCGAATTCCGATTGAACCCATTCAAGTTTCTAAATTCATATAAATTCAATATCTACCTTCCAGTACCATTCAATTTCAATTTGGAGTTTATTTGATTTGTCTTTTGAATTTAGTTTGTTTTGCGCTTTCTTTCTCGTTAGACGCCGAAGTCCCGGAATCGTCCAAAGGAGCTGAAGATCAAGCAAGTAGAAGATTGAAGATAAATTAAGATCATCATTGCTATAGCAAGGCAAGTCATACCTTTGATCATCTTGAACCCAGTTTTCAAATTACTTTGATTCAAATTATTGCATTTACTTTAAGTAATTATTTAAATGCTTTTGGGTTTAGCTATTAATCCAATTTGTTATATCCACTTTGTCTATTGTATGTCATAATCTTTTGTCACCCTAGATTGGTTCATATTTAGTTGGTGCTATGGTATTACCAACGTGGGTTGGTTAGTACGAGTAGATTACTTAGCCATGCAACGAGTCATCATCATCACCTGAGTTGCAATTATAAATTTGACTAAGTGACTATGGAACTTTGTGTAAAACTGTGTGCTATGTGTTATTACTTCGTGATGGCATGTGTTGCACTAAAACCAACTGGGTGGTAAAGGATTTGGAGTGAGGCAAGTGGTGGAGACTGTGTGACATAGTGGACTATGTGATGGGAATGATAATCTTTGTGACTTAGTTAGAAAATGGAAGTCTTGCCTTGGTCAATTAAGGACTTAACTTTGTGCGCTATTGAACTGGGCCTTACAGTACGACCACATGCCTGGTATGGGACGGGTCTAACTTAGTAAGTTATGGAGTCTTGACATTGATGTTCAGGTGGATAGGTTAAGCTTTGTGATATGGGTACTATGTGAATAAGAATGTCAATGTCGAGATGAAGTTTCTGAACCGTTTTGTTATGATCAGTGCGGCCACACTGGTTATATCGTGTGGGTAAAGTGTACAACCTCTGCAGAGTGTTAAACAATCTATTCGAATAGCGGCGTCGCGGTCATGGACAATGCTCGGGATTTCACACGAGGGTAGTTTTCATAAAACTATTGGGAAGGGACATTGTGTGATTTAAGTCATATGGTGTGTGAAAGAAATTGATTAGGTGTGTGTCTTTGTGAAAACAAGCATTAAATTAATATTGTCTATTTGTTTTGAATTATGCTTTCAATCTATTATTTGTATTCAATTGCAAATGTTGCATTTCGCAAAATAACCACGAAGTCATTTCCTTTGGAATAAGTGCGCATCTATACATTGCATTCGTGGTATGACTTGCGAGTGCGGTTGTGTACTCACGCTTGTTGTAAAACTTGCGCCCAAACCTACTGAGTGAAAGAATCGTCGGTCAACAAGGTCTACTTCAAGGATCGAGAAGAACTAGGTCGCGCACTTGGTAGATTGCTGTGGGCATATGGATGGGCTTCACGAGTTATTCCGTTTAGTTCATTGCGACTTCATTGAGCTATTAAGCCTTCGAGGCATTAATTGTAGATTTGACCTTAAGGTCTTTACTCGATATTTATTGTTATTTGCCTATTTATTAGTCATCTTTGTATATGGAAATGATATTTCATCGATGTTGCCACTGTGTGCACTAGCGTGATCCTGGACTAGTGCAGTATACACAGAGGGTCCAGAATTGTAATTTTGGGTCCCGACAGACAATGAACCAGATTAAGACACACTGATCATCTCTAATGATTAACAATAATTAGATCATTAATTATGTCTTAACGACGACGACACAGAGGGAGTCTCATCCGGCAAAAACCAGAGCGAAAAGAATGGCTCGCCGCCGGCGGCTCCGGCCACGGGGATGCAACCTAAAGACTAAAATGGATTCGCAATAGCCTTGTGATCCCGATGGTGGTAATCTCGCCGGCGGCGAAGGTCTAGAACGCCGGCTAGACGGAAAATAGCGACGGTGACCAACTCGGCTAAAAGCGAAAATGCAAGAAAAGCTTCGCAGCAGTCCAGAGAAGCGAGTGCCACGGCTTCTAGGGACTAATAAGAAGCTACTTTGACCGAGATGAGCTTCAAAGATGGCCGGAGAGCCTTGACAGAGAAAGAACCTACCGGAGTTGAAGAAGATGACACGAACAAGACAACCTGAGCGAAATGAACACCACTGGGTGGTCATAATAGCTACAAAATAGCCCATAGAAACTTCATGAGAAATTAATTGGGAAATGGAGCACTCATCGGAGCTGAGGAAGAAAAGGGATGGTTTCGGCCGAATTTGAACAAACCCCAAATTTGTCAAATCCTGTGAATGAAACCCAAAATTAAGTAAGGGGAAATGATCAGGGCATTAAGGAGTTGAAAATGGTACAAGAATATTTGAAGAAGAACCACTGGAGCTTCATGATCCTCAGATGAGCTCCACGGGTCAACAATGGTGAGTTGGTGTTTTTGGTGTATTAAGCTCCAAAAATGAAGAAAGGGCTTAGGATGGTGTAAAGGAACACCAAGAAGGAGTTTTGGGACCTTTATAATGTTTGGAAAATTAGGGTTTGGCAAAAGGAGCCTCTTGGGTAAGCTAAGTCCATGACACCAACATGGACCGAAAAGCAAAATGATGGATATGTAGGAGTAGGGTATGCCTCTCGGCCGAAAGCACCTGCAAGCACTTAATGCCGACCAGGGAGACGTTACCAGAGGAACATGATTTGACAGCGCCATGCCTCTCTCTGTTCACGCACAGCGGGAGGTTGAAGATGACCAGAGAAAAAAGCAAGAACGTTGTGAGTCGTTGGATTTAGAAATGGACGGCTCATATCTCTCGAAGCTCCTGAGGTTTAAACACAACGGAGGATATTGTAAGCGTTGGATTTTAATCCAACGGCTCAGATCAAACAAAACAATCGGAAGTCCGAACGTTTCTGGCTACGCGGACGGTCCGATTTTAATCCAACGGCTGGGGTTCGCCCAAAGCTCTGGAGGTTAGAATCAACAGAGAGGATAGCGAACCCTTGGATCAGAAATGAACGGCCACGATGAGATATTGCATTCGGACGTCCGAATGTTCACGCGAACCTGGGCTGATCGATAGGGATCCAACGGCTGAGATTGAAAGCGCTTTTAAGCGGGTGAGTGCGATTAGTTGACTGGACCAAGTCACGTGGCTTGAGCCCGAGTCTGACTCGAACCCAACGTATAGTGAAAACAGGTTTTGGGTTTTAAATTGAGCTGGGACTTTGGGGATTTATTTGAGATAGCAAAACAACTCCAAAAATCAGATATTAACCTTGTGTAAAATTTTGAGAGGTTTTTATGCAGTGCATTATTCTCCAAAAATTATGCAAGGCTCTGGTTTAAGGTTTGACTGCCCTCTAAAAATATGCAAACAATTTCTAAAAAATGTGAAATTTTTCAGAGAGGTCACATGCCATCCCAGGAACTTAAGAAAAAAATTTCCAAAGGATGATCACAAGATTTGAGATGAATGTTTTTTGGAAGACAAGGTTTTGGATCAAAAGACTTGTGACTTTGTATTTCCATAATTCTTGTACAGGAATTGTTTAGAATATACATGAAATACATGATGTAAGAAAAAAATTTAATTTCTACTTATTTTCTTACATTTGAAACACAAGTCCAAAATTAGGATATTACAGTGCGCTAAGTGACTTGGGCCCGTTTGCAAGCGAGGATGGTTCGGCGGATCCAGACACGTGAGAGGCTTGGCGGGAAGTCATTGGGCTACATGGATGATGGCGAAGCATGAGTGGTGCTTCGATGTGAAAGAATTGGGAAAGGTCGGTAGAGGGGCATTTTGGTAAATTGCCTAATACTAGAAAAATGGTGGTGTACGAAACAACGGTGGTGGTCTAAGTGGATTAGGTTAAGGATACTCCATGGAGGGCAAGACATGATGGATTTAGCCTAATGGAGCTAAAGATGAAGACTACGCTTTGAGAAGCGTGTGTGAGTGAGAGACTCGTTTGTGCCTAGGCTTAACGGGTGTCTGTTAGAGTTTCTCTCTTAGTCCTTGCTTCCACTATATAAGGTTTGGTGCTGGATTGCAACAACTAAGCCTTGAAATCCTAATTTAGAAAATTTGGGGAAAGTGGAAAGAAGATAATTCTAGGGTATGAGAGATGTATTGGGAGAGATGAGAGCACTTGTGTGTGCTTCCCTGATGTCTTTGTCCTCTCAAGGGAGTGAGTGGCTGTAAACATTCATCTCCAAGTAGAAAACAAATATCTAAATTCATCCAAATCTTCCTCTCATAGGCTCAAGTATTGATTTCTTGATTTTGCTTGGTTTTTTGTGTTCCTTCCTCCCCTCTTAATCTTGCTTGGTACCTAAGACATGTAAGTGATGAAGATATCTCTTGGAAACCAGATCCCATACATCTAGGCACTTTCTATTGCAAGTTCTTCAGTTTGCTCGATTTTGGTGGAAGAAATGGTGATTATGGGGGTTTTGCTCTTGAGGGCTTTTGGCTTGACTCTTGTTGTGATTGAGGGTGCTAGGATGTGTGGGAAACCATCCTTAGCCATCTTGGATTGATTCGTCTCACGAACTCCTCTCAATCATCGTTTTTGTATTTAGCCCGATTTTGGTGCAACTTTCCTTCAGATAGAAAAGTTCAAAGCTTTGGAAAGTTTTGCTTCGATATCTTCCAGGATCAGGTTCACAATATCTTAGGCAAGGTGTATGCAAAGTTTCAACTAATTTAGAGTTGTGGATTGAAAGTTACATCGATTCTTGGATTTGAAATCGTGATGATTTTCAGCTGTCCCGAGGGAAAGGTTAGACCGCCCAACAGGAGCGGTTAGACTGCCCAAGAGAGGTAAGACCACCCACTAGTTGGAAGTCAGACCGCCCAGAAAAGTTTTGGCTCATTTTGTTCGTTTTCTTAGAGATTTCATTGTGAGGGTTTAGGATCGGATCTTCATAGCTCCGCATAGCTCTTGGAGTGAAAGAACCTTGAACTCCTTAAGGCAAAAGATTTTTGAAAAGCACGTTGCTTGTGTGGCACCTATTCAACCCCCCTTCTAGTCGCCTCCTCGGCCCAACATTTTTCTAGTTATTCTTTAGACACTTCCTTTACATTGTAAGCCTGTCTATTGCACAAGTTCATTTTTTTTTGTCAATTTCAGTTACCAACGTTTGCTTCTTAGTAATCTATGAACAATTCACTTGCATTGAAACAATAAATCCACCCCTAGAGGCATGGCCCCCAGGTACGATGTATTAATGACCCTCAGTGCGGAAGAGCTCTTGCCTTGTACGATGTACCAGTGACCCTGGGTGAGGCGAAGCTCTGGCCTTGGTACGGTACTCCGTACTGGTCAAGGTTCAGCTGAGCGAAGACCAAGGGTGGGCGCCCTGGATGGTACACTCCAAATCCTGATGCCATGTACTCTTCCCTGACAGTTGCTAGGATGGCCGCCTCCTCATCGGTTGATTCACCGCCACCCACACTAACTGAAGGCTGCAAGATGGAATGATGTTAGGCGAAATCAATAATCAGGACCTAAGCTAAACATCATGTACCTCCCAATGTGCAGTGTGGATGATCGACGGGAGCACATGGACGGCCGCCAGCCTGAGTAGGCCATGCAGACTTTGATCGCAGAAGTGATGCATCCGTACGGACGTGTGGCTGGAAGATGGTATGATGTTAGCACAACCCGAGGCATAATAAATAATCAGAACGTAAATTGAACATAACTTACCTCCCAAATCTGTAGTGTGGATGATCGACAGGAGCGCTAAGACACCCAACAGTCTCACTAGTCCGTGCTGACCTAGTAGGTGTGCACGGTCAGGCCACTCGGTGCGCAGCCTAACGGACGTCGTATCTCGTTCGACCATAGCTTATGTTCTTGATTATTTAGTTGGACTCTGCCAAGATGGACTTGAGAGTACTAAAAGCCCTGGAACAGTGTGATCTGGGCTGCGGATGGTGGAATCCGATATGTGTGAAATCCGCTGGATCCGATCGAACTGACGTGACATACAATAGTTGTTCAGTACCAAATAGTAAAAATATCATGAATGAAGCGAGCATAAGTTGTAAATGTTTTACAGTGTCGTCACACCGCGAAGCGATGTGTCGATCAAATGAGTGACGAAGCCTCTCCCCATGTGCGACCTGCTTTGGACACTTTGGCGAAGGACGGGTGAGTCTGGTGCGCGAGTGTGGTACGTACAACTCGATGTACTCACGGTAAGTCCGAACATCGTACGATCGCTGCTCCTGCAAAGCCTCAATGTGGACCATCTCCGTCCAAGACATAGTTTATTGATGCTGGACTACCTGCCAGTTCTCATAATATCAGCCCGTCCTTGATTGCCTACATTCGAGATGGATTTATGTGAGAAGAGTGGATATAGGTATGAACCGTAAACATTACTCGGATGAAGTTGCACTCACAAGTCGACAGCTTGCTCAAGCATCCTCCCGTCGGAAGGGGGCACAACCTGGTAAAGATCGAATTATCGCATTAAACGTTGCAATGCATAAGGCTCCTGATACGGGGGATGCCCGATCTTCACGGCGTAGGATCGATGATAACTTTGGATCCGTGCAACCTGACGAACCGATGGCGCCAACCACTGTCAAAACAGTAACCTGCGACAAAAAAATTCGCCCAACCACACGCTCGTGATCCCGTCTACCTGATCACACCAAGTAAACGTGTCGCTGCTCCTGCAAAACACAAGGAATCACAAGAACGACAGAACGGCACAACAGATTGGAACTCCCAATTCCAGTGGGGGCAATATTGCTCAAACCCTAGAATCAAGAATATATTAAAATCTGGAAAAAATATGTCGTTCCCCTTACATGGAGGCGCAGCCGAGGCTTTAATAGCCGGCCGAACCGTGCGCACAAAAAGTCTAGCCGAACACACAAGAAAACGGACTCCAAATTCTATTTGGTTCGGTTGATGCAGCCCACACGCTTTGGTGCTTAATTAATTGGTTCGGTATAAGCATGTAGGCCCACACGGTTTTTGGCAGCTTTATTAAACAAAAACTAGAAACCATGATTTGTTTATTCTTTTGCTCCATGCACCATGACGTGAAATAACATGCACCATGATTTGTTTATTCCTTTGCTCCATGCACCATGATTTCTTTATTCCTTTTCAAATCATGCAGCATGCACCCATCTTGATGTCTTCATGCAATCCAACTCTACTCAGCCTTCCAAGCTCCTTTACTAGTTAATTGTAATTGCTTTGCTTTGCGCCACATTACTTTTTCTTCACGTACAAACCTGAGAACAATTAAAATACTAGCATTAGGTAGTAACCAGTTCTCATGTGAATAAAACCCAAATTCAACTAGGAGCGAATTCACCTGTTGATTAATCTTTTTAGCTCGTGCTCGTGTAATCGGTCCAATTGGCGAGATATCCTCATCATCCCCCCCCCTCTTGAAAAGGAGTCGTCCTTGACTCTGATTCTTCCGGCCCAAAGAACGGTGACAAATCAGCAACATTAAATGTAGAACTCACAGCATAATTATCACCCGGAAGCTCTATCTTATATGCATTGTCATTGATCTTCTCAAGTACTCTGAATGGACAATCTCCTCGAGGCATCAACTTGGACTTACGCTTGTCCGGAAAGCGTTCTTTGCTTAGATGCACCCAAACTAAATCACCATGTTCAAATAGCATCTTCTTTCTTGACTTGTTCGCCTTTTCAGCATAGTAATGTGTCTTCTTTTCAATTTCTTCTTTAGTCTTGACATGAATTTGCTTCACATATTCAGCACGCTTTGACGCCTCCATATTAGTATGTTCATGTACCGGAAGTGGCAGCAAATCAAGTGGCGTAATTGGTTTAAAACCATACACCACCTCGAACGGGCACAATTGAGTAGTCGAATGTACCGCCCTATTGTACGCGAACTCCACATGCGGCAAACAATCTTCCCACTCTTTTAGATTCTTCTTGATCATCGTTCGTAGTAGCATTGAAAGTGTTCTATTCACCACCTCCGTTTGTCCATCCGTTTGTGGGTGACAAGTTGTAGAGAATAACAACTTTGTCCCAAGCTTGCCCCACAAAGTCTTCCAAAAGTAGCTCATGAACTTGACGTCACGATCTGAAACAATCGTCTTTGGCATGCCATGCAATCTTACAATTTCCCTGAAAAACAAGTCAGCTACATGCGACGCATCATCGCTTTTGTGACAGGGAATAAAATGTGCCATTTTAGAGAACCTATCCACAACTACAAAAACTGAATCACTCCCCCTCTTAGTCCTAGGCAATCCTAAAACAAAATCCATACTAATATCCTCCCAAGGTACACTAGGAACAGGAAGTGGGGTATATAAACCATGTGGATTAAGTTTAGATTTCGCTTTGTGGCATGTCACACATCGCTGTACAAACCTTTCGACATCACGCCTCATTTTAGGCCAATAAAAGTGATCGCTCAGCATCATGAAGGTCTTTTCTCTCCCAAAGTGTCCCATCAATCCACCTGCATGAGATTCCTGCAGTAAAAGCAAACGCACAGACGAATCTGGAACACATAATTTGTTAGCACGAAATAAGAACCCATCATGAACATGAAACTTGTCCCATCCTTTTCCATCTTTGCATTTAGAATATGGTTCTGAAAATTCATGGTTAGAAGCACATAAATCTTTCAAACTCTCTAATCCGGGTACCTTTACTTCCAAGTGAATTAAAAGCACATGTTTTCTAGATAAAGCGTCAGCTACCACATTCTCTTTTCCTTTCTTGTACTTAACAACATATGGGAAAGTTTTAATGAATTCTACCCACTTAGCATGTCTACGGTTCAGTTTAGCTTGGTTTTTAAAATATTTTAAAGCTTCATGATCAGAGTGGATAACAAATTCTCTAGGCCAAAGATAATGTTGCCAAGTTTCGAGCACACGTACTAAAGCATACAATTCTTTATCATACACAGGATAATTCAATTGAGCACCTCCTAGTTTCTCACTAAAGTAAGCTACGGGTTTCCCTTCTTGCATCAAAACACCACCAATACCTATTCCACTAGCATCACACTCAATCTCAAAAGTCCTAGTAAAATTAGGCAAAACAAGCAATGGTGCTTCAATTAAACGTTTCTTTAGCTCTTGAAAGGCTTTTTCTTGTGATGCACCCCATTCAAACACAACACCCTTTTTAGTTAACTCATTTAATGGGGCAGCAATGGTACTGAAATCTTTAACAAAACGGCGATAAAAACTAGCAAGACCATGAAAGCTTCTGATTTGACTAACATTCACGTGGGTAGGCCAATTCTTAATTGCTTGATTTTAGATTCATCTACCTCAATACCTTGTCGAAACAACATAACCTAAGAACACCACTTTATCGGTACAAAAGTGCATTTATCAAGATTAGCATACGATTTCTCATTCCTAAGCACTTCTAGCACTTGTCTAGTATGATCAATGTGTTCATCCATCGTTTGCTATAGATCAAAATATCATCAAAGTATACCACAACAAATTTACCAATGAATGTTCTTAAAACATGATTCATCAATCGCATGAATGTACTAGGTGCATTAGATAATCCAAAAGGCATAACTAACCACTCATACAATCCAAATTTAGTCTTAAAAGCGGTCTTCCATTCATCACCAAGTTTCATCCTAATTTGATGGTATCCACTCCTCAAATCAATTTTAGAGAATATAACAGCACCACTAAGTTCATCTAGCATATCATCTAACCTCGGAATAGGATGACGATATCTATGATGATATTGTTAATGGCACGACAATCAACACACATTCTCCATGTACCATCTTTCTTAGGAATAAGAATTACAGGAACAGCGCAAGGACTAAGACTTTCGCGTACATACCCTTTCTCAAGTAGCCCTTGCACTTGGCGCTGAATTTCTTTGGTCTCCTCGGATTGAGTACGATATGGTGGACGATTTGGAAGTGATGCACCGGGAACTAGATCAATTTGATGCTCTATTCCGCGCAATGGCGGAAGTCCCGCTGGTATCTCCTCCGGAAACACATCCTCAAATGCCTGCAAAAGAGAGGAAACACCACTAGGAAGAGAGGTTGAGTCATTAGTTGAAAGCAAAACAGTTGCATCTTTGTACACAAGTACAAAGTGCATCTTTGATGGGTTATTGCTCACATCTCTCAAATCTGATTTTGTGGCTAACATAACCAACCCTCCCTCACTCTTACTCTTTCCTCTCATATTTGGCTTGTGGCTCTCACTCACCGATGTGTGGAAATCACTCTTTTCTTTCTTTTTACTCTCATTTTCAGCAAGCTTCTTTTGCTGAAATTCAGCATGTATTTGACTAGGAGTCATTAGATTAAGCTCCTTTGTCTTTCCCCTTCCACTTAAAAGCATATCTATTAGAACGACCATCATGTTGCACACTTCTATCATATTGCCATGGCCTTCCCAACAGCAAATGACACACAGTCATAGGCACCACATCACACTCAACGGTGTCCTCATAATCACCAATCTTAAAAGTAACATGCACCACATACTGAACCTTCACATCCCCACATTCGCTAAACCATTGCACATGATATGGACGTGGATGTTTCAGCTTCTTTAAACCAAGCTTCTCACATAATTCAACACTAGCCAAGTTATGACAACTACCTCCATCAATAATGAGTTTGATTACCCTGTTGTTTACCTTGCCTTGTGTTTGAAACAAGTTAAATCGCTGCGGATGTGCATCTCCTTCTTGTGCAAGCATGCTCAAATTTTTAGTGACTACTAGTGCCTCTCCCGTTTCATAACTCAACACATCAATCTCATCATCGTCATCGGATGCATTTTCATGTCTGGGCTCAACCTCATCTTCACTTGCGGATTCAAACTCTCCATCTTCTGTCACAAGCATGACTCGGTTGTTAGGACACTCCCTAGCTATGTGCCCACGCCCCAAACACTTGAAGCATTGAATTTCTCTACTCTTTCTTTGTAGCATTAATTGAAGATGTAGGGGATGGAGCCACATTCTTCTCACTTGATGTAGGTGCTGATTTTGTAATCGAGGAAGAACGAGCATTAGTATGTGAACTAGTACTAGCTGAAGGTGTACCTCGTCCCAAACTGAAGCGTGCTTTGGTGGCATTAGATGAGGATGATGGAGCTTTCAAGTTGAAAGATCTGTCCTTGGTGCTGGTTTCATATCTTCTAGCAATCGCTTCTCGCCTTTGTAGCTTGATGCACCAAATCAACAACGATATTGTAGGGTGATATTGCACTATGCGTTTAATGTTTTTATTTAGGCCAAGCAGAAGCGCGCAAGTGTTTGCTCTTCATCTTCGTGCACATGTGCTCTAATCATAGCTTGCTCCATCTCCTTGTAGTATTCCTCCACGAGCGACCTCCCGCCTCAAATTGCGCAACTTATCAAAAGATCACGTTTATAAGTGGTAGGAACAAAACGTGCTCTTAGCTCTTGCTTCATTTCAGCCCATGATGCAATTGGAGGCTCTCCATTGTCTTCTCTTTGGTTCAACACTTGCTCCCACCAAATCAACGCATAACCATCAAACTCAAGTGATGCCATGTGTAGCTTCTTCTCTTCTGAATAATTGTGCATCCGGAATATCTTCTCTACCTTGAGCTCCCATGTGAGATATGCATCTGGATCGGAAGCGCCTTCAAATTTGGGAATATTGAACTTGAGCTTCCCAAATTTTTCCTCCACGTGTTGCTCATCATGACGACGACCTTGGCGTTGATAGTTATCATTACGGTGTAACCAAACGTCGTCGCCAAAGTCCTCAATATGGGCAGCACCGCCTCGTCCACGGCCACGGCCACGCCCACGGCCTCTCCCTTGGCCATGGTCAGCGCCCAAAACACCTCCCCCACGCCCGGGAAGGGGTGGACGAATCGCGTTGGCAGCGACTCGACCCGCTTGAGCTGCTCTAGCGAATCGTGTAGCCCTCTCCTCATCAGTCTCATCAAGCTCAATGCCTTCTTCAGGGACTCCAACTGGACCCCGCTCTTTGCGAAGCTCCTCTAGTATCTCCCTCCTCAAGACGCTCATGTTGTCATTCAACTGAGTGTTGAAATCATTTGTGAGCTTCTCAAGGTCATCTTGTGTAACATATGCATGTTCTTCTTCTTTCCCTGACATGGTTAGTGCAAACAAAGAAAAACTATATATATGGATGTGGGAGTTTTTATTTGTGGAAATCACTCTATCTCACCTTCTCTTACCGACCGAAGTTCTTATGCGTCCTTGATGGAATTGAAGAGCTGCACGCACTTTGGTGACGGTAGACAACACAAGGTGATAGATTAAGCGAATTCAATTGCACAATCACTGTTAGACAATGGCTTATTTGTGGAGTTTGGAGGGAAAAGTGTTTACCTATGCAATCTGAAATTTCTAGATATTGTAAAGCTAGGTAACAATCCAAACTAGAATTCAATGCCTAGTTGCTGATCCAAAAGATTTAAGCGAAGAAAGAAGCAACTCACACGTAAAGATGATGGAACTTAGTGCAATCAAAGGAATGAGCTAATATATAAAAATATAAGTGATGAACAACTAGCTCGTATTACACAAGTTATGGAGAGACGCTAGCTAATTGCTCAAAGATATAAAAAAATAGGGCACAAGATTGCTCAAAACAATGAACTTGCACAATCTAAAATTTTGACAATGATAGGGTGTGCTCACAAAAAGGTGATTGGCCAAGTATTTTTATTTATTTATTTATTTCTCTTCTTTTTTCTATTTTTTTACCTGACCAATCAAATTGTCACAAATGCAGCACTTAAAACCCCACTTTTGATTATAACAATTCAGATCTGCACAAAGTATAAATGAGCAGCCCTAGAGCAATATCAATAGCTAGTCTCAATAGGAGCAAAGTATTCGCAAAGGATTGAATGGGCTCACAAAAATATACGCGAAGGATTTTTTTTTAATGGGAGTGAACAGGGTAGCGATCCGGTAGCGCAGTGTTCACTATAGAATCGATCTTGTAGCATCTTTGTGGCGTGATGAACGATAATTCGCGATCATAGCAAGCAGGACACGTCACTGTGTCATACGATTGAACTCGGTTTTTTTTACTGCCTTTCTTTTATGCGACGGCGGTCAGCAGAATAGTACCTATGCGCACTGTAGCAGCGAAAAGCTATAGGCATGCGCTGTAGCAGATCGTTTTTGCTCGCGCGATTGGCGGCGGTCTGTAGCAGATCGTTTTTGCTCGCGCGATTGGCGGCGGCGCACAATTTATTTATTTATTTTTTTACCGACTAACAAATGGGAAACAAGAAATTAAAGCTACGCAAAGGAAACAAAGATCAGCGACTAAACACAATTTCTAATGGATCAAAACCTAACAAAACTCACAAGAATTAACAGATTGAAACTACGGGCTAAAGGATTTTTTTTGTGGCTTTTTGTGTATAGGATAGAAAATAAATCTAACTACGAGTAAATTGATCCTACCGTGGCAACCGATGCTCTGATACCAAGATGATACGGGGGATGCCCGATCTTCACGGCGTAGGATCGATGATAACTTTGGATCCGTGCAACCTGACGAACCGATGGCGCCAACCCTTTGTCAAAGCGGTAACTGCGACAAAAGAATTCGCCAACCACACGCTCGTGATCCCGTCTACTGATCACACCAAGTAAGCGTGTCATTGCTCTGCAAAACACAAGGAATCACAAGAGCGCGAGCGGCTGTGATTGGAACTCCCAATTCCGGTGGGGCAATATTGCTCAAACCCTAGAATCAAGAATATATTAAAATCTGGAAAAAATATGTTGTTCCCCTTACATGGAGGCGCAGCCGAGGCTTTAATAGCCGGCCGAACCGTGCGCACAAAAAGTCTAGCCGAACACACAAGAAAACGGACTCCAAATTCTATTTGGTTCGGTTGATGCAGCCCACACGCTTTGGTGCTTAATTAATTGGTTCGGTATAAGCATGTAGGCCCACACGGTTTTTGGCAGCTTGATTAAACAAAAACTAGAAACCATGATTTGTTTATTCTTTTGCTCCATGCACCATGACGTGAAATAACATGCACCATGATTTGTTTATTCCTTTGCTCCATGCACCATGATTTCTTTATTCCTTTTCAAATTGTGGGCGCCCCGGGTTATTGGAATGGTACTTAATTAAATTCATACTGTAGCACAATTATTATTGAAGGAACAGTACTGTCCCTTTATTAAAGATCATGCTAAAGATATAAATTTAACAAGTGACAATTCCAATAAACAGGATTCCCGGATATATATATATCTCGCAATGGTTCCCAGGATCAACGACCATTGCATATATATCCTTCAACAACATTGCATCAAATACATACAAGTCATACATTGATATAATTAAACATAAGTTTACATCATTCGGTTTAGTACTACAATATTAAGTGACTGGGTCACTTCAAAAGTTTAACAGCGGAAGCAACAACAAAATATTAAGGTCCACCAATGGCCTCATCCACCCGCAGGCAATTGCGTGGAGGAAAGAAGTAGCTTTACTCGTTAGCGTCACCACGATCGGCGCTAATGGTGCTTCATAAAGATAACCATCCTCACCTGCAACAATAGGTGATAGCACCTTGAGTACGGAAGGTACTCAGCAAGTCTTACACAAACTAATAAAAGAAAGTGTTGATTAGAGCCTATTCAAAGGAGTAGAATTTATATATGCATAAGGTTACAACAGGAAGGTATAAAGGTTCAGATTTGCGTAAAGCAATACATCTTAACCTAGAAAGGCTAAATTTTGATAAAGCAATTTAATAAATCAAAGATAAAGTAGAACAGTAAGTAAATGGAACAATTGTAAACAGTATAGAGCATGAATCCCTCATGCTAAACCAGAAAAACCGAAACCAGTTTTGTAAAACAAAACTTCTATACAGGTGACATCAATTCAAGTTATCGTCCATGACCGTGGACACGGCTATTCGAACAGTTTATACCCTGCAGGGGTGTACATCTTTACCCACATGACTTAGCTAGCCCGTTGCCTTCGGATGCCTCCGAATGATGACATACTTCCTTGGGTATGGCGACCGGGGAAACTAAGATTTGGTATTTTTCAACAAGCTAACACTATTGAGTTGGACCCCCCATGTGTGAACCGATCTCGCTTAAACAATGACGATAGCATCGCTAACAGGGCACACATGTTGCGTCGAATGTCGATCCAAACAATTAAATGCGAATGGGCTCACTACCCATATTAGGATGCAATCGGCACCATTAAGGTGCGTATATGCTACGGAGCACATATACGCCCTCACCCTTCTAAGAACATCGATCTTGACATACAAGCTCACATGGCATACAACAGTCATAAGACCAAAGCATCTATGCCATACAAGGTCAATACACATATTCTTACTTTCTGTTTCCAACCCAATAGTCTTAACATTTTACTTAACCAAACAGCGCCCATACACTGCATGTGGAAGTACGTGGGGGATTTGAATTGAATAATCAGAGTTCGGTCCTTAATTAACCCGGACAAGTCCATCACAAATCCCAATCTCGTGCACAAAAGCACCATCACTAGCTTCCTCTTGTCCAGATCAAGTTAAATATAAAACTCATTTCTGAAATAAGTAAACTGGACAAAGAGTTTCAAATAACAGAAGTTCATTTGTGATTTCCCATGTTTGACAAGGTATGCTTGTCAAACTCTAAAGTCTCTAGACTGCATGTCTAAGCCAAATCTAAAAATATATGTTATAATATACAGTATTGAGCTAGGGTTAAGTGTATGATTATAATTAAGGTAATCCACAATGTCACTCAGGTCATAACTAACTAATACAGTCCATTTTGGTATTTTCAGAAAAACTAGCATGCACAGCTATCACTGGATTTAGAAAATCTATTGTATAAAACTTGGGATCAATATGGTGCAAAGAGGATGCTTGCCTTGATAGTAATAAACCTCTGTTGCAGGCTCAGGTTGCTCAGAGATAGATTCAAAAATTTCAGATGAACCAGATTCTATAAGAAGCAAATAAACCCAATAAATGCCAAAATCGACAGTGAGTACAAAATGGAAGAAACATGCATGATCAATCTGGAAATGCATGATTGACAATATGCTTAAGCCATAACTACCCATAATAGTGAGAATAGCCCATATTATAACCTACTGTTTTCAAATGGCAGAAGCTAAGGCTTAGTTCAAAGTTTCAGTTTTCACATTTTGAAAAGAACAGAAACAGGACAGAGCAGCTTTCGGGTTAATCAAGAATAGACTAAGTAAAATACGTTAATTTGAAACTTAGTCTAATGTTTTAGAGTGGATAATATCCTAAGCAAGCCTAGTTTAACCCTATTTGGCGGATCACGAAACTACCAAAATTCAAAAGTTGTCGGTTAAACCGACAACAGAAGACAGAGATGATCCTCTGCTACAAAATGAAGTAGATAGTAATAAGGATCAAGAGACTAACTTATTATGCTATTAAGGTTTAGTTTAGACCTATGTAGGATGATATCTGGACAGGAGAAACCTTAGATCTTGAAAAAGACATGAAAGACCGAAAGTTATAATAACAACTTTTGGTTTGAAGCAAGTTGAAACTACGATGCTCAAAAGAATGATTCACAGAAGCTTCTAAGGTCCTTAAGATGCTCAAGATATCGAAAACTAGGGTTTTATCTTACCAGTAGAAGAAAGACACCAAAGTTTCTGAAAACTCGATGTTGATCAACAGAGAAATAAACTCAGTTTAACCTACAAAAGATGTCAAATCTTTATTACAAGGTGGAACCGGGGTTCGAATGGATAAGCAAAGGGACAAGAGCAAGAACTCCTTTGGCCAACAATGGAGGATGAACTTGATGGTCAACAATGGTAACGACAAAAAGCTAGGGTTTATATATGGATGTTGAGCTACAGGCAAGATGGAAAGGTCTAGAGTTGATGAGGTGTCCATTTAGGGCTAATTATCCCAAAAATTAGTTGCATAATCTTTGGGATAAATCCTCTCCTCTGTTCTGAGAGAGATCTGTGTGAGAGAGACAAGGAAGATGATAAGAATCATCGACATGTGGGCCCATTGCGATCCACACATGCGCTCCTCCTAAAGCCTCAAAGAATATCACCGTCCAGATTAGAAATGGCGTTTGTGATAAATAGGGAGGTTAAAAGGTTTTAATCGGTATCTGTTAATATGGACGTGCGATTTCAATCGGTCGATCGAGATTAAAAGCGAGCTCGAAGGAATCTCGGGTCTACTTTCAAATCGGGCGTTGGTTGGAATCAACGGTCAATTAAAAGAATACACGTCACCCTTTTTGAGACGATGACGGCACCGTTAGATTTGATTTCTACGGTCGAGATGGGAAAATGAACCGGATGGTCGATTGCATACACACATCGGACCCTACGATTAAAATCAACGGCCCACTAAATTTGGGCCTTAAGCTGCGCTCGGTCAAAAGGAGCGCGTGTGATTTAAATCAAAGGCCCGGATAAAGCGCGCTTTGATTTCAAAAGAAAAGCAGTGGCGGTCGGATCAAGAATGAACGGCGGAGATTAAGGGATGATCCGGAGTCGTCCGAATGCATACACCGCTCTGGACCACACGATGAAGATCTAACGGCCCAGAGGAACGCAGGCCTTAATAGCACGCGGTAAAAAGGAAAGCCGTAGGATTTGGATCTGACGGCTCTAAGAAAAACGCGCCTCTAGGTTTAAAAAGAGAAAGGCGGCGCTGTTGGATCATAAATGAACGGTGGAGATCGAGAAGGGCTCCGGAGTTGTCCGATTGCATACACTGATCTCGATCGTTAGATCAAGATCCAACGGCGGAGATCAAGTCGCACACGTGGACAGCTCGCGTAGCGTCATAGCCTCACCCGTTCGATTGAAAATCAACGGCTCACATCACGTATAGGGTTCGGGCTCGCGCCCGAGCGTGACAGAGCCGGACCAAGTTGATTGGGTTGGACCCGGACACATGGCTCGAGTCGCTACAGTGCTAGGTTTGGATTCAAACCGGTTTAGTTGACCAGAACCTATTCAAAAGCTTTAAGGTTTGACTGGGCTTTTAAAAATAACAAATAAATTTGTAAAATCATGAAATTTTTGCTGGAGGCTACTGGGATGATATATTTCCCAGATAAATTTTAAAATCACATGATCACTTTGTAAAATACATAAATATTTATTTTAGCCCGAAAATATTCATTTAAAGACAATTATTTTCCTTTAAGTCAATATAATTTCTAAAAATGCAACAAAAATTATTTTTAGTCAAGATAATTTATCTAGGCTTTAATAAAAATACTTTCCAGTCATAATACAAGTTTTATCTTGTATTTCCTTGAAAACTTTTAAATAAGTTTTTGGTCTTTGGCTAAAAAGGAAGGTTTTACTTGGTAACAGCAACTCCCAACTGGTGATTAAGAACAGTAATGCTATGAACAGTGTCCCATTATTGTTCATAATGCAGATTATTACTGTTTATAAACTTGGGGCTGTTACACAAATCATGCAGCATGCACCCATCTTGATGTCTTCATGCAATTCAACTCTACTCAGCCTTCCAAGCTCCTTTACTAGTTAATTGTAATTGCTTTGCTTTGCGCCACATTACTTTTTCTTCACGTACAAACCTGAGAACAATTAAAATACTAGCATTAGGTAGTAACCAGTTCTCATGTGAATAAAACCCAAATTCAACTAGGAGCGAATTCACCTGTTGATTAATCTTTTTAGCTCGTGCTCGTGTAATCGGTCCAATTGGCGGGATGTCCTCATCAGCTCCACCATATGGGAAACCACAAGACGACAGGTTGTTGCCCATAATCCGGCGTTCTGTGTGCATTGTATGGATAGTTCGTGCGGCGCTACCATGTTCACGAAATGTGTGCTCCATGGAGACCATATGATGCTGTCATCATGCAATGACTCAAACTCGTTGTGGAACACGGGGTAACACCTCGCCAGTCTGTCTCTGGCCTAGTGTAACTTGGCAGCAATCCATCGAATGCCCATAGTGGACCCGTCTATGGGGTTGCGGAACTCGACGTATGGATGTGCTGGATTTTGGATGGTGGGTCGCCCAACAAGGAAGTGCTCCCAACTCAATAGCTGCAGGAGCGCGTAGCAGACGGTAAGGACCAGTTTTAAACCGGTGTTGCGCCGCAAAGAGTCACACAACCCCTTGTATATGGCGCAAAGGACAATTGATCCGAAGCTGTAATGGGCATCCCCAGGCTCCACGTCAGCCAAAGAATCGACGATGCGAGCGAAGCTGGGGTACACCCAATCATCATGTGTGGTTGGAAACAAGGCCCAACTGAAAAGATGCAAAAGGTATGCGACGAGGTGCGTCCTAACAACCTTGTCTCGTGTATTCGTAGGGTAATGACTGAAATGCCTAAGCCATGTCTAAGGAACACGATGGGCCCTATCTGGCATAGGTAGGCCGAACCGTTGCGCCAAGCGAACCTCCCAATCCGCCGATAAACAGGGTGGAACAAGTGCGTCTCCTGTGATTAATCAACTATAACTAATTAATTATGAATAAATTAATTAGGACTAATTAACTATGACTAAATTATGACTAATTAACCATGACTAAATTAATTATGACTAATTAAGTACAAGTAATTAATTAGAACCTAATTAATTGCGACTAATTAACTAAGACTAAATTAATTACAAATAAATAGTAATTACTAAATTAATTACAACTAATTAATTACGACTAATTAACAATGACTAAATTTATTATGAGTAACTAATTACGACTAATGAATTAGGTCTTAATTAATTATGACTAATTAACTAAGACTAAATTAACTACGACTAAATAGTAATGACTAAATTAATTATGACTAATTAACTGTGGCTAAATTAATTACACCTAATTAACTATGACTAAATTAATTTGGACTTCATTAATTGTGACTAACTATGACTAAATTAATTATGACTAATTAATTACAACTAATTAATTATGACTAAATAGTAATGACTAAATGAATTATGACTAAATTAATTACGACTAATTAACTATGACTAAATTAATTAAGAGTAATTAATTACGAATAATTAACTATAACTGAATTAATTATGAGTAATTAATTAATTAAGACTATTTAATTAGGACTTCACTAATTGTGACTAATTAATTACGACTAATTAACTATGACTAAATTAATTACAACTAATTAATTACGACTAAATAATTACACCGTTTATCAACATAATGCAAGGAAAAATATACCTCCTCTTGATGTTGACCATACTGCAATAATACGACCGCTAAGCACTGCTCTAAACACTCTTTAATCGACAGCAAAATCAGTACTCGCTCGCTTAATTCTCTCTATCTCTCTACGCCGAGCGCGAGAATGAGAATGAGAGCGAGAGCGACACAGATTTTTATAGCCACATGAACGCAATTTCCGTCGACAGCGAAGCGACGGGAGGGAATCGAATTCCCTCCTGCGGGCTGTTTCTTTGCATGCGCGGTGCTTTTCATGCATGCGGAGGCAATGGATGGGACGGAGAGAAGCGACCGGGGGGATCCCACGCCGAAGGACAAGACTGCACCCCGAGGGCACTTTGCATGGTGAAACAGTGCCCCACGAGCACTTCACTTGTTAGCACCATGCCCCTGGGGCATGTACTAGGTAGATCCGGCCCCTAGGGGACCGGATTTAACATGTGACGCATGGGGAAGCCTACCCCTCTAGGGCATGGTGGAGGAGGAGTCCGCCCCCTAGGGACTGGACTTTGCTAGGTGTCTGCCACCGATAGCTCTGTGGTGCCTTTTTGGCATTACAACCAAGCGGGGCCTAAACTTGCTATTACGTCCGGCAACATGGTTATATCAAAAAAAAAAAACTCCGAATGTCCAATGAGCTGTAGAGGTAGCTTCGTTACTTCTCTTACTCGTCCTTTGGTCTATTTGAGAAAATTCTATCCTAAAAATTCACCTTGTAGGAAATCTTCCATGCGAATTCTATGTGCCAAACACTATGGATCATGAAACTCATGTGACAAGTGCAAAATGTGCAAGACCAATTATGATGACCATGAATTTGGTTCAAGCCCCGTTTGGAACACGGTTGGGTTCGTCTAATGCAGCGGAGGAAACCCCTCAAGGAGGCAGACTGAAAGGAATAATGCAATCTAAGCCAAATGCTCCCTTGACAACGTGTGCTTTGCATGGTTTTCTTAGCCGTTCTAGCAATGTTAGGTGACATGGGAATATAGGTCTGTCCTTGCTCCAAATTAACCTTTTTTCGAGTTAGACACACTCTGGATTGACTGAATAGATATATGAAATTATCACAAACAAATTATACTGTGATATCCAACGGACCGTACTTGACTAGAATGTGGGTCGAGTCCCCATCGATACCAAAACCCACAACAGTGATCACATATGAAGGCTTGCAAGTTGCATCCTCTCAGATAACCCTCGCGACTTCACCGTGTTCTTGTAGGACTATAAACACACACCCAACATAAGGCTCTGTCGGGTAGATTGTGGTCATTATTCGTCTCTAGCCCTCCTCTTTTACCGACGCTGTCAAGGTATATGCTACAAACAACATACATCCCCTATTTCTTTGTTGCTTATTTCCTGTACTGTCAGGACCCAAATAACAAATCTGATCCCTTTGTGTATAATACACTAATCTAGAATCACGCTAGTGCACACAGTATGAACATGGATGAATATAATTACACACAAGACAAATATAAGAATAAACAACTAACTTGATTAATAAATAACGGTTGTGACTTTATGGTTAAGTTTACATTTATTAAGCCACGCAGGGTTGACACTAAATAAAGAGACGATAGCGGAACAAAAACAACTCGAGTAGAAACCCATCGACCTACCACAGACAACCGACTAGGATAAGACCTAGCGATCACCCTCCTCGTAAAACTCCTCGAAAGCAAGCGAAGATTCCTCTACTTTAGCTGAATGATTGCAGCAAGAATGAGTACTCCGAGTACTCAACAAGTTGTACCACATAATGCAATTATAGATGATGGCTTATTCCAAAGGAAATGACTTCTATGGTTATTTTGCAAAAAAAAAACAACGCTTGCAATTGAATATCAATAATAGATTGAAAACTTAATTTAAAACGAATAAACAATAGTAGTTTAATAATTATATTCACAAAGAACATAAAGCCTAATCAATTTCTTTTACACGGTTATATAAGTTTAACCACACAATTGTCCCTTCCCAAAGGTTTTTCTGAAAATCTACCCTTCGTGTGAAATCCCCGAGCATGTCCATAACCATAGATGCGGTTATTCAAATAGATTGATTAACACTCTACAGAGATTTGTACACTTTACACCCAAGATATAACAAGTGTAGTTAGCACCAATCACAACAAAACCTTTCTGAAACTTTATCTTGACAATTGACCCTCCCGTTGTGCAATATTGATGGCAGCAAACCCCCACACAGGCTGTCGGCCTGTCACACACTGTTGGACCTGGACACAACGAACCGCTCATAAATGTGAATCATCACATAGACATAATTACACATCCACTCTAGCACACAACTTAACCTATCTGCCTAAGTAATCAATGTCAAGACTCTGTAGCTTACTAAGTTAGATTTGTCCCATACCAAGCATGTAGTCGTACAGTTATGGCTCAGTTCAATGGTGTACAAAGTTAAGTCCTTAATTGACCAATACGAGACTACTAATTACTACCGACTATCATATTCATATGTTTTTCAAGCGCACACAGCTCCACCATATCACAATTCTATCAACTTGCCTCGATTTAAATTTTTTCCCACCCTATTGGTTAGGTGCAACACATGCCATCAACGAGTAACAACATACTGCACATAACTTTCCATAAAGTATTCTATATTCACTTAGTCAAGTTTAGTTTTGCAACTCAAAATGATATCAATAACCCATTGCATGGCTAATCAGACTATTCGTATCTAACCAACCCACGTTGGTGCTATAATGATACCAACTAATAATTAACCAAACTAGGGTGATAAAAGATCATGGTAATACAATGAACAAGGTGGATATAAACAAATAGGTGTATAGCTAATCCTAAAATATTTAAAGAATTAAATACTTGAAATAACATGCAATAGTTTGAATCAAAGTAATATTAGAAAACTGGGTTCCACATGGTCAAATGTACAACTTGCCTTAAAAGAAGTTTGGGTACTGGTTTTGAGCTTGATCAACTCCTCCTTCCTCGAAAGCCCCTGAAGTATCAATGTCTACTCGCAAATGAAAGTAAAAAACCCAAATAAATACAAAACGGATCAACAAATAAACTCTAAAAATTAAATAAAAATCTTGGCAAGGTAGGGCTTGAATTTAGAAACTTAAATGGGCTCAGTCAGAGTCCATATGAGGAAGAACGAGCTCTCGGAAGATTTAATTCTAAGAAAAAGCGAAGGAAAATATTATTTTGAATTTTTAGAATTTTCTTTCTAAAGGAAATTTCAAAATATTGCCTCAGCTTGACGTCAGCAAGGAATTTCAGAATTAAAGAAAAATCCGAAAAATAGGGAATAGAGGTTGACAGGTGGGACCCACAGTCTATGGACCAGGTCCGTGGCTGTGGTTTACTGGTCTATGGCTCATGGGTGCATAGAACAGTGGACCTGACATGTGGGGTCCACATGTCAGTGGGTGGGTCTACCATGGACCAAGTCCACGTGGACTGACTCTAATGTGGTTGCAGGTGAGGCTGACGCGGCGCTGACATGGCGGACACATGTACATGAGATTGATGTGGATGCTGCCACAAACACGTGGCTGACATGCACCCGTCCTCCACGTCAGCTCGACGGCGGCATGGCTCGGGGACCTATGGTCGCCGGCGTTCTGGGCCACGGCGGAGCAAGTGGAGATGCGCGTTAGGTAGTTGGTGCGACAGTGAACTCAATGGTGCACTCACGGATGCAAGGGGATGAAGGAGTTGGCCGACGGCGAGGTCGAAGCGGTGGAAGCGCACGATCGTCAACGGAAATTGGATTCTGGTGATGCTCCGGTGACTTCGAGGTGACGACGATGTAGATCTGCTCCTTGTGAGCCCGACGATGGTGACGATGAGGCTCGAGGTGCACCGACGGCGTAGGAACATAGCGACGAGGGTTTCGGCGGCGGCTTTTCTTCTCCGTGCGATTCTTGTAGCTAGGGCTTGAGATTCTAAGCGGCGGCGGTACGGTTGGGATGCGGAAGCTGGGGGCTACCTCCCCCTTTATAGTGTGGCGGTCGGGAGAGTCCCTAGAGCAAACGCCAAGAAATCCGAGCGGTGGCAGAGTCCGACTCGTAACCGAGTCAGAGACGATGAACAGTAACACGGTGGGGCCCACGTGTCAGCGAAAGTGGCTAGGGTTAGTTTGTGTCGCACACACCACGTGTGCGGCTGACAGGCGGGGCCAAGGCGCGGGCAAGCGGGAGAGAGAGGAGCGGGTTGTGCGCGGAAATGGGCTGACGGTTGCGCTAGGCTGAGAGAATAGGGTTGGGCCGAGAATAAGGATTGAGCCCAAAGACTTTTCAGAGATTTTAAATAGCTTTTCTATTTTAGAAATACCAGAAAATCCAAATGACAATATAAAAATAACAAATGAACTAGGAAAAATTCCAGAAAAATATAAAAAAAAAATTTCCAAGTACAAAGAAGTCAAATAAAATAGTTTTGTAATTAATTGATGTTCAAATTAGTTACATTAAATTATTTTGACTTTAAAAGTGATATTTAAGTTTTATTAAATTCAAATAAAATTTGATGAATTTTTCCAAATGACTAAACTACCTAAAAGGGTTTTTGAAACTCAGAAAATTGGGATGTTACACATACCTAATTCTTTTGGGTTAACATTTACTGCGATTACTTTAATCAGTAATAACGATTACGAAGGAGGGAGGCTAGAGTTGAGTGGTATAGAGGAGAGAAGCTGGAATGTTTCCTTTCCCCATTTAACCTTGATTATACCGCTCATGCCTTTTAAGGAAAGAAAGGACAAAAAAAATACTTTTGTGGCATCTCTTTTCAAGAACAGCGAGCCTTCTCACCTTGTTACCTCTTCATTAAATTTCCCCTTTTCTTTCTCTCCCCGCTTTGAAAGATCTTTTTTTTTCTTGTGGGGTCATGACTCGTGACTAGAAGTTTTCACCCTGTTTCTTGGCTTCTTGTGGGGAAGAAGAAGAGGAGGCAGGGGAATTGAGAAAAGAGCCTGATTTGATTCGTGGTAAGTGGAGTGGAATAACCAATGTTGGGGGCAATCTATGGTTGTTGTGCTTCTAATGTAGCTTTTTTTTTTCTCTTGCCTTGATCTGGAAGAAGCTGACTCCGATCGGGTAATCTTGTTTCATCAGACTCGCTTGGTTTGGGTCGTTACGGAAGAAGTCTTGTTTTAATTTTCTTAGCCTTTCAATATTCCTCTTCTGTTTGTTCATTGCGTAATGGATGCTTTTGCCTTTTGTGGTCATAATGCTGCCTCTTGTTCTGTTGTCGTTGTTGTAATTACGGATCATCATTCTTGCTCATCAGGTTTTGTTTGCAAGAAAGGTCATAGCAATTTTGAAGTTCATTAGTCAAGTTTTCTTCTTTGGAAAGATTCAGTTGAATCAAGATGTTTAACATAAATGTGAAGAAATGAATTCAATCTGGAGTTAGTAGACGCGCTCAATCTGATCGTAGGCAATGCTCTTTAATTACATCAGTTTGTTCCTCGAATTTCTCTGTCAGTTCAAGCTGGGTGCGGGAATATCTGACTCTCTAATGTGTTACTGTGTCAGCCCTGTTTCTCTTGTTCCATTCCCTGTTTCTAGTAGCCAAATTACTTAATGCTGTTACCTTTCTGTGGCCCCTCTCATTGACATTGGGCTTGACATTGTTGAACAACTCGTCTTCTTTTCTTTTCACTACTTTACATCAATTCGTTATGGGATTTCTGTTGATTGGTAAAAGCTACTACTAAATGATCTGATAGACCCATTTGGCACTTATCTCTCTGTATCTCTTTAGAGTTCAAAAGATTTATGCTTTTCACCTACGTTCGGTTATTTGATATAAAAAAAACCAATGCTTACAATTAAAGCAGGTGAGAAATTGTCGTTATCATGAGGTCATACAAACATGGAAGTCATGTGTGATAAATATGTTCTGTCTAAAATGTCATCCTAAACTTGTACTATAATATATTTGCATCTTGCAGTTTGTTCTTATAATTTGGCATTTCATTACTTTAACACTTTTTTTCCAAATAACAGAGGCATGCAGTTCTTTCTTTCTACAGTCTAATTTTGGGGCACCAAGAAGTTCCCCTTCCCCGGCTCCCAAGTTTCTGACCTTTTCCCTGCCCTCTGAATTCTTACGGCTGCAAAGGGGTTAGGTCGTGACCATCTCTCATGAATTTTCCTTGTGAGCAATTCCTGGTGGCTTCTTCTGCAACCTTTCTGGATATCTAAACAGAGCAAGGTGGCCAAATTTGGATTCCATTTTCTTCCTTTTCTTTGTCTTTTTTAATAACCCCAACAACATTCAGAAAGGTCTCATCCTCAACCAACCTTGTAATGTTCTGCACTGACCACTTTGCCCCTTGCTGTATTACACGGCCTCTTTTCTCTGATGCACATGCTGACATCTGTTGCTTCTAGACATGCTCCAAGAATCAGTTTCTTTTTTGCCTTTCCATAAATACATCCACATCATTGGCTCTGATCTTTTGTCATATGCAAGTAGGGCTAAGGGAACCGAACAGAAGCAGCAATGGATCGAGGGATGGAGCTGAAGGGGTGCGTTTGCAGGATCAAGAACTGCGCTGTCGAACTTCTGTCGATGGAGGAGGATCTGGTGACTGATCTGGACGACGACTCATCGGACCTGGTCTGGAGGGACCTCCGGCTGAAGGTTACCTTCCTGTACATTGATCTGAGCCGTGTAATCTCCCTCAGCGAGAGCGATGAGCGCAGGAAAGCTCTCACCCTTCTCGCCAACAAGCTCTTCTACTCCATGGATGAGGTGATTGATCGTTTGTCTTCTCCCCACCATCACATAGCTAGCTTTTCTTGGAAGCATGTCTTTCTTAAATTTACCTGTAATAGAAAGGCCGCGCACAACAATTTTTTTTTTACAAAATTCTTACCAAGGCACCCTGACAGGTGTGCCCTTAAAATTTACCCCACCAGGCCCACCTACAGTCAATCTTAGTAAGAATACAATAGCATTTTTCGACCATACACATGGTATTGCTCAATTAGGAATAGTTCATGTTCATTGTTTAGAATTGCCTTAATATCATGTAGCAAATTCAGCAATATCTGGATGTGTATGATGTTCTTGATTTCTGACAAACAGTGTCCATGGGAAGTTATCGACTTCAAATTGCCCTTGTTTTGGCTTTTCTGTGTCATCATTCATGGACCACCTCGTTCCACTGTTAGCAAGTTTAACTGTTCAAGTAGTAGTAGGTGGGAATAATACTCTCGAGAGTTGAGAAGCTTCTCAGCCTCACTTACTCACATCATCAGGGCAACAAAGACCAGTTAGATCTTCTAGATGTCTATTAATTGCATATCAATGTTTCTGCCCTTTAGCAAGTTGATGTGGTTCTTGACTAGGATTACCCAATAAATAGATGCCAATTGCGTTTTAATCCTATTTGCAATGCAGCCACTGAGTAAACTTTCATGGTCAAACATGGAAAACTCAAGGTTTGGTAGTTTGGTCCTTGTTATGCACAATAAACTAACTGGACAATGACACAAAGGGGGTCAGCTCGGCTAGTTAATTTTGTGGATGCCTTTGATGTTTAATTTGACTCAAGACTGCTCTCGCACAAATGGCAGCTGGGCGATGCGGTGACAAGCAGAGGCGTCTCCGTCATGAAGGTGCGCTACATCGACGCCGCTCAGGCTCTCCGTGAGGTGGTCGCCGCCCTTGCGCCCGTCGCGGTAGTTTGATGGGGTCGTATCATATGCCCCTGGCCCCTGCATTGCATTGCAAAGGCATATTGTGAAGCAGGGAGAGACAGAGATAGCATGAGAACCTCACATGCATCTTCTAGGAATCAAGAAAGGAGGGAGGTGCGCCTAAAACTCTTGCAGAAGGATGAGTATCACTCTGTAAGAAATATATGAGCAGTAGCTCGATCACCTGTGTACAGACATGAGTTGAAGCAAAGCAAGCAAGATGCTAGCGTGTGGTTCTCTCCAGAAAATTTTCTCCTGTTTTTCTTTTTCCTTTTTAATTTATCTGTGTTTGCTTCGTGATGAACGTTACGTAGATCTCCAAATTTTATAGACTTTACGCGGTAGCAGAGAGGTTCATTTGATCAGACATTCAGACGAGAAGGAATGGCAGGTAGCTGCAGCCTGTAGCCCGTACTAGTCCAGCTGATTGGCCTCTTTGAATACTACGCGTCACCGAGAAATGAATGGATTCCATGGACATTTGGCAAGAACAATATAACAACATACCTATATACACACTTCATGAGATTTCTGCTAAAATTTTGTGGTTTTGTTATACTCAGCACATCAAGTGGAGAGAGATTGCAAAGGGCACTTGCATTACACACAGAATGTTGTTGTTACCTTGTAACTGACAAAAAGGCTTTTCCTGCTAATTATTCATATCAAGTTTCTATGCTACACCTCTGTTGAGATCACCACTTGGTCTGGAGCCAAAGACATCAGGAGAGAAAACCAAAAAGAATCAATATGTGCAACAAGATGAGGAAAACTGCGATTGCCGAAAACCCTCCCTATTTCAATCACTAATATGTATTTATATATAAACTTTCAGAGAAAGCGCGCTTGACTGCTGTATTTGAAGGCCATGCGACGACTGGCTTGCATTACTTCCTTTAGCTTTGAGATACAGGAAAGGCAGGATATTTTTTCACCTTAGCTTCTCCATGCAGACACCGAAACAAATGGCTCTCCAAATATTTCATCAAACATTGCTGAAAATTGAGCAGACACCTTTGTTCGGCAGTGGCTTACCATCCTCTTGGTTCCTCTTTCAATTGGCTTCTGCCAAGAACTTGTGCCTTCAAACGAAAATAACAAGGACATCAAGAGTGAGAAATTCAGTATAGAGCCTGATTGTTGAGAGGGTAATAAATATTGAAGAGTGTTATTCTTTTATTTATGCATGTTGCCAACTGAAAAATATGAAATTGAGTAAACTATTATAGAACGACCAAGAGTGAAGGACTGGTCACAAACTTTACCATCAGCAGCCACATGTTATTCTCAGTAGCGAGCGAGAACATGGAATTTAATTTTAGTTCAGTTCATTCAAGGCCAAAGTGGCTGCTGGCAACTTTGGATAGGCATTTTAAACTAAAAGATTTTTGTTAGAGAGTTAATATTAGAGTTTAATAAGAGTCCAAGTACGAGTCGAGAGTGGTGTCACATTCAGATTGTAATCTTAAGCACTATAAATAAAGGGTTAGGGTCCCAAAGGACTATACACAATAATTCCCGAAATCTACATGGTATAAGAGCCTAACCCTAATTCCTAAACTCACCTCATACCCAATCCGCCGCCGCCGCCGCTGTCGCCTGTCCACCACCGATCCGTCCAAATCCGATTCGCCCGTCGCCCAAGCTCGAGCCACCATCTTGCTGGTGCGGGGGCCATCGCCGCTCCTCGCGAGCGTGCGGGCCGCCGCTGCCGCTCAGGCCGCCCGACGCCACTCGGGTGCTCGCCTCTAGGGTGTGCGCGAGGGATGCTGGTGCCGCGCCTCGCGGGTGTGAGCCAGGGACGCTGTCACATCCGCTAGGGCGTGCGCCGGGTTGCTACCGCTGAGGAGGAAAAAATGCTGTTGGCTGGCTGCCATGAAGAGGGAGAAGGGGAAAGGAAGAAGTGCTAGGCTGGCTCCTGGGATTCGGTGTGGTCGGTGATGAGTTTTGAGATTCGGTGTGGCATAGGTTTTGCGTGGCTTGGTGTGGGTACTGGTTTCGGTGATAGGTTCAGGAGGTGTTGGCGATTGTGTTTGTGATCGTGGAGTCGTGATTTGTTGATACATAAAGAGGTTGTCGTGATCGTCAATATGCGCGGCAATAGGCAGGAGGAGGACGATTTGGGTTCTTTTTTCATCGAATCTGTTGTGTTCTTAGTGTGGTTGTTGTTTTTGGCGAAGGGTGTGTATCCGGTGTTGAAAGTAGAAAATAAATCATGAGGAGATCAAAGCTGCGATAAAGGTTGAGGAAGAAGCTACGCAATAAGCTACAGAGAAGACTATTACGACCATAGATAGGGGAAGTGAAGAATCCTCTTTAGTCACAAAAAGTAAAATAAGTATTGCAGGACCTCATCGCGATGGGTTTGATAGGTCCTAGGGTTGAAATGACATCATCAAAATTGAAGATGGAAGTTAGAGGAGTAAAGATTACGCGTCGGGACGAAGGGGTAGATCACTATCTATGGGAGATACGGGGAGATAGGAGTACGGATTGGAGGGTGTGGAACACCACCAACTCTATGGTGGTAGCATGGTTGTTGATTTCGATGTCCTCATCCATTGCTATGATGGTAGAGACGATCCCAAGTGCAACGGTGATGTGGAAGATGCTAGGGAACATGTACTTTGGGGCTAATAATGTGATGATGATGGTGGAGGTTCAAGGCAAGGCAAATGCTTTGAAATGGGCTGCAGTTGTTGTGGGCAAATTTAGATCGATACAATCCACTGCAGTTGATGTGTGCTAGTGATATTGAGTTTGGTAGGGCGTGGCTACAACGTAAGAAGGTCACTCATTTTTTGAAAGGTTTGAACCCTGAGTTTGAGAGCAGAAGAGCTTCAATATGTCATCATGTGGCATTATCAACTATGGAGAAGGCTATTTCAATGATGGTTGTCGAGGAAACTCGACAGAGTGATGGTGGGTAGCAAACCTATAAGATCAGCATACACTATAGCCGATGACATGGAGTGTTACAACCGTAAACAAACATGACACTTGAGTTGGGCGTGTCCTCTCACGAACTGGAGGTCGCGAGGGTAATTGGATTTGCTATGACGTGAGATGCGGCAACTTGAACTTTGCAAGGAGAACCAAGTGTTACAAGTGTGGGGCATCTTGCACTAGTAAAGGTGGTGGTGGGAATAATAGATCTGTGAAGGAGGTCAAGGTGGAGGTAGACGAAGATGAAGATGTGACCCCATGGCCAATGCAGCCATGACAGAGGAGAAGACCGCACAATCGGAGAAGTGGCAGAAGGGAGAAGAGAATTGGGAAGGGCATTGGGACTAGAGTCAAGCATAATGGTGTTTGGCAGAGGTAGAGAGGGTGGAGGCCGAGACTAGGGGCGTGTGGGCAAGGTGGTAAAGGTCAGAGTTGACCGGGGGCATGTGGGTAGAGGAGGAGGTTAAGGTCAAGGCAACTGGTAGAAGGTGGAGATGGACTTGATGACATACTAGTGGTATTGGTGTTGGGCAACTTTTAGTCTTTGTGATGGTTTTGGCTATGGAGTCGATAGTAGGTTTGGTAAAGTGTTAGATCATAGTGATGGTATTGCAATTTGTAACAAGATGGTCATGATTTTTATTTTATACCCATCTTCAGGGGAGAGTTGGAGAGTTAGTATTAGAGTTTAAATCGACGCGAGTTAAGAGTTGTGCTATAGTCGGATTGTAATCCTATGCACTATAAATAAAGGGCGTGAAACTCCCAAGAGACTACACACGATAATTCCCGAAATCTGCAATGCCTCACAGAAATAGGTAGTTAGATCCATAATTTTAATTCGGAGGCTAAGATAGGTTTTAGATCCATAATCTTACTTCAGAGGTTGCCCCGTGAAAAGATACTTAATAATCTAAGGTACTGATAACTCAAATCTAACAATCTGTGCAGTGCAGCACCAAGACATAGTAGAAGGAAAGTAAAAAAAAAACAATAGTAGAAGGAAATTTACCAAGTTAACACCAGGGAGTATGTAACTAGCTAGCTTGTCATCCACCGAAACTGGCAATATGGGCATCTCGCTCATTATTCCAGGCATTTGGCTCATGCTGTTTATCAAGGTGAGCATCACATTAGATATAGCACGGGTACTAATGGCACAGCTCTAACCTTGTGCCTTTGAATTATGAATAAATATATGTGGGTAACATAGTAAACTGTACCTTTGTAGAAGAGCATTGATGTTCCTTCTTGTGCGATGGAAAAGATCAATGTTGTTCTGAGCCTGCACAAGGAATCGTAAAGTTGAAACAAAATTTACTCCTCGGCGACTAATGCTTACACTAGAATCAGAGGGGAGGGGGGGAGCTACTCCAATTATTCATGAAATAAAAGAACAACCTGTGATGTCAAAATATTTGCTTCTATTTGATTGAGAAGCTGAGCATTTTCTTCCAATATATTTAGCATTGCACGATCGATGTCAGAGGCTGCATAATGAAATGTAGACACGTTGTCATATGCTGGAATAAATTGAATGATTTAAAAGGCAGAAGACGACCTATAATTATGTCTTATTGGTCAATAGGACCTGTGCATATGTTTGTATTGAAAACTAGAAATATTCTAGTGCATTTACATATATACACGTTGTCACGTATGTAGAAAAAGTACTAAGTTTTAATGGAAAGTAGTCCCAGTATAAATTGCAACAGAGTAACTAATGAAGGTACGCAACTTCAGCTGCTCTAATTTTTCTTGCCCAAATCACGTCAAAGCTTTAGTAAGGCTAACATTGCTATTTCATTATAAGCTTCATCAATTGTGGTGTACAAGCTAGGAAACGCCCATCTCTCACCAAGCATAGAAATAAAATAAACCGTTCAGATGTCTTCAGTCATTTATATGCTGCAGAAGTGTGCATGGAATTTTCAATTGTCTCATTACAGATCTAAGCTTGGGAATTTTATTGAAAGTCTTTACCATTCCTGACATAATTTTTTTTTGTAAGACCCTGAGGAAATAAAATTAGTTTATTTCAGACTGTTTACCACATGGACAATACAACATGATAAACTCAAGCAAAGGAAACAGTTAACATAATCAATTATACAGTAACTCCATAAGTAACCTACCAACCTCCAGATACAAATCGGTTATCCTGAATGGTGTTACATGCCACAAAGGAAGAACCTCTGATGTCTGTCTGAACAGGATGATTGGTAGCCCACGATGAGGACTCCACCATTTTGTCCTGAAAAAATAGACTTGATGAGCACCAGGCAAAAATGTACACATAAATATATTTCTCATCTACTTTTGAGGGTGAAGCAGATTTTTCCCATTTGGGGGACTAATCTGATTAGAAGACCATTAATAGAGAAAAGAGGCCACGGGAACCTTAAAAACTTCGTTTTTGCTACGTCAATTTCACAATCCATACGACACTAGTACATGAATGATATATATAGTGGATCTGAAAATATATTTGACATTTGAGAATATGATTCAAAAACAATTCCAAGTTTAGGGTGTGCTTCTCAGGAGTCAGAGCAGAAATTGCTTCCTAACAAGTATTCTGCGGGTGATGAGAAGGCGAATATTTTATGAAAGAGCAAAGGATCAATACCTTTCTATCTTTCATCTTTTTTCCAAGATAATGTTCTTCAGTCTTCCGTCGTCTTGTATTTTCTTTTTTCTGTAAGCAAAATTTAATCGTCAGTACCATAAAGAATGAAAAAGGAAAACATCATTTGTTGTACATGTTCCCTCAATAAAATACTTGTTATAAATCTGGAAGGCACCAAGTCAGATTTACTACAAAATTACGCAACGTACAAAGCTCAGCTCAGCCCCTATGTGCTCCACAATAAAAAAAAAGGCACAGTGGCACCCTTATTTATTGCGCAAACAATGTCAGTTTGGCCTGGTTGAATGCTAGACATTGATCGACCAGCTTAAGTGATACCATCTCAGTTGTATTAACTGACCAAATATGTATCATCCCCATTTTGGCTTGTGTTTCAAATGTAATAAAATGAAGGCAAATTAAAACTTTTCTTTCATCCTTTTACTCCTGAACTTTTCTGAAATTCTTGTAAAGGAATTTTGGGAAATTCAAAATCAAAATCCTCATTTATCTCAAATCAAAACCTTCTGGGTGAAATCTTGTGTCAAACCCTTGGAAATAATTTTCCTTGGTTCTAGGGTTGCTTTGTGACACCTCTGAATTATTCCATAATTTTTGGAAATTAATTAAATATTTTAGAGGCAAGTCAAACCTTTGAAATAACCTTCTGGAATTTTTAGGGAAAAACTCAGTGCATGAAAATCTCTGGAAATTTTATGGAAGGTAAATCCTAAAGTCAGCAAGCTCCAGTTAAAATTTTATAAATTTTGGAGTTGAGTTGATACCTCAATTAAATCCCCAAAGTTTCAGCCTAAAAATCAAAACTCTAATTGATTTGCACTGTTCATCGGGCTCGAGTCACTTGACTCGGCCGAGCCAACTAACGGCACCCGGCGCAGGCGAGCGGGCGCACGCGCTGCGGGTCGTTGGATCTTCATCGGGCGGTCCACGTCTGCCAGATGCCGCGTCAACGTGGTCGCGTGTTAGCCATTGGATGGAGATCGGACGGCGGGCCGTCGTCGCCTTCCTCTCGCTCGCGCGAGCGATGTGGCCATGGCGTGCGCAGAGGCGTGGGTAGAGGCGCAGCGTCGCGTCCCCTCCGCGCAGTCCAACGGGTCGCTCTGCAGCGCATTAAATGCACGTCGTGCGGCCGCCCCCGAAAGTCTTCTGCTCACCTGCTCCCATCGCGCTCAGCGTCCCCGCGGCGGACTTGAGCATCCGAGGCTTGCTGCCGTTGCCCTCGGCCTTTCGCCTACTTAAGCTCCCACCTCCCCTCGCCTTCCTTTTCGTGCCCTTGAGCTCACTGCACCCACCGCACTCGTGGAGCTCCCAAAACACCAAATCCTTGGCCGCCATTGTTTCCGCGGAGCTTTCGGTGAAGGCGGTACCACAAATGGCGCTCCCTCCCGATTCTTGCTCCGCCTCCTCCTCTCACCTCGGTGGTGCTTAACCCTCTCGGTTCCAGTTTCTTCATGGGAGCACTGAATTTTGAAGTTTCCCAGTCGGCCGCGAGCACCCTCTTCGTCTCGGCCACGGTGAGTGCTCCCTTCCAATTCCTTTCTCCGGGAGCTTCTGGTGCTCTCGGAACCCATCTTGATGACGCGGCGTGGTTGGTTCTCGCCAGCCGTCTTCCCGCATCGTCCTCTTCAAAGACCGCCGCGCGCTCATCGTCGTCGGGGGCCGCCCGACCTCCTCGGCACCTCCGCGTCCCTCAGGTAGCCGCGAGAGTCCCTAGATGCTCAGGCACCGCTTGAATGAACCGCTGCGAAGCTCTTTGCTGCTTGTCGACGTCGTCGTCTTTACCGTGCCGCCCATCTCCGGCTAGCCGCCACTCTGGTCCACCACCGCGGGTGTGGGTGGTACCAGAGGATGCGCAATGCTATTGCGCACCCGTAGCTAGCATCCACTCGCGCCGTCGTGCCTTAGGTCGCCGGCGATTGGCCGGCGAAGCCATCGGCTGCGTTGTCGGACTCGTCAGCGCCGTGCGCGACGTGGCCCAACGCACGCCGTCCATCTTCTGATCTGTGGCCACGATGTCGCTTGATCCGGGCGTGTGCACTGTGCTGGGTTGATTGTGAGCCGTCCATCTCGCGATCGACGGTCCACAATCATCGCCCCTTTTCGCGCGCGTGAGTTCAAACACGCCGTCGTGGTTCAATCTGGACCGTTGGATCAGAGATCAGCGGCCCACGTTTGCTGCTTCCACGCGGGCGCGAGCGTTGTGCTCCCAGTTGCTTGCGCCGTCCGATCCAGGATCGACGGCCCATAATCGGCCACGTCGATAGGGAGTTTTGGTTTTTCCCGAGAGGTTTATTTGCAAACTAAAAAAAGGTATTAAACTTCAAAAATGCATAACTAATTCATTTCAAGTCTATTAGGGTTGATTCAAATTTTGTTAGCTTTAGTGTGAACTATAATTTAATCTAAAAATGGATAGAAGTTTGGTTCGGCTCCAGAAGATGGATTTCAAAATTGGTTTAGAAATAGGTTTTAATTAATATGCCAAAACTTGCACTTAATTTGTAAATTGCATAACTAATTCTCTGTAAATCATTTTTGAGTGAATCCAACTCGGTTGGCTTCCCCTAATAGTTGACTTACTGGTAAAATTGGTTTTAGGCATGTTACTGTTTTTAACAAGATTGCATATACAATTTAGTTTTATTCATTTTCATGACTTGAAAAATCATAAGTAAATCATTCTAACTCTAAATGCGGTGAGACCAATTGTGTTAGCCTTAGAATGTCAGTAGCTACCTATCATAAAAATTTCAGGACCAGAAAACCTCTAGAAATTTATTTATGAACAGTAACCTCATTTAATTGCATTTTCAGCCGAATTAAATGGTTTTAATCATATCTTTTGCATTAAGAATCCAAATCAGTTGATTCCAGTTTCTAAATTATTTAAAAATCGTGCCCTTGCTGCTGTAAAATTTTCAGGGAATTTGGAGCATTTTGGTTTTGGAGTCTTTTAGGTTTTCGTCGTTCTTATCGATTCGTTTCGCTTTTTCGATTAGGTGCCGACGAGTGTATTGACCTTGAGAGTGATCCTCAGCAACCTCTTGAGCATAATCAGCAAGGCAAGTAGTTTGATCATTTTCCAATTGATCCCATTACTTTTAAAGTCTAATATTTTGTTTAACTTGTATGTATGCATTGCTATTTTGTTGTTAAATTGATTAGTTAATCCTCTAGTTGCATAATGTGTAGGTAAATAATTATCCTCTACTACCTGAGCCTAGGTTATTTGCTGTGATTAGAGTTCGTTGGATGAGCTCTTGTCACTTAGTAGATTTCGAATAAATATTGCTTATCCATGCCTAGTTATCGGTAGTATTGGGCGATCATTGACTTAGTCGATGATCTTGATCACACAAATACTTATATTATTCCAGTATGTCCAATCCTTGTGTTTTATTGATCTACAAATCAAAAACTGAAAACAAAAACTATATCTTGACTTGGGCACAATGGTATGTTGGTGTGATCTGTTGGGTGTGAATGGATTGGTGCCTAAGTCCCTAAGCACCGAGTTACTTGTGCCATTGATCCAAGCAATTGTTGCGTGCTAACCACACGAGAGGGATATGGGACCTCTCTTGACTAAGTACTCTGGGAGATGTTAATTATGAGCTGGTCGGTGGGTGTGTTCTTGTGTGTGTGTGTGTGTGTGGTGTGGGAGGGGAGCATTAGCAGTCCGGTTAGGCTGTCTAATGTATCCTTATCCCCATGAGTTGCGGCTCTTAATTAGCATCGTCCATTGGAAGGCGTCTTGTTAGACTTAGCCGTGCCCGCATACCAAAGGAAGTATGCTAACCGTGGCTGGTGGAAAGGCGGTCTATCGTGTGGGTACATTGGTACACCCTTGCAGGGTTAAAACTATTTGAATAGCCTCGTCCTGGGTTATGGACACGCTTGGTTATTTCCCGCAAGAACTAGACTACAACCTTTTAAAAACTTAAAACTTGACATGGATGGTATGAAGGGGTACTTCATGCTATTGTTGTGGTGGCTATTGGGTTAGTCACTTCCAGGATGCTGTCATCTACCTTTTGTTATATTGGTCTCTCTTTTATTTGAACAATAAGATTTAATTGCCAACTTGCTTTTAAATGTATTACCTTATTGCAAGAAAACTTGCTTTATGCTGAAAATAAGTCCAGAGCCTCCTCCACTTAAATAAAGCTTGCATGTAGTTAATTATAGTTATGTTATCTTACACGTCAGTCTTGCGAGTACAAAAACAATTTTTGTACTCAGATGTTATGCTTAATTGTTTTGTTGCAGAGGAAGAAGGTGAGCTCGAGGGGCCTCACTTTTGTGAGATTTGTTGTGGCGGTGTCTGGAGCGATTAGCTTGGCGGTCCGGTTGGTTGCCTTGTGGGTAAAGGCACACCGATTGGCTTTTGTTTATCGCCATCTTATGACCCTTTTGCTTCCGCTGTTTAATTTAATTACTTATGTGTTATTTGACCGGTCGGCCTCTCTTTTGTACTAACTCTCTTTATATTATGTATGCTTTCTGATTTGTTGCTTTAGCTTCGGCTCTATGTGTATGAAGGGAATTGATGCATAACTTTGTAACGGGGTGTGTATAATGCATTTCTGGGAAGTATACATATCTCGAGGCTTGGTTTATTTGATTTGTGCTGCTAGGACCAAGTGGGTGGTTAAGCAGTACAAGCCGAATAAACCGGGGTCCTCACAAAATATATTAAAAACAAAAAGGTTACAAGACTTCCAAAAGAACATGCTTTGCCGTGAAACTAGAGAAGGCCAACTTTTGATTGGATATCCTTTTGGCAATATTAATAGAGACACAAGTATTGCTAGAAATGTCAAAAGCAGAGACTTTGCAGCCCTATAATATTATTCTAGTACACACTAGACAAAGACAAAGGTAAATCTGTTGGACAAAAGCTCAAAAGGATAATTAGGAGGACCAGTTCAGACCACACTAACTTAGTCCATAATAGACCATTATAGTATTTCATATACGCGGCACTGGTTTAGTAGAATTATAGTGATATCATCCTGACAAGCCACAAAAGTATAAACTACTGTGAGGCGGACCAAATACTCCTTTAGCTACGAAAAATTATCTAGAGTGTGGATTAACTTCTTGCATATTTTTGTATTTTCGAGTTCAGTCTTAAAAAAGAATCTGCAGACACTATGTTGATCTGAAGGGATTTTTTTTCATTTATATGCTGCAGAATAGATCAAATGGACCAGGTACTAACCGCCACCCACTGGCATCTCATGGCAACATCTCTTACTGTCTTCTCCGGTATCATAGATGCTATCTTGATATACTTCATGATTCCCGGTTCATTTGCATACCTGACAATTTCATCACCAGTGCATGCAAGGATACAATATTAGGATTGTACCGATGGATGCAAACTTCAATAGAATATAGACAAGATAATTTTGAGATAAGAGCATTACATCTCTCTCTATTAGACAAATAGAATTATAGCAAACAGAACTGAAAACGACAAGTTCATAAAAGAAAGTGAACTAGACTTTCCAACAAATGAACTCATGTAACAATTTTTAGCAGAACTGGAATTGTCCCTTATAAATGGGCAAAAAAAAAGGACAAAGAGATTAACTTCTGACTAGCTTGAAGCACTAACATGATAAACACTCATTACTCTGAAACAGTATAGGCAGCATCCATGTCTCATAGTTCAGTGTCAATTGGCAGGTATAATATCAGAATGTTAAACTACAGGAATTAAGTTTGCATTATATACATGTGATAGAAGGCTCCTTTTTAAAGGTGACATAAAAGTCAGTAAAGCATACTTGTGGAGGCCATCCTTCAGCATTTGTAACTCAGGATATGACCAATCCACAGCCATCGGTGCTCCATACTTAAGGCTCTGGCTAGAATCAGCAATCATGTTGGGTGAACCAGTGGATACAATTGTCGAAGGCGTAGTGTTCAACATTGCTAGATTGCCATTCATCCCACTGGAAGTGTCCAGGCAGACCGGCATGGCTCCCGATCCACTGGTAATTGCGCTCGTCTGAAATGAAACCACATGTTGGTTGCAGAAGGACTGTGGAAATACCCCAAAGTGGTTAGGATCTGTTGACATCTGCATGCCAGACGAGATTCTGTGCTCCCGCTTCAGCCTCACAAGCACATCATCAAGCTTCGGAAGAACACTTGATTTTGTTACCCCCCTTGAAACTTTCTTCTTCAATGAGGGGACTGTTGTACCACAAGTTATACTTCTGTTTTGACGCAGCCTAGGTGAGTTCGGTATCCAGGGCTCCATAAACTCATCAAAGTAACCATGGATGCCATCCAAACTATGAAGATGATGTCCAAAACTTTACTGAAAACAGTTCACTTCTCTAACAACAGTACCCATATTTGAGAAGCTTGCGCACTACACTTTCTGCAGAAGACATGAAAGGAGCTATGTTATTATTATTGCTTCTAGACAAAACAAAAGTACTAGAGGAGTCCACACAACATCTGTTGTATTATAACCACTGAAACTAATCCAATCCAAAATAAACTTTACAACTGACTCCAACAAAAAATTCTTTCCGCTATTAACATTACAGATGTATAGTTTTCAAACAGAAGCACCATTGATCAAATCACAAATTCACAACTAACTAGTTTGGGAAAAAAATGAAGATGATAAGAGCCTGAAGAGTACCATCCGATGAACAAGTATTTGTTTTGAATTAGAATCCGATTAGTATTTTCTTATTTAAGCATCTTGTATAACTAATTACTTAGACGAGACTGATAAGAAATGCCTAAGCCTAACCAAAGCTCACAACTTTAGTAAACGCATGTTTTGAAGAACATTTTGAGGTGAAGTCAAATATCTAAAACCAACAATCAAGCAGCACCTCATTGCAGAGAAAAAAATATCTTCACAGCATAGCAGATGGAAATTATATAGCTATATATAGCTATATGATTTCACATGGAAGCTCAATGCTAGATAACAACTTACAATGACGGAAAGAAACTTTCTTTGATCACCCATTAAAATACATAACAAGATTGACCCAACCAACAAATGTTTAGATACATATTAAAAATATATTCTTTATCAATTCCACAACTAGATGAACTATCATTAGCACTATGAAAAGTACCAGTGCATCACAAGAAATCATTCAACTATCCACTTCTCAGCAATAGAAGACTAGACTACACAGAGCAAGAGCACAGATATTCATTTCATGATAACTATCACCATCAAATAAACCGCAATAAAATCATCTATCAGGACCAACTCAGTTGATGAACTGAAAAACAAGGGAGCATGCTCTACGCAAAGATCGATCGTACAAACATCATGATAAGAAAGCTGATAGACCTCGAAAACATGTTGGCCTACTTCTGAGAGAGAGGACATAGGTGGTTTTCAAGCAAAAGAAGGCATCTCAAAACTCATACACGCAGTCAAAACTTGAACTTAATCATGCTTAGAACCAAATTAAGGAATCAATTGGCAAAAAAACGTCAGGATAAGGCTTCTGCAAGGGCTGTACAATACCAAATCAAGAGAGCAATTCACAGAGGCAGGCATACCAATCAATCAGTACAGCGATAACAGAGTCCAAGAAAGAAGAGAAGCCGTACTCTAGCACGATTGAAGGATAGAGCAGCCTACTTGCTACTCGGCGGAGAACACGCAAACGCGTCCTTAAAACCAAACGCATCAAGAAGCTAAGCTAATCTGCTCTCACACCTGACAAGCAATATAAAAAGACTTGAACAGAAAGGAAGGAACCAAATCAAGCAACGATGATTACACGAAAGACGGCGGCCCCAGGCGCGCGCATACGTGCAAAGCACCATCCAAGGACTCGCTTTCCACATCGAAGTTCACGTTAACCCCCAAACCCCTCCCTCCCTGAGCAGCTAAGTTTCCACTAGCTAGGCCAACCAAATCAAGAAACCACCCACGAGCAAGAGACGACCCGATCCTACGAAATCAAGATCCTAGCGTGAGCACGCAGCCAATCAAGGAATCCCAAATCAAGAAACGCACCTGCCCCAGAGCCGCCAATGATCTCACCGTCCCTCCGTCCTTCCGTCAGGCCGTCCGTCCTCGCGCTAGATGCGGTAGAAAGAAGCCTGATGACCAGAGGCAAGGCAGAGAAGCCTGACAAACAGCGGCGCAATACTTGCGTGTCCCTCGCTGCGGTGGTGCGTGCACCCGTTCAGTGCGGCACTGTGGTGGTCCGCGAGGCGGTGGTGCTCTCTCCTTTGGCTCGATCTCCTCCTTTAAATGGTACCGTCCAGCTTTGTGCGCTCCAATGGGAAGGTACGGTAGAGGCCAGAAAAGCGGCGGCCCCGCCTCCCCAAAGGCGAGAAGGAAGCTGCTATATGCGCCCAAAAAGCCAAAGCCGTGTGCCAATTCTACTGCAACTTGCACCACCCGCACACCAAACGGGAGGGAGAAGAAGTGAGTGCTAGTGCTACCGCCGTGATGGCGAGGAGGGGAGAGATGAGAGAGAAGAAAAGAGGAGGTGAGATCTCTTGGAATTCAGTGCTAGAGATGGAAATAGTGGCACTGGGATTCCCAATGGCTACCGAACAATTATTGCCACTATTAACTAGTACTACTACTACTCTCTTCGTTCTCTCTGCTTTGCGTTGCCTTTCCTCTCTCCTTTCTTTGTTCGGTCTCGCTTTTTCTCGTGAGGAAAGAATCAAGTGCTCGCTCCCTTTCCTTGCGTTTTCTTTGCTTACTAATTTTCTTCTCCTTGAATTGCTTTGCTGGTCGCTGGTTTACTTGTTCCAATTGTGCGCATGCATTTGGTGATTTTTACTGCTTTTGCATGCGTCTTTGGTGCGGTGTCATCACTGCGCTCTAATAGTTTGATACTATAGCTCGATACAACCACTTCAATAGTTTAATACTATAATTTGTTACTAAAGTTTGTATTCAAAAGAGAATGGATAGTTTTAAGAGATGATCCTATTAATTTATTGATTTCTAAAAATACTTTACTTGCATCGAGCTTCTTCTCTCCTCTTCGACCTCACAAAAAAGTGACATGTCACAGACAATCAAGCAAATTTATTTGTTAGGAGTGCGTTCAGGAGTTATGACATCTCTGTGGTGTAGTGCGTAGAAGACCATGGGGGCGAATTTACGAATGATGAGTGATTTGTCGTTGTGGTGGCTAGTCAACCGGGCCAGTAAAGGGAGATCTTTTTTGTTCTTGCTTATCCGCATGCCAGTTGCATCTGCTTATGAGGAATGCGAATTTGGTCTTACCTGAAGATGTGGATGGGTAAAATTCCACGTGTCGACGTTTCGATGTTTTCTTTTAAGACTGCTTCGAAGTTGTAGTGCCACATCATAGGTGCTAGATGAACCCATATACATTGGATAAAAATCTTGTGATAGTTCTATGACTTAGACTGTTATCTACCGTAGTTCTAAGTTGAACACTACTCTCAAAGGTTGGTTCCACTTACAGGTAGAATTTACTTGCAAGGGATTTGAATGAGTTCGGGTGGTGGAGTACAGTAATGCACAAGGTTTTAGGTTCGATTCCCAGTGTGTGAAAACACCCCCTTTCTAAAGAAAAAGAATTTCCTTGCAACATTTGTTGCGGCAGGAATATTTGCCTTAGCCTGTTCTCGATGCGCAGTATCTTAGTACAGTTTTTTTAGTACATGAGGAGTGTTAGGATATTATCTTCCTAATGTACGGTTTCTTATGGTATAGTATTTTAGACTGTTTCATTTAATTACATGCATGATCTTTACTAGTATTTGAGCATTTTAGCATGATCACAATATTTTTTTGCGTTGGATTTCGAGACTGAACCGGTAACCAGATTAGATATTAAAGTACCCTCTCTCTTCATTAACTATGGTGCCACATCATCATTTTGCCTACATGGCAGGATTAAGATACCAGCCAGAGTGGAGCACTGGGAGCAGACTTATGGCTTTAAAATGTTAGTTTAGGGATCTATTTAATTCAAGCATCTAATCCTTTTGTTTAAGAATATATGATGTTTTAGACATCGACACGGTCTCTAACATGCAATTTTGACTATTATTTTTTATATGAATATGTTCATAAAAATAATATAAAATTATTATATTATGAAAATATTTTTCATGCCTAATCTAATGATAACATCACATGACTAATACAAATAGTTTATTTTTTATAAATTAGTTATCAAAGCTAACAAAGTTTGACTGCACGCTTTCTAAAACGTCATATATTTCTGAACGAGGAGAGTAACTTGATGCTAAAACGATAACCACTTAAGCACAAAATCAAGTTAAAAAAAGTTCTCAACAAAATTATAGAGGTAACCCTCAATGTTATATAAAATAATAGAAACACCATGTTTAAATTCTCAACAAAATTTCGAGTGGCCCATCCCACGTGTTGTTTCTTGGAGTAGTTTCTGGTTTTTCGACCAGAGATGAATGTTCCAACAAGACTCCTTGTGGGATGGGTGATCGGGAAGAAACTATTCGAGCTAACAAGTTGGTGAGGAAATTATCATTTCGAGATATATATTGTACCTATAGATCGAAAAAAATACTTTTGAAGCTTTCTGACTTCCGATAAGTAATTCCCCATGGTCGAATTAAAGCAATGGTACTCTTTTCCGACCTGATTCATGACTAATTGAGAATCATCTTTCACGAGTAGTCGACGAATCCCGGGTGCTCTCGCTGCTCGGATGCCAGCCAATAAACCCTCGTACTCTGCCACATTATTAGTAGCATAAAAGTTTAACTGAATAGCATATTTTAAGGTTTCTCCGATAGGAGATACCAAGACCACCCCAGTACCGGAGTCACTAAGTGTTAGTTACCCATCAAAGTATATTGTCTGCTGGTTGTGGGATTCGTACTCAGGTCCCTGAATTGGTTCAAGATTAGTCCATTCGGCAATAAAGTCTGCCAAGGTCTGGGATTTAATAGTTGTTTGGGACACGAAATGGAGGTCGAACTCCCAAAGTTCTACTGACCATTTAGCAATGCACCCCGTTGCTTCCCTGTTATGGAGGACCTCTCCTAAGAAAAACTCAGACAACACAGTTAACTTGTGCGCCTGGAAATAATGCCACAGTTTTCTCGAAGACATAAAGAGGGTAGATAGAAGTTTTTGGACATGAGGGTAGCGCTCCTTAAGCCTATGTAAAACTTCACTTACATAGTAGACTGGTCGTTGAAAATTTTCACGTTCAGCGACCATTACTACACTTACTGCTTGTGGTGTAGTAGCTAAATACAACAAGAGTGATTCGCCTAGTTTTGGAGAAACCAATACTGGAGCACTCGTGAGGTATTTCTTGACATCCTTGAAGGCCTTGGTTGTCTCCTCAGATCACTTGAAACCTTCATGTTTCCTAATAAGTTTAAAGAAAGGAAGACTGTTTTCTCCCAGTTGTGCGATGAAACGACTTAAAATTGTTATGCATCCTGTGTGTTTTTGGACTTCTTTCTTTGTGCTCAGAGGGCGCATTTGTTCAATGACCACTATCTTTTCAATATTTGCTTCGATTACTCGAGCAGAGACAAGGAATCCAAATAACTTTCCTGAAGACACTCTTGACACACACTTCTCAGGATTAAGTTTCAATTGGTGTTTTCTGATGTCGTCGAAAGTTTCTTGCAAGTTTGACATATGATTGAGATGTTGTATGCTTTTTACGACCAGATCATCAATATAGTTCTACCTAGTTGAGAAAGAAAGGTCTTTTGCATTAAGCGTTGGAAGGAAGCATTAGTGTTTTTTAGTCCAAATGACATTTGGACATAGCAAAAAATTCCAAATGGAGTAATAAATGTGTTTTTTCTTCATTAACCAAACACATATTGTTATACCATATGACTAGGTCTATGATGTTTTAGTTGATGAATAATTGACAATGTTGGGTAATGATGTTATTTGAGGTGTGTAGCGTGTGTGAACTTATGTTGGTCAAGTTGGGAAGAATTTGTGTCGGAAAAAGATGGTATTTTGGTCTTTGCATGTGCAGGGTAACTCGGAGGCGATCGTGATCTACGGCGGTGATTGGAAGATGGCTTGGTGCGAAGTCATGGTCCAGAGGGTCAAGGATGCTGGAGGAGACGATCGAGCTCGAGTTGGGGCGCGCGGAGATCAAAGATGGATGATGCTTGTTGAAGCTACGGATGTGTGGTCCGGGGCTACAACACGTGATATTTTGGGGTGTCCAAAATTGTTTTTTGTAACCTGGTGTAGAAGCCCACGTATTGGGCCCTAGGACTAGTGGGCCATACGTGAGTGATTAGGTGTTAGCACTGAAAGGCATTAGGGTTGGTGTTCACGTACGTGTTTTTTCTTTAGGGTTTGCTGGTAGTGTGAAGATATAAGGTGCTGGCGGTGGCTGTTGAGTGGGGAGCAATAGAATATACATGTGAATTAGGCAAGGAGCTTTGGCGGCTGTGTGTCGCAGCCATTTTCGTGCTAGCGACGGCTGGATAGTTTTTGAGGTGGCGATGTGCTAATTTCAGCGGTTGCCCATATGCTTGCCACGATTTTGGGTTTTTGCATGATAGATTATTTGGTAGAGTTGATTGCTAGTAGAAGCTGTACACATGAGCCATTACATTGATTGCTTGTGTGCATGCATCTTGTGCCATGCGAGACATGCAACAGACGTTTTGCTATTGATGTGATTGAGATTGTGTAGAAGAAATTGTTGTGAAGGCCTTTGCAGCTGCGACCTTTATTTGTGTGAAGGAACAGAGGAATCATCAAAGGATTCTTGGTGTGTGTGGTTTTAGCCGTTGGCCGTTGGGGTTGTAAGCTGTGTGCGTGACCTTTGGAAACTACAAGAAGAAACGCAAGGGGTGTTGCATGCTGGACCTTATGGCTGAGTATGAGACGTCATGAGATCCAATTCAGAACTAGGCGGGTGCGCCATCCATCCACCGACGATGCGTGTGTTAGCAGAGGCCGGAGGGGCGTCGGGTGTTGGCAGTCGTCAAAACCGAGAGCCCATCTAGGATTTTGTCTAAGGGCAACTTGGAGGCTGCTGCAGTTCAAAGCCGTACTATCAAATTGGGTGCACAATCATTCACCTCCTCTGATTGTCATTAATGATCCTACAAGTGGTATAAGAGCGGGTTGCTATGGCGTTAGAGAGGTACGTGAATTGTCCCCCAATGCTAGATGGTACTGATTTCACTTTTTGGAAGTGTCGTATGCAAGCTTATATTGAGGCTCAAGGTATTGATGTTTGGAATAAAGTTTATAGACCTTATGATGTTCCTGTTCCTGTTACTGATCTAAATAAAACTCATGTTGATTTAAATGCTCAAGCTCGTAACTTGTTGTTTCAAGGGATTTCTCGCAAATAATTTGATCATGTAGCTCATATTAATTCTGCCCACTTAATATGGAAAACTCTTGGCGATTATCATGAAGAAACCACTAAAATCAAGAAAGTGCGTAAAAATCTTTATCAAAAAAATATTCTAATTTTGCTATGAAGCTTGGTGAATCTATTGATGATCTTTTTGCTCGTTTTGATAAAATATTGAGTAATTTGTGCGGTGTTAATGTTATTCCTACCGATGAAGATAATTCAACTAAAATTTTGAGATCTTTGGATTATGAGTGGTTGATGGTTGTCACAACTATCAATCAAACTATCGATCTAGATACTTTAACTATGGATGATCTTTTCTCTAAATTGAAAACCTATGAGATGGAAGCTTTGCCATCTAAGATCGATAAATCTTCACCTTTAGCATTTGTGACTAACCTCGTGTAGGCTGCATCGTTGAGTTCTTTTCCTTTTGTCTGATTTGTCTTCTTTTTCAGAGGAACAGTTCAAACAGCTCCCTGAAGAGGATTTGGTGTTGATCTCCTCGCAGGCATACAAGGCACTCAACAACGTAAGAATGAGAAAGCGAGGTGGCATGTCAAGTTCGATCAGGTGCTATGAGTGTGGCGAGTCAGGTCACATTAAGATGGATTGTCCCAAGCTCAAGGGGAAGATGATCAAGGAAGAAAAGAATTACCGTCGTCGGCCATCTAAGAACAACAAAACCAAGAGTGGTAATTTTATCGAAAATTTGCTGAAAAAGTTCTTTCAGCTATCGATCATCTTGATCTGAGTGATGTGGAATATGAAAGTTGCGACGACGACGACCACGACAATGATGATGCTAAAGGTAAGAAGAAGAACAACGACGACTTCACGGGCATGTGCTTCATGGCAAGAAACGACAACGACGACGACGATGACAGTTGATCCTGATGAGGTAAGACCATCATATGATGAGCTTGAAGATGGTTTGATTAAGCTTGCTATTGAATTAAAAAAGACGAAAAAGAAACTGAGAGAAAATAATAGTCTTGTTAAAAGTTTAAATTATGAAATTAATAGACTTAGAGCTTCTACTCCTGATGGTGAATCATGTGAATCTTGTCAAGTTTTACATTCTGAGTTGGAGACTACTAGGGCAATAAATGCTAAATTTGTTGATTTACGGCTAGCACATGACTCCTGTGATGAAAAGTTAAAACATGCAAATGATGAAATTGAAAAGCTTAAGGCTAATGCTTCTACCTGTTTAGAGTCAAGTATTTTAAATGATCAAACTAAAGCTTGCTCTAATTGTAAATTGCTAGAAGCTAGACTTAATTTATCTCAGGAATCAATCCAACAAATGTTTTATCATGAGACATTTTTTTTGCTCTAACTATCCTAAGCTTAACACTGAAATAGAAGCTAAAAGAGAAAGGTTGGCTCAGTCTAGTGCTTCTAAGAAAATTGAGACTGAATTTGTCAAATGCACAGCTAGCCTGTGCTCGATTACCTCCCTAGAGACCTCGGGCATGTCGGATGCTTACCACGCGAAGACATTTGCATCTTCTCGGAGGAAGGCAATGAATGCATCTTCCCTTTCCAGAGTCGAGGGCGACTCCGATGCGAACTGTTTTGGAGGGTTCCGCTGTATCCAGTGGAATCTCCTTAACTTGATCATTTGGCTTGGGTGCAACCTTCAACTTCGAGTGCTTTATTGAGTGCTGCATATTGTGGGCTTCTTGAGTGGGGATTTGGCCGACCAGCTCGAGGGACTTTCGATCGCATGTGAGAGCCATCTTCCTATCACAACGGATTGTGATAACTCCTTTGGAACCTGGAATCTTTAAACATTGGTAACCACAATGAGCAATCATTAAGAACCTTGCCAAAGTAGGTCGACCAAGAATAAAATTATATGTTGTATCAGTCGACCACATCAAAAGTGATTTTCTCCGTGCTGAAGTTGCTCGGTGCTCTAAACAAAACAGGAAGGGCAACTTGGCCAATAGGTTTGGCCGAAAATCCAGGTACGATCCCATGAAATGAGTATTGTACTTGTCGTCGATACGAGATTGGACGGTAAACTTGTAGGCACCCTCGGTCGGATGCGTCGATCACCGAGGATGCAAGGGAGATCTCAATGAGAATCGAACACAACAAGCCACCCTGATGTATTGTATATGTGTGGCAGAAGTTACAAAATGGCCTCCCTTTCCCCATTTACAAGGGGTCCTATTTATAGAGGAGGAGGGGGAGATAAGTGAAGTCACATCGCTGCCCTCGGGGCTTAACTTGCTTCGGGGTAGTTTTGTCCATCAAGTAAAGTGGGTCCCACCATGTATGCTGGTGTCGATAGGACCTCTCCGCGTGGTTACCCCAGACCGGGTCCAGGGTGGGTTTACCGATGTGTCACGCCTCGTCGAGGTTAGTACTCGGACCCCGTCTAGGGTTGGTCTTTGGGCCTCGTCCGAGGTTGGTTACCAACCGCGTTTGGGGTTGGTTGTCGGACCCTGTCCGGGGTTGTTCCTCGGACCCTGTCCGGGGTTGTTCCTCGGACCCTGTCCAGGGTGGATCCATCTAGGGTGTCATGCCCTCACATGGTTACCATCATCTCGAGGTAGCGCGGGGACCCTCCCCCAACAATACTAGTCGTATTTTGTCCTGAGAACTTGCATTTCATCCAAAGCACTCATAAAGAGGATATTAAGGCAGCTACCACCATAAACTAGAACCCAATTAACTCGGCAGCTGTTGATGGTAGGTTCGACCACGATGGAAAATGAGCAGGTTTAGTAGAAGGGATCGGATAGTCATCCTTTTCAAAAGAAATTTTGGCTTCCGACTACTTAGGCAACTTATGGACAATAGGAGGGGCGATAGAGTTTACCTCACGTTCGATAGCCTTAAGCTATCGTTTTGACTCGTATGCCAACGAGCTCCCGTAGATGTGGTCAATAATGTACTCAGGATCCTGGTACAACATCTCCTCGTCATCCTTTGATTGCTTGCGACCACCTGTCTGTCCCATCTCCTCGATGGAAGTGGTCATTTGCTAGAATAATAGTCTTCGAGTTTTCGTTGGAAAATCTGACAATTCCGGAGATCGTGACCTTCCTTTTTTATGGAAATGACACCACCTTGGCTTATCTATCTTTCGTTCGGGGTGTTTGCCTTTGCCCTGGTCGGAGTATTGTTTGAAGTTGCGAGGCTCCTTGTCGCTTACGACTAGAACCTCCTTTGAGCTCTTTGTGTGTGGCTTCTTGCTTTTAGACATGCTCTTGGATTTTCCAGCCTGCTTGTTATTCTTTTTGTCATCATCACTTTCTCCTCGAGAATCTTTGTCATCACGATCAATTGTTCAATTCCACTGAACTGCTTTAGCAACGGTCAGCCATCTCAAAAAGTTCAGCAACAGTAACCGGAGGGTTCAAGGCAATGTTGACGAGGATATAATAATCCTCAATTAATTAAATTATTTATCTGTAATTATAGACAACAATATCTTCATGTTATTCGTAAGGATACCCCTTATCATTAATAAGGGAGAAACTTAGCCGAGTGGCCGTAAACCATTTTACGACCACCCTATATGGTTGTAAGTTTTTCTACGACTACCTAGTGGGTCATAAGATTTTCTACGACCACCTTATGATTGTAACCCTTACTTGGATCACTTCATAGTCGTAAGCTTTACTATGATCAGGTCAACAACGACTACCCTATGGTCAACAAAGCCTATAAACATGTGGGCCCAATCGACTAGGGACACTTATGCATTGTGTTTAATATACACAATAGTTAATATATGTTGTTATTCTCCAGGATAACTGAACGTATTAAGTCTCTGTCTCCGACATAACTACAAGGCGACTTGGGAGGATTAGTCTCTGACAATAATCGTCACTTAACGTGCACATTTTATCAAACGGTGAGACGCCTCTTGATATGAGATAACTGCCACCCCTTCACGTGCTATATAAGGAATAAAGCCGGTGGATAGAGGAGAACAAAGAGAGACAAGATTAACAGATAGAAGTCATTAAGCCCTAGTTCTAGTGATTTTCTTCCTTGTTGTAAAGTATAGTCAATACAACAACACAAAAGAAGGGTTATTATTCTCTCAAGAGAAGGCCTGAGCCTGTATAAAATCTTCGTGTCTTTTTCTATGCGGTAGAATTCAAGGAGAGCCCACAACATTCATTCGTAAGATCAAATACTAAACCATTGACAAATGTTTTCTGCAAACCTATGATTTTGGACTCCCTGCTTAAAAGCTCTAATAGCTGAAGAATCAGAGACTTCAGGAATGGTATTTCGAACCTAACTAAATCGCCTTATGAATTGACGCAGAGTCTCATGAAAATCATGTCGCATGTAGTGTAGGTTGTCCTCCTTTCTAGGGAGGTTGTAGGTGACCTGCAAATTCGCTAGCAACAAATCATAAAGATGTTTCCACGAGTAGATTGACTCGGGTGGCTAGTTTAGCAGACATGACCGAGCAGAGCCTTCGAGCATTGTTGGAAGATAATTAGCCATTACATGCTCTCGCTTTCGTCCTCTAGCGGCTCGAATTGCAATGGTATAAATTTTAAAAAAATCAATAGGGTTTTGTGTTCCATCTTCTATGTTAGCTGGTCGAAATCTTGTTGGCCAACGAACTACTCGGAGGTCAAGTGAAAATGCCCGATAACCGATAATGGTATCATAACGCGTTCCTTGCAATAAAGAAAGGTTAACGTCACCAGGTGATCGTACTCGATGATACCCAGTGGTAAAGGGGCCTAATATATCATAGATACCAGTCTTACGAGGGTAATACTCCTTGTGCTCCATCTGCTGATGCAGATTTCTTTGGGGGAGTGGTGATTGCCCACCTCTCCTAGGAGTTTGTTGACCACCAGCCGTCGGGGGTGTGCTTTGATTCCTTCTTCGACCAGCATCATGGTCAGGAGATCGACCAAATCTGGGATCTTGTGGTTCTCCACATGGAGAATTATGTGAACGGCTCGCATTTGATGGAGTTGTTCCAGTGTGGTCACCAGAATGTTGTTGTCGGTATCGCTCAACCCTGGTCATAGTATTTTGAAGTCGTTGAGCGATCCCTTGAGCAAAGAGGTCATAGCCTGGTGTTTGTCCAAGCTCTTGACTCGGGTTTTCTATCAGATCATTAATCTGTTGTAGTTCTCGAGCGGTGTTGTAGTTCTCAAGCGGTTTTCGACTGGTATTGGACTCGACCAGGTAACGTTCTCTATGCCGCAATCCTTCTTCTCTGGATAGTCTCAGGATATTCTATATTTGAGTTTGCCAGGGTATCTCTTGGTGGCGTGAGATCACCTCGATGATGTCAGTTACGCTCATGATTGTCTAGATTTTTGTCATCGTCGGAGGTGTCCTCGCCATTCGCACGAGCGCCCGAAGCATGTGTGCGATGGATAGCATCCTCAATCCTGTCTTTGCGGGGAGTGATCAGGATCTGTAGGGAGGACGAAGACCTCCTGGGTGTTGTTGTCACCGTTGAGCCCTCCCAGCTCGATGAGTAGTCAAAAGATAATGCCTCACGACTCAGAGTAATCCCTTCCAGGAAGGAGAATTTTAGGTCATAACCGTCTTCGGTCGAAGTCGAATTCTCTGGGTATGTGGTTGAATATGCAACTATGGCATGTTCAGCCATATCCCGGGTGGGCATAACTGAAGTGTGATGGATAACAGATGACAGTCGAGCCCCGAAATCGAGCGTTCTAGGACTTGACGAAGGAGACCGATGAGCCTTGGATGGGCTTGTGTGTTTGGAGGTGGGAACCTTGCTGCATTCAACACCTGTCACCGTGCAGCACTAGTCATGGTCGCTTGGACCCTTGGTCTGTGAGGATTCCGACCCCCCCCCTCTAAGCGTAGCGGTGTTGGTGAGATCATTGGAGATAAGTGCCTTCATCAACCTTGTCCAGGATGCGATCCCCTGGGTCCGGTGAAAGGTCCCGGAGCCAGCATTGCCCTTGTACGAAAAGATGCTCTACTCGTAGTCATAGTAAGCATCCATGTCGAGTCCTACATAATCTGTGAGATCGAACCAGTTCTCCTCATTTCACTCATTTGCCATGGAGACATCTGAGTAGAAATGAAGAAAATTGACAGAGTGTGTCCCCACGGATAGCACCAACTGTCGATGTTTTAATATTGATTTTATAAAATAAATCCTAGGTACACTATAATCGAGATCATGCCAGAAGAGATAGTGTTTTTTTAGATAAGTTCATGCCTTCTCCGGAGAGAATAACAACCCTTCTCATGTGTTCTTGTATTGAATGTGTTTACAAAGTAAAACAAGCCACCGAAAACTAAGGCTACTGACTTGTCTATTCATTCACCTCTCTTAATCATCCTCTCCCTTTATCCACCAGAATCACCATTTATATAATTCTTGAAGGGGTGGCAGTTGCTGTGTACTAGGAGACGTCTTGACGGTTGACCGATTGCGCACGTTGACAGCGGTTATTGTCAGAGAGACATTCTCCTGTGTGCTTGTTATGCGGTTACGCTAGAGATAAAGAGAACTACGTGTGGTTATATCAGAGACAAGCAACACGTGTATTAATTACCACACATGAATAACCACAATGTACAGAGTCCCTAATCGATTAGGTCCATATGTCTGTGGATTTTTATCGACCATATGGTGGTCATAGTTGACCTGGTCTGCAAACCTTACGACCGTAAAGTGGTTGTAGCAGAACTACGATCATAGGGTGATCGTAATAAACCATACGACCATGAAGTGGTTGTAACCTTTCCTTGTCATTGTAGACTCTAACGACAAGGGGTACCTCGTTAAGGATATCATTATTCATAATAAGTATTACAGATAAATAGTTTTATTAATTGGGGATTATTAGATCCTCCTCCTTGTAACCTATGAGAAACTAAAAGAAGATTGTATGTTTTTGTTGTTTTTAGATTGGAACTGATCAAGAACCTTGCTAAGAATGGAATGAAGTAGCATATTCGATCTTGCGGAGCAAATCGACCACACTGCTCAATTGAATTCTCTAGTGGCATTGTCACTGTTAAAACAAATTAGTAAGGTAGCTATAGCTAGCTGGAAAACGCTTCAGCCTTCAGATGTTCTACACAAGACTTCCATGTAAACGGGGCCAATCTTAAAGTAGTTTCTCTTTTAAAAAAAACTTCTGAATCATGTTGATTATGCTTGCTTACATAACATTTTGCCCTGCAGGATGGGTGCTCCCTCTGACAGTTGGATGTGCTCGGGTATAAAATAGCAAGTTCATGAACCACAAGGTTGGATAGTATAATTCAGGTAGAAATTAACGTGCAAGTCCTTCTATTGGCTCTTTGATTAGTAAACTATTTAATCAGTTATGAACGACTAGCCTTCGATCATTTTCCCACGTAAGCAATACTCTCTTATCGCTGCCATGACGTTTTATTTGAACAAGAAAGTTTTACGTATATGTCCTGACAATGTTGAATTCGAAAAAAAAATCTAGTATTTCAAATGGGCTTTAATTAAAGGCGGATCCCTGCAAAATATTTTGACCAAAAGTCCCTGTCCGTAAATAAAACATTTATCTAAAATAAAGAATTTCGCTAAAAACTATGAGATAGTTATGCATATTTGTTTTAGCATCTGCACGAAATTCTTGCGCTCCAAGCATTTGTTGCCCCGCGGAAGCTTAGCCCTGGACGGCTGTGGATAGCCACCGACGAATGGGCGCGCGCGCGTGAAGGTTTTCTTTTACTTGGACTCGATCGCGGTCGTGCTGACCTGCAGCCACAGGCCACGCGTCGCCCATGCACGGTGTCAGGCAGGCAGCCGTTCACCATAATTATTTCTGTGAGTCTACTGACGAATTGTTTACTGGCACTACAGCACTGGACGGTCAACCGAACTACTACAGCGTTTTAGGAAAACGAAAGGCCGAAAGGGAGAATATGAACAATAGATAAACTACGGAAGAATGGACCGAAATATATCAAACGATTCTTAAAATATTTTCCTTTTTGTTGATCAGTAGTACTTCACTAAGTATATATATATATATATATATATATATATATATATATATATATATATATATATATATATATATATATATACACACGCGATGGAGTCAGCGCTATGCTTGTGTTGTGTACATAAGGAGCTGGATCAAATACATTGGTTGTTCATGTATGGAAGGACTATATATATTAGGATTTAATTGATATATGCTACTGCAAACGTGATGTCTCACAAATGTGCCACTGAAAAGTTTTTTCTTGCAAAAATGCCACTGCATAGTGTGTGGTTTTTTTTGAGAAAACACTAGAAGGTGGCATATTTGGATCAATGAAATGAGGAGTGGCGTATTAGAAAATTTCCCTATATATTAAGGTTCTTTTTGGGAATCATCTTTAGGTGGGGTGGCAGAGTTGTGGGTGTACGACTCTATTCACTAGAGTTCAAATTTTGGTGTCCACCTATTATGCACACGTGAGTATGCTTCAATAAAATTTTATGAGGTTGTGGATTTATCTTTAGCATATGTCTCTTTAGATGTGTGCTAATTAAGGGAACACACTTACGTATGTGTGTCCGTCTCCTTGTAATAGCAAAAAAAAATCCTTCCTAAAAGGAATATCTTTTAATTGAGTTTAGTAAGCATGAGCGAGCCAGTGAGACGTGTTGATATTTATAAGATCAATGATTTTATAATTTGCGGACGTACGTCTGCTAGATCACAGCCATGTTCGAAAAAACCGGCGGTAATCGTTGATGGACGCATTAATATTTAGACATACAAAGACATTATGTGCAAATATAGTACAACCATTTCAATTAATTCTAGTTAAATCTAGTCAATCCAAATATTGTACAGTGAGTCCCACAATCAGAGAGCCACCATGACGACACACCGATATATGTCCACAGCTGAAAGTAAAGCCTCAAATCGCCATCCGTAATGAATGTAAATCCTCAAAATGAATAATCTCCCAGAAGACTTGTAGCTGTAGGTCAATCGACACAAAGAGACTAAGCACAATCAACTCTCTCATGAGATTTTTTGTTCGAGGCGGTGTTTTCAGTTCGCCCTTCGATCACGAGCTACCCTCTCGGCAAAAAAAAAAAATCAGTAAGGAAAGGTCTCTACCGAAGCCGTTAGTCGGCAGGTGGCTCGGTCAGTGAGCCGCTGACACGCCGCGGCGAATGATTGGCCCGCGGAGGCGGCGAGAACGACGCGTAAATAATGCGCTGGTGACACATGGGATAGTGCACGGTCCAGGCGGCAAGCACCAACCAACCAGGCAGCCACACCAGTGGATCGCTGTTGACGCGACCGAACCAGCGGAAAACGTAATCAAGAGATGATATCTACGCGTGATGTGGCCTACGCAGAACGGGGGGCCTCTATGGAAAAAATAATTCTATAAGATCTGGTCTACAATTTTATCAGTGTAGACTTATTCCACCGCGTAACACGTGTCTTTTTCACGAATCTCAAAGCACATAGCTCAATAAATCACTGATGTGAATTTTCACGAATTAAATACTGAAGACTAGCATGTCATGCTTTGAGATTCGTGAAAAGACACGTGTCACGCGGTGGAATAGGTCTACACTGATGGAATTGTGGACCAGGTCCTATAGAATTATTTTCCGCCTCCATGACCGTACTGTTGCGTGGAAAGTGAGCACGGTGCTGGCGAGGGACGACGGTAGCGCCAGAACTAGAACGAGAGCTTCTAGTTTTGTGTCTATCTTTTATTTTATTTTTTCTCACTCTTGCCTGTGTTTCTGAAAAATGGGAATAAAGAAACTAATTTAGTGTAGACAAATCGAATTACTATCTTCTTTTTCTTTAGAGAGGACTACTTCCTTTCTGAAAGATGTATTTTGATATTAGATTGAATATAGATATGGTTGGGAGTAATTTACTGAATATAGATATGGTTGGGAGTAATTATTGATATAAGTCATGTGTGACGTATTACATACAGTAGCGTGGCGGCTTGTGCTTACACTGAGAGGGAGCTAATATCAAGAAATACTATTCATCTACTCGAAAAGAGATGGCTAGCTTAATGGTAGGACTATATTATTAGTGTGCGACTAGTGAGAAATAGTATGTCATTGAGGAACATTTTTTAATTGGAATGCGGCTTAGCCTACTATATATATAGAGATCATCACCAACTCTATACAACAAACGTAGGATAGCTAGCACAGTACTAGTACACGTTTCTTCATACTTTCTACCTTGTATGGTGAGCTAAATTATCATCATGTGTCACATGCGCATAGACCTCCTGGACCATGCAAACGGGCTAAAGATGCCGTATAGGGTTTGTCTAGGGAGTATTTGAGTATTTTGTTGCTAGATATTACTCAAATTTTGAACTCTCAGATCTAGATTCAATGGATGAGATCACCTTGACTCCTCTACAGAGATAACATCAAGCATAGTATGGATAAAAAAAATTCAAGTACTCACAGACAAAAAAAAAAACACTCGAATACTATTTAGCAAACCCCATATAAGATACATGTCAAACCATGTCCACTAAATTGCTATGTACTTTACATATCTTCGCCGTACTCATAGTAATTTTTCACTCCATTTTTAGGATAAACACAAACTAACTAAACATGGAAGAAACGACTCATCATCTTCTAACACGCATCTACGTACAATCTAATGCAGACACATTAACGATCGAGTCATCAACACAACACTTTATGTTGTGACCATCGATATGACTTGCGAGAAGGCCATACATATATGTACGTCCAGCTTCTAGTGCATGCTTTACTGCTTTTGCATGGCCGAAACAGCAACAGTGGTGCTTCTTCCTCCAGTCTAAAGTTTGTGCATGTTTGGTCATCGTTTTCCTACTCCCATCGATCGTCATGTTCGATCACCGCTAGGGGTGAAGCTAAAGCACTTTCTATATTTTCTTTGCCAGTAAAAACGCTTTATTTCTTGACCTCCCTAGCCGACCTGACGTGTTTTTGCAGTATTTTATCGAACACGTAGATTTGGATGGTGAAAGGGCTCTTTTGGTTAATTAAAAGTCGGTACACTTACGTTGAGAAAACTCGTTTTTTTATTTCCGACACTTGAAAGTACTTCTTGTGTTAGTATTAGGTAAGAAGATTTTTGTTTTGTTTTGACCACGTGCTAGGGTTCCTTATCGACTTTGTAAATTATATCTGATTTACGATATCCTAGAGAAGCAATGCGATCGGAATGAACATATTGGCCATTCGGCCGCACGAAAACTGCTATATAAAAGTTGTAAACCTAACACGCTTTTGACAATTTTCAGAAAATGGTACCCTTGCTAATCAGAGGTTGATTGAGGAAGATATCCAGAGTAGTGCAAAAGACGAGGAAGAAGAAGATATTGCGCTAATCAACATATTAGTTACCCGATCGACCATTATAAGCGACTAGCTAGCCAAGGTATGAACCATAATGTTCTGCTAGTTTATACTTGTACAATTTAGCAAACTTACAAAAGCATAGATGATATCGATGCCAGTAAGAAAGAAACACACATCAATTTTCAGAAGATAGATTGACGGAGAAAATACTTCTGATCATTAAAAATCTAAGCTTACTTTCCATCAGGCAATGGTGAAAAAAATGTACGGGTGCACATACCTACACTGCAGCTGAATTGCAATTCAGTGCTGGTTGCCACTAAGCAAGCACAACACTCACTCTGTCACTCACACGTTTAAAAGGAGAGAAAAAAGACATTGTTTTTGGGTGGTCCCTTCAAGGTGGGAGCTTGACCCTACCTGAACAGATGGATCAAATCAATCAAATCCCTTGTGCAAAAGATCCACACATGCAGTGTCTCCTTTTGCACACATGCACACACCTCCATTCTGCAGGCCAGGTTCATGAGATACAGATCTTTGGCACTGCAGAGCCTGCACACTTTAAGGTGACATCATCCAAAGAATGTTTGGCCACCACAAACTTCAGCTTTTCACATGTTCACTCCTCATGGTTCATACCATTTTTTCACAACAAATTAGATAACTGTATAGTCAGATAGGAAATTTAGCAAATAGTATATCTATTACTACCCTCCGTTCTTTTTTACTGGACATCCTAAATTTGTGTCGCTAATCTTTCTAAAGTTTGGTCATCAATTGGTTTAAAATTATTTAGATTGGCTACGTGAGAATTATATCATTAGATTTGTCATTAAAAATACTATTATAATTTTATTAGTACGTTTTAACATAAAGTTATAAAAAGTAGCGATCAAAGTCGCATCTTGAAGACCGTAAAAAATAAAAATGTCAAGTAAAAAAGAATAGAGGGAGTATGTAGCAGCCTGCATATCATGTAAGGTGCAAGATTTAGCCCCATATCGCAATGGTACCGTCGGTGTGACCCACATGTCACTACTCATGCGTTGTCTACATATGTAAAAGAGAGAGAATAATTTGCTCAAGTAATATCTGGGGGCAAGCCTTCAGCTGAGCCAAGAAGAGGACATAACAGGTAGCCAAAGAGACTGATGATAGCTTGCGCACGAGGAAAGGCACTAGAACCTTGCTTTTCCACATCAAGGTGAGAGAGAAATGCATCTTAATCCAATTAGGAAACTAGACTAGCGGTAGTAGAGGGAGTACAAGCAGAAAGCACCAACATGCACCCCAAACAAGGCAGTAATCCACGTACTCATCGTCGCTTTATTCGATCGATCGCTCTCTCACACACACTGAAACGAAAAAGAAGATGGCAACTAGCTAGCTAGGCCAGTAATGCGATGTAGAATCTTAGCATTAGTTGCTCTCATAGTCACAGATCCCTCCAGGAGTCAAGGCTTTGCCTTCCCCCACATCAGATTCCTCGTGGAGCCAGGAGGGAGGCGACACGACGACAGAATCCACTCACTCGTCCGGAGATTCCGAGTGCCACCCAGATACTATTTTCTCCTAGTGCTCCTGCTCCATGGCCGCAACTATGGATGGCTACCCGGCCTTGGTTTCTCCCTTCCTGTCTCACTGGCTGTACTAGCATGGTGATTGATCTGAATCAGTTGCGTTGCCATTGCATGAACGATGAATCGAACCCTCTCTCCAAGGTGGCATGGCATGCATGGCAGCTGTGCAAGAACAATGGCCGGATATATCGCGGTAAAAGGCGTAAAGGGTTCGAGATTCTGCAGCTCACTGCCAATGTTGTGGCTGCGCATGCACTGTGAGTGGTGGATCAGCAGGGAATGGAGTTCTGCGGTGAATTGTGCGTCTTTTCGCCGCGCTTCAGACGATGTTTGACGCAACGGTGGGTTGTAACATTCGCGCACTTCCATTGGGTGGGCTCGGTAGCGGAGCCAGCAAAAAAATCTAGCCTGATCGAGTTTAACATAGCCAATGAATTGGGGTCGCCGTGGTCCAAGAATATTGTGTTCTTCGGCTCAGTGGACAGTGGCGAGCATAAGATGGTTAGTGGAGAAGCCTAGACAAGTGCCAGCCCTGGGTTTCGCCGTGTGTCATGGGTCGTGCCGTTCATTCGGTCTCGCTTTCTCCCTCGAAATTATTCCCGTGTAAAGTAGGAGCTCATGGCAGACATGTTTACATGCATACTCGGGTAAGTAATCATGAATTGGAGAGAAAGAAAGGAGCAGCTCGAGAGCCGGAATGGAAGTGATATGATAGAGGAAAAGAATAGAGCTGCAAATGCGAGAAGAACGATCGAACTGGATCAGGACGTAGTTTGTTGATTCGATCGCTCGGGGTTTCTGCTTTGGATTGGATCAGTGAAAGTAGGTGCATCATTGCAGGGGCTTTGGTGCTGGGAATTTGCGACTTCTAGCATGAAAATCTTTGTGCCCATGAGTATCTCGATTCAAGTGGGTAAAGGATGGTTCATAATCCATGCTCCGTAGGGGAAAAAATCTAACCTTTGATAAATACATGACTGCTGCAGCCTTCAAGTACCATGCCACAAGCCCACAACCAATATCTAATTTCATCTCGACGCATTCATTTGATAAAATTGCACCTTATACACTTGTACGCATTAAATTTATAAATTATCATCAATACTTACAGAACTTTGGCAACGTTGAAGCTACGTAGTGAAGTTTACGTTTTGAGGACGAGCGCTAGCTCGGGTAGCAAGCATCGCTGGTGGGCGTGCTGCCCACCTAGGCTCACGTGGTCACCAGGTATGGGTTTTTCAGGATTTTCAGAGTAGTACACGTTTGGTCATTCAATTCAATTTCGTATATCCACGCTACGCGAGGTCTAGACCTCCACTTTAGATTAATCGTGTGCTACGCGAGGTCTAGACCTCCACTTTAGATTAATCGTGTGTTAATATCTGTGTGTAAGAGCGTGCATACGTGTAGTATGATACGTGTAGTATGTGTGAGTGCGTCCGTGTGTACTCTCAAAAAAAAGGTATACTCTATGTACAACGTTCTGAGAGTAATACAATAAAGAAGATGCGCACGTGTCTCGCAATTAACGAATATCTGTAGGATATTAACAAAGCTCCACATTAAGACAGAATTAGCGTGAAACAGTAGTTACACTAACATATACTGACATGGCATCTGAACAACATGCCTGGCACATGGAAGCTCTGTAAACAGCACAACCATATCTACATTCAGGTAGACATGCACGCATATTAAGTTTACAACTGACGCAAGTTATTCTGCACTCCAGGATGCAAGGGGCACCTTATGTACATATGCACAACCAGATCAATGAGCTCCTGAAGAACTTACCGGGCAATGCAATAATGAAGTGCAAGGGGCACCTTATGTACACATGCACAACCAGATCAATGAGCTCCTGAAGAACTTTACCGAGCAATGCAATAATGAAGTAATCAGCCCAGCGGAAAATAGCCCCTTCAAGACGTTCCTCTCCAATCCGTAGAAGTATTATCACATGTTGATTATTAAGAGGTGAAAAGTCGTCGTTGTCATCAACCTGTGAAACATCAACAAGACAGGTTAGGCAGTCAGAAGAAAACCGTTGTCCTGTCAAAAACCTCAGGACAACTAGCGTTCACACGGCAACTCATCTTCTGCCGTAACTATGGTAGAAACCACCAGCGATGTGGTGCCGTTGCCGAGCACCTCCCCTGATTGAACCATCCCAACTGCCCCGTCCACTTGATCTAATACTGCTGCCCATGCTGCTTCCTCCTCGACCCCAATTCCCCATTTGCGATGATCCACCATTCATTTCCTCCTCCTCCCTTTCATTGTATTCAAGGATCCTCCGCTTGATGCTCTGCTTCTCCTCAAGCTCAGCAGCTTCTTGCTGCTTTGTGCTCTGCACAAGTGAGCTGTCACCAGGAATGAACATCTGCTTTGTCTGCTGTTTGTGTCCTTTCTTCATTAGCACCTTAACACGCACCCTGCTGCCACCCCCAGCATTACCACCCTCTTCATCCACAGTTTCTTCTCCACTCTCGGACTCCACAGCCCTTGGGTCCTTTGAACCCTCAAGGACATTCATTGGTACCATCATGTTCAAATTGGCCCTGGGACGCACCTCAGCTTTACGTGACTCCAAGCTCTCCTGTAGAAGGGCTTTCAGCTCTCGGTCAAAGTCTTCTTGCTCCTTAGGATCAACTTGCACGACCTTCTGTCTAACCTCAACACTTTCATCTTCATCAGAACCAACAGGCATGTCATCGTCTTCATCATCGCCTTCATTCTCTGATGCATCATTTGATTTCTCCTCAGACAAAAGATCTTCCTCATCTTCGTGACCATCAATACTGCCACTATCTGAATAGCTCTCGCTGTCTGCTGCTTCTTCATTACCCTTACCATTTTCCTCAGCTCCATTTGTTGAGCCCCTGCCATTCACAGAAAAAGCAGCATCATGTGGCTGCTTTTTCTGAGATTCACTGTCCAAGTGCCTTTCACTTTCAGGCTTCTCTACTGAGGCTGCACGCTCATTTTCTTCGAGCTCAACTAATGCAGCATTCAGTTCTTCTATTGATGAATATCTAGTCATGTTTGGTCGTAGCTCAGCAAACAAATCCTGCAAGGACACATGTAAGAGCTGTCCTCACTGAAGAAAATGTGTCTTCAGCATCAAACAGGCTGATCGGTATAATGAAGCCCAACAAAAGAAACCAAGTAAAGCTATGCCATATCCACAGCTCCAGTAGAGAGCATAGATGCCACATGGTATGGGACTAATCATGCTGGCTTGCCTTTTGGCTCCTTATATAAACAAAATAGCAACAACAGGATTCATGACCGTAACAATATTGCCTGATTAAAAAAGCACTATGTAGGTCTAAGATAATGCATTTCTTTCATTTGTATAATGTTTAGTCAAGGCTCAAGACCATATGCACCTCTTTGCTTCTTTCTTTTACTTATTATGTTTTTTGTTTTTCATTAGTAAGATGGGTGCTGATGATTTAGCGCCTCTTATTCCATAAAATGCAAAGTCAAATACGAGCGAAACTCGCAATGTTTTTTTTTTTTTAAGTAAAGGGATCTGGTCCCCTGATTCCTTGGAAGCAAAAGGATTACATGATCTGTTGAGGAGTAAACCACATGTAAAGTGTTGATAAGCATGCATCATTATGATTGTAAAAAATGTTCAGTCCTGAATAACCTATTAGTACGTCCACAGATCTTCAGATATCCATCAGAAATATACCTTGGTTGAGTATACAGCACAGTCATTTGACTCATAATATCGGATTTTTTTTCCTCATATAATCAGAATCCAGAACCTACTAGATAACTATTGTTGGCTACCAACACCAGAAATTTAACTACATGCATCTTACAGCTTCAAGATTCGTTTTTAACTTTAAAGCCCGACATCTATAACGGAGAAGACTCACAAAAGTATTTATGCATGTTGGCAAGTTGTTCACATGAGAAAGGAACTAACATAAGTGCTTATGCAAGTGGGCAAGTTGTATACATGAGAAAGAGAAACCTGAATGTCAAACTCTATGTCAAGTGGTAAGGGCCCTTTATTAATAATATATCTTTGAAATTGTAGCAAAAACTTGTCGAGCTTCCTTTTTGAAGAGCCTCTAATGAAATAGTGGCCACAAGTCTGCAAAAGTGTAATGATCAATCTGATCCTGAAGCAATCTTCTGGTGGATCCAACACATCTTGCTGCACAAGGGAAAAAAAAGATATTCAGCACAACATAGACGCACTTTGATTGATCCTTCTCAAACATAGGCTTGCAAAGAGTTTTAAAAAAGATATGAGAGTAAAAAATCAAGGTTAATGTCATCTAACTTTTTGGTGAATACTTATCCCCGCACAAGAAATAAGCCTACTATGTTTTATATAGTTGGAAGTGTTAAGAGTTGGATACTCTCTCTCTCTTGGCCCATGTGGCTCATGTAGCCCGTGAGGACCATATAACCCATGTATATATATACCCTCTCAATAATGAATAAGATGCACAGCTGTGAATAGCAAATCCCTCTCCTAATTCTAATATGGTAATATGGTATCAAAGCCTAGGGTTAGGGTTAAGAACTAGAACCGGTACAGCTGCCACCATCCTCGTCGTCACCGGCATGCTACCACTTTTCCTCTCCCTCTCTTGTGGTTCGTCTTCCCCCAACTCGATTCGGACGGATTACAGTCATCATCCTCACCTGCACGTCGCCGCCTCTCGGATCCGGGGCCACATCTGCTTCGACCGCTCGGATCCAACACCTACTCTGCCTCGACCGCCGCCGCCATCTTGGAGCACCGCCGTCACCGCGTTGGGAGCTGTCTCCCCTGCCTCGGTCGCCGCCTCATTTGCCTCAGCCACCGCCGGGCTCCATCGTCGCATCGGGAGTTGTCTCCCATATCATAGCCGCCGCTGTCGGGCTCTGTCGTTGCGTCGGGAGCTCCCTGCTCTACTTTGGCATCTGCTGGGCCGCTAGTGTAGCTGCGAGTTGAAGCTACTTCAACTGAAGCCCGGAGTCGAAGCTGAAGAGAGCTGCTGGAGCTGAAGTTGAACTGCCTCTCCACTAAAGCTGAGGTTGCTTCAACTAAAGCTGAAGCTGATTAGCTTCCTCTGCTTCTGTTGCGCTGTCGTCAGATCATGGCATTCGAAGGTGATGCTGCTATTTCTTCTTCTGTTATTGCCAATGCTTTGGAGTCGTGTGCAACTCAATTTGGTCGGATTCAAACTCAGATGAGCAACATTCAAGCCCAGTTGTGTCAGCTGCAAGCATTTTCCAATGGATCCACCGGTTTTACTACACCATCATGTCCTATGTCGTGTGCTTCACTCCTATGGTTGTTGGATTCAGAGGCTTCTTTCCATGTGACATCTGATAGCATCTTAGCTCACATCATGTTGTCTTGCTGCACAAAGTATCAAGATTCAGATAGCTGATGGAACGCCATGCACGATCACTCATCAGGAGACTCTTTCCACCTCTCACTTCACAGTTTCAAATGTCTCACTTGTCCCCACGCTCTCAATGAATCTCATCTCTGTCGGGCAGCTCGCATATATGAACTGTTTTGTTGGGTTCGATGATACCTTCTGCTTTGTGCAAGATCGTCAAACAAAAGTTGTCATCGGTACAGGTCACTGTTAGAGGGGTTCTGCAGGGCTCTATGTTCTTGATCGTTTGAGTCTCCCTTTATCCTCCATTTCTAGTACTGATTCTACTCCTATTCCTTTATCCTCTGTTATTGGTCCATCTACTCCTTGCCCTTTTGCATCTACTTCTGATTGCAAGTCTTTTCCTCAATGGCATCATCGCAGGGCACTTGTGTAGCTCACGCCTCTCTATCTTGATTCATCAAGGTGTTCTTGGTCTGTTTTCGTTGACACAAAATTTGATTAAAGGTTGTAGACTTGGCAAGCAAGTACAACTCCCATATCCTTCCAGCTTTTCTCGATTTGATCGCTCCTTTGATTTGGTCCATTCAAATGTTTGGGGTCCTCCTTTTGCTTTGATGGGTGGTCATAGTTACTATGTCATCTTCATTGATGATTATACTCGATACACTTGGATCTACTTCATAAAACACCATTCGCAATTGATTTCTATCTATCAGTCTTTTGCTCAGATAGTTCATACTCAGTTATCTTCTATCATTCGTGTTTTTCGTTCCGACTCTGGAGGAGAGTATCTTTCATCAGCCTTTCGTCAATTCCTTTCTAGTACCTCAGCTCCCGTGTCCTAGTGCTCATGCTCAGAATGGTGTAGTTAAGCATAAGCATTGTCACATCATCGAGACTGCTCGTACTCTTCTCATTTCCTACTTTGTTCCCTCTCACTTTTGGAGGGAAGCGGTCTCTACGACAGTCTCTCTTCAACCGTCAGCCCTCTTCCAAGCTTCAGGGAGGTCCTATACACAACATCTGCTCGCTATGATCATCTTCGTGTCTTTGGTTGTGTCTGCTATGTCATTCTAGCACCTCATGAGCGCACAAAGCTGAGCCCTCAATCGATTGAGTGTGTCTTCTTGGGTTAGTCCAGGGCATAAGGGCTGTCGTTGCTATGATCCCTCAGTACATCGCATTCGCATCTCTCATGATGTGACCTTTGATGGGGGTCGATCCTTCTTTTATCATCCTTCTACACATCCCACTCCTTCCACATATTCCATCTCCTTTTTGTGTCTACCTCTCATTCCTTCACTAGACTTGCCTTCTCCGGATACACTTTCTTCACTAGTTTCACCTTCTAGTGTATCTCCTCCACCAACTCCACCAATTTCTGACACTTCCACTTTTCCATTTCACTATAGTCGTCGACAGAGAGTTCCTTATGATCCTCGGACTTCCATTCCTCTTGAACCTTTTGATCCTCAATCCTCCTCTCCTCCACTTGACCCTCAGCCAGTACCACACTCTAACGATCATTCTACTACATCACGGTATGCCCTACATGATCGTTCCTCTATTCAGGTACCAGAGAGATAGGGTTTCTCGTGTATATGCAGTATCTGAACCGAGTACCTATCAGGAGGCAGACAGTATACCTGAGTAGCAGTTGGGTATGACCGAGGAGCTTACAACATTATAGTGTACAGACACTTGGGATCTTATTTAGTGGAGTTGTGCCTATAACTTGCAAGTGGGTGTACAAAGTAGTCAGATGGTTCAGTGGAGTGATACAAGGCTCATCTTGTTGCAAAAGGTTTTCAGCAGGCTTATAGTCGAGATTATGATGAGACTTTTGCTCCAGTTGCTCATATGACTACAGTCCGGACTCTCATTGCTGTTGCAGCGGTACGCTCATGAACTATATTTTAGATGGATGTCAAGAATGCTTTTCTTCATGGTAATTTACATGAAGAGATCTATATGCAACCACCCCTAGGTGTTGGCTCCTACAGGTCATGTTTGCCGTCTTAAGCGTGCTCTATATGGTCTCAAGCAAGCTCCTCGTGCTTGGTTCGAACGTTTCAATTCTGTGATTCGAGCTGCTAGTTTCACTCCAAGTGAGCATGACCCTGCCTTGTTTATTCACACTTCTCAGCGGGATCGTACTTTGCTTCTGCTATATATAGATGATATGCTGATCACAGGAGTTCACATAGATTATGTGGCTTTTCTCAAGAAGAAATTGAGTGAACAGTTTATGATATCAGATTTGGAACCATTGAGCTATTTTCCGAGGATTGAGGTTCATTCTAATGGTGATGGCTGCTACCTCTCTCAGCATCGCTACATTCAGGATATGCTTGCTCGCTCTGGTATGACTGATACTCGCAATGTTGTCACACCCATAGAGCTCCACCTGTAGCTTCGACCTACAGACGGTGTACCATTGACTGATCATTTCCGCTATCGTTAGCTCGTTGGGAGCCTTGATTATCTCACGGTCCAGGCCAAACATTACTCATGTTGTTCATGTGTTCAGCCAGTTTGTCAGTGCTCTCACCTCAGTCCTCTATGGTCATATTCTTCGTGTGCTGAGATACTTGAGGGGGACTATATCCAGACGTTTGTTCTATGCTAGTTCGAGTCAGCTCTAGCTCCACGCTTACTCTGACTCCACTTGGGCGAGTGATCTTGCTGATTGCCAATCTATCACTGGCTACTGCATCTCTCTTAGTACTTCGCTCATTGCTTAGAAGTCCAAGAAGCAGACTGTGGTGTCACACTCTAGTGCAGAGGCCGAGCTTCGAGCCCTTGCCGCTACCACCTCAGAGATCATTTGGCTTCGATGGCTCTTAGCTGATCTCGGTATCCATTATGATAATCCTACACCTCTGTTTTGCGACAACATAAGTGTTATTCAGATTGCTAGTGATCCAATCAAGCATGAGTTGGCAAAGCACATTGGTGTTGATGCATCCTTCACATGGTCTCATTGTCAGCAGTTGACCATCGACTCAAGTATGTACCCTCAGAGCATTAATTTGCAGATTTCTTCACTAAAGCTCAGACTCGAGAATAGCATCAACTTCATCTACTCAAATTCAGTGCATCAGATCCTCCTGATCCACCTTAAAATTGAAGGGGGTGTTAAGGGTTGTACATTCTCTCTCTCTCTTTTGGCTCATGTAGCCCGTGAGGCCCATGTAACCTATGTATATACATACCCTCTCAATAATGAATAAGATGCACAATTGTAAATAGCAAAATCCTCTCCTAATTCTAATAGGAAGTTTGTATATATAGTTTTGAACATAGAAATACAACTAGTATGTGCAAGAATGGTAATGCCAGAAGCGAAAACCTGATTACCTGTTGCGAACCTTAGTTCATAACAGGGTAAACACCGTCAGGAAGAAGGCCGGACGATGTCGGCTTAGTGGGATGAGAGATTAGACTATAGACTGGGATGATAGAACCTTGGAAGGGAGACTAGATTAATTCATCTTTCTTACTTCCTCGATAATGGATACATGCTATCCCTTTTATAGGGACGACCCGACTTAACCCCTAAGAAACAATCTCTATTAGATGGAATATATCTCTAAGAAAGTAAACCTAATTAATAAGGAAACTAACAATTCTTATCTCTATTTCCAACTATTAACGCACCCACGGGCCCGTGTGAACAGTGCGCGGTGATACAGTACCACCTGTACTATTCACACACGTAAACAGTGCCATCCATGACATTACTCCCCTCCTTTCGCGACAGCTCGTCCTCGAGCTGTGGTGGCGGCCATGGCTAAAGCCCAAGGAGACCCTATGTTGACGAGAGGTTGCGATGATGACATGAGTCCTTAAAGATCATTGCCTCCACACGTGGTTGCGGCAAACTCATCGGTTGCTGCCGCAAACATGACAGCAACTCTGACAACGCCACGGTGGCCAAGACGGACTTCGGCAGGGCCACGATGGGCTCCGGCAGCGTCACAGTAAGACGTGGAAGTGCGGCAGCTGCTGCAGTTGCTAGAGGTAGCTCCGCCGCCGCCGTGGATGGTGTCACCACCTCTGTAGAAGCATGGTTATTAAGGCGTCGCCTAAGCGTCGCTCGGTAAGGCGCTGCCGGGTGCTAAGCCGTCGCCCCCGCCTTGCCGCCTCCTCCCCGCGCGGCTCCTCCTCCCGGCTCCCCATCGCCGTCGCGCAGCTCCTCGGGTCCTCCTCCCCGCGGTTCCTCGTGCCCTACCGGCACCTCCTCTGCTCAGAGCCCTCGGTGGAGAGGGAGGTAGAAGGAGAGAAGAGAGGAGCCGGGAGCTCGCCTGGATCTTGGAGCTCGTCGACAAGGTGTGGGGGCCACCCGTCGCCCTCGCAGACCGCTTCCTCAAGCCCGTCGCCGAGGACCTCTGGAACGACGACGATGGCCCCCTCCACCATGCAAAGCCGCCGCCTCCGGATCTCCCGCCACTGCTTCGGATCCGTGCCGCCGCGCTGCGCCTCCACGACGACCCCGCCGCGTTATCGCAACCGCCGCGACCGTCAATTTCGCCTCACCGCCACCCCTTCAGATCGCTGGTGTCCAGCAGCGCCGAATGGGGGAGAGGGATTCAGAGGTAGGGGGAGACCTGGAGAGAGAGACGTGGGAGATGGGTAGAGCCGGAGAGGAGAGGCGGCTAGGGTTAGACCAGGAGAGAGAGACGTGGGAGAGTAGGAGATGGGGAGTTGGGCAGCTGGGGGTGAGATGGGCTGGGCTGGCTGGCTTGATGGGTTGGGCTTTTCACATTTCACGTTTTCTTCTCCCCCTCGTTTTCCTTTTTCTTTTCACGTTTGCAGCCGCTGCTTCTCGTATGGCTCGTATGGCGTCCTGGTATGGCGTCGCTTAGGCGTCCAAGGCGTCGCTTAGGCGTCGAGGCGGTGCCTTGGCGCCTCGGCTCACCTTAGCGCCTTAATAACCATGTGTAGAAGGCATCGTCGCCGCAGTGGGAGGCTTCGCTATCGTTGCCACGATCATCTTCTCCAAAGTGGCATGCATTTCAAGGAAGATGGCCGCCATATTCTTGTCGTTGTCGTTGGTACTTATGGCCATCTTGTTGGCGTTAGCCTTTATCATAGCCAACGACTCGGCGGCAGGTCTGATGGTCTGATCTGTCGACATAACGATGGTAGCAAAAGCCATGGGAAGGGATTGACTGCTCTGATACCAAATGTTGTGAACCTTAGTTCATAACAGGGTAAACACCGTCAGGAAGAAAGCCGAACGACGTTGGCTTGGTGAGATGAGAGATTAGACTACAGACTGGGATGATAGAACCTTCGAAGGGAGACTAGATTAATTCATCTTTCTTGCTTCCTCGATAATAGATACATGCTATCCATTTTATAGAGACGACCCGACTTGACCCCTAAGAAACAATCTCTATATCTAAAGAAATTTATCTCTATTAGATGGAATATATCTCTAAGAAAGTAAACCCAATTAACAAGGAAACTAACAATTCTTATCTCTATTTCCAACTATTAACGCATCTGCAGGCCTGTGTGAACAGTGCGTAGTGCTACAGTTCACACACGTGAACAGTGCCACCCCGTGACATTACCTTTTGATAATATTGGTTTAACTCCTAATCTCTACCGAGCAAAGAAAAGGGATCAGGTTAATCAACAATGTTCTGATATATAGCAAAACCCAATAATTTTGAACACTTCTAGAAACATGTAAAATTATTGTCAGAATCGCAGAAGTCTTTACAAGCCAGCATCTGAACCACATAACATAAGCTAACATATCGATAATGATGAAGAATAGTATTGGGAAACGAATTAAAAATAGCAAAGGTTTCCAAGCTTTGCTAAATTATGTATTTGCTTACTTCAGGAGTTCCATGACCGAACACAATGATAAGGTACAGTGTCTCGAATACAACTGATGAATCGATATGCTTGTAGCTGTATAGCTCTCCAAGGAATCGCATGTGGGCGAGGCGCCTTTGTTGCATTCCATAGTCATTCAACTCCAGCCCAACCCTTATCTCTTCTAAAACCTAAATCAAAATATACAAATAAATTAAATCACTTAAATCTCTAGTTGCAAGTGTTCCAATTTTTTTTCTTAAAAAAAGCATTCTTCTTCATCAATCAATAGGTAACTTTGCATGACATTGCCATGTACGAGTTTGAGTCCCTAAGTGTATGCTTGTGTAATAAAAGTAATTATTCCAATCAGAAACTACCTTGAGATTGAAAAACATCATGGTTTACGGACTCAACAAAAGGAACTAACCTCATCTACCACTGCGACAGCAAAGTCATCATGATAGCGACTAAGCCCAGCAGTCAGAAAAGCAATCAGATGAACTTGGCTGTACTTTCCCTTGTGAACCTTTAGAAAGCACTTTATAAGGTATTGCTGACACTCTGCCCAAGGTAGCTTGCGTAATTGACGAAGAACATGATCAGTACTTGATTTGTCAAGATCTGAGAAAAGCAACTTCCTTATGTACTGCACAAGGTGGAAAAAACGGAATAATTATTAATTATTACACCCTGTAGATTAGTTAAATGAAAATGACCAGAGGAACAAAAGAGATCACAGAAGACATGGATATCTTACTTGATGAAGAGGTGGCCGAACTTTTGAAACTCGGGCAGATCTTTCCGGCGGTTTACAAAGGTAGTAGGCATTTTCCACAAGTGTACTGTGGCGTGGATCCAAATTCTTGACATTTTTTAATCGCATCAGTATCTCCAACATGTTAGCCATGCGAATTGTAGTTTCAGGTGACCGATACAAAAAGCGACCACAAGTCTCAAGAAGGTTGCAGGCCACATCAATGTTATGATGACTGAAATCATCTAGGCAGGCCTGCAAAATATAAACAATATGCCTTCCCTAAACAACAGATGTAAGTGCAAGAAAGCTAGAAATTACTAACTCCATGCGTAAGACATGCATACCTTCAAACAGCTGAAAACAAGAGCTGCAGGTGCAATTTTGAATTTGCACAACTCCCCAATAAATCTTATGTTTTTAATTTTTGTTTCAATGTTGATCTGATCCTGAAAAGGAAACAGAACAGAGAAGAATAGTTAGTAACAGTAAATACATAAATTTATGTGGATAAAAAGAATTCCTGCCTCCCTCCACTTCAACTCCAAATCTCCAACACCTACTTTGGAGGATGTGGGAAAGGTGTTGGAGATGTTCATTTCATGAATTTATTGTTTACATTGATGTTAATAGCTTAGCTTAGATTTTAGAGCTAATGACAAATACCAGATATTGTTAAGGATAAAATGAGAATTTGTTATGGAACTGAGCACTGACAAGGCAAAGGAACAAAGTGTTAAAATGAGCATACCTTCTTATTTATTAAAAAGTTGAACTCCTCTTCAAGCATAGAGAGAAGCATGCTTGGGACATCTTTCATGCATGTTGACAATGTGGCAACCAACCGAGAATAGTAAGGTAAAAGTTCCAGTGAAGTCCTTGGGACATTGAATAAGGCCCGTACAAGTTTCTTTCGACTTGCTTTGGAATTTAGGTAGCAAAACTCAACCTGGAGAAATACAAAGTAGCTTGAGAATGGTAATCAGACTTAGATGTATAGAAGATAGACAATACAACATGAGCTATTACTGTCAATTGATCAATAAGATCACGGCTAACACATCCTGGCAGCCTCTGTAGCAGGTTATCCAAACTTGCACCGTCCAAGGCTCTTACTTTCTCTTTCTCTCTTTCAGTTTTTCTGTCCAGATCCTTCTCTTTGGATTTATCTTTTTCTGCATCTTTTCCCTTATCTTTATCTTTGTCTTCACTATCCTTGGCTCCATCATCTGCCTTTCCTTCCAGTTGATGTTCAGCGGAAGAAGTTTGAGCATTATCATGCACTTCAATTTCTTGTTCTGTGCCGGATTCCTTCAACAAAAAATTTATATAATGGTTTAGTGTCAAAACCAAAAGAAAATAAAAGGAGAACATGCTAAGTGAATGTGTATTTAAAAAAGGAGTAAAGACATTCCTCCTTTCCTATCTCACTCTCCCACGCACAGAACGAGAAAAGGGTACATAAACAACCTTGTGGATGTCAGATATAAACAATGTATTGAACATGTTATCAATGTAAAATTTAACAAGGAAATGGAACACGTAGGGGCTGAACACGTTCACGAGATCATGTTCTGTGAACCATCTCTGTGGGTAACAATTCAGACATCACATATTTGGTTAGCGTAAATTGGGAGCTAAAACTGCACCACAAAAATATTTGTTGTGAAGGCAAACTACCATATGTTGTTCATATTTAAACAGTTTTTAGCCACATCTGAAAAGGGCAGGAACTATCCAGAAGAAGCAGGAGACACTTTGGATAACACCTAAAAAAACTCTATAAAGGAAAAAGATCAGTGCTGAAATGTTGCAAACAAGCATATAGTCACAGAGTGGCATCTAATAATCCAGTTTACAAAGACAGTTATTATAGAACCTTCTCAGCCACTAGTAATGTGAACTTGCAGAATGTACTACTTTTGAGATATCAGATTCTTACACTAGATTGTTCGCGGCCCTTGGCGTGTTGCTCATTCAACTTTGGTTCGGCCTCTCCCAATAACACAGCAGGAACAAATGCTCTGCTCAAAAAAGTAGCTTGCATAGTTTCAGAAGAATAATCAAGTAATGTAGTTAATGTAGTTCCACAGCAAGCTAATTAGTGAAGCAAGGTATTTGTGATAGTGTGAAGAGAAACCTGAGATCAGGTAAAGATTCGTAAAAAGCTTTGGTATCATCATCATCCCAAATAGGTTCCAATGCAGATGGTTCTTTTCCAGAAGATGGGGTGACATCAGTTCCCGTAGTAACCCTTGTTGTATTTCCATCATCTGGCATCACTGGAGGCTGCATGTCAAGAGCTTCAGCTAACCTGCAAAAGAAAAGGTTAAAGATTATCAAGAAACATACATAAATGCATATGATCGAATGATAATATTGACATGCTAAAAGAGAAGCATCAACAATTACTCAAGTCATGGCAAAATATTATCTTTTCTTTTCTAACAAAATTTAAGATGATAAAATTAACTAAACATCTACAGTCTTTTGCAATGCTGAACATGTAAGGAATTATTAGGCTTAAATTAGTTGAAATGATGTGTTCTAAGTTTGCTTAATATACTTGTTATCAGGTCTTTACCTTAGGAGATAGGAAGGAAATATTGTTTGAAGTTTAACAAAGAAAACGATAGTACAGATCACAAAATCAAAAGAAAATCCTCTCAGCTGAACAAGTGCATTCTTGGTTATCAGCTGTGATGGAAACCAATCCTATGCACACCCTCCATTTCTTGCAAAATTGCGCAAACACTCTATTTTAAGCACCAAACCCAAAAAAGATCTCCAAAAAAAGAAGGGAATCTCTTGGGCGATCTAAAGCATAGTAAAATTACATGTGTTAGCTGGTACTAGGAGGACTAGGACTAGAAGCTTCGAGTAAATAGTTAATTTTGTCTTCCCCCCTTTCAATTTATTTTGCGGCAATTTATTATTTTCCTTTCTCCTCGCATTGAGGCTGAAACTTTACACGATGGTGCATCAATATTTTGTCTGTCCTATCTATGTTTTACAGAAATTTCGGATTGATTTGAATGTTCTTTTGTGAGTGAGTGCACTCTTGCAGTAACGCACAGATAAGGTATGGTTGATTTCCGTATCATGTAAATACAATATTTTTCATATGACCATAATATTTACAATTTTTGGGGGGGTGAGCCATGGGAGGTAAGAACCCCGATGATGACATAGTACCACTGCAAATAACAAATTAAGCTGGTAAATTACAGGGGTCAAGCATGTGCTGTCGTGTTATGCAACCATAAGTCCCCTAACAGAAGACCAGATGCCACAAAGTTCAATCTACAAATAACAAAACTAGATAAATGGCAGCTTATGCTGCTATGAAACAATACACAAACAAATTAAAAATGACGTACTCAAATAGATACTCACGAGGATACACCACGCAGTAACTGATCAAAAGACTTCCGGAGTTTCTCATACGAGGCTGTGTTCTCATCGCTTAGTTCACCTTTGGCGCTTAAAACTTTTGCATTCTCTGCCTCTATCAGACGAAGAGACTGGATATAGTGGATAGTTTGGGTGTGTGCATAAAGATATTAGAGGAAAGTCAAATGATGACAAATAAGAGTCCAAACTAATAAAGAAAAAGAGTGTTAGTTACCGCATGTTCTGATTGTAGTAGTTCAGCTACAGCGTCATAGTACGAGTTCAAGGCTTTCTTGAAGAACTTCTTCTGATCAGCAGTGACATTTAGGTCCTTAAAGAACTGTATCCATTCAAATTTTTATCTGATCAGTCTTCTGACCAATGTACTAGGTGGTATATACAGTGCAGACATGCTGTACTTGTAGTGGTAGACTCCTGAGAATAGTATACAAAACAGTACAGGGTGGTGGGAGTAGGACCATATATCACAATCATGATTTTATGCATGCAGGTCCCTCCCATGCTTAGGCCATAGTGTAAGTCGCGCATCAACAAGTCAATGACACTTCCTGAACTGAGGTTTCCAAAATATTCTTTGTGAAAATCCAAACATTATTGGTCCACTTTGCCCTTACCATTAGTGGGAGACTAATCAAATTCAGTATTCTCTAGTAATTTAAAGGCTGCAAAAAGTATGTGCATTTATTCAGAAACAAAAGGATAACTTTGGGGCTCAAGGATGCGCATTGAACCAAGTAAGAGCAGCTAGCTCTACTTAATGCAGTCGAATGTGATCAGCATTTTTCTTCTGACACCATTTGATAACTTAATAAATGATGTTGGTACTTAAATTTCTCTTACCTCATCATAAGCTTCCTGACCATGAGACTGTAACCCTATGAAAAACCTCCCATGACGAGCAAAGGTAGAGAGAAGAGACAAATTTGTCTGAGTTGCTTCCCGGTCCTTCAAATGCTCCAGTGATGTAAGATCTTTTATAATGTTTATAAATATACTAGCATCTTCAACAATGCCAACAAAATACAGTTCAATCAGAAGTTTCAGTGTGCTTCTCTTCTTCATAGCTCTCGAGTTTTTGTCTGTGTCCAAATCATCTGCGGATTTACCAGGAAAGAAGACCTTCAGTAGACCTTGTATAAGACAAGGTGAGAAGTCCTTGTATCTTTGATGAAGCAGCGAGCAAACCTACATTACATTGCTACAAGAGTTATTGCATTACATAAATCCATATAACTGATGCATTTGGAGGTTCACATCTTTATCATCACCTAAACCTCAATCTGCAAAATAAAGTAATGAAACCATCTAATAGCATGATGCTAATAAGTCCTAATAAAATAACTGACTATATGTAACAGCATAAAGTGTAAAGGTTGTCACTAAGGAAGGGAACATCTTCATTCTGTAACCCAGAAACTTGAAAATTCAAATAGACAAGTGCAACCATGGAATGAACAAAAGGGCTTGCTCAAGTACAGGGGAGGGCACTAAAGCAATAACATGGTGAACAGGTCTGTGAGATATGGGCATATTCGCACATGTACTAAGAAAATGCAAGACTATTGTCAATTACCTGAACAGCAGCTTGTATATCAGCAGAACGAAGTTTGGCCTCACAAATATAAGAAACTGCTTCGCTGACAAATTTGCTCAAGTTCACACTTTTCAACTCATCCATTAACCCATCCTTTTGTTCATCATTTATTGTTTTGAGTTTCTTTATAACTGTTGTATTTCGCTTAATACTGGAGTCAAGAGTCCTCAGGTAGTTCACATCTGAAATTAGTGAACCGTCACATCATAATGATGCTACAAAAAATGTGCATGACTTATCGAGATCAGAAATTGTCCACTCAACAATTGAAATATTAATCATCCGTTAAAATGCAAAAGAACCAAGAATTACAAAAGGAATGAAATTTAAGTTAAAAAATACAAATGACTAAAGAAGAAAATGAAACCATTGAGTAATGCTGTAATGCATCAGCGTATTTCCATTGCTATGACTAAAGAAACATGTGTATAAGCCACATAAATTCATGGATGCATCATCCACCATACTGGATTATAAGCTGTCAAGAAATTTTAAAAATGAACAAAATTACCATGTGAAAATATGGGAACATCTAAGCTAATAGATACAATTCAATTACACGAGTTGTTCAGTAACGAGTTGCCAAAGTGAGGGAAGAGGCTCCTTGATCAAAATAGCTGGAAGCCCAGAACTCCAAAATATCAGGAATTTCAAGGTACATCTTAAAGTAGAGAGCTAACATAGTTGGTCTGTTCACCCTCGATCACAGTTATATTTCTTAATTTATTTGTGTACCACCTGCAGTTTTCATAAATACTTGCAGTTGTATTGAATGTAAATTCCCTCCATCCCTCCTACCATGTTCATATGTCTTTGCAGCTGTATTCAACATCCTCATCCCATCCAGCCTCTGTGTGTGTCCATGAAATGGTCCTTAAAACATCTCAATTGCCGAAATTATCAGCAAAAAGATTCATGGCCAGTTTGCAGTTGCTGTGTTGTGCTGTGTTGCGTTGTTGAATCTAGTTAGTTATGGGAATCTCAGTATTTAGTAATTGCGATAAGACTTTGCTGTTGTGGATCCAAAGAAGATGCTTTAAACTAATTGCTATATCCAAAAGTAGAAAAATCTAAGTTGTTTTGAAAAGCCAACACAAGCCAAACGGAGCCTCAGTCTATTGAACTAGAGTCCTGAACACCACTACATAGGGGAAATATAATTGGTACAGCGCTGGTCTACCAAAAAAATGACGTGCAAAATGAAGATAATAGCAAGTAACTCCTACTGTCTGCAAAATCTGCACTAACAATTCATGCACCTGGATAATATTGTTTGTTTATCACAGAAACTAAATCTCCGCCTAACAAGAATAAAAACCAAGATTTTTTCTAGGCTTCATTTTATTTGTTTTTTGTGCAAGTGTAAATGATGCGCATGCTGTACATCAATTTGACTTTAAGCATACGAGTTTCTGAAATTTTCATCATGATTTCTATGCAACAGTCATTACTAAAAGAAAATAACTACCAGGCCTTTCAGGGTTTAGGTTGCTCCGGCGGAGGGCGGTCTTTTGATCAATAAGTTTTTTGTATTCTTCGAGACGGGCCTCCTGCATACAGCCGAAATTTAGGATCGGTGACCAGGATTCTGAACTTAAAATGCTACAAAACTCAGATAACCAATGTAACTACACAGTCATTTATGAGTTATGAGTCTTCAAATAAGATCTGCCACTAAACCCTAGGAACAGAAATTGAATCCACTTGAGCTGTAGTCAAGAGTCCGATTATAAGCAACTACCTCAAGTTATACAAACTAGAAGTCTAGAAACCAATTAGGAGCAAGGAAACTGTTTCACAGTAACGTGTAAAATGTGGTTCACTGTGTTGATATCATATTATGTCCCCCCATGTCTTTTTCATTATTCGTCAAACCTTGGTCGTAACTTAAAGTTATCAGTGCATCTGTGGCTATCAAGGTGAAAACTGGGAGGCAAGGAATGCAAAGTTTCACAGCATTTTCGTTTGAAGCTCACATGTCCCACTATCATAGCAGGCCTAGCAAACACCCAACCAATTCTAACCATGCCAAATTAAGAACCTCAACCTTCTCCCTCATCAAACAGCAGCCCAATCAGTGCCGAGTTTGCCAATGGAATAAGATTCCGGTAGACTAATGGTTAATATTGTCAGGTGGACAAAATGGAGCAAAAGACAGAAAAGATAGCCATTGGCTTAATAGAATTGCAAGTTTGCAACATCAGTAAATAATTAAATATCACCAAAAACCACCACGCTGGCGTGAAACTAGCAAATTACCCATTTCATATAATTACTAGAGGTGTATCAGAATTACCTCATCATCCTGTTTGCTTTGGCGTGCCTCGTCATCTTGCTTGGTGTCTGTGCGATTCTCGTTCTGAGTGTTCTCCATTTGACTCTTGTAAAGTTAAAACCAGATATAGCCTGTGGAAAGCTGCATAACCCAAAAAAACAAATGCACGGTTAGCCCCAAACGTGACACTGCAACTAGGTAGACAGATACTGTCGGTTTAGACGAAGAGATTATGGAATCACCAAAATCACTAGGGATCTCGAGCTAAGCGGCCAAGCAGAGCAACATCACCGCAGCGCAAGTTCTAAACACTGAGAAAAATAAGAACTCCAAAAAAACGCAGAGGGCGGTCTCGGATCGGGCGGAGACTGAGGCGACGACGGACGGCCGCGCCAAAATTCGCGCCGCCACCTCGGTCAGGAAGACCTATCGAAACCGGCGCGCAGCGGGGAGGGGGTTAAGCGGGTGCGTACCGTGACGAGCGGGAGAGGCGGTTGTCGGCGACGAGCGCGCGGGCTCGGTCGGCGTCGGGCACGAAGGGTTTGGGGTTGGGGAAAGACTAGAGGAGGGGTCTGGACTCTGGAGTCTGGACTCGGGAAACTCCGCGGCACAAGGAGCACGGGAAGCAGAGGTTAATGGGCTTTGTTGGCTTTCATTTGAGAAAGGAAAGCATCGGCGGGCCGGATCATGGATGCTATGGGCTTCAGCTAGGTGTCGCACTGTGCTATCGTGGGCCGAACTCTAACGTCGAGTCACGCCACGCCAGGCTAGGCCGAGCTAGGATGCGAACTTAAGAAGGCTGTACTTCTCCAAGTCTTTAAGCCCTCCAATATACTAGACTTCGCATTGTATCGAGCAGATCGTAGATGCATGAGTACTACTTTGGATTTGGTGTACGGGTTTGCAAGTTCTGACCCACAGAACTGTGGTACATTCTTGCAAAGAAAACTGTAAGAGTCACAAGAATCTTCTCGCTTAAAAACTTAATTCAATGGAATTGTCAACGTATAAATTACCTGAAAATTTGTTATTTTTCAATCATTTATTCCCATCTTTAGATTTCTATCTAACAGCACGAAAAGAACGTTACAAGAAAAATACAAAAAAAATTCTAAACTAGACAAAAAGTAAATCTAGATGAACCCTACAAATACAAAAAAAAAAATACAAAAACAAATAGAAGTAAAAGTTACAGTAGAGCTGTACTAAAATTGCACATCACTTGGTACTGCAATTTAGGCTTTAGTACTGTGCAATTGTAGGTGACTAGTGGATAAGAAAAATTCAGACAACTGAAATTTAGCAAATCCGTAATTCAATTCGTCCACAATTGGATCTATCTGGAAGTACATGTAAGAGGTGTATTCGCATCCTCTACCTTTGCATTATGCCATTGCTAATGCAATGGCAGCGGAGCACAGTGCTGTGACATTGTGATGATCAGAGCCATCTGATTCGAAAAGAACGGCTTAGATCGATTGCTACAGTGTTCAAAACAGTACCATATGTACCGTAGTTGCTACGGTACCAGACGCGTCTGTAACATCCCAACTTTAGACTTGTGTTTCAAATGTAAGAAAATGAGTAGAATTTAAAACTTTTTCTTACATCATGTATTTTCTGTATGTTCTAAACAATTTATGTACAAGAATTATGAAAATACAAAGTCACAAGTCTTTTGATCCAAAACCTTGTCTTCCAAAAACAATATTGTCAAATCTTGTGATCATCCTCAGGAAAAAAATTTCCTAAGTTCCTGGGATGGCTTGTGACCCCTCTGAAAAATTTCACAATTTTTAGAAATTGTTCGAATATTTTTAGAAGGCAGTTAAACCTATTTGACTTTCAGTCAAACCTTATTCCAGAACCTTGCAGACTTTTTGGAGAAAACTGCACTGCATAAAAACTTCTGAGAATTTTACACAAGGTTAATATCGGAGTTAGCAAGCTCCAGTAAAAATTTCAGAATTTTTGGAGTCGTTTTGCTATCTTAAATAAATCCCCTAAGTCTCAGCTCAATTTAAAAACCCAAAACCTGATTTCACTGTTCCTCGGGTTCGAGTCAGATTCGGGCTCGAGCCACTGGTTTTGGTCCAATCAACTAACTGCACCAGGCCTCCTTTTATAACGCGCTATCGATCTTAGCCGTTAGATTTAAATCGAACAGCCCGCATTGATTGGGCGTTCGAACTCATGGCGCCCACTCATTTTGGGTCGTTGGATCATGATCTGAGCGTCCTGAGTTAGTGTGCCGTTCGGGTCACTTGGAGGGCACATTAAATCATGATCGTTCATTTCTGATCCGAGGGCGCACGATCCATTATTTTCGTTTTAGACCTCAGAGACGTGGAGCGATCCCAGCCGCCCGATCAAAATCCAACCGCCCAAAATCGCCCCAGCCTTTTCAGTCGTCTTCTTCCTCGCGACGTGCGTAAACAGGAGCACAGGCATGGCCGTGTCTTTTAGAGTTCCTTGTCAGCGTCCCTCTGGTCGGGACAGTGGTGTGTGCGCTACTTTCGGCCATGATCTTGGTCTTGTTTTTGTTCCCCATTATTTTCTTTTAGGTCCACGGTTGCCTTTTGAGCCAAACTCACCTGAGGGCTTCATTTTAGCAAACCCTTGTCCCACCATCTCTATGAAGCTTTCCAAAACTCTCTATGAGCTCTCTTGTTGCACCACTTAGCTTCCCAACTCTTGAGGAGCTCAAAACCACTGAAATTCCCAAAATCGCCATTAATGGTCGTGGAGCTCAATTGAGGATCTTGGTGCTTCAGTGGTTCTTTTTCAAATCTCTTTGTACCCTTTTGAGATCTTTAGCCCCACATTCATTTCCCCTAACTCAATTTTGGGAATCATTCACAGGAATTGACCAATTTTAAGTTTGGATCATTTCGGCCGAAATCATCTCTTTTCTTCCTCAGCTCCGGTAAGTGGTTCTTTTTGCAATTAATCGCTTGTGGAGCTTCCATGAGCTATAATGAAGCTATTATGACCACCCGGTGGTGTTCATTTTGCTCAGGTGATCATTTTCATATCGTCTTCTTCAACTCCGGCGAGTTCTTTCTCTGTCAAAGATCTCCGGCTATCTTTTGAAGCCCTTCTCGGTTGAGGTAGCTTCTATTTAGTCCCTAGATGCTTGGCACACGCTTCTTTGGACTGCTGCAGAGCTTGTTGTGCATTTTCGCTTTCGGCCGGTTAGTGTCACCATCTTAGTTTTCCGGCTAGCCGGCGTTCTAGACCTTCGCCGCCGGCGAGGTCACCACCATCGGGATTGCAAGACTATTGTGAACCCATTTTAGTCTTAAGGTTGCGCCGCCGTGGCCGGAGTCGCCGGCGACGAGCCCCTCTTTCTGCTCGGTTTTTGTCGGACGGAAGTTCCTCAGTGTCGTTGTCGTTAAGACACAATTAATGGCTTAATCATTGATGATCATTGGGGTAATTAATATGTCTTAGGAGGTCCATCGTGTCAGCGGCAGGTGGGGCCAACCTCTTAAAACCCCCCGGCTGGCGCTATTCAACCCTGTCAAGGCACCATTAATAATCAATCATTTGATAATTAAGGTTAGCATTAAGTGGCTATCGGAAATGACTCCATGAGTCACTGACAGGTGGGCCCGTAGGCTTTAAATCGCTGAAATAGGATCATTAGGACAAAATCTAGGGTCATTAATTGCTAATCATTGTTAACAATTAATGCTGTCCGATCAGAGCAATTGTGTCACTGGCATATGGGCCCTCACCCGCTTAAACCTCTCTGTGCGAAAGCATTAGGACACATTAATTGCTAATTATCACTAATCATTGGATTTGCAATTCATGTTTGTCTTAAAATAGCCCCATGTGTCTCTAACAAGTGGGCACGCGCAGTTAATCGCCGGCGCACTTAAAAACCCACATGTGTATATAACATGCATTGTGGGCCGTCGATCCCAAGATCAACGGTCTAGATCTATCTAAAATATTGAACTCCGGAGTTCGTAAACGCCGTAGGCCGTCAGATCTAGATCAACGGCCTGGATCAAAGTGGTCGTTCGGACCCCCCGGGTTTCCCAACCGCTCTGGACCATCCATCTCGCGATGAACGGCTGAGATGCGTGTGCTGTTCGGGACTCCCGAAGGGAACGGCGCTCTGAGCCGCTCATCTTTAGATCTACGGCTGTGGTCGTCCGAGGCATTCGCGCACGCCCGAATGTCCCTACTCGCGTGGACTGTTGGATCTAAATCCAACGGTGGGCTTCTTTGAGACCGCGTGTAACAGCCCCAATTTTATAAACAGTAATAATCTGCTTTATGAACAGTAATGGGATACTGTTTATGATATTACTGTTCATAAATAACAATTTGGAATTGCTGTTACCAATTGAAACCTTCATTTTCTAGCCAAATTCCAAAAAAAACTATTTGAAGTCTCAAAGAAAATACAAGATAAAACTTGTATTGTGACTGGGAAGTGTTTTTATTAAAGCCTAGGTAAATTATCTTGGCAAAAAAAATATTATTGTTGAATTTTTTTTAGAAGTTATTTTGACTTGAAGAAAAATATTTGCTTTTAAATAAATATATTCGGGTCAAGATAATTATTTATGTATGTTACAAAGTGAAACTGTGATTTTAGAAAATTTATTTGGGAAATATATCATCCCAGTAACATCCTTGTAAAATTTCATGATTTTACAAATTTATCTACTATTTTAAAACCCAGTCAAACCTTTTGGAGATTAAAAGGGGTTAGTCAACCTTTTGATCTAACCTAGCCGTTTGTCTTTATGCGACCCAAGCCAAGTGGGTTTAGGTCTAACTGTGCAATCGGACTGCAACCGACACGTTCGCGCGCGTGCTCAAACATCTAGCAAGTGTGAGCCGTCGATTGCTTTGATGGACGGCTGAGATGCGCAAAGCCTTGCGGCTATCCACGTATTTCGTGTGATTTTCACCGTTGGATCTTCATCCAACGGCATCCAACTTTAGTTCCCAAGTCCTAACGCGCCTTCAATCCTCCGCCGTCAGATCTTAATGTACGAGCTGGATTGAACGGGCTGTTCGGGTCATCCCGTAGGGCTCGTTTAATCTTGGCCGTGGGATCTTGATCGTACGGCGCTCACTTTTTGGACTATACCACTTTTCCTATGGAAAGGTCCAATTAAACGTGAGCCATTGGATTCTCAATGGATGGGCCAGATCTGGTGGGCCGTTCGGGTTACCCGAAGGCACCACTCCACCTCCACCTTTGGATCTTCATCGGACGGGCCACATCGATTGGGTGATCGGTCGCCGAGCCTCTCTTCAATCCTCACCGTTGATCTTAAATCCAACCGCGCCGCTCTTTTCGTTTTTGAACTCAAGGGCGCGCATTTATTCCTGGCCGTTGGATCTCCATCCTACGATATCCTTTTGACCGCGTGTGTTTAGGGCCCGATCTTCATAGGACCGTTGAATCTTGATCGTAGGGTCTCTAAAGATGGGACCTTCGAGCCGCCTAACCCCCATCCATCTCGACCGTTTAAAACAAATCTAACAGTGCCATGTCGTCCCATTTAAAGTGAAGTGTATCTTTTGAGACCGACCGTTGGATTCTAATCCAACGCTTCTCTTTGAATGTAACCTTCGGGTTACCCGAAGGCTACATTATATCTCGACCGTTCGTGTGAGATCGCATGGTCCACATTAAACAATATCGATTATCTTCTCTTAACACATATCTTCATCGCAGCCGCCCATTTCTAATCGGATGGTTGGTGTTCTTTTCGCGTTTTAGGAGGCGCGCACGACTACGGCTGACAACGGGGCCCGCATGTCAGGGAGTTGTAATTCTTCCTCCTTGCCTCTGTGCATCGTCGTCGGCTCTGTGACCGGAGTAGAGGCATTATCCAAAGATTGTGCAACTAAATTTTAGATATTTAGCCCTAAACGGACACCTCATCAACTCTAGACCCTTCTCCTTTGCCCTGTAGCTCAACTCCTATATATAACCCTAACTTTTTGAGCTGCTGCCATTGTTGACCACTGGAGCTTTTCGCCTTCCATTGCCATTCCAGTGGAGTTTCTTGCTCCTTCATTTTGCTTATCCATCCTAGATGCTTGTTTCACCCTGTGATATAAGCTTAGCACCTTTTGTAGGTTGAGACCGGAGGTTTTTTCTCTCTGTTGATCAAAGCCAGTTGTTAGGAACCTTCGGGTTTTCTCTTGACCTGGTAAGCTAAGACATTAGTTTTTACCATCTTAAGCACCTTAAGATCCTTAGAAACTCACATGAATCATTCACTTGTACATCAGTAACTTCAACCTTCTTTAAACTGAAAAGTTATTTTTACAACTTTTCGATCTTTCATATCGTTTCCAAGAACTAGGGTTTCTCCTGTTAACTTATCATCCTGTGTAGGTTTCAACCGAACCCTAGTAGCATAATAAGTTGTTCTTTTAATCCTTCCTGCCATCTATTTAACTTTATAGCCGCAGTTGTCTCTGTCATCTATTGTCGGCTCAACCGACAACGTTGGTTTTTCTTTAATTTTTGTAACCTCACCGATTAGGGTAGTTTAGGGTTAGCCTGGGGTGTTAATTACTCTAAAAGATCAGACTAAGTTTCAGTCTAGAATCTTTTCTTGTTCTATTTCCCATTAACCTAAAATCTATACTCTGCCCTGTTTCTGTTCTTTTCAAAAACTGAAAACTGTAACTTTGATTTAAATTGTAATTTCTGTCTTTTAAAAGCAGTAAGTGATATTATGGGTTATTATTTTATTATTAGGTTAGATACATCTTAAGCATATTGTTAGTTATGCATTACAATCTTGATCATGCCTTTTCTTTTCATTTTTATGTACTGTCAGTTTTGTGTTCATTGGATTTTATTGTCTCTTTTTAGAATCTGGTTCTTAGAAGTCTTTGAATGTTTACGAGCAACGAGCACTGCAATGTAGTATATTATTACCAAGGCAAGCATCCTCTTTGCACCATGTTGATCCCAAATTTTCTACAATAGATTTTTCAAATCCAGTGATAACTGTTGCATGCTACTTTTCTGAAAATACAAATGTGAACTGTATTAGTTAGTTATGACCTGACATTGTGGATTACCTTAATTATGACCATACACTCAACTCTAGAATAGTACGGTATACTATAAGATTTACTTCTAGAGTTGGCTTAGACATGCAGTCTAGATAAATTTAAAAGTTTGACAAGATTAACTTGTCAAACCTGGGAATAGCAAATCAATTTCAATAACTTTAACTCTTTGTCCAGTTTCTTTAGTTCAGATTTAAATTTTTTTTTAAAAAAAAATTAATTGATCTGGACGAGAGGATGCTAGTGATGGTGCTTTTGTGCACGAGATTGGGATTTGTGGTGAACTTGTCTGGACCAATTAAGGACTGAACTTTGACTATTCAATTCAAGTCCCCCACGTACTTCCACATGCAGTGTATGGGCGCTGTTTGGTTAAGTAAAGGGCTAAGGCTATTGAGTTGGAAACAGGGGAGTAAGGATATGTGTATTGACCTTGTATGGCGTAGATGCTTTGGTCTTTGGACTGCGTTTTATGCCATGTGAGCTTGTATGTCAGTATCAGATGTTCTTAAGAGGGTGAGGGCGTATATGTGCTCCGTCGCATGTACGTACCTTAAAGATGCCGATTGCAATCTAATATGGGCAGCGAACTCAGTTTGCATTACTTTTGTTTGGGTCGGCATTCCTGACGCAACATGTGTGCCCCGGTTAAGCAGATGCTATCAGTCGTTGTTTAAGCGAGATTAGCTCACGCATGGGTATCCAACTCAATAGTGTTAACTTGTTGAAAAATGTCAAATCTTAGTTTCCCCGGTCGGCATACCAAAGGAAGTATGTCATCATTCGGGCGTCCAGAAGGCAACGGTGACTAAGTCGTGTGGGTAAGTTGTACACCCTGCAGGTATTAAAGCTGTTCGAATAGCCGTGTCCACGGTCATGGACGATAACTTGAATTGATGTCACCTGTATAGAAGTTTTGTTTTCAAAATCTGTTTGGGTTTTTGCTTTAGCATGAGAGGATTCATGCATTGTCATGTTTACAATTATTCCATGTACTTACTGTTCTAGTCCAACTTTGATTTATTGAATGGCTTTGTCAAAATCTAGCATTTGTAGGATAAGATGTACTGCTTTATGCAAAACTTAACCATTATACCTTCCTGTTGCAACCTTATGCATGTATAAATTCTACTCCTTTGAATATGTTCTAATAAACACTTTCTTTTATTAATTTGTGTAAGACTTGCTGAGTACCTTCCGTACTCAAGGTACTATAACCTATTGTTGCAGGTGAGGATGGTTACCTTTATGAAGTGCCCGTTAGCGTCGATCAGGGTGACGCTAACGAGTAAAGATACTTCTTTCCTCCACGCAATCGTCTGCGGGTGGATGGGGCCATTGGTGGATTTTGAACTTTTATTTTGCTTCATTGTTAAACTTACGAAGTGACCAAGTCACTTAATATTGTAGTACTGAACCGAAAGTTGTAAACTTATGTTTAATTATGTAAATGTATGACTTGTATGTGTATGATGCAATGTTGTTGAAGGATATATGTGCAATGGTCGTTAATCACAGGAACCATTGTGAGACATATATCAGAATCTGATTATTGGATTTGTTACTTGTTAAATTTATACTTCTAGCATGATCTTTAATAAAGAGGCAGTACTGTTCCTTAATTAAGAATTGTGCTACAGTATAAATTTAATTAAGCACATTTCCAATACCCGGGGGTCCTCACACCGCGCGCGTGCACTATTCCCAGCGCGCGTGGGCCGTTAGATTTTGCATCTAAGGCCCAGATTCGTCCACGTCGTTTATTTCTGTTAAGTTTGTTTATATTTCGGGAAGTATTTATTTATCAACTGAAAAATTGTTTTAAACTTTAGAAACTCATAACTAATTCAATTTAAATCCTTTTGAGGCGATTCCAGTGAGGATAAATTCAAAATTAACTAAAGTTTAATATAAAAATGCTTTTAGACTTTATTCTGTAATAGAAAAGTTTTTCAAAAATATTAAACTGATTTCAGCCATTTTGGATTTATTCCAGAAATTGCTTTAAAACTTGTAAAATACATGTCTTTTCCTGTATAACTCCAAAATGTGCAAACTCAATTTTGATAAATTCCTTTATTAGCAAACTTTAATATGGAATAGGTTTTGATCATGGTTATGTTTACGTAAATGACATGCACTAAGTTTACAACTTAGAAAAATCATAAGTAAACCATTATAACTCCAAATGTGGTAAAATCAACTTTGCTATCCTTAGGATGTCATAACCTACTTGTCATAAAAATTTCAGACTTTAGATCATTCCAGAAATTTGTTCCATGAACAGTACCAGTAATTATTTTAGTTGATTTAATAGGCTGAGAGAACTTAATTTTGCCATAACTTTTGCTTGTTAAGTTCAAATTGAGTAATTCTTGTTCCTGAAATTATCTAAAATCATACCCTTGCTGTTGTGTGATTTTCATGAGTTTTGGATATCTTTTGCTGTTGAAGTTTATTTGGTGTTCTTCGTTCTTATTGGTTTTATCGTCTTTTCGCGATAGGTTAGAAGATAATATTGATATTGATTACGAGCCTCGTGACGGACTACTGCACTCTGACAAGGCAAAGCGGATGTAGCATTCATTTGATCATGTTGATCCTATTAATTTCAAATTCTAATATGTTGTTTGCAAATTCTACGTATGCATTGCTATGTTGTTTTAACTATGGTCGATAATTAACCCATTAGATGCATTATCAGTAGGTAAATGTTTATTCTCTAGTACCGAGCCTAGGTTATTGCTGTGATTTTGGGTTCACTGGATGAACCCTTGTCACTTAGTAGTTTGCGAGTGGATGTGCTTAGCCATGCTTAGCTAATGGTAGAAATGGGCAGTTATCGACTTGTCGATAACCTTGATCACACAAATGCTTACTATGATTTTATATTTTAGCCTCTGTGCTATGATTACTTGTGAAAACTAAAAACTGAAAACAAATTGATTTCGACTTGGGCACAATGGTAAGATGGTGTGATTTTGGGTGTGGTGAAATGGTGCTCAAGTCAACAAGGACCAAACATCTTGTTACACTAAACCAAGCATTCTTGCGTGCTAACCACACTAGAGATATATGTGACCTCTCTTGACTAAGTACTTTGGGGGGTGTTAATTACTGAGTTGCGTGGTGGGTTGCATATTTAACTTATGCAACATGGACATGTTTGTGGGGAGGGAAGCACCCGCCGAGGCCGGTGTCTTCTACTCCACGTATGGGTCCTTGTGATCCATATTTCGTCGGCAGATCACTAAGGGTTAACCCCCATACGTGCGGCTCTTGATTAGCTTAATCCATTGGAAATGTCTCGTAGGATTTAGCCGTGCCGGCATACCAAAGGAAGTGTGCTTAATAGCTTAGAGAAAAGGCGGTCTGAAGTGTGGGTACATTAGTACACCCCTGCAGGGTTTTGAACTATTCGAATAGCCTCGTCCTAGATTATGGACACACTTGGCAAGGTCTTTCAAGAGTTAGACTACAACATTTTAATTAAAACTTGATGGTTGGTATGAATCAGTGATTCATGCTATGTTGTGGTGGCTATTGGGTTAGTCACCTCTAGGTGGTTACTTGTTACTTATTGTTACTCGCTGTTATTTCAATGATTAAAAACTGATTTGTTAAATTGCCTTCAATCTATTACATTATTGCAAATGAAAATTGCTTTACGCGTCCAAATAACCATATAACCATTCCCTTTGATACAACTTTCATGTAGCTATGTATAGGCTTATTACTCGTAAGTCTTGCGAGTACATTATTGTACTCATCTGCATTGCTTGATGTGTGCAGAGGAAGAAGGTGAGCCCCAAGGGCCTCACTTCTGTGAAATGTGCGGGTTTTGGAACGACTAGCTTGGCGGCCCGGTCGGTTGCCCTGTGGATTATGTGGCTAACCGGTCGCATTTTGGTTTAAGCCATCTTATGGCATCTTTTGCTTCCGCTGTTACTTCATATTTCTGTCATTTGGCCGGTTTGGTTGTTCTGTAATAACTGATATTATGTATGTCTTTTGGTAGACTTGTTATCATATGATGTATGAAAATGATGCATGTTTTTGTATGATGTATGTGTGCTGCAATTTTTGAGAAGCACATGTCCATCGAGACACGGTGTATTTGTTTGTAATGCTAGAGCTAATGGAAGGCTAAGTATTATAAACTAAATAAACCGGGATCTCACAGCGTTCTCGTCTCTCGTTTCCTGATCCGACGGCTACTTTGCAATGTCATTGTGGTGTCAGAGGATTTGTTTCCGTACGAGGTATGCCAACATATTGCTTGCATTGATGGACAATTAAATATCAGTGGCCGGTTTGTCAATCGATATCAACAAGCTTAATTTTTTCCCAAAGCACGAATTATCCAGGTTGCATTTGCCAAGTGCATCACAAAAATCCAGCTCAGTCGAATGGAGCAAGGCACCACTCTGCTCTTTACTTACCACGTACTCGCACGACATCGAGCGATCGCCTGGTATGTTTGCACGAGAACACGGACGAACGTGACGAGCACAAGATTTTCTCACCCTAAGTACGTGAATCACATCACTACACACCGATTCACGTATGTACATATACATTGCAAGAGTAAATGTCCGACTTTAATTTATCCGACAAAGATTAACACAAGTAAATAATAAGCTAGCCGCCACCCAGAGAGGCTGCTTCTTCTGAATAAGCTGGAGAAACTGGAAACAAAAACAAAGACCAACCTCTGTTCACAGTTCACTCTTCTTAGATCCAACACGACAGGAAGACTAGACAAAAAGGCACGAGTGAAATGATGTGACACGTCCAATTTCTCCTGCTGCTATTCCAAGTCTCAGAAAACTGAAGCTGCATGCAATGCGTGACGGCGCCGCCGCTGATGCTCATCGGAGCACGCGGCTGAACAGCCGCGACACGTCGGATGGGCGGACGGGCTTCACCAAGAAATCTTCTGCGCCTTCCTCCAGGCACCTGATTAATCAGACAAGGGGGAAAAACAGGGGTTAGCGTGCAGTTTCTCCACAATGGAACATAAATACATCAACGTCAGATGATCTGAAATAATGGAAATTAGGACCTGCTGATTCTTGTTGGCACGTTCTCCGAGGACATGATCACCACGGGGATCTGCTTCAGCTTGGATGACTCCTGCATTTTGTGTCGCCGTAAATTTAAACCTCTGAGTCGAAGCAGCAGATTTGTCCAAAATGAAATAACATTGGAGTCCAAGACATATATATGTACCTTGACCTTCTTTAGGAGCTCGTATCCCGTCATCTCCGGCATCCAGTAATCCGTAATTATCATGCTCACGTTGGGCTCCTGGCAATCCAAGAACACAAAAGAAATATCAGAAAACGTTAGCACTTCACATACAAATGATAACGCCAAAAGATCGCAAAAAAAAAAAAATTACATAAGAAATGGCGCCGTACCGAGCCTAGCAGTTCCAGGGCCCTCTTCCCGCTGTCCACAGCCGTCACTGCACACAAAAGCAAGAGAAGCCATGCACTCATCAGTCACCACTTTTCATGACTCATGTCGATCTAAAGAACAAGCGCGCGCATGCATGCGAACATATAGTAGATGCAACCACGCACCACGAAACCGAGAGCTCCGGAGGATGCCGGCGATGACGGCGCGGTCGACCGAGCTATCGTCCACCGCCAGAACGTGCGGAGGCGCGCCGCCGCCCACCGCCGCCGCCGCCGCCGCCGCCGCCACGCCGCCGCCGCCGCTCGACATCTCAAGCTCGTAGAATTTGGGAGACGCGGCGATGCAGATGTAGAATCGTGTCGTGTGTGGTAATATCGTATCAGCAGGACACAGGTCGCTCTCGCCACAGCCATCTATCTCGATCAGGGTGGCGCATATATACATGTGAGATCAGGGGAGAAATGGAAGGTAGTAGTATCAAGAGATCCTGGTGCAGCTGTGCAGGGATCGGAGTGGATCCACAAGATCTCGATACGGGCCGGATACGGAGGGATGCACACGTGCCGCATGCATGTACTCGCGCGTGCGGCGATTGAGTAAAGCAGATGAAATCTTTTGTTGCTGCAAACAGAAGAGCATAGGAGTCAGGTATTAACTCCTTCCTGCCTGTCACGGCCGAGGACCGATATCTTTTCTGTTAAATTCTCGAGTCCCTTTGATGCGTTTATGATCTTATCAGCGATTCAGCTTAGCTAGCTAGCCAGCTCTGTAACATTCATATTTGCATGTGCCATAAAACGTTAATTTTATTCAGTTGGCACTTGCAGTGTATGTATTTGTCCTAGCTAGGGCATTAGAAAACCGTGAGAGCCATCCTTGGTTGTCGCCAACTCGTGCATTGACAAAACGGCCACCATATTGGCGTAATGGCATGGCACTGCCCTTGTTTATGCATGCACAGATTTTCTCGAGAGATTGTTAAGAGCAACCGTGAGCAGACGAAGGACAAACCGTCAGATGCACGCACACTCTGTCATGAAAAATTGGATCCTTACTGATTAATCTCCACGTGGACCCAACGAACTCTTGTGCCTGCGACTTCCTCGTGGCCAACGGCACGCATAATCCACCGAGCAAGTACATCTGTGAATGGAACACTAGGGCGGATTAAAGGAGTCAAATCTCTGTACAGTAAACACGTGTCTGCCTTGACAAAAGCATTTCAATGGCAGCCGTGGAATGAATGGATCGGCTTCTAGTTCTAGAGCTTTGACGTTTGAGATCTGGACGACTGGACTGCAGGAGAAGTACTGGGAGTAGGAGGGGGTTGATGATCGACTTGATGGCGTTGTAGCTTCCAAGAGAGATTGGTGCCCAGCCTGGGCGCAAATCTTTTGGATGCAGACATGCTACACTGCCGCTGTAGCAGAAACTACAGCGACAGGGAGAAGACTGATAACTGTCCAGGGACCAGTGGTGAGTTATGTATCCGAGGATCTGGCTCGGCTGCCTGACAACACGCAAGAGATCTAGGTGGCAGTGGCAGGCGTCAGTGTATTGATCACCCGTGTCAGGCATTGGGCGCCCAAAATAATACAGCATGTGTCAGGCATTAGCCAGTTTGGTCGGTCGGTGCCGCATTCCGACGCCGCGGCGGCGGGAGGAGAGCCGGTGCTAAGGAGCAGGAGCTTCTTGTTCGTCTCTGTCAGAGATATGATTCGGTTATTGTATAAAACCAAATCAATATCTTAAGATATTTTCTTTTGTTATGATTCTTGATTCTGTATAAACAACATGTAACCTCTGCTTGATTCTTTCCTTGCTGAGCACTCCTGTACCAACATATATATACACAACATATGCGGCAGCCCCTATCGTGTGGCGAGTTCTATCTGTTAGAATGATCTCTTCCCCCCAATTAGCCTAACGGCTAATCGGGGTCTTGATCCGCGCCCTGATCGGGGGCGTCCAGTCCATCTTTTGGCTGGTGGGCCCCCGTCGCGCTGCGCCATATATAAAGGGTGGGAGGCCGGCGGCTCGATGTACGAGGTTCGTCTGAGCCGATCCTCCCCACCGACAAAACCCTAACCGATCTACTGAGGGCGTGCAGCTAGCGACGGGAAGCACCACCGCCGTCTTCTTCATCGGTTCCGCCCCGCCGCCGCCGTCGTCGTCTTCCCCGACAGCCGCCGCCGCCATGGCCTCCTCCTCCTCCAATGCAACGGATGGTAACCTCTTCCTCTCATCCCTTCCCTCTCGGATCTAGACCCTAGACTAGAAACGGCGCAGCGCAACAATGGTATCAGAGCCACGGGCAAAGGGGGTTTCGGGCTTACCGGTTTTTGCGCCGCCGGTCGCGGCGCACGTTTGATAAGCGCCCGCCGCCTTGCCTCGCCGCGGCGCCTCGCGGTGTCTTGCGGCCGCTGGGCGCGCCGCTCGCGGCGCCTCGCGGTGTGTGCGGCCGCCGGCCTGGCGCCGCCTCCTCGTCGCCAAGCACCTATTGCGCCGCCGCCTTTGATCTGCCGCCTTCCGGTGCAGAGATGCCCTTAGCGCCGGGCCTCCACCTCGCATGCTTTTGTCCGGACCCGCCGGACCGGCGCCATGGGGGCGCCGCGCGGACCAATGCCCTTGCCTCGCCCGTTCCGCTCCGCCCATTGCCGCGGCTGGCGCTGGCCGTGCGAGCCCGCCGGTGCTCCTCCGCTCGCCGCCGCCGGTCGCGCCTCCGCCCAGGCGCCGCCGCTTGCTTCGGCCGGATGGAAGGCCGGTTGGCTCTAGGGTTAAAGGCGCGAGTGCGCTCGGGACCGTCCGATCGATCGGACGGTCGAGATCGGGCGGGGCCGGTGGGGCAGGCCGTTTGGGCCGGATGCGCAAGATGGGCCTTGTGGCCGGCCGCGCGCATTGAAGAAAGAGGCCTTGCGCGGTGGTGGGCCGACCCGACGTGGGCTGTGGGCGCGTGAATGGGCCAAATTGCCTTTTTTTGAACAGTAAAAACAGAAAAGAAATTTTATTGTTTTTCAGAAGCAATTATGATGAATTTGATAGAATTTGATCCAAATTTCTGGAAATTTTTGCACCAACGTGTTATCTTTTTCAGAGATTAAAATTGTACAGTATAATGCTTCTGTTTAGTGAATTTTTTTTAGAATAATTATTACAGTTTCCGCTGCAAAAGCTAATGTTGATTGTTTTTAATTTTTCATTATTAAATTCGAACCAACGGGAGAATTTAATTTTGGAAAAATAGAGATAATTTCAGATAATTATGATATTGTTATTTTTTGACCAACGTTGATAATAACAGTATTATAATTTTTAATTGATGTTTTTATGCATTATTTCTATTTCTGCCCAACGGTGATGTAGATTTAATGTATAGATAAAATTGTTTTAAATTGTATGTCGTATTTTCGACCAACGTTGGAAATAAGACATATGATTTTAATGTTACGTTCTCACTTTATTTGAAACTTTTCAGGCGGATACAACTTAATGAGTTGTATCAGAGAGATCCCCACTCTCAAAGGAGATAATTATGGAGAGTGGAAGAAAAAGATAGACTTAGCGTTTATCTTGGTGAGGTGGACTGGGTCCTCACTCAAGACGTCCCACCGAGCCTATGGCACCGGTGAGGATCAAAATGAGGATGATCTTGCTTGGCGAGAAAAGACAGAGGACCATGCTCCCTACGGATGTCTTATGATCTTGAGCATAAGAAATGGACCACTGACCAACAAGAAATGTTTGGTGTGATAAAGAACACGATTGAGCCTGCAATTGTGGGCTCAATCGCAGAGTGTGACAACATCACGAGTACCTTGAGAAAATAAAGAGTCGGTTCTTGGCTCTTCAAAGACATACGCTACTACGGTGATTAAGCGACTTGTGTGAGAAAAGTACTCTGGCGGTGGCATAAGAGAGCACATACTAAGGATGAGCAACTTGGCATCCAAGCTTAAACCAATGGATTTGGCTCTCAAGGATGAGTTCCTAATTCATTTGATTTTGCTTCCTTGCCGTAAAAGTTTGACACCTTTGTTGTCAACTACAATATGCGACCAGAAATGGGACTTAGAAAATGCATAGCTATGTGTGTGCAAGAGGAGGAAGGATTTAAATCCTCACATGGTGGTTCTATCAACTATGTGAAGGACAACAAGAAAAGGAACTTCAACAATAACTTCTCCTCAAAGAACAAGGAAAAGCCTCATCCATCACCTCAACAGAATAAGTTTTGATGAGACAAAGATCGGTGTCTTCATTGCAAGAAAAAGGGACATTACAAGAAAGATTGTCCGATTTCTTGAAAATGATTATGTCAAAGAAAGGTGAGAACATTATTACCTTCATAAATGAGTCCCTGTATATACGATATTCAAAATCTACTTGGTGGATTGATTCAGTGCAAGCTGTTCATGTTGCCAATAATATCTGAGGATTAGTTCGACGAGGAATACGCAAAGAAAAGAAAGATGCATTAAAGTCGCAAATGGAGTCCAAGTGAAGTTGAAGTGTTGGCGATCTTTCATTAGAGCTAGTGATGGCTTCACTCTTTTACTTAGAGATGTTCTTTATGTTCCTCTTTCTGAGAGGAATTTGATTAGTGTTTCATGTTTGGACAATGATGGTTATGATTGTCATTTTGGAAATGGCAAGTGTGAAATAATGTTTAATAAAGAATGTGTTGGTCTTGCCATCTTACAAAATGAGCTTTATTTGTTATCATTAAGTGATGATGTGAATGTCGTATGCGATAATGGGAGCGTCGCGTGCGATAAAGTGAATGAATCCTCGTCTCACGAATGTAAACAGAAACGAAGAGAACTCTAAGCGCGTCGTCGAAATTATGGCAGCGTCGTTTAGGCCATATTTGAGGGGAGAATAGAAAGACTAGTTAAGAATGATATTCTTCCTCCATTAGAGTTCTCAGACTTAGAACAATACAGAGACCGCATTAAAGGAAAATATGTAAAGAAAATTAAGAAAGACGCCAAAAGAAGCACAGGAATTCTACAAATTATTCACACAGACATTTGTGGTCCTTTTCCTGTGAAAAGTGTGGATGGATATGACTCGTTCATAACATTCACGGATGATTACTCCCGTTATGGATATATTTATCCAATCAAAGAAAGAAATGAAGCCTTGGATAAATTGAAGATATTTAAGGCTGAAATTGAAAACCAACACGATTTAAAGATTAAGATAGTCCGATCTGACCGTGGGGAGTACTACGGTCGACATACCCCATATGGACAAGTTCTGGACCTTTGCAAGGTTTTACAGAAAATGGTATAGTAGCCCGATATTCTACAGGCGAACCTCGGCAAAATGGAGTAGTGAAAGACGCAACTGCACTCTCGATGGATATGGTGCGAAGCATGATGAGCTATTCCACACCGCCATTGAGTCTATGGATGGAGGCGTTGAAAACCGCCATTCATATTCTCAACAGAGTGCCTAGTAAGTCGGTGCCCAAAAACAATGCGAGTTGTGGGCAGGAAGAGTTCCTCACTAAACCACTTACGTGTGTGGGGAGTCTGCTGAGGCTAAAGTATTTAACCCAAACCTTGGGAAGCTTGATCCCAAAGCGATAAGTTGCCATTTCATTGGCTACTGAAAAGTCAAAAGGTTTTCGTTTCTCTTGTCGAGACAGATATACAAAGTTTGTAGAAACGAGACACGCTGTCTTCTTAGAGGATGAAATGATGAGAGGAAGTATGGTAGCTCGTGAGATTGACCTTGAAGAGAAGCGGTGTATGCACCCACTCAGATGATTCAAGAGCCATTCTTCACACTACTGCTTGTCATTGCACCGACGGTGCAAGACAACGTGGTGCTTGGCACTGTTATTGTTCCTCTGTGGCAACAATGAATGAGAATGAGGAACCTGTTCTTGAGGATCCTATAGAACCCATTGCCACAGATGAGGGGAGCAACAAAGACCTCAAGCAGAAGATGTACCAAATGAGGAGGCCCAGGAGGTCTCAAAGAGTAAGAAGATCGGCTATTTCGATGATTATCGATTTATCATCTGAGAGGAATTTCAAATGGAGGATGATCCCACCTCATTTGAAGAAGCCATGAGAAGCGAAAATTCCTCAAAATGGCTTGAGGCAATGGAAGAAGAGATGAGGTCCATGAAGACTAATAAAGTCTGGGACTTGGAAAATATTCCTAAAGGAGCCAAAACAGAGGGTGTAAATGGGTCTACAAGACAAAGCTTGACTCCCAAGGAATGTAGAAAGATACAAAGCGCGACTTGTGGCAAAAGGCTTTACGCAAAGAGAAGGGATTGATTACAATGAGACCTTTTCTCCAGTCTCATGTAAAGATTCCTTCAGAATCATAATGGCATTAGTAGCACATTATGATTTAGAGTTACATCAGATGGATGTAAAGACGGCATTTCTAAATGGGGATTTGGAGGAAAATGTTTACATGGCACAACCGAAAGGTTTTGTCGTGGAAGGAAATGAAAGAATGGGATGCGCCTAAAGAAATCGATTTATGGGTTAAGGCAAGCTTCAAGACAGTGGTACTTGAAGTTTGACAAGACAATAAGAAAATTTGGGTTTAAAGAGAATATAGAGGACAAGCGTGTTTATGCAAAGTTTAAAGATGGGAAGTTTATCTTCCTAATCACGTATGTGGATGATATCCTCTGGCTAGTAGTGATGTCGATCACTCTTGGAGACAAAGAAGTTTTGTCCTCAAACTTTGATATGAAAGATCTTGGTGAAGCTTCATTCGTTCTAGGATCGAAATTCAGGGATAGAAACAAGGGGATATTGGGATGTCACAAAAGGCATACATAGAGAAAGTCTTAAAGAAATTTTGTATGCATAAATGTAGTCCTTCACCGCACCTATAGTCAAGGGCGGCAGATATGGGATTTTCAATGCCCAGGAACCATCTGAGCTCGATCAAATGAAATCGGTTCCATATGCTTGGTGTCGGAAGCTTGCGGTATGCTCAAGTGTGTCGGCATACGACTTAGCGTTTGTTACTGGGTTACTTGGCGATTCGAGCAATCACGGAATAGAACATTGAAATTGATAAAGAAAGTCTTGCGTTATTTGCAAGGAACAAAAGGCCTCATGATGACATACTGAAGATCGATTCACTCCATATAGTGGGGTATCTGATTCGATTTTGCGGGAGATGATAGAAAGTCTACATCCGGATATGTGTTCACTCTCATTGGAGGAGCTATATCGTGGAAAAGCTCAAATCAAACCGTCACTACATCGTCCACAATGTATGCCGAGTTTGTAGCATATTATGAGGCTACGGGCGGTGGGCGGCTAAAGAAGTTCATACCGGTTTAAAAATGGTTGACGACATCAATAGACCACTTAAGTTGTCTGCGATAATGAACCCGCGATGAACGTATGCCCACAACAATAAGTCAAGTGGTGCTTGCCAAACACATTGACATAAAGTACTATGTTGTGAAAGATAAAGTTCGGATCAAATTATAAGTCTTGAGCATATAAGTACCGCAAAGATGCTAGCGGATCCGCTTACTAAAGGCTTACCACCCAACGTGTTGAGAGAACATGTAGCGGCATGGGTTTAAGGGAAAGCCTATGATTCCTGGACTAAAAGATGGCCCAAAAGTTTAAAGTAACCATTTCAGAACAGAGAGGTGTATTGTAACTGTTAAATCTATCGGCAATTGACCGTGACGATGAGACATGTTCTATGCACTAATCGTGATGGAATGTAAAGGCAAAAGTAATTAAAGATAAAGTATAGATTGAGATCAAGGGGGAGAATGTTAGAATGATCTCTTCCCCCCAATTAGCCTAACGGCTAATCGGGGCCTTGATCCGCGCTCGATCGGGGCGCCGGTCCATCTTTTGGTGGTGGGCGTCGTCGCACTGCGCCATATATAAAGGGTGGGGCGGCGGCTCGATGTACGAGGTTAAATCGAGCCGATCCTCCCACCGACAAAACCCTAACCGATCATCGAGGCGCGCGACTAGCGACGGGAAGCACCACCGCCGTCTTCTTCATCGGTTCCGCCCCGGCGCCGCCGTCGTCGTCTTCCCCGACAGCCGCCGCCGCCATGGCCTCCTCCTCCTCCAATGCAACGGATGGTAACCTCTTCCTCTCATCCCTTCCCTCTCGGATCTAGACCCTAGACTAGAAACGGCGCAGCGCAACACTATCTTCCTCTTGTCTTTCTATTTTACATGGTATCATCCACACCAGTTCCATGCTACTCCTCAAAGAGACGCAGCCGGCCCAAGCTGTGAAGCACTCAGCCCCAACCGTCCTCTTTGCTGCTCCCAGGAGTTCTTCTTCCACAGGCAGTGGCGACTCTGGGCGCGATGACCGTGGCGATGAATGACACTACTAAAACAACGGAGGCAACGTTGGAGGGCACAACAGAAGAAACACTGGAGGGCGCAACGACGGCAACAACCGAAACAACAATGGCCGCAACAACCGTCGGCGCAATGATTGAGGCGGCAATCGCTCTGGCATTCGTTCTAGAGATCAAACCGGCTGCACAACCCATGGCACTCCCACTATTGGGCCATGGGTCTGCTTCAACCTATGGATCAGCCAGGTCAACCCAGAAGAAACAAGAGCAATCAAATTTCAATCAGCATGGTGCTCGATGTTCTGCTGTTAAAGTTCATGAAGGTTTGTGCACTAATTAAGAAGTTTCAAATGTAAAAAAAAAAGTTAATATTTAGAAAGTCTATCAAGTCTAGTTTCCAACGGATCAAACGACATGTCATTTGGAGCTTTCTACACAAAGTTATGGCCCCGTTCATTGGAGGTTGCACAGGCTGTCAAGGTGTCACACGAGGATTGCTAAACAAGGGGAGTCCGTGCTTGTGAGGTACCTATGGGTGATCTCTGTTGGAGTTTTAGGCTTGATCCATTCAATATTCCAATTAAATCCTAAGAAAATGCCAAAGGCCCACTCGTGCATGGTAGAAAGTGGAAACTTTAGTACCATATTGTTAGTCTAGGTGGGAGGAGACCAATATATAAGGCGGAGTGGGTCTTACCTAGTTGAAGTAAGCAAAAGAAGAACACACACACACGCTCACTCGCTCGCTTGCCTCTCCACACCACGCCACGCCATCGCTCGCCCGCGCGCGACGTGCACTACTACAAAAAAGGTTTTTACAGACGGTTCAAAAACGTCATCACAGACGGTTTTGTGAGCCGTCTGAGTTTATGGGTCAGTAATGACATGAGATCATCACATATGATTTTTAACCGCTCGTGAAAAAGCTATCATAGACGGTCAATCGTGATAATTACTTATCACGCAGCGGTTCTTATTGAGCGAAATGCGTGATAGTCTATGATAGTTTTTCTATTGCAAAAAAATCGAATTTTGAGTCAAACCAATCAATTGCTGGACAATAGTTTCCATATGTAACATCTAGCAAGATAATTAAAATTCTAATAGCAAACATATTGTAGGAGAGACCTATCTAGTAAAAAGAAAACCAAAAGGTTTCACAACGTCCCCTCCGAATGGGAAAAAATGAATAAAATTACAAAGTTAAACTAGCTAGAATCCATCTGTGCCTCCAAGCTCCTAAAGAACCCATCGGCTTTTTCGATTGGTCTTGCGAGCTCCTCTATGTACCTCACCAACATATCACAACTGTTCATACCTGTCGTCCGGATTCGACTCAAGCTCATCGACAAGGAAAATAAGAGACGACCGAAAACCTCCGGCGGCGCTCCGGCATTAGGTACAAATAAAATAAGAACCATCAAACAGCCAAAAAATGGTGTATGTTTTGGGGATATACACGTACCTTCCGGCAGTCTACCTACTGCGGAAGTGTAACATCCTGTTTCGGATGTCGTTTAATATCCTCCGTTTGTCTCTTGGCTTTCAAAACCTATTTCAAATTAGTGTGTATTTACAAAATTCTCTAGTTTTTGCATCATTTCAAATTTTGGGTTTTGAGTTTCAGCTTGAATCTCGGCTTCATTTTGAATCCTCTCCCCCTGCCCCTTGTTTTTCTTTTCGATCAGGTGGTCGAAAGTTTCTATCGACTACCACCTCGTTGTCGACCATCTCCTCGTCGTTGATCAGCCTTTGGTTTGGACCAGCTCTTTGGGCTTAATTCAACTCCCCTTCTTTGGGCCCGGCCCATTTCTTTTCTAGGGGTTAGCGCTCAGTCATCCTGGCACACTTGTGCTCGCTCTGCTGCACCCCTCGTGTGCCTACCTGCTCCCATGCCTGCTCTGTCCCGTTGCCCACCTTCCCTTGACCGCCAACGCGAGCGCTCCCGCCCCGTCTCATCCCCGGGCAGCCTTCTACGCACGTGCACCCTGCTCTGTTCCATCGCTTCGTACCCGCCTCATGCTCTCACCTGCCGCCCTTGGGACTGAGCGCCTTTAGTTGAGCCTCTCAGCGGCTCTCTCCTCCTCTCCTCCAGGCTATAAAAGGGCCCAAGCAGCCTTCTTCATCTACTTTCCACACCCAACTCTCCTCTTCTCGCTTTTGTTGTTGTGGTTTGTCCAAAGCTCCGAGTTCAAGCCGCCACGTACCTCCTCTCGGCCCTCGCCGCACCGGTGTAGCCCCCTCTTCTACCCACATCATTTCGTGTCCGAGAGCTCCTTGAAGCAATCCCCCTCACTGTGTTTTAGTTTTGCTTCATAGGAGCCGCCGCCTTCCCTTCCTCCTCCCATCCCGGTTGACCCATTTCATCGCTGTCCTCCTTCGCCTCCTTGTAGAGAACCCATTTTGGGGGTATCAAGCCACCGCCATCCGCGCAATCGCCGGTGACGATCGCCGCCCCAAGCCGCTACAGCTTCCTCTGTTCGGCCACCGGAGAAGAAAGAGGAATGAAGAAAGAGATGGGGCTGACATGTGGGACCCATGTATACAATTAGCTGATTTAGATGCCACGTAAGCCAAAACCAACGATGTGGCTACCAACATGGCTAAAACCACAAATGAAACCAACCTAAGGTGTAATTTGATCTGGTTTTGATAATTGAAGGGTGTAAAGTGAACGGTTTTGTAGTTCGGGGTGTTGTTTGGACTCGGACCATAGTTCAGGGGGTAAAATGGATTTATTTCTAAAATTAAAAAACTATAAAATAAAATCACATAAATTAAAAAGTCAACCGTATTGAATTCAAAAAACATAATAAAATCATACGAATATTAAAAAAATGGACAGGCCTAATGGGCTGTGCTGGGATGAGCAGTGCCTGGGTTGTGGCGTGCTAGGCATGGCACTGCACGTGTCGTGCTAGGCCGGCCTGCTAGACTGAGGTCGCGACCCAATACATTGGGTTGGCCCAGCATGGCCTGTTTAGGTGGTTGGTCATGTCATACTTAGGTTGGGCTAATAATATTGTACTTTGGACCAGCCCGGCTAACACGGCCCATTTGGCCACATCTAGGTATAGGTATGGCTGATGTTTGATATTCTAATTTAACTTGTCAAGACAGATACCATATATTGCTGCGTTTTCACATAGCAGTAAGCGAAAGGTAGTAGGCCAAACAAAATCAGGAAAAAAGGAAGCAACTCTTCCATTGGAAGCCTTTACATAACTAGTATGAATGGCACAGTTGACATCTAGCTTTTCATTCACAAAAGTCAAAATCCTGCATTCACAGTATTGCAGGGAGCTGCAGAACTGTATTTGCAAGTCAAGTACTAACGCTGCCTGCATACAGAATAGAGTTGCTCATAAGTCTACAAGACATGTAATAGTTTACTCCATGGTGATAACTCCACACTCAGCCTATAATCAATTTAGCATTACCATAAACACCAGTTTACACAAATTCATAAATCTTAGGATGGCACATCTCAATTCATACCCAAAATTTGAAATTCGCTCGTCACATTTTACATTTCTAATCAACTTGCAATATTGTGTGCAACCTAGGCATATGCACATAGAAGCCATTAATTGATAAAGCAATACAGTTCTTAAAAAAAAATAAAGCAATACAGGGAGATTTCTTCAAAAAAATAAAGCAATACACGGAGATTTCTAAGGGAACGCACCAATTCGAATAGACAACTAGCGCCGAGCTCACGGGGACGCGTCGGCCTGCCCTACCGCCCTGGGAGGAGGTTCCGGTCTACCGGGCCCAGTGGGGAGGAGGTCCATCCGAGCCCGACATGGACCGCCCCGACCCGACCCACTCCGCACCCTCCCCTCTTTCGATACTGCGGCGACCGGCTGACGGCGAAGAGTCCGGCGGCGCTGCGGCTGCCGGGAGAGGACGCACAGCGCGACACTGAAACTGAAACCAAAACGTTTTTTGTTGAAGATCGAGAGTTGTGGCCTTGTGGGCCTGTGCGCCGTGGGGAATGGGCTGATGTTCGCATGAGGTCGAAGAGTGGGCTGACACCAAGGCGCCCCCTGCCAGGCTGATGCATGTCTCTTTGTTTTTTTTTTTTTTTCCCGGCTTTTAAACAGCTCGAGCAACAAAAATCTGCGGTATCTTCCCCTGATCCTAACCTCCGGAAAACACAGAGATAAAACTGCAAATTACTCTAGCGCGCGCTGTAGCAAAGCACCGCCTTTTAAAAACTGTAGCGACCGTTTTATTTTTTGAACGAAGACTGTAGCAACAATTTATTGTAGCATTTTATTGCACAGAAGCATGCTGCGCATTGGATCTTATCCCTTCCTTCAAAATCATAGTGCTAAGATTTACTCAAAGGTAATTTACTGTGCGCTCGTAGGCTCGTGGAGAGAAGGTGTGAGAGGCAGGCGAACATACAAACAACAGAGTATTTTAAAGTAGTAAAAAAATTATTGTATTCAGCCTTGTATTAGTGATTGCGATACATGTAGACTCAACTATGAAATCGCTCTCTCGTACATTTAATTGACGAGAAGACTATGGATCCACGCTCCCACGCTACGGGATGAAATCCTAGCAGCACATACGTAAGATTAGTTAGAAATAAATGAAAAAATGGTGGCAAGTGATATACGTTAATCTTCTTCTTTTAAAGCTGAGTGCAAAAGTCAGCAGAAGGCATGGCCACGTCATCTCATATTCTTCTACTGTTCGATTTGCCATTGAACGGCTTTGATGCTTCAATAATTCACAGAATCACAGGTAGATTCATTCACACATTTATCAAGAATTAAGAAAGATTCATTCAGGCATTTCTCAAGTCGGACTTTTCTTAGAACTCTCTTAATTAAGTCTCATATTCTAGGCATGCGAGCACACAAGTAGTCGCCAGGATGCCAAGATCAACACTAGACAAGGTAAAATTATTATTATTTTCCCTTGCTAGGAGTAAAATTAGTTTCTCCATACGTCATTCATCAAATATATATTCATGTTTCGATTTCTTTCAGACACCATGATTTGAATTTTGTTCCTATTTTTCTTTTCACAATATCTTCTCTTTCAAATACTTATCTATCAAAACCTTTTACATTAGCAATAAGAAGAAAAAAAATGCAAATGAGATACGAGAGGGAGTGTCTACGATATACGTGAATGCAAAGTTTATCTCTATTTAAGCTGAGTTAAAATTGAAGCACAAGACAGTGCCACGTCAAGACATTTGCCCGTTACCATCCCATTGTAATCTAATGAACACAAATGCAAAAAGAAAAAGACAAAAAGAAAGAAAGAGAATAAAACTCAATAGAGCATACATCTAGAACATACTAAATGGCACTCCATGGATCTGATCATGCATCTAAATAATCTACATGTTTGTATGGAACAGTAAAAGTTGATAATATAATTTTTTTTCACACTAAAATGCAAATAGAGATTACAATTACCGCAACAGTGCGGGCACAATCTGAATACTCTGGATTTTCAATGTTGATGTTACCATCGAGTTTAATCCTACGAAGTGATTTTCTCCCAAATGTACAACTTAGGGTGATGGACAAGAGCGTCACAGTAAAAGAAGGGTGTATATATATATATATATATATATATATATATATATATATATATATATATATATATATATATATAGTGAGAATGAGAGGAGCCATGCATGCGAGCTACCTTTGAACTTTGAAGTCTGAATGTCTATTGAACCCATAACATTGAATCCCACTGTGGATATCATGGAGATATATTCATAATCTTAGGATGATGATACAATTAGCAATAGTGACAAGGGTTTGTCGAAACACTAATTTTTGGCAAAATTCAAATGATGTCGGATTGTAGGCGGTCAGACTGGCCTTAGGGCAGGACAAAAGGCTTGCGACTGGCCATGGCCGACGGTCTGACCGGCTATGCTGGCAGTCAGAACGACCATGAGGGGCGGTCTGACCGGCCAAAATTTTCGGTTGATTTTTGGGTTGGGCAAAAAATAAAGGGTGTAAGCAAAAGAGGGGATTCTTCTGCACTTAGTCTCATTTTTTTTAGCTTCGAGCCAAAAGTTCTATTCGTTTTAAATTTGCATAGAGGTTTCGGATTTCCAAAGAGAAAATATGGCTAAGTCCACGTCTTTGGTGGTCGATCGTGACCATGTTGGGCGATCGATCAGACCGGGGAGGTCGACCGGCGGTGGCGGATCGACCGATTTTGTCGATAGAAGGCGGTGATGTTTGTGGGTTAGGTCAATTTCATGGGTTTCGGTGCATATGTGTTGCATAATACATATTTTGACTAACGTGAATAAAGTTGTGAATAACTTGTGCCCGTGATCAATTTCTTGGTCTATTGTTGTGCAGAAAGCTTAAAGGTCAACGACGAGGTTGATCGGGACTAGGCATGGAGAGCTGAGGTCTAGAATGATTGAGAATGTCATGTGAAGTTAGTGGACTCAAGCATGGCGCAAAATAGACAAAGATGACCAAACGGGAAGTTCGGTGCGGGGTTGCATCAAGCGGCGTGGGGATCGGTGCAACTGCCATAGTGGTTTCGGTGGGAGTCGAATGGGAGAGACTTACCAATATGAAGAGAACCGTTGATCAACCTACGCGTGGCAAAGCATGAGATTGCTTCATTAAAATTGGACTCGGTCTTTGGAGAAGGATCGAGAAGGGGTATTTTGGTAACTTCACTAAAATACCGTCTTGGTGACCTTTGGCTAAACCGCAGCGCAAGACAACATAAGGAGAGGCAGTTTAGGTCTAGTGAAGATAAAGATCACAAAGAAACGGATTCGAGAAACCCAGTTTGTCATCTGCTTTGAGAAGCGTATATGAGTGTAGACCCGTTTGTGTGTGGGTTTAATGGGTGCCTGTTAGGATCTTCTCTCTAAACTTAGTCTCCACTAAAAAAGGAATGTCTAGATGTGTAGTTCTCAAGTCCTTCCAAGAGAAAAACCCTAATTTGTGATTTAGGGATTTTGGAGTAGTTGCGGGTAGGGTTTATAAGAGATGGATTGATTGTGTGCTCAAGTGTTGAGCTTTTGTCTTCCATGATGGAGTGGTTGTAAACCAGCATCTTTCTTAAATCAATCCAAGCAAAATTTCTTCAAGATGAGTTTCTTCTTGTTCTTTATCTCTTTTTGCTGACTTTTGGGATTTTGATGATCCTTTGGTTTCTTGCTGTGACATGTGGGAATGCATATAGGATCATTTTAATCATCATCTACCCACGAGCAAGTCTTTGAATCAAAATTTGAATCTCCTCGGTTCTTGAGCCATTTTGCCCTCATCTAAGTAATAGGTGGAATCTTGGTCTCAATCTTCCCGATCGTCGATTGGAATAGATTCTTGACCTTCTTGATGAGCTATGGTTGAAATTTGAGGGATTTGGATCACCAGATCAAAAGTTGACTCAATTTGTGTTTTTGATCTTGTGCTAATTTGATTGTTCATTATGCTGGAGGTCAAACCACCCCTGATGAGAGGTTAGAACGTGAGCCTATCGGTTAGACCGCCTATCCTCAGAGGTCTGACTGTCCAACTCTTTTCATTTTGAGTTTTTGGTATTTTAATCTCGAGGTTTTTATTAGATTCAATACAAGACTTCTATTGTGCTTGTACAGTCAATCTTCATAACTTTTATGGCTATTGGAGCAAGAATGAAGTTGAATCCAATTTGGGTGAAAAAGAAGTAGTGCTCCTATTCGCCCTCTCTAGTCGCTGTTTCGGTCCGACAAGTGGTATCAGAGCCCGGTTAGTTTATTCTTGATCTTAACTGGTCACCGAACTTGGTGATAGAGTACTCCACCGAGCCACATGTCTTCAATAGGCTCGACTATACCTATTAGAGAACTGCATGCTTATCTACCTTTAGAGCAAAGGTCAAGATATATGAGAGGTTGTCTGAGCCCCGCTCGTTTTGCCCGAGATTGCTACGCCGGCTTCAACGGCCCTCTTGGCTAACAACAACAAGGTAAAGAACCTCCTATATGCTGGGTTTGATAGACAGGAGTATGATAGGATATGTCACCTTGAGACCGCGTACAAGATTTTGCACACCCTTGAGACCTACTATGAGGGTTCGTTCCAAATCAAGCAAGTACGTCAAATGGTCTTCAAGTGAGAATATAATAAGTTTGAGATACGTCCTGGAGAGAGCGTCGATGATGTATTCACTCGCTTCAATAAGATGTTGAATCAATTGAGAGCTGTCGACATCGAGTATTCTTAGTCCGAGAATACCACCCACATCTTGGCTGCAATCAACACCAAGGAGTGGGGGTGAAGGTGAAGGGATATGGGTAGGCTACGCTAGCTGACAATTCAAAAATTTTACCACGTAAACCAGGATGCCATGCAAGCAATAGATCATAAATTGTTACCACTAGACGCGTACTACAACGGAAGAAGAGTTGGAACAGCTCTGTCCAACGTAGAGCGCGACGATGAAATGGTCATAGTCTATCGTCCAACGTCCTCAGTGTTGATCGTCTCCTCCAGCAAGCTATCGTGTTCCTTGCGAAGTCGTGGATCGTCCTCGAGCGTAACAGCAACCGTAGTAGCGCCTCTATGGTATCCACACGTCTAGAGAAGGAACAATGTATGCTAGTGTGCTAGCACCAACTCGCACAGCAGGGTCTCCAAAAAGATGACGGCTAGGGTTTCGGTGGAGCGACTCACATGTATCTCATCTATCCCAACAGTCTCATGCATCTCCTTATATAGAGCCCATGACGGATCCTATCCAAATTCGTTTGTTCTAACCCGTTAAGTGTGTGACCCTGTAGGTTCATGTGTATTCGGTTGTGACTCGGAGACACCTTTCCAACCACAAGTCGTTAGTGGTTCCTAGAAGGACATAACGATTCCCAAATACACATAAATTATATCGGACGAACCTTAATGCAATATGATCTACGAGTAGGTCCTTATCACTTACAACCAGCTCGTATCTCTATACGACCAATTTATATTTAGTCTCGACCAGTTTGTAACTCCTTACAACCAGGTTTTAACCACTTAGTGATTATATTCAACTAGTCTACGACTAGCTCATATCTCCATACGACTAGTTCGTATCTGGTCAAACTAAACGACCTGCTCATGTATTCTCCCATAGCCTCACGATATCTAGTTGAACTCCAGGTGAGATATTTTGCCATCCATAGATTGTTCAATACTTTCTCGATCATGTGTCAGATAACTTCATATGGTCGAACTCTTTGACCACCAGTGGCATGGCCATGTAATTTCTTTATCTGATCACATCGAGGGCCTCAGAGATATCTCTCCTATTATATTAGGAGGGGCAAATCCCATATTCGATCAGTCACATTCCTCCGTATGTTTTATAGCATATCCAAAAACTACCTTTATAACTACGTAGTTACGGAGTAGCGTTTGGCAACCCCAAAGTGTACTATTACACATGTAGAAAACCATGCTGATCTCAGATCTAAGGATTATACATCATCATTGCTTGAGACCAATTGATGACACATACAATCATAACAATATCAATAGTGTCTCAAGGTGGGTCAATCCAATACTATGTTCTCTAACATGTATTCATATTATTAATTCGATATCTCTATATCCATGACCGGTGAAACATGATCATCAATCAACATATGAGCTGGTCGATAAGTCACTATTGTTCTGACCAGGGATACACTTAGAATGACATCATATAAGTTAAAGAGCTTCACTAACAAGTCATATATTTGTTAATCTTCATTATTGATGATTCATTCAAGGAACATAATAACATTTATTTCATAACTCATAAATATAGACGTGATACAATCATCTCTATGACTGTCTCTAGGGCATATCACCAACAGAAGGCTATTGCTATTGAGGAGAATGTCGATCTCTCCGATCTTACCTTGGAGCTGGTCTATAGCAAGCTCAAGACTCATAAGATCAAGAGGGTTAATCATCCTAAAAAGAAGAACATGGCTTTGGTGGCCGACCCTCTTAAGAGATCTCTTGATGGCTCTTCTGACTCTTCAGATTTCTCTCTTGTATGTCTTTCTGCAATCAATGAAGAGGAACTTGAGTCGATTCTTGAGCATGAGTTAGCCCTCTTAGCCAAAAAGTTCACACAGGCCTACAACAATGTAAGGAACAAGAAGTGAGGAGGTCCAATGACTTGTTATGAATGTAGTGAGCTTTACCACATTCGAACAAACTGCCCCAAGCTCAAAGGAAAGGGTAACCACACGGAGGAAAAGCCCGCCTGGAGGAAGCCTCAAGGAAGCAAGGCGAAGTTCGATGCCGCCACGCTTGTGAAGGATGCTCATCGGCTTCTTGCCACTTTTGGAGAGCAATCGATGAGTAATGTGGACTCCAGGAGCAAGGAGGACAAGGAGGAGGAGCTCCCTCAAGAGAAGAAGAAGGGGAAGGTCAAGGACTTCACGGCATGTGTTACCTAGAAAAATCTAGATCCATCCAATAATTCACCTCGAGCAACTTAGGTATGCATCTATCACCACCAGGGGTGGAGTTGGGCCTTGGGCTCCTAGGGTAATGGTCCGAGGTCTAGGAGCAAAAGCACGTGTAAACTTCTTCGAAAAATTAGCAAAATATGACTTGGGCCTAAAAGCAGCTCAGCCAACCCAAGGCTTGGCCTATGGCTAGCTCTGCCCCTGGTCACAACTGGTATATAACTCATAAAGTGATAAACATTCACTTGATGCCGTTTTGTTTACAGACATCGATGAGTGCTTACAACCAAATTTGTGCAATGGAATATGCCATAATATTCCCAGGAGCCATAATTGCTCGAGTTGTCCACATGGTAAAGATTTTGATCAAACAAAAAGGAGACTTGTTACATCGGCTAAGCAACACAATCTTCTTTTAGGTAACTTATACCACATCCCTATAGTGCAGTTATCAAAATGCAAATTGATTTATATATGCAATTGCATTGGCTAAGCTAGGAAACTTTCTTGTAGGTGTTGCAATTGGAATCGGTTGTGACCTTGGCTCCATAATTCTTGCATTTAGTGCAATTGCACTTGCCAATAAGTGGAAGAAAGGCATCTAGAAGAGAATCTGAAGAACACACTTTAAGAAAAACCATGGCCTATCCTTGGAGCAACTAAACTCAGATGAAAGCGCCACAAATAAAACAAAGATATTTGCCTTGGAGGAACTAGAGAAGGCTACCAACAACTTTGATGTTGCTCGTGTTCTTTGCTGTGGAGGACAAGACACGATTTATAAAGTCATTTTATCCTATCAACGTGTGGTGGCCATTAAAAAGTGAAAAATAGTGGAGCAAACTGAGATAGACCAGTTCATCAACAAGATTACCATCCTATCGAAAATCATTCATCATAACGTGGTGAAGCTTTTTGGCTGTTGTCTTGAAATAGAAGTGCCTTTGCTGGTTTATGAGTTCATATCCAATGGCACACTATATGACCTTCTTCACACCGATGTAAGTGTTAAATGCTTGCTGTCATGGGATGATCGCATTAGGATTGCAGTAGAAGGTGCAGGTGCTCTTGCTTATCTCCATTCAGCTATTGCAATACCAATTTTCCATATAGATGTCAAATCTTCCAATATATTCTTAGATGACAACTTTACTACAAAGGTGTTTGACTTTGGCACTTCAAGATTTGAATCACTCGATCAAACTCATGTGGTAACAATTGTATAAGGCACATTTGGTTACTTAGATCCCAGAGTGCTATCACAGTGGCCAACTAACCGAGAAGAGTGATGTTTATAGCTTTGGAGTGATACTTGTGGAGCTTCTGATAAGAAAGAAACCAGTTTTTGTTAATGACCTAGGTACAAAAGAAAGCTTATCTCGTTACTTTGTGAAAGGCCCTCAATAGGGAGTTCTCTGGAAATCATGGATTCCCAAGTTGTGAAAGAGGCAAACCAGGAAGAAATTGATGATATTGCCTCAATTGCTGAAGCATGCTTGAAAACCAAAGGAGGAGAGAGACCTACCATGAAAGAAGTGGAAATGAGGTTGCAGTTCCTTAGAACTACAAGAATAAGAAGGTGCCAAGTTTTCCCAAGAAAGGATGGAGAGGCTGAACCTTTTCTATGCCGAAATACTAGTAGCTCTCATGCACAGAGCAATTTTATCAATACTGTTGATTTAACTTTTGAATGCATCTCGAGAAGGTACAATTTGGAGAAATAATTTTTGTCCTCGGTCAGTTTGCCACCCTAACCATTGGCAACAACATGCTTGATTGCTTGCTAGGATGTATCTTAGTTAGTTACCCTATATTTTCCAAGGAGAATTATGTTACGTTAGTTCCCTCTAAGGGCTTGTTTGGATATTAGGAGGCAAAATTGCAGGGAAGAAAATCCCTGAGGGGGATTTTGAGAGCACATGGAATCCCCCTCAACCCCAAGGGGAAAATCTTCCCGCCTAGGAATAAAATCCCTATTGCCGTTTGGGAACAAAGACTAGTAACTATATAAATACGCTGCTACTAATCACTAATCAGCTATTAACTACATAGAGCACCCAAAGTTCATCTGCAAAACTTTAACCTATATAACTAATATGAGTCCAATAAGATGTTTAGAATTGATCCTTCCACATGAATTTGAACAAATGCAAAACCATAGGATGTAAAAGGCATGTGGGCAAAGCAAAATCACAGAAATATTACAGTGAAACAATTTTGTGAGCCACTACTTCAGTAATCTTGCCTCCTGTGGAAATGTCTGAGAATGAAACTGTCTACATACAAGGGGTACTTTTGTCGTATGAGACCTTTGATGCACTTTCATAATGAAAAATCAACTTGCTCACCATCCTTCCTAACTATGAACAAACATCTTCAGTTTTCAAATTCTGGATGTAACCCTACCTGCAAAATAGTGCTAAGGTTAGTTCCCAAATGGAGCAGATGAATAATGAAACCCCCATATGAAGCTCAGAACCATATTCAACTCAGAATTATTCAATAAAAAATATTCAACTCAGAGATAGCCATTTAGTACACCGTACGGAAGTCAAATAGACAAACTCATACATTACTACAAAACAGGCTATAGTAGACACCCCATCACAGACGGGTTCATTTGGAACCGTTTGTGTTGGGTCTGTTGGGACGTGGCATAAGTACTGCCGACCTATCACAGACGGATCTTATTAGTAAACGTCTGTGATAGGCATATATCACAGACGGTTCTATTTATGAACCGTCTGTGAAATATCACAGACAGTTCTATTTATAAACCGTCTGTGATAATCTCTCGTATCACAGACGGTTTATAAATAGAACCGTCTATGAAATATCACGGACGATTATATTTAAAAACCATCGGTGATATTTGTATATCACAGACGGTTCATATTTTGAACCGTCTGTGATATCCTCGCGCTATAAATTACTGGAGTACCCCCTGCCCATTCCCATTTGAGCCGCCACGTGTAAAACGCCACGCGCCACGGCGAGAGAGGAGGGAGGAGAAGGAGAGGAGAAAGGGAGGGAGAAGGAGAGAAATCTCAAGAGATTTGGTATTCTCAAGTCCTACGTACGGAATCGATCTCGACCGGAGGGCAACATCATCGAAGGTTATGCAACAGAAGGGGTCATTGAGTTATGTGTCGACTACATGGCTCAGGTGGATCCGATAGGTGTGCCTCTATCTCGTCATGAGGGGAGACTGGATGGTATCAGGACCATCGGAAGGAAATCAATCACTCCCGATCTGGATACATACGCTCAAGCCCATTTCACGGTCTTGCAACACATGACCAAAGTGTCCCCGTACATCGACGAGCACAAAGACATGGTACGCCAACAGAATCCAAACCGGTCGGAGGTTTGGATCATGATAGAGCACAACCGTCGGTTCAACAAATGGTTAAAGCTGCGAATCACTGGAAGACCATCAAGTGATGATACGCTAATATGGTTGGCACAAGGGCCACAATTTACAATTGTCACATGGCAAGGATATGACATAAATGGGTACACATTTTATACGGCAGCTCAGGATAGGAAGAGCACAGTCTAGAACAGCGGTGTCCGCATAGATGCATTCAGTACCGATGGGCTGAGGAGCTCCTACTATGGGCAAATAGAGGAGATATGGGAGCTCGACTACGTGCTTTTTAAGATCCCCCTATTTCGGTGCCGTTGGGTCCATCTCCCACAGGTGAAGGTTGACAAGTACGGCGTTACTACCGTGGACCTTGAACGTGTCGAATACAAAGACGAACCATTCGTACTGGCTAATCAAGTTGTTCAAGTCTTCTATGTAATCGACCCGACAAATAAGAAACGCTACGTAGTTCTTCATAGAAAAAAGAGGATTGTTAGAGTTAAAAATGTAGTTGATGAGGAAGAATGCAATCAATTTGACGAGTTGCCTCCTTTCGGAGATGGCATCAGGCTCGAGGAAGAACCCAGTGAGGAAGCTAGCTATATGCGCGCCGATCATCATGAAGGGCTATATTTTAATTAAGAATTTACTCTATTGTAATTAATTTATTCCGTAACATCATGTGTTATGGATTTGTAATATCTCTTATATATTTTGATGTGTTAATGTGTAACGAACCTGTCATATTTGATATTGATGTCAATGTGGACGTTCATTGTAACCGACAATTGGTTTTTGAAGTCAAATCTGTTATGAGCTTGTCATCATACTTGTCACCAGGCTTTGTCAGGATATCACAGACGGTTCTAGAATAGAACCATCTGTGATAATGAATCACAGACGGTTCTAATGAATAATCGTCTGTGATATGAGCTTATCTCAGACGGTTATATTATAGAACCGTCTGTGATATGAGCTTATCTCAGACGGTTATATTACAGAACCATCTATGATAATTAATCACAGACGGTTCTCAATAATAACCGTCTGTGATAGCCTCTTTATAAGGTGGGAACCGCTAGGGTTTTGCTCTTACTCGTCACTTCCTCTCCCGCAGCCCTTAGCTCTCACGCGCTCTTTTGCCTCCTCTAGGGCTCGCACATTCACCGCCGCCTCCGACCTAGACACCGCCGCCCTCGACCTCGACACCACCGCCCCCGACCTCGGCGCCGTCGCTCCCGTCCTTGGTGCCCCCGACCTCAACGCCCCCGACCTCGTCGCCCCTGACCTGGACGCCCCCGATCTCGGCGCCTCCGACACTGCCGCCTCCGACACCGCCGCCGCTCCCGACCTTGGCGTCCCCGACCTCTTCGCCCTCGACACCGCCGCCTCCAACCTCGGCGCCCGACACTGGGGTTTTGCTCTTACTCGTCACTTTCTCTCCCTCGCGCCTCCTTTACTCTGTGATGGGTTCTGTTGATGCTCTGTGATGCTCTGTGATGGGCTCTGTTGATGCTCTGTGATGGTTCTGATGATGCCTTGTTGATGCTCTGTGATGGGTTCTGATGATGCCTTGTTGATGCTCTGTGATGATAGTCGAAATCTGAAATCATATAGATAATTGCAAACAGACTTGAGCTTAAGCATATTGCTTTATATGGTCAGTTATAATTAGTAGCCTTTTTACTCTTTGTTTTCAGTTATAGCGGAATTAAGATTACATTTGTATGTTTTCTGTGATGATAGTCGAAATCTGAAATCAAATAGATGATTAGAAACAAGACTTGAGCTTAAGCATATTGCTTTATATGGTTAGTTATAATTAGTAGCCTTTTTACTCTTTGTTTTCAGTTATAGCGGAATTAAGATTACACTTGTATGTTTTGTGTGGTGATAGTCGAAATCTGAAATCAAATAGATGATTAGAAACAAGACTTGAGCTATAGCATATTGCTTTATATGGTCAGTTATAATTTGTAGCCTTTATACTCTTTGTTTTCAGTTATAGCGGAATTAAGATTACACTTGTATGTTTTTTGTGATGATAGTCGAAATCTGAAATCAAATAGATGATTAGAAACAAGACTCGAGCTTAAGCATATTGCTTTATATGGCCAGTTATAATTAGTAGCCTTTTTACTCTTTGTTTTCAGTTATAGCGGAATTAAGATTACACTTGTATATTTTCTGTGATGATAGTTGAAATCTGAAATCAAATAGATGATTAGAAACAAGACTTGAGCTATAGCATATTACTTTATATGGTCAGTTATAATTAGTAGCCTTTATATTCTTTGTTTTCAGTTATAGCGGAATTAAGATTACACTTGTATGTTTTCTGTGATGATAGTCGAAATCTGAAATCAAATAGATGATTAGAAACAAGACTTGATTAGATGTTCTGTTTACAGAATGCTTTATGTGTTGTAGTTTGAGCTCAAGATCTGTTTTGTAATTATCAAAATTGATTGGTGAAGAGATTTTGACAGAGGACTGAGATTGCAAAGACTATGTCTTATGCAATTTGTCAACTGAGAGCAATTTGTCAGCAAAATATGTCTTTAGTTGTTCTTATTAACTGATTCTATTTTGTTTCTATGTCTTCATTAAAGGCTATTCTTCTGTACATGAAGCATTAAACCTTTGCTTAGCATATTTTTTATTACATATTTATGCATATGTAAATTATATAGATAGCAAGTAAGCGAGATGGCAGAGGCACCATCTTTGCCGCCGTCGCCGCAGATGACAGAGGTGCCGTCTTCGCCGCCTAATCCGTCGACAATAATGATATGAAAGCGAGATGGCAGAGGAGAATCGAAGATGCCTGTGGGCCGACTGGTCATCACGGAGGTCAGTGAGTTTGGGGTCCCTCTGCGTCCCAAGAGCTCAGCGGCGAGATTTCGGACCATGTGTGGGATACTTGCAAGGAAACGGGTCCCCATTACCACACCAAGGTGGAAGGATCTGACGAAAGAAACGAGAGGCACGCTGTGGATAGAACTTTTACAAAAGTCCACTATCCCAGAAGCAGACATGGCACGTGTGGAACGGACGGCGATGCTCACGATCGATAAATCGTGGAGGACGTTCAAGAGCATTCTTGTCACGAAGTACGTGAACACGGGTCAGACGCCCTTCGCGAAGTACGGATTCTCGATGCAGGAAACATGGGACGCCTTTGTTGCTATGAAGACGACGTCCGAATTTAACGAGGAAAGTGCGGCGCAGAAAGCTCTCCAGACAAGAAACACTCATCCACACAGACTCGGCACCGCTGGGTATACAGGTAAATACGACGAATGGGCGGCGAAAGAGGAGAACGCATTTCCTGATGTCACAGATCCACGTTCCCTAGCTTGGTTAAAAGTGAGGGTAAAAGTCTCGTCTTTGGGCAGCATCTCTTTCACAAACCCCGCAGACCAGGAAGTGTCTCAACATGTGGTAAGTATGTCGAACCACGTAGCTGTTAATAAGTCCATATATAACTTCATAGTGTCTATAATAATATGATGGCCTCTTGCAGCGTGAATTGTCTGCCCAAACTTCCCAAGGCTCCTTCCAAGTAGACAGGGAGAAGGATATACTCTCTACAGCCCTGGGAAACAAGGAGCACCCGGGTCACACGCGAGGCCTTGGGGTTTACGTACCTTGGAGTCATAGATTTGCAGACGACTACTGCACATACAGGAGCAGGAAGAGATCTAAGGCCGAGCGCGAGGACCGGTTGGTACAGATGATTACTGAAAAGTTTGAAGGAAAGCTGGTAGCATTGCAGGATCAAATGAATCAACTCCTGAGCCAGTTGTAATCGTAATCCGCCCCTGTTAATTTGGGAGCCAGTCCTGCTCGACATTGGAGTAGCGTCGCGTCCACGCATAATTCTGAACATGATGACGTCCAATTACCGAATAGACGATATGAAGGTAATGTACATCTATGGAATGCAACAAAGATAGACCTATAAGACACCTTAGCTAATTACGTATCGTTTTGTAGGAGCCGACGGCCTGCAAGCTCCAAGGGAGGTTAGTTGGGTCTATTTCTATTGAGGTGGCGGGGATGGTGCATCCATACCGGGAAGGGGCGATGCAAAGACGGTGTCGGTGTGACGCAGGTTACGTCGTGGTGGAGGTGGACATGGTACATGAACATTTCATGGTGCCTACCGAGATTTTCCCGAACGAAGAGATCACAACACTAGGGATGCCGTGTACGCTTTATCCGGTGACCCAAGAAGGACATCATCCTCGGACCCAAGAAGGCCGCGATCTCAACACGACCATTCCTCTCCAACGGGACACTCAATGACTCCACCTCATATTTCGCCTCAGAAGGCCACCTTATCGGTTCCCATAGAGAAGACGCCGAAGGAACAAGAAAAGCGTGTCGCCGTATCGGGTCCCGAGTCGTTTCACAGGAAGACGCTGCCAATCCTTAAGACCAAATCGAAATCGACGAACGTTAAGGTGCCTCTCAAGTCCGGCAAGTCCGGAATATTCGAGAAGTACATCATCGGAAAACCGTTGTGCTCCGACGCAGTATTAGGGCGTGCTGGATATGCTTGTCACGCTTTGTATGCCTGGTACTTGGAGAAGACACAAAAGGAGGGGTGCGATACTGGAATCACCGTTAGATATGAGCATAAGCATTTCTTCAATGGGACGAACCACTTCGTCGTGGGATTCAACGACTTAATGACCTATTCAACCTCGTTGGCCTTGACGCCTCGCTTCCACGATGTTGGACACTGTAAGTGCATACAATCAAGTTCTACATTAACGTAATACCGATAAATATCACAACTTATTTCTTATGTATAGATATATGATGAAAAATGTCCGGGAATGGAAAGAACTGGTGGGTTTCCTTGACTCACATGTGGTACCGTTGCAAACCATCCAAGCAGACTCGTCCTTCATCGAGAAATACATAGCACATGCATTGCTTCGTCAGCAGAACATGAAGTACATTGTGGTGCCCTACAACGAGGGGTAAGTGTCACTACTTGCTCTGCAAATTTTATTTGTACTTTATACGTAACACGAACTTAGGTTTAATTACTATAGTGACATACAAGAGTAGGTACCACTGGATCCCTTTAGTCATCATACCAAAGATAAACCCTGTGATATACCTTGATTCCCTAATCCGCAGCAACCACAACTTCAGCATTCTGGGAGGAATACTCGACATGTATGCTCATTTCCTTCATACATAGCTCTATTTTAGTCTTCATTAATTTGAAATGGTCGAGGATAACTTTTTGGAATCATGTAGGTCGTTCATCGACTATGTTGCCAACAAAGGAATATACGATGGAAAGAGTGCCCAACTAACACACATGACAAAATTTTCGGTACGCGCTACAACACGATAATCCTATATCATACTTCATAATAATGTATCTTGAACTGATATATGTAATTCTATTTTTGAAGTGTCGCCAGCAAAAAAATGATGAGTTATGTGCAATCTACGTTTGCCATCATATGAAGCAAATCATTAGAGCTAGGAAGAAGGATCCCGAGGTTTGTGAATCTCAAAATAATTATTTCGTAATTATAAATTTAAATATATATGCATAACACTTTACTCTTGTTAGTGACAGGCATTGAATATAGATTTAGATGGACTTTTTGTGAATGAGATCAAGGACATTCGAGGAAAGCTCTGCAGCTTTATCATATCAGAGATAATTAAGGACACCGGAGAATTTCACTCCGTCGCCGACCCAGCGCATCACCCCACCGACACTTCTCAACCACCTGTAAACAATTGACTCAGTTGTAATCCAATTTATTTTGTAACAACACTTGAACAAATGTGATCTTTTATAATTTATTTTGAGTAATGATCAGATTGAGTTTGTTGACAATTGATTATATGTGACGTATCAATTTTTCTGCGTGCTTGTTTTCAGAGGGCATGGCTAGCAATTCCTGAGGCTAGCCAAAAATCAATAAAAATGTAGTTAGTGTAATGAACTATCACAGAAAGTTTTTTTTATAAAAACCGTCTGTGAATGCCAGTATCATAGACGGTTCTATAGAAAAACCGTTTGTGAAGTCAGAGCATCACAAACGGTTCTTTGTAAAAAACCGTCGTGAAGTCGAGTAGCATGCACGGTTACGTGTAAAACCGCTCGTGATATCGACTTCACGACGTTTCATATCTGTAACCGTCTGTATATCTGGTATTCCTGGGCGGTTTTATAAAAACCGTCTGTGATATTCATATCACATACGGATTGCAGACCGTCTGTGATAATCACCTGTTATCAGAGACCAACTTATCCAGACGGTTCAAAAACCGTCTTTGATGACGGTTTTGAACCGTCTGTGATGACAGTTTCTGTAGTAGTGATAAAAATTGTCATAAAGAATTGATGGCTCTCTTCTGAACAGAAAAAAGAATCATTCTAAAGTTTTTCGGCATCATGAGACTATCACCTTAACACATTAGGACAAAAAGATGACAAACTACAAACTGATATGTCTACTAGGGTAACAAGAGTAGAAGTTCAAGACTCAATAGGGCAACAACAAGAAAAGATATAGAGATGATCACATATTTACTTCTTTGTTCTTCATTTTAAAGACAATAACTCGAGTGACGTGGACTGTTGATGCGATCTATTGTCCCGATCTTTTGATGAGGATCATACAACTTGATTGTTGGAGGTTGACTCTCATGTTCTAGGCTACAACCGTGCGATGACCATTTTACCCGCAATCGTTGAACCAACTTCACGATTTGTTATCGACCTTGCCGGTGGCGAGATCAACCTAACCACGAAGGTCTTTTCCTGCATGCAGTCAAGAATCAAGTAAGAAAAATAGATAAAGCAACGAACTTGTTGAATAGGGATTGATTGAACAAGGATAGATGCATTGGACAATTTGGGGTTCTGTTGACAAAGCTGGGTTGTACTAGCCGCACATGCCAACGATGCTGTTTCTAGCTAGGCTGAAATCAATATAACAAAAACCCGAGGAACTAAGGGCGAAACATTGATCTTATATTGGCACCTAAGGGTGCGGCCATCTCACACATGGCATAATGCCATCTCTATCTCTAACTCATGCGTATGATACAAAGATTCTTTTAAAAAACAGTTAAGGAAAGATTGCAACTGAAAGATCTCAACCAACTCAAAGAATACTTTGCATGATTTAGTTTAGCTCATCCAAACTGGGCCTGGTTTGTAGTCCTGATCGCATTGCTTTGGAAACTCCGAAGAAGGTCCTAGGGGAGGTCCTGGGGAGATCCTAAGAGGTCCTTGAGGAGGTCCTAGAGGAGGTCTTAACGAGGAAGTCCTGAGAGGTCCTGGCGAAGAGGTCTTGAGAGATCCACGAGGAGGTCCTAGAGGAGATCCTGGCGAAGAGGTCTTGGAGTACTGTTCCTGGAGAGGTCCTGGAGTACTGTTCTTGGAGAGGTCGTGGATGTCGTGGATTTCCTGGGGGTGGTCTTGGACGGTGTGGATCTCCTGAGAGTGGTCCTAGACGACGCGGATTTCCTGGGAGTGGTCCTGGATGGCGCGGATCTCCTGGGAGTGATCCTGGACGGCGCGAATCTCCTGGGAGTTGTCCTGGAGGAAATCATGTAGTGCTAGTCATATTCGTAGCTTCCTAAGCACAAGCAAAACATCTCTATTCGGCAACATCATAGAGTTAGTAAAATATGGATGCACTCCGAGAAACGAAGTTACCTGATAATTTAGTTGGCGAGCATGTGCTCAAGTAATTAGTCCTTGCACATCAGAAATAGTAGGGATGGTTGTATCAGTGGAAGGGATGTCCTCATCATCCTCCCATTCTTGAATTGGAGTCGTCCTCGACTCATGGTTATCTTCTGCTCCCAAGTATGGCTTCAAATCTACGATGTTGAATGTGGGACTAACCCCAAAAACTGGAGGCATATCAAGCTTATATGCATTATCATTAATCTTTTCTAATACTTTAAAAGGACCATCTGCACGAGGTATGGGTTTAGACTTTCTCAATTCAGGGAAACGTTCTTTACGCAAGTGTAACCACACAAGATCTTCAAGTTCAAAAGTAACATGCTTGTGTCCCTGACTACCAGCCACTTTATATTTAGCATTCATAAGTTCAATGTTCTCTTTAGTTGTCTTATGCATCTTAAGTATCAAATCAACACGTTGTTGAACATCGAAATTGATCTTCTCGGAAGTTGGCAGAGGTAACAAATCAATAGGTGCACGAGGTATGAAACCATAAACAACCTCAAAAGGACACTTCTTTGTGGTAGCATGCATCGAGTGATTATAAGCAAATTCCACATGAGGCAAATATTTCTCCCACATTTTTAACTTCTTTTTAAGCACAGCCCGAAGCATAGTAGACAAAGTTCAATTAACTACCTCAGTTTGTCCATCGGTTTGGGGATGACAAGAAGTGAAAAATAACAGCTTAGTCCCCAACTTAGCCCACAAAGTTATCCAAAAATGACTAAGAAATTTAGCATCACGATATGAAACTATCGTATTTGGCATACCATGTAAACGAATAATTTCCTTAAAGAACAAATTAGCAATATTTGTAGCATCATCACTTTTATGACATGCTATAAAATGAGCCATCTTAGAGAATCTATCTACAACAATAAAAATACTATCCTTCTCCGTCTTTGTTCTAGGCAGTCCTAAAATAAAGTCCATAAAAATATCTTCCCAAGATGTGCTTGGAACAGAAAGAGCCATGTATAAACCACGAGGATTAAGTCATGACTTAGCTTTTTGGCACGTAATACAGCGGGCTATGAAACGCTCGACATCATGCCTCATCTTTGGCCAATAAAAATGGTGGGTCAGAATGTTCTCGGTCTTCTTCACGCCGAAATGACCCATCAATCCTCCTCCATGCGCCTCCCGTAACAACAACAGATGAACGGAACTAGCTAGAATACATAGCTTGTTAGCACGGTATACGAATCCATCATGCATCACAAATTTATTCCAACTCTTTCCCTCTTGACAATTGAGCAATACATCGTTAAAATCAACATCATGCACATGTTTCTCCTTTAGGGTCTCTAATCCAAAGATTTTGAAGTCAAGTTGTGAAAACATAGTATATCTTCTAGACAAAACATCAGCGATTACATTTTCTTTGCCCTTCTTATGTTTAATGACATAAGAGAAAGACTCAATAAATTCAATCAACTTAGCATGTCTACGGTTCAGGTTGGTTTGAGTTCGAATATGCTTCAACGATTCATGATCAGAATGTATTACAAACTCTTTAGACCATAAATAATGCTGCCATATTTCCAAAGTTCGAACGAGAGTATATAATTTTTTTTATCATAGGTAAAATAGTTCAAACTTGGCCTACTTTAATTTTTCACTAAAGTAAGCAACATGTTTTCCTTCTTGAAGTAACACACCACCAAGACCTATGCCACTAGCATCACACTCTAATTCAAAAGTCTTGCTGAAATTAGGAAGTTGAAGCAAAGGGGAGTGTGTCACCTTATCTATGAGAGCGTCGAAAGCTTGTTGCTGTATTGTGCCCTAAGTAAAAGGAACACCCTTCTTTGTAAGCTCATTTAGCGGTGCAGTGGTGGTGCGGAAATCTTGAACAAAATGCCGATAGAAACCAGCCAGCCCGAGAAAACTTCGCACTTGTGTGACCGTTTTAGGAAGCGGCCAACTCTGGATAGCGACGATCTTGGCTAGATCAACTTCAATGCCCTGTGGAGCAACGATATAGACAAGAAACGATACTCGATCAATACAAAAGGTGCACTTCTTAAGGTTTTCAAAATTAATGTGCATCACGTAAAACATGAAAACAGCGCGTAGGTGCTCCAAATGTTCCTCCGAAGACTTGCTGTAAATCAATATATCATCGAAGTATACGACCACAAACTTGCCAATGAAAGTATGCAAAACTTCGTTCATTAACCTCATGAAAGTGCTAGGTGCGTTAGTTAAATCAAAAGGCATCACTAACCACTCATACAATCTGAACTTAGTTTTAAATGATGTTTTCCACTCATCTCCTAACGTCATGCGAATTTGATGGTAAACGCTACGCAAATCAACTTTAGAGAAAACAATAGAACAACTTGATTAATCAAGTGTATCATCTAACCTAGGAATAGGATGATGATAACAAATTATGATATTATTGATAACTCTGCAATCGACATACATACACCATGAACCATCTTTTTTAGGTACTAATATGACAAGAACAGCACAAGGACTAAGAGATTAACGCACATAACCTTTGTCGGGCAATTCTTGTACTTAGCGCTGAATTTCTTTCGTCTCCTCCAGGTTGGTCCTATATGGCGCACGGTTTGGCAGCGAGACACCGTGAATCAAGTCGATTTGGTGCTCTATTCCTCGAATAGGTGGTAACCCTGGTGGCACCTCCTTCGGAAATACATCAGCATATTCCTGCAACAGGTTAGCAACAGCAGGAGGCAAGGATGGAGGTGTATTCTCAAATGAAAACAAAGCATCCTTGCATATTAAAGCATAGCACAGAGAGTCATGGCGCTGCAAAGTATTGATGTCAGATTTAGTTGCAAGGAGAACATAACCCGTTAACTTAATTTCATTCTTTTTAGCATTAGGTTCCTTCTTGGATTGATCGACAAAGTCCTTCGCAACAATCTGATTTTCACTTTTGCTGCTAGTCTTGTCACGCTTAGCTCTCTCTAATTCATCTTTGACAATAGCCTCAGGTGACATGGGCAACAAACTAATCTTCTTCTCTTTAAACGTGAGAGTATATCTGTTGGTCCTACCATGATGCATAACATCTCTATCATATTGCCAAGGTCTACCTAGCAGCAAAGAACAAGCTTGCATAGGCACTACGTCACAATCAACAGAGTCATGATATGAACCAATGGAGAAGTGTACTTTCGCAACGCGTGTTACCTTTAGCTTACCGCAATTATTGGACTACTGGATGTAGTAGGGGCGAGGGTGTTGTTGAGTGGTCAAATAGAGCTTCTAAACCATGTCCATGCTCACTAAATTGTTGCAGCTTTCCCCCATCGATGATCACACGGCACGAACGGTCCTTGACAATGAATTTTGTTTGAAACAAATTGTGGCGTTGATTCTGCTCCACACGCTCTATTTGTGCACTAAGTACACGTTGTGCGATGATGCTTAAGTACGTGTCTACAAGGTCAGCGCTGAATTTCCTCCTCTCGATCAGAATCATTGTCGCTTCTGACAGGGTCAGCAAGCAAAGTATGTTCTTCTTCTATGTCACTAGCAGGAGTGTACTCTCCATCATCCTTGATTAAAAGTGCACGCCTGCTAGGACAGTCCCTCTGCATGTGTCCAAAACCCTTGCAGCGATAGCATTGAGTCTCGCGTGCTCGTCCAGATGATGCCACTGAAGATGCACCCGATGCAGGAACCAAATTGACTATTTTGCTGGCCTCGGGTGCTCGTGAAGGTGTAGAAGGGGCTGTTGGTCGTCGAAAATTGTTCGAGGAAGTCGGAACATCAACACGGTTGGAGGTCGTAGCAGGAGTACGGTTCTGAAATTGAGTTGTATGACTGGCAAAAATAGGTCTGGAATTGCCCCGTTGCCTGCTATGACGTCCCTGCACTTCCCGTTCAGCTTTACAAGCAATGTGAAACAAGCGAGTGATAAAATTATAATCCTTATAATCAAGTATATCCTATATCTCACAGTTTAGTTCACCTAAAAATCTAGCCATTTTAGCATCTTCGGTTTCCTCTATACTAGAGCGAAGTAAACCAATTTGTAATTCTTGATAGTAGTCCTCAACAATTTTATTACCTTGATTAAAACGGGTCAATTTATCCAACAAGTCACGAGCATAGTATGAGAGAACGAAACGATGTCGCATAGCCCATTTTAATGCCTCTCAGATGTTAGGTACGTTTTCAGGGTTAGTACGATAATATTCACTCCACCAAACACAAGCAAAGTCTGTAAACTCACTAGTAGCATCTCTAACCCTCCTATTCTCAGGGAAATCATGGCAATTAAAATTTTGTTCTACTTCTAGCTCCCAACTGAGATAAACAGTAGGATAATATTTTCCAGCAAACAGAGGCATAGTAAATTTAATTTTAGCAAAAACATTATCACGATCACGTTCCTTCCGTGGTGGTGGATCACATCCCATACCTTGTCTATTGAAACGACGTCGACGGTGATCACGATCGTTGTTGAAATTGAGGTCCCTGTCCTCGGTATCAGCGAAATTCCTGATGTAAGCAGCAAAATTGTTCTCGTTTGCTTCTTCTTCATCCACAGCTGCTGAGGAATCATTATTGGCTATGGAAGCTTGGCGACGATGTCCGAAAGCACTGGTAGTACCGGGGGCAGCACGAAGGGGTGCCGTAGTTGGAGGTGGAAGGGTTCGGCCTAACCCCTCCAAACGTGCTAAGATGGCGTCAAGCTTCACGTTCGACTCAGCTTGGACAGCTTTCACTCCATCGAGTCTTGTATTGGTCATATCGTGAGCGTTCTCCAGTTGCTCATAATGATCGTTGACCATCTTTGCAAAGTGTTGTCGCAACCCTCTAGTACATGGGGTGAGGATCCCTTCGTCGTCGATTTGTTGTACACCTGACATGGCAATAGCTAACAACAAACGAAGGTGAAAGTAACACGTTCCTAACACTACCAATATGTGGGGCTGAAAATCACTCGGTCACTCAAACTTCACCAAAGTTCTTACCCAATTCTTACCAAGCAGCAGGTGGTGATCAGCACACCGATGTCAGCGTCCAACTAGTCGTCGAAGATTGAATGGAGCGATTGCAAGTGAAGGTAGCCTGCACGGTGTAGTAATGCTGTGGAGCTAGGTAGGCTTAAGTATGGTAGCAAGGAGTAGCAATAATCAAATCAGAGAATGCAAGCTGAAAAATCGTTCAATGCCGGTTATTGCTGGTCATAGACTAGACCGTACTAGATATGCGAGCCTAGAACATAAGCAAAAATACGGTGCTGCACCAAGAGAGAAGATTTTCGGTATTGCCTTCTGGATATTGGGTGGTCGTGATCTCTCACGACCACGTGTAGATGAGCGCTACTTCTTTTTCTTTTCTTCTTTTTTTGTCAGGTAGTCGTAAACCTCTTACGACCACTTCTCTTTTTTTTTGTCAAGTAGTCATAAACATATTATGACCACTTCCTTTTTTATTAAGAACCTTGCGGACTGGTGGTAGACTTTGCTCAAGAGGTCGTAGACCTCGACGATCTGGTCATGTACCTCAGAAACTGGCCGTGGCCCTGTTAAAGTCGGAGCCCTTCTCATGTTATTCCCTTGCCGAGGCAGATTGATCCCAACCGCAACGGTGAGAAGAAAACGTGAACAGAACTCGAAACTCTAGAGGAACTAGACACTAAGACCAGCAAATGACACGACGATGCATCCAAAAGTTCAACAATGCAATGCACTGAAAAGAAAAAAATTGCGAGGCTCAGAGGGTTTGGACAGAAGATCTACTACTAAAATTTTTCTTTTGGTTTTTGTGTGCTGTAGGTAAACCAATCTAATCTATGTTAACTGAAAATTCTTACCGAGCAACCTTGAGCTCTGATACCAAATGATGCGATCTGTTGTCACCATCTTTCGATGAGGATGATATAACTTGATTGTTGGAGGCTGACTCTCATGATCTAGGCTACAACCGTGCGATGACCATTGCACCCGCAATCACTGAACCAACTTCACGATTTGTTATCGACCTTGTCGGTGGCGAGATCGACTTGACCACGAAGGTCTTTTCCTGCATGCAATCAAGAATCAAGTAAGAAGAATAGATGAAGCAACGAACTTGCTGAATAGGAATTGATTAAACAAAGATAGATGTATTGGACAATTTGGGGTTCCATTGACAAAGCCGGGTTGTACTAGCCGCACAAGCCAACGATGCTATTTCTAGCCTAGATTGAATTCAATCTAGCAAAACCCGAGGAACTAAGGGTGAAACCCTAGCCTTATATTGGCACCTAAGGGTGCAGCCATCTCACACACGGCCTAATGCCGTCTCTATCTCTAACTCACGCGTATCATACAAAGATTCTTTTAAAAAACAGTTAAGGAAAGATCGCAACCGAAAGATCTCAACTGACTCAAAGAATCCTTTGCATGATTTAGTTCAGCTCATCCAGACGTGGGCCTAATCGTAATCCTGATCTTATCACTTTGGAAACTCTGGAGGAAGTCTTGGGGGAGGTCTTGAGAGATCCTTGAGGAGGTCTTGGCGAGGAAGTCCTAAGAGGTCCTGACGAAGAGGTCCTGAGAGGTCCACGAGGAGGTCTTGGAGGAGGTCTTGGCGAAGAGGTCCTCGAAGTGGTCCTAGAGTACTGTTCCTGGAGAGGTCATGGAGTACTGTTCTTGGAGAGGTCGTGGATTTCCTAGGGGTGGTCTTGGACGGTGTGGATCTCCTGGGATTGGTCCTGGATGTCATGGATCTCTTGGGAGTGGTCCTGGACTGTGCGGATCTTCTGGGAGTGGTCCTGAAGGAAATCCTGTAGTGCTGGTCGTATTCCTAGCTTCCTAAGCACAAGCAAAACATCTCTATTCGGCAGCATCATAGAGTTAGTAAAATATAGATGCACTCCGAGAAACGAAGTTACCTGATAATTTAACTCGCGAGCACGTGCTCGAGTAATTGGTTCTTGCACGTCAGAAACAATAGGGATAGTTGTATCAGTGGAAGAGATGTCCTCATCAACTGTTGTAGATGCTTTAATTCATGCAGGATTCGCTCGTGGCCGTCAGATCGGCCTTGAGGAACCCTAATGTCGACCATCCCTCTCCTCGTGCCCAGACCTGGCCAAATGGGCGGCCCGGCCCGGCACGACACGGACACGAGCCGATCCAGCCCATCTAGGCACGGCCCATCCTGACCCAGCTATTAGATGGGTCGTCTTTGGTCCACGTGTCGGGAGGCGCCTGTGCATGGCTCGCTTCTGCCGTTCGTCTTGCGGCCGGCCGCACGAGCCCGTTGCCCTCATCGGGCTAAGGCCGACCCCGTTTGCCCCGTGTGCTCGGCCTGCCTCGCTTGCCACGCGGTCTGCCTGCCCTGCCCTGCCTGCCCAACTACCCCCACCTCCTCTTTGCCCCCACCTGACCGCCTCTCTCTCTCTCATTCTCTCATTCTTTCTTCGCTAGTTCATCACTTCACCCGTTCACCTCCCTCTATCTTCTTCTTCGGTTTCTTGATACCTCCCCAATCTTTGTCTCTACTGATCTACTCTCTCCCAACTGACCAACTCCCAAGCTCCTCCTACCCAAGCCGGCTGGAGAAGAGGCTAGCGGTAGCGACGTTCCCCCGATCCTCCCTCTTGTTCTGCGGCGCTCCTCCCCAAGCTGGCGGGAGAAGTGGCGCATGGAGCGGCGAGCCGACGACGGAGTTGCAGGGAAGTGGAGCGACGGCGGGGGGAAGAAGTTTTGATGTTTTGAACTTTTGATGTACAAATGCTAGTCCACTCATGGTGTTTTGATTTTGAATCTTTTGATGTACAAATACTAGTCCGCCCACCGTGCCGCCTCCTCCCTCGGCGCCGCCTCCCCTTCCCCTCTTCCTCTCTGGCTCTCCCTCTCCCTCCGAGCCCCATCGCCTTCTCCCTCAACGCTGGCCCGCGCCGCCTCCCCTCCCCCCTTCCTCCACTGTGACTGTGAATGAATGGTGTAAATGAATGTTGAATGGTGTGAATTGTGATTGATTATGATGATTGCATATTTTATTTGCTTTGAATCCTTTGATAGTTTGATTTCTGATGAAATGATTATGTGCTTGTTGAGTTGTTTATCTGAGTTCTAAGCTGATGCCTGATGTTCATGCATAGCGGGTCAGATGGATCGTGTCGGGCTCACTATGCTCAGATCACGTCCGATCACGATCCAATATCGTTTATCCGCATGCGTGTCGGCCAATAAGCAGATAAATCATATTGTGCTCAGCCGAGTCTCACGCACCATCCTCGGGCGCCCCGCCAAGACGATTATCCGCCGCCTCTACTCGCGCCCGCGCCGTGCCCCGCTCCTCCGTCGCCTCCCACTCCGCTGCTTCTTCCTCGCGCTCGCCTTCCTTCTCCCGCTCCTCCGCCTCCCTCCCCGTCCCTCCGCCTCCCCACCTACCTCTCTCGCCGGCGCGCCGCTTCTTCCCACCGGCCGCCGGCCCTGGCCCCGCACTCGCATGCTCTAGCGGCGGCCAAGGCTCCCAGATCCAACCCACAAGGCGGTGTCGCCACACCACCCCTCCCACGCTCTCGTTCCACTCCGCCGCCTCCCCATCCTCTCCTCCTCTCGCCGCCTCTCCATCGGGCGCCGCCGCCCTCCCTACCTCGCGAGCTCCGCCGATGACCAAGGCCCCGATCCCGCCCCATCATTTCGCGGCCGTCGCCCTTCGCCTTCTCCATGGATCTACGCCGATTTGGCTAGGCTTGGCGCGCCGTCCCAAGATGGGGACTTCCGTCGGCGAGGGTCATCGTGGCGGTGGCGCGCCATATGTACATCATCGAACGCGCGTGCGCATGACTTGCCGTTATCATTTTTCATTTTTTTGTTCTTCCGCTCTCGCGCCATGGCGCTACCACCTCCGCGCGTCGGCGATGGCGCCCGCCGTCCCCCTCTCCTCTCCCTCCTCCACACCGAGCGCCGCCGCCACCACCGCCCTCCCAACCGTAGCCGCCAAATGGTGGTGGCGGCCAAGACGCAAGACGCCCGTGGCAAGACGCCATTCCGCCGGCCATTATTCGTGCTGTGTCGGCCGCCACGGGCAGGTGCCAGCCAGCACGCGCCCATCGCCCTTCGTCTTGCACGCCGACACGGCCATTTAGTTTATGGGCCAAATGTGGCCCGTTTAGCCCATTTGGTCCGATAGAATGAAAAAAATTCAAAAAAAATCTAGAAAAATTAGAAAAATGTGTAGAATTCATAAGTAGACATGAAAATTGAAAAAAATGAAACAATCATATTAAAAATGTAATAGAATTTTATTAATGTTCAAATAGCTAGCTTGTTAAAACATTTGTCATTTAACTCATAAGACATGAAAAATTGAAAAACAATCCTAGAAAAAATATATATTTAAAAAAACCAAAATAAATTTATATATACTTATAAAATAAACTATATAAAAATTAAAAACTACAAAATAAAATCATATAAGTATTAAAAATGGAAAGAAAATCATATAAATATTAATAAATAAAAATAAAATTATATATGTATATTAAAACAGTGTCGTGCCTAATTGGTCGCGTGCGTACGCGCCGCCGTCGTCTTTGGTGCTGGCCGTGCACGACGAACTATCGTCGGGCGCCCGCTCATAAATAGTATCATCATCACAAACCGAGTCGGACCAACAGTGCCGACCCATCACGTACGCCCATTTGCCAGCTCTACTCCCAACTCCGCGCCCCCCTCCCCCGACTTCTCCATCCAGCTCTCCCCCCGCCTCACCCCTCCCCCCGTGGCGTCCTTCGCCCGCGACCGCGCCGAGGACCTGCAGGCCGAGGCCAGCGCCATGACCCGCGCCGCCAACGCGACCGTCTTCAGCCCCGACCTCCTCGCCTCCCGCTACGACTCCCGCCCCTTCAAGGCAACTACCCAAACTAAAACCCCAGCCTTTATTTAACCTCAAACTAGATAACACTATAACAGCAGAAACTGAGGTGCTCAAATTTTGACTTGTGTGGAGTGGATTGCTGCTGTTTGATTAGGTGGCGCTGAGAGCGGCGGAGGTGCTGTCCAAGCTGGGGGCATTTGGGCTGAAGTTGCTGCTGGATGAGCGGAGGGAGCAGTCATCGGCGATGAGGCGCGCCAGGGTGGTGGAGCTGCGGACCATACTGACAAGGCTCGGCCCAACGTTCGTCAAGATTGGGCAGGGGCTGTCCACACGACCCGACCTCTGCCCACCGGAGTACCTCGAGGAGCTCTCCGAGCTGCAGGTGGGCATTCTTTCTTGCCTGTGCTCACGATATAAAATGCTTAGTTTTGTTTCCAACGTACTGGACAAATTCTCTTCAAGATAGTTGGATGGTACATTAAGATTAAGCCAATGAGTCGTGTTCTTGTTCAAGAATGGAGCGTCACTACTCACTAGACTTAATTTCTTGTTTATTCAATGGTGATTCATTCAAGAACCATGCTAGAGGTTCCTCCCGTTATGCATTGCTTATTGTTTTGAAAAGGGTGGATAGCTTACAAAAATGGTCGTTGCTTCGAAAGGAGCCAATGGCATCAGCTAGAGTTTACCAATTCAGGATGTTTCCTGATAACCTGGGGATTTACTTCTATTACTGATTTAAGGTATCTCAAATGCTTGACACGTAGCTGTCTTGCAGGATTCACTTCCCACGTTTCCAGATGAAGAGGCATTTGCATGTATCGAGAGGGAGTTCGGCTTTCCTCTTGATTCAATCTACTCAACAATATCACCTTCCCCAATTGCAGCCGCAAGTTTAGGCCAAGTTTATAAGGCACGGTTGAAATACTCTGGGAAGCTGGTCGCTGTCAAGGTGCAAAGACCTGGTATTGAGGACGCCATAGGGCTTGATTTTTACCTACAGAGGGGCCTTGGTTTTCTAATAAACAAGTACGTCGACTTTATATCCAGTGATGTTGTTGCCCAGATGGATGAATTTGCTCGAAGAGTTTACCAAGAGCTTAATTATGTCCAGGTACTTTTTCTCTGCATATATTCTATTATCCATATTTGTAGTCTATATATACACTGCACTTGTGAATACTCAATAGAATGAGTAACATGAAATTTAGAGGCGCAAAGACATCCTTGGTTGCTTAATTAGCAGAATCAGGAGCCATTATTTCTCCTTAGTTTGTCCGTGTGCTTTTATTGATTATTGATTGGTGTTGCAGGTGCCAATAAAGGAGCAAGTTGGTGCTCTATCAAAGGAATTGCTTAGCCGGTCGAATGTCCCAGGTCCCTTTCTGTCCCTGATGGAGCAAGTCAAACCGATTGGTTTAAATCAGTCGAGATTTGTTGTATATGCCTAGCTGATGATGTCCAACCATTGAACATTGCTGAAATTCTGTGATAAGTGTTGATCTGTAGATGTGCATTGGCTATCTAACATGATGTACCTGTACTGTTTTGACAGATTGCAGACTGAACGCGAGGAGGACAAGCACAATGTCTTGGAGAGTCCGGAGGAGGGGCAGGAGAGATTAGACTATACTGTTTGCACGGATGAGCAGCATGGTTTGGATGGTGAGGTGAGCCAGGATGGGCAAGGTTCTTGTGATGGTGGAGTTGAGGTTGACGGTGATAGGTATTCCATGGAATATGAGAAGGATGGGGAGATGGAGAGAGTGCTGGGGAAGCAGGCTGAGCTGATTGGGCAGTCTGAGGCAGAAGAAAATGCTCAGAGGGAGTGGGAAAAGAAATTCAGCGAGAGGCGCGATTCAACTGCGGTATGTGTTGTCCTTCTGAGATCCGAAATATTGTTGATTGAATAGTTGTTGTGCCAGTACTCTCACAAGTATACACAATGTACCATGCTGAAAGATTAACGTTGCATTTTTTATGCAATTTCATAGAAATATAAGATCTGTTTATGAACTTAAGATGGATTTTGGTGGTGTCAGCAATTCACGGAATCTATTGGAATAAAAAGGTGGGTGCAAGAACATCTTGATGTTTATTTTATAGTGTCATTGACTCATGTAAAATGTATTTCTGTTTACAGATTGGGGATGTTGCATTGTATATATTGCATAGGATGGCATCTGCACATTCTGATATTGATCATGTGGCATGCGGATGAGATGTTGTTCCCGACTCCTAGGGTGAATCGTATATTGTCAAGTTCAATATGCCTTCCTCATGTTGCTCAGGTGCTCTCTAGCTTTAAATTTGTTTTCTTTTTCTATATCATCAGGGGGGACTAAGTTGTAGTGTTGTACGGACCTGGTTATATACTTATAGCACGGAGAAGAAAGCTTCGACCACGATCCATTTTAAGTTATGATTACTAGCAAGATAAATTGATCCATGGAAGAAAGTTTTTTATTTACTTATCAAATCCATGGAAGAAAGCTTGCTTGCGATGGGAGGTGGTAACGGGGAATCGGGGAAGGCAGCGGTGGGGCCGGAAAAAAGAAGCGCTCCGGCTGAGCTCACGTGAGACTTCGAATAGGCCTCGTCCAGCAGGTTCGTGCGCATAGCATTTTCCTCTTTGTAGTACAAGCTAATTGTTGTTTTGATGCTTGCGAAGTTTTTAACTCATTTAACACGTTATTTGAAATGAAATAGTAAAAATAGCCTCCTCTCCTAAATAAAATGGTAAAAGCGGTGTCTCTACCGTGAGAAAATGTCACGGCAGGACACATAGCGAGCTCCCATCCGGTGTTGGGCCATCTACCGTTGACTCAGAGCACGGTAGACGTGTTATTTTGTTCACGGAAAGGCTATTTTTACTATTTTACAAAAAAAGGCTAAAAGAGGAAAAAAAACTTGTTGCCTGTGACTGCGAGAGTCTAGCTTACCCGGACCGTACGCACAGTAGTTTATGTCCTTTTTCATAATAAATACTTCCGGTCACTCCAGGTTGCAGGGATCGCAATCCATATAGACTCAACTCTGTAACAGTAGCTTTCTGTTTTTATTAACGAAGGCCCCATGATCAATGCCTCCACATTGCATGATGTAATCCTAGCCATACATGTGTAAAACAAATCAAACAAATGTAACCGAGCCAAGCGTTAATTTACTCTCTATTTCTCTGATGTTGATGTTACCGTCGAGCTTATCATCGTATGAGGTGAGTTAACCCACGCGTAAAAATTAAGGTGATGAGCAAGATCATTCTTGGGAAAGGCCCCGCATCCCCTCGAGTCGATGACTATGTCTTGCTCATTCTTGGGAAAGGCCCGGCATCCCCTCGAGTCGATGACTATGTCAGCAAAGAGCCAAAGTAGGTGCACGATGCCAAGTGCGACGGACGCCGTAAGACATCACCTCGGACTTGAATCCAGGACCGGTCTCGCCAACAGCTAGGGGTGCGGGTGCTAATGGGTTGGGTTCAAATAGGTTAAATGGGTTAGGTCCTTGATTAGGTTGACTTTGTATGGGTGACAATAGGTTGGGTTAAAAACAGGTTGAACCTGTGGGTGTTGTAACAGGATTCGCTCTATGGAGTCGGTGACTCCCCTCCGGTGCTGCACGGCCCACTGTTACTGTCTTTCCTCTCACGCGTTTGCTGTGCCTTGCGAAACGCCAGCGAAGTTGCAATGCGTTTCTGGCTTTTTTGCACGGAATGCGCGGCTGGCCCTTGAGGAGAAGAGAAGAACAGAACAACGGAAAAGCCCAAGATGAACAGTGGCGCCCCAAGAGAACCAATCGTGCGTGCTCAGTCTCAGATCAGGGGATAGAACCAAGTGTGCCTTTTTTACTTCTTAAAAAAAGTGTTTTTTACAGCGGTAAAAAACTTTAACAAATTAATTTTGTGTGATGAAAAACGAATGGAGGTGCGGGGAATCGAACCCCATGCCTCTCGCATATTGAGGAAGAGCACCGGTAATGGATCTGACCAAGGAAGGAGGAGAGGGGAGGAGGAAACAAGGTGGGATTTGTTTAAGACCAAGGGGGTTGGTGGATGGGATGGGTTGAAAATGGGTTAGAAATTTGGACAATATCTTAATTCTAGATTTCAGTATGAGGCAAAGATCACACATAGATACTGATGCATAAAAGGATACTAACAGTAAGCAACTTATTGCACTTTTAAACATACTCAACAATATGATTATAGCAGAATAAACTGGTCGTACAACCAACTCATAATAGGGCTCGTTGAAGAATAGGAAGCAGTACAGAATCGATGCAGTACAGACCGTAGATGTCGCAGTGTAGCAAGTGGTCGCGCAGGTGCACTGCCCAGAAACCTTATTGCCGCCCCATGCAGGTGAACTCTGCGACCATGGTTCGAAGATACCGCTCACCCTCCTTCCTGGTGCACGCCGAGGAGAAGAGACGGCCTGGTTCAAACAGCACAACCTTACAACACTAGTGAACAGAGAGGAAGAAGAAGAATCAGATTAATCTGCTTTCGTCTGGATGTCTCTAGATCTTATTTATGGTCGAGACAATTACTCTCTAGTAACTGTCATAATAAACCACTGATAACCGCTAATTCAAAGCCAATTAATGGTCATTAAGCGGTGTTTATTGATCCTAATTATACCCTGATCTAAAGCTTCAACCACTGGTCTACAGCTTCGACTAGTGTATTACGACCACATTGGTCTAAGGATTCAATCAGATTGTTTCGACTACTCAGTTTCGACTTCGACTTCTGAGTTTCGACTTCGACTTCTGAGTTTCGACTTCTCAATTTCGATTTCGACTTCTTATGCTTTGGAATTATAGAAATGAATGGGCTTTAACACAAAAGTGCCCAATTCCAACAATCCCCCACCAATTCCAAAGCAAGCAGCAGAAAAGAATGATAAAGACTATTGTGCTGAAAAAGTTATTGATATACCAGTCTTTCGGTGTAAGTCCCGCACGGGTTAAACTTGCACTTAGAATAACAAGATTCATCTTCTTACAACTGATGAATGGACTATACCTTGAATTCATAGTATTTCGTGATTAGATTTCATTTGAAATCTCAACTGATACTAGGCTGTTAAAGAACCAAGCCTAACTGGAGCTTTGTTTAGTCATGCTTCCTTATCTGCTCATGAGCGTTCTAGAAAATGCCCCTATTCTCATGATCCGCGATCTCACAGTTAAGCTCAAGTAGGTGTATTCATTTTAGGTATCCTGTAGGCTAATACATTTTTCTCTCATTGGACACTAGAATATATTAAGGCTTTAAGTCACCCTTTCATACAGTTGAGAGTACTTTGTCTATTAGAACATTTGTACACATATATTATTAAAATGTACTATCTTGTTCAAACATCAACTTGTTTTTCCCATTACCTAAGTCACGGGATTTCCAATCAACTAGGTTTGGGTTACTGTTGAGTTGTAACCCCAATAAGCCTCATTCCCATGTCCACAGACGCAATAGAAATCGCCTTCCGTGCTAACCCCTTTGTGAAAGAGTCTGCCATATTTTTCTCACTTTGTATATAATTCACAGTAATTACTCTGGAGTTTCTTAGTTTTCTGACAGATTTAAGCCTACACTGTTGGAATTGGGCACTTTTTTGTTAAGGCCCGTTCATTCCTATAATTCCAAACATGAGAAGTCGAAGTCGAAACTCAGAAGTCGAAACTGAGAAGTCGAAGTCGAAACTCAGAAGTCGAAACTTAGAAGTCGAAACTCAAAAGTCGAAGTCGAAACTCAGAAGTCGAAGTCAAAACCCAAAAAGTCGAACTCGAAACTGAGAAGTCGAAACTGAGTAGTTGAAACAATCTGGTTGAATCCTTATACCAGTGTTGTCGTAATACACTAGTCGAAGCTGTAGACCAGTGGTCGAAGCTTTAGACCAGGGTATAATCAGGATCAATACACACCACTTAATGACCATTAATTGGCTTTGAATTAGCAGTTATCAGTGGTTTATTATGACAGTTACTAGAGAGTAATTGTCTCGACCATAAATAAGATCTAGAGACGTCCAGACGAAAGCAGATTAATCCAATTCCTCTTCTTCCTCTCTATTCTCTAGTGCTGTAAGGTTGTGCTGTTTGAACCAGGTCGTCCCTTCTCCTCGGCGTGCACCGGGAAGGAGGGTGAATGGTATCTCCGAACCATTGTCGCAGAGTTCATCTGCACGGGGCGGCAATAAGGTTTCGGGCCCAATCAGCGCGATCGCTTGTCGCACTACGACGCCTACGACCGCACCGCATCGAGTCCGCATCGCTCGCTCTTCAACGAGCCCTATTGTGAGTTGGTCGTACGACCAGTTTATTCTGCTATAATCATGTTGTTGAGTATGTTTAAAATTACAATGAGTTGCCTGCTGTTAGTATCCTTTTATGCATCAGTATTTATGTGTGATCTTTGCTTCATACTAAAATCTGGAAATAAGATATTGTCCATATTTCTAACATTCCAGAAACCTTATTGTGGACCTTTTTGTGATTCAGTAATGGTTGGTGCTTCTGATGCTATGAAACCTGAGAGGTTCTCTAGTCAGAATTTTCGTAGATGGCAGACTAGAGCCAAGTTTTGGCTCATATCTATGGGGCTATGGTGGGTGATTCATCCATAGTATCCATTTACGGTTGACCAATATATGCAGTTTGATAATACGAACAACACTGCTCTTGGCTGCATACTGACTATTTTGGCAGATCAGCTCTACGATGTGTATATGGACTATAAGTTCGCCACAGAGTTGTGGGATGCACTAGAGCACAAATATGCAGAGGTAGAGGTAGGTCGCTGGCTCTACATGTGTGAGCAATTCTTAGACTTTAGCATGGATGAGGCTAAGTCCATAGTTGGACAAGCTCATGATCTCCAGCTATTGGTTGGTGAGATTGCGCACTTGGGCTGTGTGTTGCCTCCTAAGTTTGTGGCTTCGGGCATTGTTGCCAAACTTCCTGCTTCATGGTGGAATTTTGCCACTAGCTTAAAGCACAAGAGGGAAGAGATATCTATTGAGGATCTCATTGCTGCTCTTGATGTGGAAGAAAAAGTTAGAGCAAAAGATGCATCAAGCACCTCAAGTCAGAACAATCAGATCAATGCAAATATCGTAGAGAAAAGAAATGGCAAGAAAAACAAAGGCTTAAATCAAACAAGACAACTAGCTTTAAGAAGAAAACTGAGAAGAAGGATATGAAGAACATCACCTTCTTTGTGTGGGAAAAACGGTCATATGTCGAAAGACTGTCATTTTCGTAGGAGCAAGGATGGTGTACAGCTAAAGAAAAAGGTTATCAACGTGATCATAGGCGAGGCCTCAACAGGAGGGTATGGTAATCTACCTGTTGTATTTTCAGTATGTCAATCTACTGATTGGTGGGTTGATACTGGAGCTAATGTTCATGTATGTTATGATATTTCCTTGTTTTCTTCTTATCAGACAGCCGGGGCTTTCTCCGTCCGAAAAGTCGAAGAATTGCTCACACATGTAGAGCCAGCGACCTGCCTCTACCTCTGCATATTTGTGCTCTAGTGCATCCCATAACTCTGTGATGGACTTATAGTCCATATACACATCATAGGGCTGATCTGCCAAAATAGTCAGTATGCAGCCAAGAGCAGTGTTGTTCGTATTATCAAACTGCATATATTGGTCAACCGTAAATGGATACTATGGATGAATCACCCACCACAGCCCCATAGATATGAGCCAAAACTTAGCTCTAGTCTGCCATCTACGAAAATTCTGACCAGAGAACCTCTCAGGTTTCATAGCATCAGAAGCACCAGCCATTGCTGAATCACAAAAAGGTCTACAATAAGGTTTCTAGAATGTTAGAAATGTGGACAATATCTTATTTTCAGATTTTAGTATAAGGCAAAGATCACACATAAATACTGATGCATAAAAGGATACTAACAGCAGACAACTCATTGCAATTTTAAACATACTAAAAAAATGTGATTATAGCAGAATAAACTGGTCGTACGACCAACTCACAATAGGGCTCGTTGAAGAACAGGAAGCAATACAAACTCGATGCAGTATAGATCGTAGACATCGCAGTGTAGCAAGCGGTCGCGCAGTTGCGCTGCCTAGAAACCTTATTGTCGCCATGTGCAGGTGAACTCTGTGACAATGGTTCGGAGATACCACTCACCCTCCTTCCCGGTGCACGCCGAGGAAAAGGGACGGCCTGGTTCAAACAGCACAACCTTACAGCACTAGTGAACAGAGAGGAAGAAGAAGAATCAAATTAATCTGCTTTCGTCTGGACGTCTCTAGACCTTATTTATGGTCGAGACAATTACTCTCTAGTAAGTGTCATAATAAACCACTGATAACCGCTAATTCAAAGCCAATTAATGGTCATTAAGCGATGTTTATTGATCCTGATTATACCCTGGTCTAAAGCTTCGACCACTGGTTTACAGCTTCAACTAGTGTATTACGACCACACTGGTCTAAGGATTCAATCAGATTGTTTCGACTACTCAGTTTCGACTTCTGAGTTTCGACTTCGACTTCTGAGTTTTGACTTCTCAGTTTTGACTTCGACTTCTCAATTTCAGCTTAGACTTCTCATGCTTTGGAATTATAGGAATGAACGGGCCTTAACATAAAAGTGCGCAATTCCAACAAGAAATGGGTTGAATCCATATTAAGGAAATTGGGTTGGGTTGGAGTTGCATATGAGGGTTGAAGTTGCATATGAGTTTGGGTTGGATTTTAGAGGTGGGACAGTGGGTTGGTTTGGGTTGAGTTGATATACTGCATTGAAGTGGGTTAGGGTGGGTTTGGGTTGTGTTTTAATCCATTAGCAGGCCTATGTACAACAACACCCATAACACGTGAAGCCAACTCAGATTCGAACCCAGGCACCATCCTCACACTCGGTGCCAATGACGTCATCATGTGGACCTAGTGTTGGTGCCCACCCCCCACCCCACCGAAAAAGACGAGATTGCCCTCAAGATTGTACTAGAATTAAGGTTGATTATGTAACTCCATCCTCCCTCCCCTCTCAACCTATAAATAGGGCACCATGTATCATGAGAGAGACCATTTATACATTATGTCACACTTGAGCAATACAATTTGGGTGACTCACTTGCGTCACTTACGTTTTGCTCCCTGCCTACGTATGATCTTTGGTCCACGAAGACAATCAGGGTGCGTACAAATTTACTGTCTATACACGTGTATATATGACAATCGTAATAGTACATAAATGGAAATATGTATGTTACTTCTCCACACTTAATCGATCAAGTGGAAGGATACCAGAAGTGCATAATGACCATGCAACTTATGCTTGTAGTACAGCCAGACTACTTTGTTCCTTTGGTTTTCGCGACCCACCGTGTTGGTTTCAAAGAACTAAGACGGAGTTTTGGCGGATACGGTCGGTTTGCAAACCGCATTTACATTTTTGACCATGCGCAAATCAGATTTGCGTAAATGGTAACGCGCGCGCGGTCACCGCGCCAGCCGCTGCCGTCGCACGCCGCCGCTGTGCGCGACGCCACCTCGCGCCATAGCGTGGCAAGACGCCCACCCCTCGCGCCGCGCTTTTTTTTTTCAATTTTTCTTTTTCTTTTTTTTCAATTTTTTAGACGAGAAATAATTTTTTTAAAAAATTTGCTTGAGCAGGGCGCACGCCACCCCGCGCCCACACTGTAGCAAAAATTTTGTTTTTTGTTTTTGTTTTTTAAAAAAACATTTATGTTTATTTTTGTAAGAATTTTTAAATATAGTAAATAGGGTCCAAAATTATGAAATTTTTATGGAGCCTTCTGACACCGTGTACTTACTTGAGTAATATTTTCAAAATTTTATCCATTATGAATTTTTCTCGAAAATTCATTTAAGTATATTGTAAATAGGGTTTCATCATTTCATGTGACTTGGAATGATTTCATGAAATTTTGTCCATTATCCCACCGCCCTCCTCCTCATCCGCACATCCGTCGCCTCGCCCGAAATTCTCGCACCAAATCTTACAAAATTCGGCGCCAACGCCGCGCTCATTCTCCGCTCTGCTATAAATACCAACTCTTGCACTCACTCGCCGCTGACCTTGATTGATTACTTCCGAATGACTGATCGATTACTTCTCAGAAGGCGGTAATTTGTGCTATGCTTTTGCCGTTATTATCGTAGTTATAATTAGTCGGTCTTAGTCACTAGTCGTAATTAGATAGTTTAGGGGTAATTAATTAGTCGAATTAGTTAGTTGACTAGTAATGAATTAGTTTAGTAATAATGAATTAGTTTAGTGGTAATTAACGTTGTTAGTCGCATGTAAGAAAATGTTATGGCTTAAATTGGATACTTATCTTTTCTTAATTTCAAAATTTTTAGATGTGTTTCATGAACACTGCTACCGAGAAGGGGAGGTTTACGTGTAGAGTTGTGGTGCATACTTGTGGTTTGGGCTACGCTCACCACCGCAGTATCATGGCTTCACTATTAACAAGTACGGAAGGAAATGTAGCGCGTCAAGGTCACCGTCTACTCAAGAGCCATCTACGAGGAGCAGCACCTACCACTTCACTGCAGAGAGAGCCGGACAAGCTCGGGATGCAAGATGAAACCCTAATGTAGATGCTATTCTTAATCTTGATTGCACTACAAAGCTCGATAGGCTTGTACATAAACCAAATAGACAAAATACGTGGCGTGTAGATCATATAACGATGCACCGTAGCCTTCAAACGCATTACCAGTCGGAGGTTACAGACATCGTTATATGATCTGCATGCCACGCATTTCCTCAGCTGGTTCATGTACAAGTTTATCTAGCCTATGGTACAATACATTATTAAATAATATCATCCAATGCGATGATGATATTGGATACAGATAAAGAATATCATCCAATGTAGCGATGATATTGGATTGTGCTGGGATGTTGTATGAGAGTGACAATTATTCTTCCTTCCTTCGATATCTCCAATGGAGTTGAAATGCAGCGTATTTTATGCAGCGTTTTTATACATTCTAAGTCACATGAAATGATGAAACCCTATTTACAATATACTTAAATGAATTTTTGAGAAAATTCATAATGGATAAAATTTTGAAAATATTACACAAGTAAGTACACGGTGTCGAAGGCTCCATAAAAATTTCATAATTTTGGACCCTATTTACTATATTTAAAAATTCTTACAAAAATAAACATAAATGTTTTTTAAAAAAACAAAAACAAAAACAAAATTTTGCTACAGTGTGGCGCAGGGTGAGCGTGCGCCCATACTGTAGCAATTTTTTAAAAAATATTTCTACGTCTAAAAATGAAAAAGAAAAAGCGCGGGCGCAGGCGGGCGTGCGCCACGCGACGTGGCGGCCGGGCGGCGGCGGCGCGGGGCGTGCGCCACGGCGACGGCGTGGACGGCAGCAGCGCTGGTAGCGGGTGACCGTCTTGCCGCGTTGCCATTTCTGCAAATACGGTTTGTGTATGGTCAAAAATGTAAATACGGTTTGCAAACCGACCGTATTCGCCAAAAATTCCTAAGACGGTAGCAAGTAGCAACTCACGCGTATTCTTTTTCCAAATTACTGGACATGTGGAAAATTTCCTAGGATTAGAACGGTATCGACGTGAAGGGCACGCCCGCGCTCCTATATCTTTTAATGTTGACACTAGACATGTGGAAAATTTGCATGGGGAAAAATCGTTCACTGGCGACTAGAAATGTGACAATTCACTAGTGTAACGTGATAGAATTTCTAGTAGCGCTGTCGCCGTCGAAGGTGGTCTGCAGAAAAGGGTAGCTATCAGCAGTCGCCATCAGGCAAGCTGCGCTCTACAACGACTAACGACCGCGGGTTGGGCGGGTCGTGCATCGTGACGACCCCCGGCGACGACCGTAACATCCGATGGGACTAGTGCCCCTAGTCTTCCTACATTTAACCCTTCGAATTGAGAGTTACGGTTGTGAGACCCGTTTAATTAAGAGAATTAGAGAAGAGATTAAAAAGGAAAATAGAGGTTAGAGAAGCGTACAAATGAGGGTTGTGATACCTGTTTAATTAAGAGAATTAGAGAAGGGGTTAAAAGAAAAAAAGAAAATCTAGATCGTTACGATCTAGACCTTGCAGATTTTTTTTTCACCAATCAACATGGAAATATTAACCTTTGGGAGTGAAGTGGCGCTCTTGTTTGTTAAAAAGATAAACCTCCAATGTTCTTATGCATATTTCTAGTATAAGTTGACCGTTGTCCCGATGCTTGTGGCTTTTGTGAGGTGTCTAGCTTACCTTGGCCGTACGTCCAGTAGTTCATGTCCTTTTTCATAATAAATTCTTCCGGCCACTCTAGGTGGTGGGGATCGCAATCCGTGTAGACTCAACTCTGTAATGGTGGCTTTCTATTTTTCATTAACGAAGACTCCATGATCAACGCCTCCACATTGCAGGATTCCTCCTGACCATACATATGTAAGACAGGTCAAATAAACGTAAGTGCGCCAAGCGTGATGTACTACGTATTCTGATGTTCATCTTTCCATCGAGCTTACCATCGTATGAGGTGAGTTAACACAGGCGTACAAATTAGGGTGATGAGCAACAGCGTAATAGTACAAAAAGGGAAATACGTATCTTACCTCTACACCTTAATCGATCAAGTGGAAGGATAGCAGAAGTGCATAACGACTTGACCTGATACTTTTAATTCTAGCTTTGCGAGCATGGGCCTCAAATAACATGTAACTATGTTTTTGTAGTACAGTTTCGTACTACTTCGTTCCCTTTGCAACTCAGCAGCGTTAGTGTCACCGTCTAAGACCTCATTAAACCCTAATTGTGAATCTTTCGTATTAGCACACCCTGGAAGCTTCGTACCAATTAGTTTTTATTTTTCTCCTAGCTTTATTTGCTGAAATTGTTTTTAATTCATATTGGTTTTTGAAAATTATCCATAGACCCCATTAATTAGCAGAAAATCATGATAATTGCTAGAAAAATTCTGGAACATTCATAAAAATATATGCTGAATAGATGTCAAACCAATCTTTACTGATTTCGCAATATTCATGCTTTAGATTTTATTTTACCTATAGTAAAATTGGACATTGTATGAATCTAATGTAGGAGATGTCAAACATCACTAAGAAAGAATCCGATGAGCTTGCCGTGAATGGCAATAACTACCACACCTAGTTGATGGATGCAAAGATCAGCCTGAAGTCTCGATCTCTTGGAGCCACCATCAACGAGCCAAAGCTAATGCCCCTGTCATCCCTGAGGCCGCCAAGTATGCGGCCCTACACTTCCTTAGGCACCATCTCCATGCAGATCTGAAGTCTGAATACTTAATAGAGGAGGATCCACTAGCACTGTGGAATTCCCTAAAGGAATGCTACAACCAGCCAAGATCTGTCCAACTCCTAGAAGCACAATGAGAATAGACTCACCTATCCTTTCAGGATTTTAAGACCGTGTGTAACATCCCCATTTTGGCTTGTGTTTCAAATGTAATAAAATGAGGGTAAATTAAAACTTTTCCTTCATCCTTTACTCTTGAAACTTTTCTGAAATTCTTGTAAAAAGAATTTTGAGAAATTCAAGATCAAAATCCTCATTTATCTCAAGTCAAAACCTTCTGGGTCAAATCTTTTGTTAAACCCTTGGAAATAATTTTCCTTGGTTCTAGGGTTGCTTGGTAACACCTCTGAATTATTTCCTAATTTTTGGAAATTATTTGAAATATTTTAGAGGCAAGTCAAACCTTGGTCAAACTCTGAAATCACCTTGGAATTTCTTGAGAAAATTTTAGTGCACAAAAATCTCTGGAAATTTTATGAAAGGTTAACCTAAGGTCAGGAAACTCCAGTTAAAATTTCATGAATTTTGGAGTTGATTTGATACCTCAATTAAATCCCCAAAGTTTCAGGTTTAACAATCAAACCCTAACCGGTTTGTACTGCTCATTGGACTCGAGTCGCTCGGGCTCGAGTCACTTGACTCGACCGAGCCAACTAACGCGCGCGCGCCAGTTCAACTGCTACAAGACGCTATCACCGTTGGATCTCCATCGAACGGCTCTTATTCGTGTAAGCATTCGGACAACTCGGTTGCCATCGATTCTCACCGTTGATTACGATCCAACCGTCACGGACCGTGCGGTTCGTTTGATCTTTCCAATTAGCGATCGCATCGTGGCCGTTCAAATCTTATCCGCGGCGAAGATCTATTGAGGTTGGGCTCAACCCACTAAAACGCTTTGGGCTCGAGCCGCTTGTGCCGTGACCGGTGGCCCCGCGCGCCGTGGTCATCTTCCTCCTCCCACCGCGCATGCATGCGCACAGGCGCCATGGCAGAGAGAGAGGTGACTTGTCACCTCCTTGAGCCCTTTAAACGGCTAAATGCTGCCATGCATTAAATGCACACCAGCTCCTCCTCCCCAAAGTCGTCTCCTACCTGCTCCCGTCACTCACGATGCCCATGGCGGCATGAACCCACCCACCCGAGAGCTTGGGCTCAACCCTAGCTTGAGCTCCTTGAGCTATAAGTAGCTCCTGGCTCTCCTCGGTTCCCTTTCAAAACCAGTGGTCTTGCCGAGCATCTTTGGTGCTTTGTGAGCTCAAAACACCAAAAGCACCTAAAACCGCCATTGTTGAGTTGGGAGCTCCCTGGCAACCGTGCTCAGCATGCTTTCTTCCTCTCTTTCGTTTAGCATGTGTGCCTCTCACCTCCGGAACAAAACCCTAACTTAATTGTAGTTGCTTTTCACGGGAGCGGCTCAATTTTGGGGAATTGTTCTTTTCGTACGTGAGCACCCCCTTCTTCCTCATCACGGTAGAAGCTCTATTCTTCAATTCTTTACTCGGGGATTCTTTGAGCTTGGTTGAGCTAACCCGATGGCGGTCGTGTTATCTTTGCTCGAGCACCTTCTCCAGTTGTCTTCTCCAAGTCCAGCAACCTTCTTCGTCGCACGAGCAACTCAAATCCATCCTCGGACCTCCCCTACCCTCAGGTATCCTTCTGGTAGCCCCTAGGAGCTTTGGCACCCGCTGGAATGGTTCGTTGCGGAGCTTTTGGTCATTATGCATTTCGGCCGTTTTGGTCGCCGCCGCTCATCGTCGGCTAGCCGCCGTTCTGGGACACCGCCGACGGTGTGGGTGGTCCCGATGGGTGCGTAATGCTATTGCGGTTCCATTTTGGCACTTAGGCCCTGCTGCCGTACCTTGGGTCGCCGGCGACAAGCCGGGGAACACCCTCGGGTTCGTTGTCGGACGAAAACGGCAGAGTCGTAATACCGTTCGGACACAGTAATGGCGTTCATTAATGCCTAATCATTGCGGTAATTAATGTGTCTTAGCGGCGCTTCGTGCCGACAAAGCGGCCCACCCTTTAAACCTCTTAGAGCCCGTGCTCAAGTCATTTAGTGCTAATCATTGCTAATCATTGTTAATCATGGGTTGGTAATCATTAGCTGTCCTAAACCCACCTCGCGCCGCTTGCATGTGGGCCCGCACGTTTAATCCCCGCGCGCTAACCCACGCACGCGTGGCCCATGGCCACCGACACGTGGCCCGCCATCTTCAAACCCCACGTGCGCGCGCGTTTGAACCCGCCATGTGACTTAGAGTCGCGACGGTGGGCCCTATTGTCGATTGCCCTGTTCAAATCGTGAACGGCCAATCCACCTCAGCCGTTCGATCTTGGATCTGTGGCCGGGATCGTGGGAGCAATTGGACTGTCCGAAGGCTCCCTCAATCCCAGCCCTTCATCGCTTGATCAACGGTCCAGGTTGTGCGAGCATTCGGCGGGTCCGAAGGTCACAATGATCTGGATCGTTGGAATCAAATCCAACGGTGTGCGCGCGTGCGCATGTTGAATCGGCCGTGCGCGTGGGCCGTCGGATCTTTAATCAGCGGCCCACGTTGAGCCACGTCTTTTCTTTTCGGTTGAGGGATATAAAATTCCTCGGTAAGCTTTATCTTTCCACTGAAAATGTTGTTAAAACTTTAGAAATTCATATCTTTTTCATTATAGATCCTTTTTGGGTGATTTAAGTAGTATTAATTTTCTTTTAGGCTAGAGATTAATCTAGAAATATTTCCAGGCCCTGTTAAGAACCAGAATCGTTGGGAATCGATTTTAGCCTTTTCAGCCTTTATTAAATATTCCAAAAATGTTGTAAAAGCTTAGAAAATCCACAACTTGTTCTCTGTAAGTCCAAATAGAGCGAACTAAATTTTGTTAATTTTCTTTAGGGATGAACTTTAATGAAGGACCAGTTGACTAGTGGTCTTTACATCGATATAAATGATGTCCTAGTTTTAGAACTTAGAAAAATCATAACTAATTCGTTATAACTTCAAATGACCTGAAATTTTATATGGATTATCACTACACCAGTAGGTAGCTACCATAAAAATTTCAGCTTCAAAATATTTCTATAAAATATTTTTGCTACAGTACCTAATTATGGCCGAAAATAGGTTTTTAGGGAATATCTTTTGCACCACCAATCCAAATTAGGTTTTTCCAGTTCCTATGTCTAGGTATATTCGTATTCTACCTTGTGTATAAATTTTGTCGCTTTTGGATAATTTTTGCTTGCTCTTTTGTTTAAGTGTTGCTCGTCTTATTGGTTGTTTTCGCTCTTTCGCTTAGGATTCGATATTTGTGGTAACCCCGAGAACGACCCTCCGCAACAATTTGAGCAACAGCAAGAAGGCAAGCAGTTTGATCATTTCTCATTGATCCCATTACTTTTAAAGTCTAATAGTTTGTTTAACTTCTATGTATGCATTGCTATTTTGTTGTTAAATTGCTTAGTTAATCCTCTAGTTGCATAGTCTGTAGGTAAATGATTATCCTCTACTACATGAGCCTAGGTTATTTGTTGTGATTAGAGTTCGTTGGATGAGCTCTTGTCACTTAGTAGATTCGAATAAATATTGCTTAGCCATGCCTAGTATCGGTAGTATTGGGCGATCATCGACTTAGTCGGTGATCTTGATCACACAAATACTTATATTATTCCATTATGTCCAACCCTTGTGTTTTATCATTTTGCAAATCAAAAACTGAAAACCAAAACTATATCTTGACTTGGGCACAATGGTATGTTGATGTGATCTGTTGGGTGTGTGGGAATGGTGCCTAAGTCCCCAAGGACCGAGTTACTTGTGTCACTAAGCCAAGCGCTTATTGCGTGCTAACCACACGAGGGGGATATGGAACCTCTCTTGACTAAGTACTTTGGGAGGTGTTAATTATGAGCTGGTTGGTGGGTGTGTTCTTGTGTGTGTGTGTGGTGTTGGAGGGGAGCATTAGCAGGCCGGTTAGGCTGTCTAATGTGTCTTTCTCCCGTGGGTTGCGGCTCTTAATTAGCATCGTCCATTGGAAAGCGTCTTGTTAGACTTAGCCATGCACGCATACCAAAGGAAGTGTGCTAACCGTGGTGGTGGAAAGGCGGTCTATCGTGTGGGTACATTGGTACACCCGCAGGTTAAAACTATTCGAATAGCCTCGCCCTAGGTTATGGACATGCTTGGTAAGGTCGCATAAGAACTAGACTACAACTTTTAAAAACTTAAACTTGACATGGGTGGTATGAAGGGTACTTCATGCTATTGTTGTGGTGACTATGGGTTAGTCACTTCTAGGTTGGTGTTGTCATCTATCTATTGTTATAATTGTCTCTCCTTTATTTGAACAATAAAAGTTAATTGCAAACTTGCTTTGAATCTATTACCTTATTGCAAATGAAAACTTGCTTTATGTGAAAATAAGTCCGAGCCTCATCCACTTAAATAAAGCTTGCATGTAGTTAATTATAGTTCTGTTATCTCACACGTCAGTCTTGCGAGTACAAAAACAAGTTTTGTACTCATCGCTTGCTTAATATTAAGCATTGCAGAGGAAGAAGGTGAGCCCCAAGGGCCTCACTTTTGTGAGTATGTTTATGTACTGTTTGGGACGATTAGCTTGGCGGTCCGGTTGGTTGCCTTGTGGGTGAAAGGCACACCGATTGGCTTTTGTTTATTGCCATCTTATGGCCCTTTTGCTTCCATTGCTTAAATTAGTTACTTATGTGTTATTTGGCCGGTCGGCCTCTCTTTTGTAATAACTCTCTTTATATTATCTATGTCTTTCGCTTGTTGCTTTTGCTTGGCTCTATGTGTATGAATGGAATTGATGCATGATTTTGTAACGGTGTGTATACTGCACTGCAGGAAGTATACATATCTCGAGGCTTAGTTTATTTGATGTGTACTGTTAGGACCAAGTGGATGGTTAAACAGTACAAGCCGAATAAACCGGGGTCCTCACACCGTGGTAGTATATAACTCTGTCATGCATAAACTTATCTCTAAATTGAGGTTCTGTAACCAGACCGTTACAAAAGCTGATATGATAGAAGAGATTTTGTGCACTTTCCACCCCCAACATGAGGGTACTGCAACAACAGTACCACAATGTGAAGTACTTGAAGTACTCTGAGATGATATACACTCTGCTGGAAGTAGAGAAACATACATAACTTCTTATGGAAACCATCAGATACGTCCTCCTAGGACAATGGCTGTGCCTAAAGCACATGCCAATGCTCAGCAGGCTAGCAAGAACCAAGGCTGCAAAAAAGGTCCAAAATAAAATGGGGGTAACTGGAAGAAGGTCGGAAAACAAAGAGGCAGGGGTAAACCCTATGGTGGAGGAAAAGGCAAAGGGAAGTCCCAGAAGCAAGACTCAGGCAGCAAGACTGCTCATCCTCCACATACTTATTTCAGATGTGGTTGCACTGGCCATTGGTCGCGCACTTGCCACACGCCACAACATTTGGTGAATATTTACATGCAATCCATTGGTTGAGTCAAGAAGACTCAAAGGAACAAAGTCGAGGCTCACTTCGCTGCTCATCCTGTTCTGACTGGACCGTCTCCTAACCAGGATATCGAGAAGAATGATTACATGATTCTTGATGACATGACCCAGGGAGAGGAAACCTCCATGTATCACGACGATCTTCTAGGGTTCGAGCTCCTGGACCTCCATAAGGATAGCCAGAACCTATATGGAGACCTGAAGTAGTCTCCTTAAATAAATTTTGTAGATCAATTTAGTTTTAGTTCTCGATGAACATTGATTTATTCATGCTCATGTTGAGTATTTATCTTTCATTATTTTCTTAGGCTGAACTCTTGGCGTTGTTATTTTTCTAAATTATTCAATTCATTATTTTATTGATCTATGCTTGTTCTACATTTCGAACTATGTTTCCTGATAAATAATTGTTCGATAATAAATCATGTTTTATATATAGAACAACTTGGTACGATTCAATGGCGGAAGAGGAAATATGTCTTGTAGACAGTTGCACCATTAGTTCAATTTTTAGAGAAACTAAATATTTTCAGACCTTAACTAAGAAAACTAGGAATATTATGATCACCGCCGGAAGCGATGCTCTCATAGTCAGCATTGGAAGGGCCATCATAGTTCCCCCTATGGGCACCCGTATAACAGTACATGATGCTCTTTTGTATTCCGAATCTAAACATACCATCCTCAGTTTTAAAGATATTTGTTTGAACGGATTTTATGTAGAAACCAATAATGAGAATGGTACAGAATACCTACTCATGACTAAGTCTAACGGATGCCAGAAGCAAGTGGTCAAAAAACTCCCTTCTTTCTCATCAGGATTTTACAACACATATATAAAACCTAAAGTTTATGTTGCAATGAAAATAATTTTTAAACACCTATAAATATTTAAGATCTGGCATGATCGTCTAGGTCATCCTGGTTTGGGTATGATGCGAAAAGTCATTAATAATTCTGTTGGCCATAAGATTAAAACCACAGACTTTCATAGACCTGAAGACTTTCATGTGGCCCACTTGTGCCAAAGGAAAGTTAATTACTATACCCTCTTATCTGAAACTAAGAGATGATATTTGTGGACCTATCCAACCCTTGTCGAGGCTCTTAAGATATTTTATGGTCCTGTTAGATATCTCTACTAGATGGTCATATGTTTGCTCGCTGTCTACAAGGAATCATGCTTTCGCAAAGTTAATTGCCCAAATAATCAGATTAAAAGCCAATTTTCTGGATGAACAGATTAAGTCTATTCGAATGGACAATGCTGGCGAGTTTATATCAAAGGCATTCAGTGATTATTATATGGCTCTGGACATTAAAGTAGAGCACACAATACCACATGTCCACACTCAAAATGGCCTCACATAGTCATTAATTAAGAGAATAAAACTTATTGCTAGGCCACTCTTACATAACTGTAGACTGGCCACCAGCTGTTGGGGCCACGCAATGTTGCACGCTACTGTATTAATCCAACTAAGACCAACTGCATATCACTCAATTTTCTCCTTGCAATTAATTAATGGAAAAGAACCAAATATTTTCTATCTGTGAAAATTAGGCTGTGGTGTATACGTGCTAATTTCACTAGAGCAGCGTACAACCATGGTTCCTCACGGGAAGTTTGGGACCTATGTAGGTTTTGAATCTTTGTCAATTATTAAATACCTAGATCCTATGACTGGGGATTTGCACATGGCTTAGTATGCTGATTGTATTTTTGATGAGGACAATTTCCCGACATTAGGGGGACAAAGGTACCACTCTAAAGAATGTCGAGAAATAGATTGGAATGTCACTATCATTTAGTCCTTAGACCCACACACTAAAGACTCAGAGCTGGAAGTTAAGAGAATAATATAATTACAACCAATAGCTAATAATCTGCCTGATGCCTTCACTAATCTTAAGGGAATGATAAAATCATAAATACCTGTAGTAAATGCACAGGAGAGAGTGAAAGTACCTTAGATGGATACTAAATCCACTCATACCCCTCATGCAAAGAAGATGGGGAGACCTTTAGGTGCACGAGACTTAATTCCGCGGATACATTCGTAGAAACAATGAATCGAACATGATAAATCACTCCATAAGACAGTTGAAGGAACTCAACCTGATGTTGAGAAAATCCCTGAAGTGATCAATCCTGAGGATGGTAACCCGAGTGAAACTTTGCGCGCATAATCTGGCACTAGGAAATCGGAACACACAGACTCCATCGTTGTGAAAAATTACGAGGAGTTGGAAGAAATAAATGAAGAATTTTTCACAAATGAGAGTCACATAAAAGAAAGACTACAGTTGTTGACATATATTTTGCCTCTGAAATTGCTAAATCCATGTAGAGTGCCAGAAGTGCCCAGATTGGGTCAAATGGAAAGAAGAAATTGAGGCATAATTGCACTCGCTTAATAAAAGGAAAGTATTCAGGCCTATTGCCCGAACACCTCCTAAAGTGCTCCCTGTAGGATCCAAACGAGTTTTCAACCGGAAGAGAAATGAGAACAACCAGGTGGTAAGATATAAAGCTAGGCCTGTAGCACAATGGTTCACGTAGAGACCCTGTATCGATTACGATGAAACCTACTCTCCTGTGATGAGTGGAACCACATTCCGATACTTAAGATAAATGACAGCTTGCATGAATTTAACAATGCAGTTGATGGATGTAGTGGCTGCATATTTAGATGGGTCATTGGATACGGATATCTATATGAGAGTCCCTGAAGGAGTCAAAATTCTGGATCATAATAAAACTAATCGCAACATGCATAGCGTCAAACTGCAGAGGTCATTGTACGGATTAAAATAGTTGAGAAGAATGTGGTACAATCGACTAAGTCACTTTCTCCTGAAGAAAGGTTACTCAAATAATGATGATTGTCCCTGCGTGTTTATAAAGAAGTCCCTGAATGAATTTGGTATAATCTTAGTTTATATCAATGATCTGAATGTCATCGGAACCGCAGAGGACATAAAGGAAGCAAGTTCTTATCTTGTGACGGAGTTTGAGATGAAAGACTTGGGTAAAACCAAGTATTGCTTAGACCTACAGCTAGAGCACTTCCATAAAGGAATTCTAGTACACTAGTCTACCTATACCAAGAAGGTATTGGAGAAATTCAACATGAATAAATCTCATCTTTTAAAGACCACTATGGTAGTAAGATATTTAGATGTAGATAAAGACTCATTTAGACTGAGGATGGAAAACGAAGAAGTTTTAGGACCAGAAGTTCCGTACTTAAGTGCTATAGGACTATTGATGTACCTTGCAAACTACACCAGACTGATATTGCATTCGTAGTTAACTTATTGGCTAGACACAGTCCAGCTCCAACCAGAAGGTATTGGGCTGGCGTTAAGACTCTTCTTATACACCTCCAAGTTACACAAGATCTTGGCTTATTTTACCGTAAGAACCAAGACTTGACCATGGTGGGATATATGGATGTTGGTTATTTGTCTGATCCCTATAGTGCTAAATCTCAGACTGGCTTTGTATTTGTATGTGGTGGTGCAGCCATCTCTTGCCAGTCTTTTACGCAGATCTTGGTAGCTACTTCTACCAACCACTTTGTCGACGATCGAGTCGCCGATCTTACGAAATAAAAGAGAAAAATGGCACAGGATCTCTTGGGAGAGGATGGGACTGCTCTTTATTGATATGAACGGACTATTACAGGGGGTGCCTGCTACCAGATGGTAGAATAATCCTTAATTACACTGAGCGTAATGCTTGCTATGCTAATGTTTCAAATGAAATCCAATCATCTCTTGATCTTCCGAACTGGATTGCTTTCTGTCGCTTGTGTTCTCCTTTAAGTAGTTGATGAAGTGGCGGCAATTCCTCCTGAAGAAGACGCATGTTGGGAAGCGTCGTGATTGGTCGGAGCAAGGCGATGGTTGATGACGTATCAACTGCTTTGCGGTTAAGTGTCTGTGAGACACTCAACCGTACGATGGTTGTTTGTCAGTGACCTAGGATTATGTATCGTCGCGTGGTATGAAATATATGATATGTATTCCATTCATCACACGGTAAGGAATATATCTGGAGTTAAATCCATATGCCAGTTCATAGCTTCTACGAGCAGCTAACTGGTCGAAGACTAGGTACAGGACCTTGTCCGACCAGAGGACCCATTATATAACCTTTGAAATCCTTACGACCAGTGAGGCCGTTAGCCTTAGGGGTTACGAACATGAAGACATATGATCTTTTATTATGTATTGAAGTAATACATAGAGGTTTTAATTCTCGTCAGCTAACTCCTGAATTTTAAATGAATAGGTCGTGTGAACACTCTCTTCTGACGAAGTCGTATCGGACAAACCCTCATTTAATGCCATGACATTCGGGGTGGTCTGTATTCATTTTAAAGGTTTGAACCTGCCTTGGGAACCAAAGAGTTTTTCTATCTGTTGGGTAAAAAGATTTTGTCTGTTGGACTTTAGATAACTCCCGATTGTAGTTAAGGATCTGAAGCTATAAAATCCTTTTAGCGCAAGGCTTTTAGGATTTTTACGCCTCTTGCTTTCCCTTTTCACCTCCTGAGAAAAATTGCCTCCGACCTTACTTTGTCTACAACCTTCTATGACCTCCTTTCTTTCGTCACCCAAAACTCCGCCATGTCAGATCATATCACCAATTGGTCTGCTTCTGATCTGAGCGAGAAGAAGCTTGAGAGCTTGGAGAAGATCGGGTTGCTTCCTGACAAGAACCTGATTTCTTGGGGATCAGCAGTCGGAGAGCATTCTTCGAGCAACGAAGATGGGGAAATTTCTATTTTCCTTGCATATATCGAATGCGGATTTAGGCTACCAGTTCACTCCTTTCTTCCTGTAGTTTTGGAGCATTATGGAGTTGAACTGGTGAATCTTGCCCCCAATGCCATCGCCAACCTCAGCATCTTTGTCTACCTCTGCGAAGCGTACTTAGAAATTCCCACAAATCTAGATTTCTTCAAGTACTACTACAGGATGATGAAGTCTGGGAAGACGACCGGGATGCCTGGAGAGTGCACCTTGCGCCTCCAAGATGGAAAAGCTAATGAGTATATTCCCATGTACTCTAAGTCTTCATGGTTGGCATGGAAGAAAAGCTGGTTTACATGATGGTCACTCAGAAAGATAGCCTTTACTATACTAGTAAGAAGACGGTTGAGAATCCAAGATGGAGCTCCTCCGTGGAGGAGGGAAAAGTGAGGAGATGGGTTGAGTCCATCCGACTCCTCAGTGTCAGTGGTTTAACCTCCTGACACGTAGTAAAAGATTTTTCCATGCGTTGGATCAGCCCTTTGAAGGCCCGAGCATACCCGATGCTCTGGTATATTAGTGTGATGATGCAACCAAAGACTCCAAGTATGGTAAGTCCTGAAGGATTCTGACCAGTTTGCTTACATTGGTTGATTATTTCTGTAATTTCAAGTCTCTTGTTTACCTTTACAGCTTTGTCTTCTGATGTGATCAGAAGATAGATCAAAATGATCTGCGCCGAAGAGCCTAGCGAGAAGGCTAGTTTCCCTCGGATCCTATCAGTTGTTTCCGCAGAAGAGAGGGCTGAGAGACTTAGGGTAAGAATATCAACTATTTTTCATCTTTTGTATGATTTCCGATCGGTTTACCGTAAATCCTCTCTGATGTGCAGTCAGTCAGGTTAAGGATCAATGAAGCCACTGAAAGTTGTGAGCCGATTGATGATTCGACCATTCCTATGACCACACAGGATGTTTGCCTTATAGAGGTAGGTAATCGAACATGAATGTATATTCTATATGAAGGATTTTCATCACCTAACTAACTTTGATTGTTAATTTAGGCGGTTGCCGTGGACTCCAGTATGGTTGCTAAGGACCAGACAGTTGTGACAGAAACAACTGTTCTGGAGGTCGATGAAACCATACCCTTCGACCTGATGATCAGGGATGATGTCTCTGACCTCATGTTGGAGGATGTGAGGGGTACAACCAGCCCTGCCGGTTCAGAACTGGTGAAATCGATTAAGAAGAAGAGAAAAGCGAGCGCTACAGACTACGCTCCAGCGCGTTATAAGGTCAAGATCAAAAAATCGACTAGGTATGTATGAATGAAGAAGTCATATAAGTACATACCTTAAATGTTCTTGCTATGTTGAAACCCTGAATTTCCTTTCTTCCTTTTGCCTAGATCTTCTGGTATTCCGGTCGATCCCGACCAGGACACTCCACAGAAAAAAGCTCCTGGGATGAAGTAGTCAAGGAAACTTCTGACCAGAACATTCTTCAAGAAGAAATTTCTGAAGAGAAGGTTGTCGAGGAAGCCCACGAGCAAGCGTTAGTGCTAGCGCTTGTTTAGGATCCTGTTGTAATCCCACCTTCATCTACGGAGGCAGAAATTGCTAAAGATCCTCAGCAGGCTAAGCCGTCTGACGGTAATTCATCCAGGTTAACAAATTTCCTTTTTTCCCCTCGGTTTATCGAGGATAAGGAACTTGATGAGGTTTGAGGGAAGATATCGGACCATCAAGCCAAGACATATCCTGATACTCTCTTTACCAAATATAATGACATGGCAATTCCACGACCAGTGTCAAAGTTTTTTTTAAAGTTTACAGAGAACTCAAAGAAGGGTGCTATTTGTGTAGCACACGGTCGAGAATTACGCTGTGATCGGAGGGCTGATCCAGCGGATAAAGCTCCTGGAGCAGAAGAACTCCGAATTAGGAAGTAAGAACTTTTCCTCTTGATTTTTCTCCTCCTTCCTTGTCTATCGTTTTCCTTTTTTATTAATCCATTTCTTCTTTTACGAAAATCTGATAGATTCGAAAAAAAATTAAAGAAGAAATTAAAACGAAGGAAGCCATAATAGCCAAGCTTTAGGAAGAATGCCAGAACAAAAGACCAGTCGATTGAGTATGTGATGACCAGACAGAAGGAAGTGTTTAAAAATTACGAGAAGAAAATAAAAGGTAACTGGTCATAGACCTGACTAGTACACCATTTTTTTTCCAATTTATGTGTATTTTAACTTTTTGTCTACTTGTGCAGAGAAAACTCAGGCATTAGAAAGAGCAGAAAAAGCTCTTGAGTTTGAGCGTGGCCAGGGGGCTGAACTTGAGTGGAGCCTTGAAGAAAAGGTCAAGGCTGTGAACAAGATATTTTTCGACCTGGGGTCGGGAACGCAATTGCCCATCTTAAGAGATCCTACAGAGAAGATCAATTTTCTTGGCCAGAAGCTTGAAGAACTCAAGAGTGTGATGAAAACTTTCGAGAGAACCATGCCCAGACAATGAAAGATCATAGCGAATGGAGGTAGTTTTGCCTTAGCAAAATTAAAGGCTTCAGGTTTATCGAGGAAGTAAAGCCTCTTAGAGACAAGGTTGCAGAGGAAATGGAAGTCGGATCTCCAACACGCAGCAACCAATCTGGTGGTTCTAACGAGTAAATGATTGTAATATTTTAGACTTTGTAAATAAAACTTACCTTTTAACATCAATGAAGTCCTTATTTTATCTTCTCAATTTTGCTAAATACTCATATATATCCTAGCCCCCGACTGCTTATATTAGTAGATGAACGTTACTAAAGAAGTAGTAGACCAAGTAAAATGAGTAATAACTACGACCATGGTAAAAAGTATGTGCTGACTATGTTATAAAAATGATCTAATTAACACTAGGAAATCAATTTGGTGAGAACCAGTGTATGATTTCAATCTTTTCTATAATCAAAATATTGTATAATACCACATATGGTCGGAAGATATCACAAGACTTATTTTGATGATAAGAAATTATGCAAAAATGTATGAAAAAAACGATAAGTGTCCTTGTTTATGTGAATTATCCAAAACTGGTTGTAATGGTTGCTAAGAACTGAAGATATGAAAAAAATTCGCGACACGTGCTCATGCTCAAGTCCGACTGGCAGTGAGGATCGTAAGAAAAGGATCGTCGCTAGGAAGATCCTTTCAGTGGGCAGGACAACGTACAAAAAGGAGAGACTTCGATTAGGAGGCTTTCCGTGTCCCGACTAGTAGCAAACAAGAGTAGAATAGAATATTGAAATGAAGAAAGTTAACCTTCGAACTCTGAAGCATATAAGAAATCATATGGATTTGTTTGTGATATGCTCCGTTTACTCGCATGTTTCTTTGAGAAAAGAGTTTGGTTGCGCGGGGGAATCATTGAAGCAATGATCACGACTAGGACCGTGGTGGCGTTTGACTAACAAGTCGGAGCCGATGAGTAATAGAGACCCTTTAGAAGGATATCAGAGAGAATGAGAGTCTTCTTTGACCAGTTTAAACAACAATGATATGCGACCAAAGTAGCGGACAAATTATAAACAATAGCACTCATCGGGAAAAAGGAAATGCATCTTTATGGAAATTGAAAATGTATATATAAAAAATTATACAAAGAACTTACACAATTGATCAATGTTCCAAGAATTAGACAAAACTAGCCCGTCTGACATTACCAATCGTACAGAACCTGGTCAGGTGATTTCGACCACAGTGTATGGACCTTCCCACTTAGGAGAAAGTTTGTTGCGATTTGCTTGGTTCTGAATTTTTCTAAGAACCAGATCACCTACAGCTAGGCTGCGAGGTTGCACCTTATCACTGTGGTACCTTCTCATGGCTTGTTGGTAGACTACTGATCGTGTTAAGGCTTGGTTTCGTTGTTCTTCTAGGAAATTGATGTCGTCGTTCATTCTGAGCGTTTTCGTTGAAACAATAAGTTCGAGCAGAACCAAGTTTTAGTTTTTGAGGAAGTATGGCTTCTGCACCATAAACCAAGAAGAACCGTGTTTCACCAGTCGCACAACTTGTCGTGGTACGAAAGACCCATAATACAAAAGGAAGTTCTTGAACCCAAGCTCCAAACCATTTTATTAACTGGTCGAACACTCGCTGTTTGATTCCTTGCAATATGATACCATTGGCTCGCTTAACTGCTCCATTGTTTTATGGATGAGTAACAGAAGCAAAATGTATCTTGGTACCTAAATCATCGCTAAATTTCTAAAAAATTTCGATAGAGAACTAGACACCGTTATCTGTGATTATACGACTGGGTAGACCAAATCGTGTGATCACATTTTTTTGTGAGAAACCTCTTAGCGGCTTCGGTTGTTGTTTTAACAACTGGGTCAGCTTCGATCCATTTTGTGAACGTGTCAATCACGATGAAAAGGAATTCGAAGCCCCCGGGTGCTCTTGGGAAAGGTTGTAGAATGTCTAGTCCCCAGGTTGTAAAAGGCCAAGAAAGAGGTATTGTTTGCAAAACTTATGCTGGCTGATGTACTTGTCGACTATGAAACTGACATTGTACGCACTTTGTCATAAGCTCTTTTGCATCATGAAGGGCAGTTGGCCAATAGTATTCTTACCTGAAGGCTTTACCGACCAACGTTCTGTAGGAATGATGTGCTCCACAGATTCCTCCATGAATTTTGGTCTGCAACTTAATGCCATCCGGTTGAGATATGCCTCTCATCAACACTCTGTGAGATCATCGTTTATACAAAGTACTTTCAATAAGAGTGTATGATTTGGCTTTTTGTGCTATACGATCAACCTCTACATCATCTTCTAGAATTAGGTCATACTGAAGATAATTGTAGATCGATGTCATCCAATCTCTACATTGATCATGACGGCGGCAACCATCAACGATCTGTGGAGTATCCATGTTCTTAGGATCGATTTGTATGACCTGAAGTGAAACATCTTTGTCCTCGGAACGCTGGACCACTGAGGGTGAATCGAGTTGCTCGAGAAAAACTCTAGGCAGGACCAATGACCTGGTCGAGGCGATCCATGCCAACTGATCTACCAAAAAGTTTTTCTTTCTAGTTATATGTTGGATTTGAAAACCGAAGAAGTGCTTTTTGAGTTTTTGTACTTTTGCCAAATAAGATGACATCTTGGTACTAGAGCATTGATACTCTTTCCCTACTTGATTTGCTACTAATTGAGAATCGCCTTTCACTAGTAATCTGCGAATCCTGAGCGCTCTGGCTGCTTAGAGTCCTGTTAGTAAACCTTCGTATTCAGCCACATTATTGGTGGCAGAAAAGTTTAACTGAATAGCATATTTGATGTGTTCTCTAGTAGAGGATATTAGGATGACTTCAGCCCCCGAGCCTTTTAACATCAAGGAACCGTCGAAGTACATTGTCCACTCATCGTGGTGTTTGTACATGGGCCTTTGGGTGGGTTCTGGGTTTATTCATTCAGCAATGAATTCAGCTATTGCCTTGGACTTGATTGTTGTTTGTGAGATGAAATGGAGGTCGAACGCCCCAAGCTCGATTGCCAATTTTGCTATTCGTCCTAATGATTTCCTGTTTCTGAGAACATAACCAAGGGGATATTCGATTGGTACAACCACTTTATGGGCCTAAAAGAAATGCATTAGTTTCCTTAAAATCATAAGGAGACCATAGAACAACTTTTGTACCTGTGGATGCCGTTCCTTTGGTCCATGTAAGACTTCGCTTGCGTAATACACTGGCCGTTGGACGTTGTTGTGTTCTACGACTAGTACACCACTGACTGTTTGTGGCGTTGTAGCCACGTAAATTAGCAATATCTCTCCCAATCCGGGATAAACTAAGATCAGAGCACTCGTAAGGTACTTCTTAAGTTTTTCAAATGCGTCGTTTGCCTCTTTAGTCCATTCGAAACTTCCATATTTCCTAAGAAACTTAAAGAAAGGAAATCCTTTTTCACCTAACTGTGTTATGAAATGACTTAGCGCTGCCATATAGCCGGTTAGTTTCTAGATTTCCTTCTTTGTGGTCAGAGGGCGCATCTGATCGATGGCTAAAATTTTTGATGGGTTTTCGTCAATTACCCTAGCTGAAACTAGGAATCCAAGAAGCTTACTAGAAGAAACTCCGAACACACACTTCTCTGGATTTAACTTAAGATTATGCCTTCTTAAGTTATTGAAGGTCTCGTGTAGGTCTGGAATGTGATCGCCAGCGTCGATGCACTTTATGATCAGATCATCAACGTAGGCTTCTAGATTTCGACCTATCTGAGGATTAAAGGTTTTTTTGCATTAACCTCTGAAAAGTAACAGTATGTGCTATATGGGGTGATGAAAGAAGTTTTCTCTTCATCGTCTTTACTTATATTAATCTGTTGGTACCCCGAGTACACATCTAAAAAACTTAACAACTCACACCCGGAAGTAGAGTCTACAAGCTGATCAAAGTGAGGAAGGGGAAAATCATCCTTCGTACAAGATTTATTAAGATCTGGAAAGTCAATACACATTCACCATTTTCCATTGGCTTTTTTTTAACCATTACAGGATTGGTGAGCCACTCTGTGTGGTCGACTTCACGAATAAATCTAGCTTTGATGAGCTTGTCAATCTCCGACTGGATTACCACCTTCCGATCAGGTGCAAAATGCCTTAGCTTCTGCTTGATCAATTTCTTGTCAGGCTGGAGAGCTAGCCTATGCTCGATCACCTCCTTGGGGACTCCGGGCATGTGAGACACCTGCTGAAAGATCTAGACCCGCCGTTATGTGTTAATGAAGTTTTGGTGATTAATGACAAATTTATTTGGGAGACTAACACGTTTATTGATATACATATTGTGTAGTCTTATTTGGATATAAAGGTGAAAATCATGAAGGCATGCAAGTGATTAATGACAAATGCACTTGTGAGACTAACACTCCTATTGTTATATCATGTTTAGTCTCAGCTTGGATATAAAAGTAAAAATCCAAACAGGTATGTATTCATTAATAACAAATCTATTTGTGAGACTAACAATTCTATTGATTATCTATTGTTTAGTCTTGTTTGGATATAAAGATGAAAATACAAGAGGTATGCATTTTACTTCTTCTAATTATATCTTGTTGCATTCATTGGATCCAAAATATAGGGTAAACTCCACCAAAAAGGTTAACTTGAATATATGCATATGTTTCTATTACACATTTGTGTATGCACACATTTAGGGAGAGTTCATTCTATATTTTGTGTTTTCATTAGTATTGATCCATATTCTCTTCCCACAAATATTAAGGATCTTTACTTTGAAACATATCCTTGAATATATTTAACTTGTGTAGTTAATATATTCATATGAGAGCATATGAGACTTGTGTAGTTCATAGATGCTCATATATCCTTGAATATATTTAACTTGTGTAGTTAATATATTCATATGAGTATATACAACTTGTGTAGTTTGTATACACTCATATTTGGTATATATAACTTTTGTAGTTCATATATACTCAAAGAATATACAACTTGTGTAGTTCGTATATACTCATGGTATATATAACTTGTGTAGTTCGTATATACTCTTATGTGAGCGTATAAGACTTGTGTAGTTCGTATATGCTCGCATATCCTTTCATTCAATTACTTGCTATTGAAGTGGTTATCATCAATTACCAAAGAGGGAAAGATTGTGGTATCTTGTCCCAACCATTATGAGTTAATGGTATATTGTAGTAATTAATGATAATCATATTGTGGAACTAACGTTTCTCCTTGAGTTGGATGAATAGGTTATATTCTAGGTGGTTGAAGACTTTGGATGACATCATGAGTTGATTGTCATCAAGTCGAGATTCTTGAAGAAGAAAAAATCATCATGCGTTGATGATGTTCAAGAAGAGGAAGATCATCATGGGTTGATGATGTTGAAGAAGAGCTTGAAGTAAAGGATGCATCATGAGTTGATGTGTGTTAAGTTCAAGAAGAGGAGACGATCATGAGTTGATCATCAAGTCAAGTGAAGTCCCATCATGTGTTGATGGAGAGCAAGTGGAAGATTGCATCATGTGTTGATGCATATTAAGACTCGGGATGGAAGATGTCATCATGTGTTGATGGGACATCAAGTCAAGATCCCTAAGTCAAGGACATCATCATTTGTTGATGATTGTCGAGTCAAGAACCCAGACTTGAAGTGAGGATGTGCGTCATCAAGCTTCAAGAAAGTGTGCAAGGAAAAGGTATGACTAGCTAGGGCTAAGGATGTGTTCCTAGTCTTTTACTGGTCTTGGTGTTTGGTTGTAGACCGGATTGCTAGTATAGGTTACCGTACTATTAAGCGGGGTCTTGACTAGTAGTTTGAGTTAGTCATGTGTTGATAGCTCATTGTGTTTGCTCTAGCTCAACTTAACATGTTGCCAATATTTGCGAATGTATTTTGCAAATAGTTGTGGCTCATGGTTACTCCTTGTAGCATTTGACTTTAGTTTGCAAATGGTTTAAGTCCATATACCTTATTACTTGTGGTGTGATTCTATAAGTGTGCAAATATGTTTTGCAACTTGTTGATAATCTCACTTTAACCCTAGTTTTGCATCGCTTGTCAATTGTGCAAATGCGTTTTGCAAATTGAGTTGAAGCGAAGTGCATTTTGTGGTGTGATTCTAAAAGTTGGCAAATGAGTTTTACAACTTATTGAGAATCTCACCTACATACATTGTTTGCATTTCATATTATTTGCAAATGTGTTTTGCAAAGTTGAGTTTGAAAAGAAAATGCAAAATCCTGAGTTGTTCTGTTTTTCTCTAGAGTGCGGTCTGACCGGCGGTGCGGGCGCGGTTTGACCGGACTCGCGGATAATCGCCGCGGTCAGTTTTTTTTTCCAGAGAATGTGTTTTTCTGGAATTGCTGTGTGCGGTCTGACCGGCGGTGTAAGGCCGGACTGACCGGACCTGCGGGTCAAGTGGCTCGGTCAGCTTTTTCCAGAAGGTAGTTTTTCTGGTTTTCGGAGGTGCGGATCGGCCGGCGTGTCGGCGGTCAAACCGGCGGTCGCGATCTGACGGTCATTGGTTGGCGGTCAGACCGGAGGCCCTCCAACGGCTAGTTTTTGGACGCTTGGAGGGTGCGGTCCGACCGCCATTTACTCGTGATCGATCGCCTGCTATTTTTCGACAGAATCTTCTCCCAACGGCTAGTTTTTGTGTGTAGGCTATAAATACCCACCTTGGTCGTGTGAGGGGAGATTGCTGGTGCCCCATTGAGTTCCATTGAGCTAAGAGTAAGCCCTCTTCTCCCATTTGTGCATGTGTTGCACTTAGTGAGGTTTGAGAGGCAAACCCTATTGCATGTGTTGCATTAGGTGGTGGATTTAGTATCCACTTGAGCTTTGACACTTGATTGGTTCAAGTGAGAGTTGAGTCTTGTTACTCTTGGTGTTTGCCGACACCTAGACGGCGTAGAGGCTTCGTTCGTCAGTGATCTTCTCAAGTGAAGCTTGTGAGAAGACCCGGGCGTTTGTGAGTGGCTTGGTACTCGCCATCTCCGGAGTGGAGTAAGAGCAACCCTAGTGGAGCGAGGTGTTGATACCTTAGAGGAAAGCTTAATTTGTGGAGCCGGCCCAATTGATTTGGGTTTCCCTCAACGTGGATTATGGGCGACCGGCAAGTCTCCGACCACCACGGTAAAACATCATTGTATCCCGTGTGCTTCTTGTTATTAACTTTCATATGTTTTACTTTGTGCAATTTACATTCATTGTATAATTGCTTATTCATTTGTATGATTGCTATCTTGTATGTGCTTGATTGATCATATCATTAGTTGATAGCTTATAAGTTTTTGCTAAATTGCTCTATTTATTATTGACTTGTATTGTTGGTGCACTTAGTGAACTTAGTTGATTTAGGCTAAACCGAATTGATATTTAGCTTCCGCATTAGAAATCGGTTTTAGCTCATAGAAGTTTTAAAACGCCTATTCACCCCCCTCTAGTTGGCCTCTTCGATCCTACACCTGCCAGGCGAATACGTCCTGGTTCGCTCGGAGGAAGGAAACGAGCGACTCTTCCTATTTGAGGTTGAGTCCTGCTCTGACCAGTACTTTCGCGCCTTCTGGAGAAACGCTTTTGTCGAGCAGTACCTCTTTTGTCTGGTCGAAAGGTTTTGGTGTCATCTTTGGCCTCGAGTGCTTGACTTGCATGGTAGGCAGATTAGTTTTTCTGGTCGAAAGTTCATCGACTAGTTCTAAGGATTTTCAATCGCATGCATAAGCCATTTTTCGATCTCCTCGAACCGTGATGACTCCCTTCGTTCCTGGTATTTTTAAACTCTGATAACCGTAGTATGTGGTTATTAGAAATTTTGCTAAAGACGGATGACCGAGGATTCGATTGTTTTCTGTTCAGAAATTGTCGGGTCTTCCGAACGTAACTGGTAGGGAAAGCTGTCATATCGGTTTGGCGGTAGAACCAGGGGCTATACCGTGGAAGGCATATTTCACAGGCTTTTCCTTAGATTTGGGAATTTGCATGTCTTCCAATGCTCCTGCAAATAAAATATTTAGAGAACCATCTCCATCTATTAAGACCCAATTAACCTTACAGTTATTAATAGTAGGCTCAACGACAATAGGAAACCTACTTGGTCGAGTCCAAGGGATGGGGCAGTCTTCTTTGCTGAAGGAGATTACAGTCTCCGACCACCTGGATGACTTGACGGCGATCGGAAATTCATAAGGTTGATCTCCTGATCCATGGCCTTTAGATGACGTCTTGACTCGTATGAAGAGGATCCACCAAATATCACATCAATAGTATGTTGAGGCTCCTAGTACTCTATTTCTTCATCACCATCTTTGTCCTTCTTGGAGCTTATCTCTTCGAGTTCCTGTATTGAGGGGAGTGGACCTTTACCTGCATAGTAATCTTTTAGCTTCTTTTGCTAGGCTCGGCAGGTGCGCAAGTCATGCCCTGCTTGCTGGTGAAGTGGACACCACTTCTTATTTTTCTTGTATCCATCGGTCGGAGCCTTTGCTTTGGCACGACTGGTGTAATCTCTCTTACCCTTGGCAAATTTTTCAGGAACCGCAAGGACTTCCCTGTCGTTAGGTTCGCGGTTTCTCTTTTTCTTGAGAGTCTTACTTTGCTTCGTTTCTAACTTATCCAAGCCAGGTTGAGGGATTTTGTCCTTCCGATCAATGGCCTCATTCCACTCAACCGCTTCACTAGCGGTCACGTATTTGTCGGCCATGTCGAAAAATTCGACGGTGCTCGTGGAGGATTTATTGCTATATCCTCCATAAACCGTCGATTCCTTAGCCCTGCTATGAGACCCCAGTTTATTTAGCTTGTAACACTTAGCCTCCCCTTGGCTCTAGCATCACAAACAAAATAAGCCGTGCCTCGATGGACATGTGCTTCCCAGAATTGCAGCACATATACATCATACAAAATTATGCATCAATTCCATACATCATATTATAACAAGTCTAGCAAAAGACATACATAATATAGAGTTATTACAGAACAGCCGACCGGCCAAATGACACAAATACTAAGTAACAGCGGAAGCAAAAGGTGCCATAAGATGGCTTAAAAAAAGACGACCGGTTAGCCACATAATCCACAGGGCAACCGACCGGACCGCTAAGCTAGTCGTTCCACACACTGCCACAGCATAATTCACAGAAGTGAGGCCCTTGGGGCTCACCTTCTTCCTCTGCACACAACAAGCAATGCAGATGAGTACAATAATGTACTCGCAAGACTTACGAGTAACAAGCCTATATATAACTACATGAAAGCTGGAACAAGGGAAAGGGTCATATGGTTGTTTGAACGCATAAATCAAGTTTCATTTGCAATAATGTAATAGATTGAAGGCAATTTAACAAATCAGTTTTTAAGCAGTGAAGTAACAACGAGTAGTAATAAATACAAGTAAGCACCTAGGGGTGACTGACCCAGAAGCCACCACAACATACCATGAATCCCTGATTCATACCACCCATCAAATTTTAGTTAAAATGTTGCAGTCTAACTCTTGAAAAGCTTACCCAAGCGTGTCCATAACCTAGGATGAGGCTATTCGAATAGTTTTAAACCCTGCAGGGGTGTACCAATGTACCCACACTTCAGACCGCCTTTTTTCTAAGCTATTAAGCACACTTCCTTTGGTATGCCAGCACGGCTAAGTCCTACGAGACATTTCCAATGAAAAATGCTAATCAAGAGCGATACGTATGGGGGTTAACCCTTAGTGATCTGCCGACGGTATATGGATCACAAGGACCCATACGTGGAGTAGAAGACACCTGCCTCAGCGGGTGCTTCCCTCCGCACAAATATGTCCATGTTGCATATAGTTAAATATGCAACCCACCACGCGACTCATTAATTAACACCCCCCAAAGTACTTAGTCAAGAGAGGTCCTATATAACTCTAGTGTGGTTAGCACGCACCAAAATGCCTGGATAACAGATACTCACAAGATGTTTGGTCCTTAATTGATTCGGGCACCATTCCAATCACACCCAAAATCACACCATCTTACCATTGTGCCCAAGCCGAAATCATTTTATTTTCAGTTTTTAGTTTTCACAAGTAATCATAACACAGAGGCTAAAATATAAATATTATCATAAGTTTGTGTGATCAAGGTTATCGACAAGTCGATAACCGTCCATTTCTACCGATAACTAAGCATGGCTAAGCAACAGACTCGAAAACTACTAAGTGACAAGGGTCCATCCATCGAACCCAAAATCACATTAAATAATCCTAGGCTCAGTAGTAGAGGATAAATATTTGCCTACTGATAATGCATCTACTGGGTTAACTATCGACAATAGTTAAAACAACATAGCAATGCATACGTAGAATTTGCAAACAACATATTAGAATTTGAAATTAATAGGATCAACATGATCAAATGATGCCACATCTGCTTGCTTGGCTGTAGTGCAGGGTCTGATTGCTGTGGCTCAGAATCAATATCAATATTACCTTCGGAACCTATCGCGAAAAGGCGATAACACCAATAAGAACGAATAACACCAAATAAACTTTAACAGCAAAAGGTATTCAAAACTTATGAAATTCACACAACACCAAGGGTATGATTTTAGACAATTTTAGGAACAAGAAACAAGTCATTTGGACAAAAAAAATGAAAAAGTTATAGCTAAAACAATTTTCCTCAACCTAATAATTCTATTTTAATTCCTATCTGTTACTGTTCATGGCATAAATTTCTAGAATGATCTAGGACTTGAAATTTTTACAGCAGGTAGACATTGTTATCCTAAGAACAGCAAAGTTGAGTTTGTTAAATTTGGAGTTATAATAATTTACTTATGATTTCTCTAAGTTGTAAACCTAGCAAAAGTTACTTTAGAGAGATTTAACCATGTTCAAAACCTATTCCAAATTAGAGTTTGCTAACAGAGGAATTTATCAAAATTGATTTTGCACATTTTGGAGTTATACAGGAAAATATATGTATTTTACAAGTTTTAAAGCAATTTTTGGAATATCCCAAAATGGCTGAAATCAGGTTATTGTTGTTTGTAAAATTTTCTGCTACAGAAACATGTCTAAAAGCATTTTTAGATTAAACTATAGTTAATCTAGAATTTAACCTCACTGTAATAATCTAAAAAGGATCTAAATTGAATTAGTTATGAATTTCTGAAGTTTTAAACAATTTTTAGTTGGTAAATAAAGGCTGACCGAAATATAATCAAACTTAACGGAAATAAATGACGTGGACGATTATGGGCCTCTGATGCGAAATCGAACGACCCACGCGCACGGAAAATAGCACACGCGCGCGAGCCTAAAAGAAGCTCACCGTTGGATTTAGATCCAACGGTCCATGTGGATTGGAGTGTTCGGGTACCCGATCGGCCCAATCGATCTCGATCGCTGAAAGGAAATCGGACGGCTGATATTGATGCTTCCTTCAGGAGGTCCGAAAGCACCCACGATCTCAATCGCAGATCGTGAGATGGATGGCCCCGAGTGGTTGGGGCATTCGGGGGGTCCGAAAGTCCCACAGATCTAGGCCGTTGATCTAGATCTGACGGCCTACGGCGTTTAAGAACTCCAGAGTTCAATATTTTAGATAGATCTAGACCATTGATCATGGGATCGACGTCCCACAATGCACGCATAAAACACGTGCGGGTTTTTAGTGCACGGAGGGGTTTTAAATGCACGGGCCCACATGCCAGTGAGACAAAGGGCGGTTTAGGACAGTAATTAATTACGAATCCAATTATTAGTGATGATTAGTAATTAATGTATCCTAAAGATTTCGCACAGAGAGGATTTAAGCGGGCGGGGCCACATGTCAGCGACATAAAAGGTCAATTTGGACAACATTAATTGCTAATAATGATTTAGCAATTAATGACCCCATATTTTGTCCTAATGACCCCATTTCAGCGGTTTAGGGCCTACGGGCCCACCTGTCAGTGACTCATGGAGTCATTTCCGACAGCCGCTTAATGCTAGCATTGATTATCAAATGATTGATTATTAATGGTGTCTTAACAGGGTTGAATAGCGCCAGCCGGGGGGGTTTAAAGGCTGGCCCCACCCGTCAGTGACACAGTGGACCTCCTAAGACATATTAATTACCCTAATGATTATCAATGATTAAGCCATTAATTGTGTCTTAACGACAACGACAGTGAGGGACTTTCTGTCCGGCAAAAACCAAGCGGGAAGAAGGGCTCGTCTTCGACGGCTCCGGCCACGGCGGCGCCCACAAAATACCAAAATGGGTTCGCAATATCCTTGCGGACCCAATGGTGGTAACTTGCCGTGGGCGGTCTAGCAGCCGACTAGCGGAAAACAAAGGTGGTGACACTAGCAGTGGCGAAAATGATCAAGCGCTCATAGCGGGCCAAGAAGCGGGTGCCACAGCATCTAGGGACTAATAAGAAGCTACCTTAACCGAGAAGGGCTTCAAAGATGGTCGGAGAGCTTTGACAAAGAAGGAACTCGCCGGAGTTGAAGAAGCTCGAAAAGACCCGGCCATGACTGCGCTCCTGTTCACGCACGGCTCAAGGAAGAAGACGACCGGAAAAAGCTAGGGTTGATTTGGGCGGTTCGATTTGAAATGGATGGCTAGGATTACCCAAAGCTTCTGAGGTTTTAAAACAACAGAGGAGATCACAAGCGTTGGATCAAATACGAACGGTCACGATTGGAGATTGCATTCGGGGGTCCGAACGTTCTCACGCACGTGGGCCGCCCGATTGAAAATCAACGGCTGGGATCGAACGAGCCCTTTTTAAGATGGCCCGATGCATTTAGTTGGTTCGGTCCAACCAAGACAAGGACTTTAGGCTTGGGTCTGACTCGAACCTGAGTCTGACTCAGACCAGAGTTTAATTTTAGAGTTTTAAATTGAGCTGGACTTTGGAGATTTATTTGCGATAGCAAAACAACTCTAAAAATTTTGAAATTTTTACAGGAGCTTGCTAACTTAGTTATTAACCTTGTGTAAAAGTTTTAGAGGTTTTTTATGTAGTGCATTTTTCTCCAAAAATTCTGCAAGGTTCTGGTTTAGGGTTTGACTAATAGTTAAACAGGTTTGACTGCCCCCTAAAAATATTCAAATAATTTCTAAAAATTGTGAAATTTTTCAGAGGGGTCACATGCCATCCCAGGAACTTGGGAAAAATATTTCCAAGAGATGATTATGAAATTTGACATAAATGTTTTTGGAAGACATGGTTTTGGATCAAAAGACTTATGACTTTGTATTCCCATACTTCTTGTACATGAATTGTTTAGAACATGCAGGAAATACATAATGTAAGAAAAAGTTTTTAATTTCTACTCATTTTCTTACATTTGAAACACAAGTCCAAAATTGGGATGTTACACCTGCTTTGAAAGCTTGGATGATAGAAGATTCTGCGATATTTGGTATTAAATTACGAACGTGGCTAAATCTTTTGATATATTGTCGGAGATTCTCATTGGATTTTTGCTGGGTTCGGTGGAGATCACCCTCCTTTCCAGTGCGGTCGTGCGTAACCTGGAAATTCGCAATTAGGAGGTTGCAAAGTTGCTACCAAGTATAAATTGATCTGACCGGCATGTTAAGTAACCACGACCGGGCAAATCCTTCTAGTACCGTGGGTAGATAATTTGCCATCACGTTTTCGTCACCACCAGCAGCTCTGTTGGGTGGTATATATTTGGGGAAATTCTAACAGATTTTGAGTCCCGTTGAACTTGTCCATATTGGTGGTGAAATGCATTCGGCGATTATCTGACACGGAGCCCGCGAGAAAGGTTCGACAACTTGTAATTGATTCATGGTGCTTTCTTTAGAAGGGTGCCAGATTGTTATCAATCTAAGAGCGGTTCCTTAGGTTGGAATGCCGGAGCTCTGGTGTCCCGATTCGGTCATGGACGTTGGTAGAATACCTCCGACCGCCTGCTTAGTTTAGATGATGTCGGAGATCATCGTGTGGGAAATATGCCCTAGAGGCAATCATAGAGATGATTATATTTCATTATGTTCATAACATTTGATAATATGTTATCTTGTTTCTTGAATGAATCATCAGTTATATAGATCAATAAGTATGTGACTTGTTGGTGAAACTCTTTATCTTATATGATGTCGTTCTAAAAGTATCCCTAGTCGAATGTCCTTTGGTGAAACTCCGGTGACTCTCGATCAATACATGTATTGATTGATGACCATGTTTCACGGTCATAGATATAGAATATCAGAATCAATAATGTGGACACATGTTAGAGAACATAGTGTTGGATAAGACCCACTTTGAGACACTATTGAGATTGTTATGATTCTATGTGTCGTTAGTTGGTCTCAAGCTATGATGATGTATAATCCTTAGACTGAGATCGGCATGGTTTTTACATGTGTAATAGCACTCTTAGGGGTTGCCAAGCGCTACTCAAATGGCAGGTAGTTATAAAGGTAGCTTTTGGGTATGCTATGAAACATGCAGAGGAATGTATTTGGTTGGATATGGGATTTGCCCCTCCTAACATAAGAGAGAGATGTCTGGGCCTCGTTGTGGTCGAATAAAGAAAGTGCATGGCCATGCCACTAGTGGTCAATATCGACCACATGAAGTTGTCGACACTTGATCGAAAGTATTGAGCAGTCTATGGATGACATATTATCTCACGGAGTTCAACGGATGTCGTGAGGCAAAGGAGAATACACAGCGGTCGTTCGGTGGCGAAGTCGTGGGCGGCGAAGTCATAGGCGATCGAAGTCGTGGCGGCGAGGTCGTGAGCAGTCGAAATCGTATGGAGATGCGACCTGAGTCGAAGACTACTCGAACATAATCACCAGTGTCGTGAGAGTTGCAAGCGGTGCGTAGTTAGATACTAGCGGTTGTAGGAGTTCTGACTGGTTGTAACTAATTATGGTGGTGGTGACTAAATGCTGGTGGTCATAAGTGATAAAGACACAGTCGTAGATCATATTGCATTAAGGTTAGTCAGATATATTACGTGTGTGTTCGGGAATCGTTATGTGCTGCTAGAGTCTTCTTGACAACTCGTGATCGGAAAGAGTTTAGAGTCTGGCCCGATTACACGAACCTATAGGGTCACACACTTAAAGGGCTAGGATTTGATTTGGATGGTGATCCGAATTCTTATAGGCCATGAGTTCCTAATGGGCCTCTGTTGGGACCCATTATGGATGCCTATATAGAGGGTGGTGGCATGGGGTGAGGTGATCGATCAATCTCTGGAAGAAATCCGAAACCCTAATAGCCACGCTCTCCTCAACCACGCCCGCGCTAGCGATCTGGCGTGGTGTCCACGCCTGCATGCGTGTGGATACCTTGGAGGTGTTGTTGCGAAGCATCAGCACTAGGGCGATCGCGACTCGCGGCGTTCATCGAGTAGGAGGAAGGCGTGCGGCAAGTGCGACTCGGCGCTTCAACTCGCTACATCGGCTCTACTTCCGCTATGAGTCGGCGCGTCTAGTGGTAATATCGTGATCTATTACTTGCGATGGTTCCTTGGTTGCGCGGTAACAATTTTTGTTTGTGCTATCGTAGCCTTCCCGCGATCCTTCACATCGGGATCAAGCGATTGCTCCTCTCGACGAGGGAAAGGAGAGGTTTCTTGAAATAATCTTCTCTCTTCGTGACTCCTTAGCCGGAATCATCAAGGTAGTCTTGGTATTGACTGGTTTCCAATACGATCATGGTGCCCTCTGCTGATGGAGGAACGTTGGGATGAAGTCATAGTTTGACTTTGCGAATGCCTTTGTTCCCGGTACGCTTCCATGCGACGCATGGTATGCTGGAGGATTTCGGATACCTGACCTACAAGTTGGATAAAACCTAGAGTTTCTGCTAAAACAGGGTCAGAACTATTTAGAATACTCTAAACTCGCTGCAGGTTTTGTCTTGTTACTGAAGGTCTTAGAAGGTTCCTGTCAATAGGTGGTGTCCGATGACCTGAACTTTCCCCCAACCTCCTGGTTGGTCTTGTCTAGTTCCTCACGTGGGCTGGGGTAGAACCAGGCGAATTAACTGATAGACGTCCATCAATTCTGTTACCTCTGGTATTTGGTGCTTGATGGCTCGTACCATCTCCATCAACAAGTGGCGGTGAGATAACGCGTGTAGGGCCGTACATGGTATTTTGATCCGTATCTCCGATCGCATTGACCTCGTGCCTCCAGCAGCGATCTTCCAACGAGCTTCCATCGTAACTGATGGAGAGCCTTCTAATGCTTCTGTAAGGAGTTTCCACGATGGAGAGCGGTCGGTGATTAGCACCTCCTGAGGTTTTTGTGGTGGACTCAGCCTAATCCGGTGGATTGCCGATCGTATATTGAGCCTTATCATTCCCACTTGGCCTACAACCAGTGGAAGCTTCATCGACATCGTTATCCGATGTCGGGTGGCTCCTGGAATTGCCAGAAGCCGTTGGTGAGTATCTATCAGCCATGATCGTATCAAGAGTACCTTGATCCTCGAGTTACAGTGCTGAGCTTTCTTCACATTTTTCGCCGGTCAGAAGAACCGGGCTTGCATAGATTTTTGGGCGTTCCGAACTGGTTGGAATGGTTGGTTCCTCTGAAACCGTCATTGGTCGTAGCAGTGTATCCTCATCCATCCGGTCGATTTCGCTAATGTCTGCGATTGGCAAGCCGACGGAGGAGGAGGATGATGACATCCCGTTTTCTTGCATGGCTCACATGTATGCGCCCCTGTCGAGATTGGAGTAGTCCTCTAGGTCAAACCAGTTCTCCTCGTTCCAATTCTCTGCCAGAGCCGCATGAGCGATTATGAGGGAGGAATGGACGAGGATTTGATGAGCGAAGAATTTCTTCAGGAAATCTGTGCCTTTTTCCCTACGGATGGTGCCAGCTGTCGACGATCGAGTCGCCGATCTTATGAAATAAAAGAGAAAAATGGCACAGGATCTCTTGGGAGAGGATGGGACTGCTCCTTATTGATATGAACTGGCTATTACAGGGGGTGCCTACGACCAGGCGGTGGACTAATTCTTAATTACACTGAGCGTAATACTTGCTATGCTAATGTTTCAGATGAAATCCTATCATCTCTTGATCTTCCGAACTAGATTGCCTTTTGCCGCTTGTGTTCTCCTTTAAGTAGTTGACGAAGTGGCGGCAATTCCTCCTGAAGAAGATGCCTGTTGGGAAGCGTCACAACTGGTCGGAGCGAGACAATGGTTGATGAAGTATCAACTATTTTGCGGTTAAGTGCCTATGAGACACTCAACAGTACGATGGTTGTTTGTCAGCGACTTAGGATTATGTATCATCGCGTGGTATGGAATATATGGCATGTGTTTCATTCATCACACAATAAGGAATATACCTGGAGTTAAATCCAGCTGTCAATTCATAGCTTCTACGAGTAGCTAACTGGTGGGAGACTAGGTACAAGACCTTGTCCAACCAGGGTACCCATTAGTTAACCTTTGAAATCCTTACGACCAGTGAAATCGTTAGCCTTAGGGGTTACGACTATAAAGACGTATGATCTTTTATTACGTATTGAAGTAATTCATAGAGGTTTTAATCCTCGTCACACTCAGAATGTGTGAATGTGTTTGGCTTAGACGTGTGATTAGCCATATCCAGAAGTTATGTGGCATTACCACCGCCGATACCTCCATAATTATCTATGAAGATAATGATGTCCGTGTTGCACAAATGCAAATTAGTTATGTTAAAAGTAATATCACAAAGCGTATTGCTTCTAAATTCTTCTATTCTCGTGAACTCCAAAAGAACGATGAGGTGAAGATCCTATAAACTAGATCTTGTGAAAATCTGGCGATTTGATCCTATAAACTAAATCTCTGCCTACGTCCAGTTTCCAACGACGCGTTCATGGTATTAGAATGAAGCGGCTTGAAGAGTTGCAGGGATCAGGAGAGAAACCCCTAAATCATAATCCACTAAAGGTCCTAAAGTTTTACCTTAACCTTAAAGATTAACCTAGAAGGTAGAGAGGTTGCACTCTTTTTCCCTTAGTGAGTTTTTTCTGAAGATTTATCACATAAAGGTTTTTAACAAGACAGCAATGCAATACAATTTGCGGATGCAATATACTCTTTTCTCTAACCCCTTTTTCCCATTGGGTTTTTTGGAGGAGTTTTTAATGAGGCATGTGCATAACGCGGTATTCGTCCAAGAGAGAGTGTTGAAAAACCCTGGATTAGATGTTGATGAGCATAATACCGAAAGTGCCCTTAGTGGGTTTAGTCTATAAATATGACCTCCTTTGTACACGAAAAGAGACGATCAATCTATAAATATGTTTTTCCATACTCTGTCTTCATCTATTGTCTCTCATCAGTGATTGGCTTGATTCATCTCGAACAGCAGCAACTCACGCGTATTCTAATTCCAAATTATTGGACATGTGGAAGTTTTGCTTGGATTATAATGGTAACTCGCTAAGGCCAGGCAACTTAGTCCACCGGTATCGACGTGAAGGGCACTCCTATATCTTTCAATGAAGACACTGGATGTGTGGAAAATTTGTATGGGGAAAAATCGTTCAATGGCAACTAGAAATGTGACAATTCACAAGTGTAACCTGTATAATTTATGGTAGCGGTGTCGCCGTCGAAGGTGGTCTGGAGAATTCTCAGCAGTCGCCATCAGCCAAGCTGCGCATGCGCTCTACAGCGACCGCGGGTTATCACGATGCACGACTCACCCAACCCGCATGCGCTCTACAGCGACCGCAGGTCATCATGATTACTCGCCTAACCCGTGATGACCCAGCCACGACCATAACATTTAGAGATTGTTTATTTGTAAAGTGATTAAAATTTTATTAAATATAAGTTATATATTTTATTTATTGAATCAATATCTAATCATATGACACATCAATCTCTTTATAAATCTAATGATTATAATAATTGACTTAAATTTAAGAAAAATTTAGATGATTTATAAATAGTAAATCCGTAACATCTTATGGGAATAGTGCCCCTGGACTTGCTACATTTAGTCCTTCGATTGAGAGTTCTGAGACTCAGGGATCGCCTTTGTGTGCGTATATATGTAGTGACAATGAGCGGAACCATATGCAGCTGCCTCTGAAAATCTCTTGATCCCATAACACTGAATCGCACAAAATCAACCATGAACACATACAAGCTGATCACCGGAGCAACGATGGGCTCCACCGCGGTGATAATTAGCGCCATATCCTTTTTGCTGGTGTGCTTGGGAGCAGTTGCCCCGCGAGCATCGGCCGCAGTCTCCGGAGTGGCCGGAGGGAATGGGATCTTGCAGATCCCTTCGAATCACTCCCTCGCTCACTGCCCCTCCAGCTGCGGGAACGCGAGTGTTTCCTATCCTTTCGGGATAGGACACGGCTGCTTTCGGCAAGGCTTCGAGCTCACATGCGTCAACACTTCTCATCCACCCAAGCTCTTTCTGGGCAATAGCACGACTCAGATCCTTGGGACGTATCCCGACCGAGATGAAGTTTATGCCTATACTATAATCGGCCCAAATGAAGTTTATGCCTCTGCTATCGACTTCAACATTACCATGAGACCAGGTGTGGACACCTATAACAGGTCATGGAAGGCCCCTGTTGAGGGTGTTATTATCGATGACAGTGACACCGCTTTGTTCGTTGTTGGCTGCGGTGTGGACGTCTACTTGTTCGGTCGCAACACGAGCGATCTCATCGGTTCTTGCATGAGTATTTGCGTAGACGACAAAGTGACAATGGAGAAAGCAAATGTGGGGAACTTCTGCAATGGGATGGGCTGCTGCGCCATCTGGTTGGAATGGAACCTGCGAGCCTTTGGGTTCAGACTTGGCCGCCGTGATGGCACCATATCACAATCAGATGAAGTGCTCTCTAATGTCAAGGTTTTCTTAGCCGGAAATTATCAATTTGATACTAACGATCTTTACTCAAGCCGGATAAATGCAAGCAATGTCCAAGATGTACGATTTAATATTGCCATCACGGATCAACCAAGTTGTGAAAGTGCCCAACTGAATAAGGCAAGCTATGCTTGTAACAATGAAAGCGACTGCACGGATCTACCATCTGGAGGAGGCTACTCTTGTTCATGCTCCGGCCAGAAGCGCGGGAATCCCTACATTCTGGATGGCTGCAGTCAAGGTCTCTCTCTCTCTCTCCTCTGTAGTCCAAATTATGCGAAGAAAGAAGATAATTCTCTTACAAAAGAAGGTTCCAAATCCTAGATAAATTGAGACAACCTCAGACATGACTATATCCTCTGATTTTCTATTTCTTCAAATCACAAAAGTTAATATGTCATCTTTTACTATTCAAAGGGTACTAATGTTATTTACTACGTAGTAAATAAGGAAGCAAATAATGATTTGGCACCAGTCATTGAAAGCATCGCTGTTATTCCCTTGTTCCTTTTTACTTGGCGTTTTTGATTTTTTAAGATCTCCATATACGACTTTGACTATTGATTTTTATAACTTTACATTAGGATTTACTAATAAAATTATAATATTATGAAAGTATTTTTAACAGAAAATATAATGATTTAATTTTTATATAGCTAATCTAGATAGTTTCACTACTACAGAAAATGTCTTTACAGATGGTTCAAAAACGTCATCACAGACGGTTTTGTGAGCCGTTTGAGTTTTTGGATCAGTAATGATATGAGATCATCACAGACGGTTTTTGAACCGTCTGTGATGCAGACTATCACTTATTAACTCAAAACCATCTGTGATAGTTGAATGATACAGATGGTTTGTAGTTGAAACCGTCTGTGACATACGATATTTCACAGACGGTTTTATTTCAAACTGTCTGTGATATCGGATGTATCACAGACGGTTTTTAGCTTAAACCGTCTGTAATGGCTTTTCTCTACTTTCAGGGGGTCATCCAAGCAGCATGAGGAGGATGTGACAACAGTTACGGGTAACTTCATCGAGCCTCTGCAAGTTCAAGAAGCATGGCTGCCAGGAGAACGTGTAGACATCCAATTACCTAGATGTCGTCGATAGGTAATTAGACGTCGCTATGTTTAGAAAGTGACGTGGACGCGCAGGTACTCTAACTGTGAAATGACATCATATATCAGTAACCAATCATTCCTTGATGTCAAGTCACGGTAGAGCTTAGATTAAGGAATGGTTGGTTACTGATACATGAAACCACTTCCGGTCGAGTGCTGTGCATCCACGTCACTTTACGAACTATAGCGACGTCAATACCTATCAACAACATCTAAGTAATTGGATGTTCATGCGTTCTCCTTGCAACCATGCTTCTTGAACTTGCGAGGAGCTCGATGAAGTTGCTAAATGATTCTTTGTCCCATCCTCCTCATCTTCTTGGACAACCCACTCCCCCAAAGTGGTGAGGTATATATATATATATATATATATATATATATATATATATATATATATATATATATATATATATATATATATGAAACCGGTTTTAAAGCAGCGACCCTTTGTTTGAATACTTTATAGAGAAGAGTTTAGAAATGGAATGGTAGGACGTACCTGGGACAAAAGGAAGGAGAACTTGATCGGCATGAACACGGTTACACAAACAATGGTGAAATGAATGGCGAGAGGCAGGTGAAGAAGTGGTGTAGTAGTTTTTAACTCATTTGGTCTTATTTTGGAATGGAATAGCAAATTTAAAAGGTATAGACATATAAACATGTGAATCCTTCAGGTCATTTAAAAGACACACAATCTATACAGACTGATAAACTGAAGATCAAAGTGACATCAGTTAGCAATTCATTAGAGCTCAAATATGAACTAATGATCAATTCAATTTCAGCATAAGACTATTAATATCATTGAGCAGTTCAACAGAGCATACAAATTTGCAGTACCAACCAGTGCTAGGCACAAACAAATCACACAGAGCATACAAAAATCAGTGATTGTGCCAGATTAACACATTAAGCAACCTAGTAAGATCTATCCACAACTAGCAGCACCAGCAGTCACACCCAAACACAACCCCATTCCTCACCTCCAAATCCATCCATCCAGCCAGCCAGCCATCAGTCACAGAGGGCAAGACAGTTCACATGAATACCAACAGCCCAAACAAATAGGTGATAGATCTGTCTTACCTCAACGTCGCTGGTGTCGGTGGTGAGGTAGTTGGGGCCGAGGTCGGTGGAGAGGACGAAGAGGTCGGCGGCGGCGTCGTCGAGGTGGATTTGGCCGTGGGGAGGTCGATTGGACCCGCGACGAGAAGAAGGGCGGCGTCGACGACGGGGTCGGGGTGAAGGCGTGACTTGGGGTGGCTGTCAGGGAAGGAGGCTTCAGGCGGTGGCAGTGGCGGCGTCAAGGTGGGGAGGTGACGAGTTAGGGCGCAAACCCTAGCGGGCTCCTACTAATAAAGAGATTTCACAGACGGTTCCATACTTCCATTATGGAATCGTTTGTGGTATGGTTGTTCAAAGTTCTATATATATATATTTGTTTTGAGCATATATACTGTCATGTATACATTTATATGATATAAAGAAATTACATGTTTATATGTCAATTTTGTCATTTAAATACTGCTGAAAATTTGCTTTAACTATGATACATACATAGACATATATGGGCCAGCATATAATATAGTAATTCGATCACCTCCAAATTTAACTAGATTTTTTTTATTTTGGAATTTACATATATATGGCCAGCGTGACCAGTCGATCGCTTCTTACAAATATTAAAAAAGTAGAAACCTAAATAAATAAAGTTTTTCTAGTGGCGGAGGCTGCTATCTCCGGCTTCAAAACATCGTAGGTGGCGGTGTCGGCATCGGACGATTCATGATTGAATGAAGCCCGAAATGTGTCCACCCGCTGACGCGCTCGTTCGAGTGTCTCCCGAAGACCCTCGGACTGTTGAATCAAGAAGAATTGAACCCATAAGCTCTCTTCCCTTGCTTGAGGGGTCTCGGCATGGTCAACTCGGTCGCCCTCGCCTCGATTAAGCAGTCCAAGTGACGGTGAGCCTCTAGGAGATGTGCAACATCGTTGTGGAGGACCACATCGACGACACACTAAACTCGCCGGAAGCGGAAGATCACTCGGAAGACGCGACGGAGGAGGATGTCAAGACAGTGGAAGGTGGCCACCACCTGCTCCGGCAAATCCTCGGACAGAGGAGTGATGGCACTGTTGATCAAATAGTGTCCTTCCGTCGCGTCCGCCAACATACGGTTGGAGAGGTGCTCGTACAGTATGACTAGGTAGGCGATTAATGCCGGCGACAAGGAAACAGAAGAGTGAGCCAATAATTTCTGCTAGCTAATTTCGAAGAGTAGAGTTGTATATGTGGGGGATGATCATCTTCGATATATGGCGGATGTTTCTTTTTATAAAACAAGGAATAAATTCAGCGCGTGAGACGAAGAGACGCATCAGAGAGCCGAAGCGGCATTGATGCGACGAAAAGACGCATCGGCGACGGCGACGAACAAACTCATCGGGCGACGATTATCACAGACAGTTCGTGTTTAGAACCGTCTGTGACATTTCACAGACGGTTTTCAATATGAACGTGTGTGAAGTCTACAATTATCACAGACGGTTCGTGTTTAGAACCGTTTGTGATACTTCACATACGGTTTTCAATATGAACCGTCTGTGATATTAACTCTTTATAGACGGTTTTTAGCACATCCAGTTACACAGACGGTCTCTAAACAAAAACCGTCTGTGATTGTGTTTAAGACAAATGGTTTCGATCAACCGTCTGTGATCACAGACGTCCAGTATTAGCATTTTTGTAGTAGTGTTTTAAACCTATTGGCGGTCAAAGTTTTGAAAGTTTGACGATATGGATTCTAGGACGTTAAGTAAAAAAGAATAGATGGAGTAATATGGTAAGAAATTAGTGCTATTAATCCCATTTGCTATATTGTGTAAATTAAAACTCCGCACGTGCAAAGTTATATCTAATTTTTTAGACGTATATCGTAATTTTCAACATTGTACTGATATACTTTTTTTTTAGAAAAAATCTAATATACTTTTTATTAAGAGGGTACTTATATAACTTATCTACATCTTCACTAAGCCATAACTAGGTATAGATAAAGTGTGGCTAACAAAATGGTGACCACAAGTTAAGCTAAATTAATCAAGAAATTGAGTCTATGGCATATGGGCCATGTGGCTAAAAAGATGTGGCAATCCACGGTTGTGGCAATGAACCAAACAACGTACCTAAGAAACTGTGGTGTGATTAAGGTTAGGCGTGGCTATGTTAGGCATCAAACCAAATGTTCCCTTTAAATGCAAACCATAATACAAAAAGTCAAATACTGCTAGTAAAATTCCGAATATGATATTTAGATTGTAATATTCAAACTAGAAAGTAAATATGACTTTTTTTGCTTTCAATTATAATGCGGCCTTGCATGCCAAATTTACTCCACGTAGATCTTATATATTTCATATTTCAGAAAGCACCAAAATACCAGATACTTCATAATTGTAGTCATATAGTAGTGAATTCTTACCTCGCAAAAAATATAGTAATGAAATGCTACTAATCTACAGACATACGTAGCGGTGTGCCAATGTTAAAAAAATATTTAAGATGTTACTTTATTAAGTCTGTGGCTGTTTCTCTAAAAAAAAAGACTATGGCTGTCTAACCAGCTATAGGTGGTTAACCATATTTGTACCAATACTACCCCTAGCAACACTATTACAGAAAAGGTCTTCACAGACGGTTCAAAAACGTCATCACAGATGGTTTCGTGAGCCGTCTGAGTTTATGGGTTAGTAATGACATGAGATCATCACAGACGGTTTTTGAACCGTCTGTAAAAAATCTATCACAGCTGGTTTTGAATAAGAACCGTCTGTGATAGTTTTTTCTATTGCAAAAAACGGCTTTTAAGCCAAACCAATCAATTGCTGGATAGTAGTTTCCATATGCAACCTCTAGTAAGACAACTAAAATCCAATTAAAATTCTGATGGGAAACACATTGTAGGAGAGACCTTTCTAGCAAAAGAGAAATCAAAAGGTTTCACAACGTCCCCTCCGAATGGGAAAAAATAATAAAATTACAACGTTAAACTAGCTAGAAACCATCTGTGCCTCCAAGCTCTTGAAGAACTCATCGGCTTCCTAGATTGGTCTTGTGAGTTCCTCTACGTACCTCACCAGCATATCACAAACTGTTCTTGTCCGTCGTCCAAATTCAACTCAAGCTCGCCGGCAAGGAAAAGGAGAGACGACCAAAAATCTCCGGTAGTGCTTCGGCATTAGGTACAAATAAAATAAGAACCATCAAACATTCAACAAATTATGTATGTTTTAGGGGATATACACGTACCTTCCAATAGTCTACCTCGCGCAATAGACATAGAGCTCCTGCACGTCCCTCCTCCTCCTCCTCGTCGGCTGTGTCTCCTCGTCGAACCATGCTGGGGAATTGAGGGTGGTCGCGTGGGGAGAGGAGAGGAAGAGACTGATGGAAGATAAGGTGGGGGTGGGTATAATATATAAGGACAGCACCAAAACATTTCACTTCCCGCGCAAGGGTTCAAAATTTTTCGCGAATCACAGACAATTTCAAACAAAACCCGTCTGTGATGAGCTAGTATCACATGCAGTTCATATTAAAAACCGCCTGTGATAAGTATCTCCCGATTTTACCTTACTCTGTGACTTAAAATGTCTAACTCTGTGATTTTATCATAGCTTAAAATGCCTAATTTTCTGATTTTACTATGGCATGAAATTAATAACACTCTGATTTTACCATGACTTGAAATCACTACCATTCTGATTTTACCATGCCTTGAAATAACTAACTCTATTATTTTACCATGGCTTGAAATCACTAACACTTTGATTTAGTAATTTCAAGCCATGGTAAAATCATAGAGTATTAGTGATACTTATCACAAATGGTTTTTAATTCAAACCGTCTGTGATGAGGATAGGAAGTCATAAACTATGTTGAAAACCGTCTGTGAAGTATCACAAATAGTTCTGAATAAGAACCGTCTGTGATATTTAGTAATATCACAGACGATTCTTCTTCAGAACCGTCTATGATACTTCACAGGCGGTTTTCAACACGAACCGTCTGTGATATTACTACTTCACAGATGGTTTTTAGCGCAACCAGTAACACACAGACGGTCGCTAAACCAAAACTGTCTATGATTGTATTTAATACAAACGATTTTAGTCAATCGTCTGTGATGAGGCGTCTAGTATTAGCCTTTTTTTTGGTAGTAATGCAATCAATGGCTAGGATTTCATCGCTCTTCTTACTTGCAAATGCACCCTTGTTTTAATGCGAAATCTATTTCAGTAGGGGTAAGTGGTGTACCAAAAAAGAGCTCAAAATATATTTGGGTTATTTGTTTTCATCTTTAATTAGCGTAATTTGTGTTCAGATCTATCTCCCCAATGTGAAAGAGAGGATATTGGGGTGGCCCGACTAGCAAATTTACACCCTCTCAACCTTTAAGTAGTGCTACTTATCTCTCTTTTTCTAATTTTTTTTAATATATCTCTAAGTCAACTATCAAATCTAGGCCTATAAAATTAGGGTCCATCAAATTACGGGATAGATGTTTTTTTTGTGAGAGTTATTTCAAATTCTTAAATCTCTAAGCTAATTATCAAATCTAAGCCTTTAAAATTAGGGTCCACCAAATTAAGGGTTATATGTTTTTCTATTTTTTTTATTTCTATCATTTTTTTCTTCTTAGCAGCTGTAAATCACCTATTATCAACTTTTATTATATAGCAATAGATGTTCACACAGTGTGCTAGATTTACAACAAGTAGCACAGTTCTCGCAAAAAAAAAGTAGCACAGTCGTTTTCAATTTTCTAGCAAATCATATTTCTTTAATGATAAAATATACACATGCGTATTGTCACTCCAGTCTGATTCTAGATGACATCCCCGTTTTTGTTTCAGATTCAGGTAATTACAACACCAATCCTAAAGGAAATTGTGAGAGATCATGTGGGAACACCAGCATTCCCTTCCCTTTTGGACTTAAAGAAGGTTGCTACGCTCTTGAGAAGTTTCGACTTAACTGTACGTCAGAGAACTTCACCGTCCTTGATCGAAAACCGATAAAATATATCGTGGACAACATTTTAGTGAATGAAGGATATCTGCATGTTGGAAACGTGCTCAACAGTTCTAACAATGAAATGATAATAGGTGCTCCAACGGAGGATGGTACGCAAATGCAATCAGATCGCCCTCTGTTAGACCTTTTCGATTTATCAGACGAATACAATATGAAGATGTGGTGGGCTGTCACGAATTTAACCTGTCCAGTAGCTATGAGCATGCAAAACAGGGATACGTACGCATGCCGCAGTGTCAACAGCACTTGCGTTAATGTCACACATGGGAATGGGAATGGGAGAAAACAGCTTGGCTATCGCTGCAAGTGCTCTTCAGGCTTTGAAGGAAATCCATACCTACAAGATGGCTGTGCCGGTAAGCTCACTCTGCCACCAGTTCAAATTGCAATCAACTGCATGCTTTTCCTAGCACATGAGAAGGTTGACAGAAACTTCGATAGCGAAATATCTAATGAGATTCATGTGATGCAATTCCATGGCCATCTTGATCCAAAAAGTTTATTTCTTCTTTTAGACGGAATTAGACTTCTATAAACTAGCTCAATGGCAAAGTAGGATAAAGAATATTGAGTTTCATGCATCAACTGATTCACCCAAAAGCTTAATTAAACCGATGAAAAAAAGTGGGCAAATGGGCAATATACTTAACACTCCACCTCACATCTACACTCCATCAGGCCTAAGAAATGGACTCAATCGAAGTGGGCCACAATTGTTATTTTTAATATTGTGTTAGCCAGACGTTGAACTCAGGATCTCTTAGCTCCAATTCTATATTAAGTTTTATATACCAACCGAGTCACCTAAAAACTGAAGTTGACAAGAAAAAGTGAGCAATATACTTCAACAAGCTGCAAACAATCTTTGTCCCTTATTATTTTGAAGAGCTGCTCCCTGTGAGACCCCGGTTTATTAAGTTTGGAATACTTAGCCTTCCATTGGCCCTAGCATCACAAACAAAATAATCCGCGTCTCGATGGATATGTGCTTCCCAGAATTGCAGCACACATACATTCATACAAAGTCATGCATCATTCTCATACACCAAATATCACAAGTCTAGAGAACGACATACTTAATATAAAGTTATTACAGAACAGCCAACAGGCCAAAAGACATAAATCTTAAGTAACAGCGGAAGCAAAAGACGCCATAAGATGGCTTAAACCAAAATGCGATCGGTTAGCCACATAAACCACAGGGCAACCGACCGGGCCGCCGAGCTAGTCGTCCCACACACCATCACAGCATAACTCACAAAAGTGAGGCCCTTGGGGCTCACCTTCTTCCTCTGCACACACAAGCAAATGCAGTTGAGTACAAACAATGTACTCGCAAGTCTTACGGGTAACAAGCCTATACATAGCTACATGAAAGCTGATTACAAAGGAATTGGGTTATATGGTTCTTTGGACGCATAGAGCCGGTTTCATTTGCAATAATGTAATAGATCGAAAGCAATTGATGAAATATGTTTTTAAGCATTTAAATAACAGCGAGTAATCATAAATAGCAAGTAACCACCTAGAGGTGGCTTTCCCAAAAGACACCACAACATAGCATGAACCCCAGGTTCATACCACCATCAAGTTTTTAATTAAATTGTTGTAGTCTAGTTCTTACGGGGCGTATCCGAGCGTGTCCATAACCTAGGACGAGGCTATTCGAATAGTTCAAAAACCCTGCAGGGGTGTACCAATGTACCCACACCTCAGACCGCCTTTAAGCCACATGATTAGCACACTTCCAAAGGTATGCCGGCACGGCTAAGTCCTACGAGACGTTTTCCAATATTGTGTATCAACTACGAGTCGCTCGTATGGATAGAAACCCATACGCTTACATTGTAAAGCCGTAAAGACAACTACCCCTTGGGGTAAAGCTTTACGGACAACTACAATGCTCCTGTCACATACCCACTCATTTTACCACAACACAACACACGCACGTCAGCCTGCGACTTGTAGCCAACACACGCCAAAGTACTAAGTCAAGAGAGGTCCCATACCCTCTAGTGTGGTTAGCACGTAAAATTGCTCAGTACGGTGGCACAAGTAACTCGGTCCTTAACTGACTCGGGCACCATTCCAGTCACACCCAGATTCACACCATCATACCATTGTGCCCAAGTCTAAATTGTTTTGTTTTTCAGTTTTAGTTTTGCAATTTAGAGATAGCACAAGGCTGAAACATATAGAGATCATAATCAGTTTGTGTGATCAAAGTTATCGACAAGTCGATAACCGCCCATTTCTACCGATAGCTAAGCATGACTAAGCACAATTGACTCGTACTACTAAGTGACAAGGGTTCATCCAGTGAACCCAAAATCACAGCAATAACCTAGGCTCAGGTAGTAGAGGATAATCACATTTGCCTACTGATAATGCATCTAATAGGCCAACTATCGACAATAGTTAAAACAACATAGCAATGCATACGTAGAATTTGCAAACAATATATTAGAATTTGAAATTAATAGGAACAACATGATCAAATGATGTTACACTGCTTGCCTTGCTGGTGTGCAGGTTCGGGCTGCTGTGGCTCAGATTCAAGAACAATAACTTCTTCGGAACCTAACGCGGAAAGGCGATAACCAAATAAGAACAAAGAACTCCAAATAAACTCCGACAGCAAAAGTTATCCAAATGCAATGAAATTTACACAGCAGCTAGAGGATGATTTTAGACAAATTTAGAAACAAGAAACATGTCATTTGGACTTAACATACAGAAGTTATGGCTAAAACAATTTCTATCAGCCTCTAAAATCCAGTTTAATTCCTATCTATTACTGTTCATGGCACAAATTTCTAGAATGATCTAGAGTCTGAAATTTTTATGGTAGGTAGGTTAAGGCATTCTAAGAACAGCAAAATTGAGTTTGCACAATTTGGAGTTAATATGAATTAGTTATGATTTTCTTAAGTTGTAAAACTAGCATATACCACCTTACAGGAACATAAGTATGAACTAAACCTATGCTAAGCTAAAGTACTCTACCAGGGGGATTTTACAGATCTGGGTTTGCTCAAACAGGAGTTATACACAAGAAGTTATGCATTTTACAAATTCTTAAGTGATTTTCCTAGCCTTTATTTCATTCAAACACCCTCTGCAAGTTTTACTAAATTCCAGACAAGAAAAGAGACTAACTTTACTCATATTAAAATTCATTCTACCACAAAGCTACTGCAACTTGAATCATTCAAAAAGGAGCTAAGATGACAGAGTTATGTATTTAAGAAATTTGAAACAAAAGAACACTTAGAACATTGGAGCTCTCGGGAGGTCCAGGAGAACTGGAGAGAACGGGGAGGTCGTGGCCGTCAATTTCTCATCGAACGGCTACGGCCCACGGAAGTACAGAGCACCCGCACAGAGGAGGTCCATGCGCATTGGGGAGGTCTGGGCCGCTAGATGGAGATCCAACGGCTACGACCAGATGGGCGCACAACACACGCGAGAGGAGCTCCTTGCGCACAAAGGAGGTCGTGGCCGTCAGATCAAGATCTGGCGGTCACGAGCACTAGGGGAGGTCCTAGACTTCAAAACCCACGGAGGAGGTCTGGACGGTCAGGATCTCTCGGGGGAGGTCCTGACGGTCTTAGATCTTCAGGGGGAGGTCCTATGGCTTAAGTCCACTGAGGAGGTCCTGACGGCTAGGATCTCACAAGGGTGGTCTTCACGGTCCAGATTTAATCCGAGGGAGGTCCGAAGTGGTAAGGTTTTAAAGGGGAAGATCTGGACGGCTCAGATGGACCTGGGGAGGTCCTGGACGGTCCAGATCGAGGTGTGGGAGGTCTGGGCGACTAAGATCTCCATGGGGAGGTCCTAGACGGTGCAGATCTGCCCAAGAGAGGTCCTGTGACTAAGCTTCTCTGAACACAGGACCAGTGGGAGGTCTTGAGGTGGTCTTTGCAAAAATGACCAAGGGAGGTCTTTTTGCAAAGAGGACCCCGCGGGTGGTCCTGAGGTGGTCTTTGCAAAAATGACCAGGGGAGGTCTTTTTGCAAAGAGGACCTTGGTGGAGGTCCAGGGGTGGTCTTTGCGGCTGAGATTTGGCTAGGAGAGGTCTCAACGGCTAGGATTGATACTGGGGGAGGTCCTGCGACTGAAGACTTTACAGCGGGAGGATCTAACGGCTAAGAGCAAAACCAGAGAGGTCTTTTAACGGCCCGGATTAACTCTAGGAGGTCCTGACACTTAAGGTTTTCACACGCGGGCCTCTACGGTCTAGATCTATCCTCAGAGAGGTCTTTAATGGTTAAGATTAACTGAGGGGAGGTCCTGGGACTTAAGATTTTTCGGAAAAGGACCAAAGGCCCCGATCTATTCTGGGGAGATCCTCAACGGCCGAGATGATGCTGGGGAGGTCTAAGGTCTTGTCGGGAACCCGACAAAGTATAGAACACCACGTCACGCTCGCCGGCACGTCGCCGGCGAGCACGGCCGCGGCGGAGCTAACCAGAGGTACCAAAATGAATGCAATACTATTGCGAACCTAACGGAGGTACTCTCGACGGCGGAGTCGGCCCGTAACGCCGGCGAGCCGGGGAGAGGCGGAGGAGTGTTTTCGGCAAAAACCGAAAACGCGAAAAAGACGGGCTGCGAGCTAAACTATCAGGTCCTTAAGCACTACAGGGATATTGCGAACTCACCCGAGTGTAGGGAAGGTCCAAAGGAGCTCGGAGGTGTGCTGGCTGCGGAGCAGGTCACCAGAGATGAAGGAGATGTCGGCGACGAGGTGCACTGAGCCAGCAAAGACAACAAGGAAGATCAGTAACCTTTCGCGATGACCATGGGGTGGTCCCGAAGCACAGAATCGAACAAGAGTGACTCACCGGAGTTGGAGACGATGGAATCCCCCTCTTCGGCCGCGGAACCCTAAAACTCGAATTCAACTTGTCCCTGAGAAACAAATCAAATTTTTAGTTAATAGGGGAGTCCCAGACGACTAGGAGGTCCGAAAAAGAAGAATAGCAGGGGCTCAAGAACCAGTGGAGCTCCAATGACGGCGAAGAGCTCCAAGATACTAAAAATGGCAGATAGGGTGTTGAGGGAGTTTTGAGCTCCGCAAGTTGGAAATGAGCTGGGGGTGGGCGGTTAAGGGTGAAAGAGGTCCAGGGGAGGTCCTCAAGGGCATTATGGAGCTTGCGACTACGGGAACAAGGGAGGAGCTCGAGGCGAAGCTACGGCGAGCTCGGCCGCACCTAACTGGAGCTAATCAGAGCAGTGCAGCGTGGAGCACGACTTTGGCCGAAAGCTCTGACACACCCATACTACTCCGACAACGCGCGAGGTCGCGGGCGCGGGATGTGACCGTGCCACGCTGCACAGTGATCGCGTGCGGCGCGAGGAAGAAGAAAAAGGGGGGAAACAGAGAAAGAGAAGGGAAGGTTGCGAGCCTTGGATCTAAAATCTAACGGCTCACACCTCGCACCAGAGTGCGGCTTTAAGACCTGGTCATGCCGAGCCAGTTGTCTGGTCTGGCTCGAGCCTGGGTCAGACTTGGACCAAGATTTGAAATCTTGAGTTTTTATTTGGTGCTGAACTTTGAGTGTTTGATTGAGGTAGCAAAACATCTCCAAAAATTCTAAAATTTTTACAGGAGCTTGCTAACTCGGACATGGACATTGCATAAAATTTTCAGGGGTTTTGGTGCTGCAAAATTTCCTCTAAAAATTCTGCAAGGTGCTGGTCCTTAGTTTGACCAGGATTTGAATTGGGTTGACTTGCCTCCAAAAGCATTCAAACAATTTCTAAAAATTGTGAAATTTTTCAGAGGGGTCACCCACCAATCCTAGAACTTAGGGAAAGTATTTCCAGGAGATGATCACAATGTTTGACAAGCAAAATTTTGCAAGGTCAGAGTTGGATCAAAAGACATGTGTCATTGTATTTCCATAACTTCTTGTACCAGAATTGTTTGGTACAACAGGAAATACATGATGTAAGAAAAAGTTTTAAATTCTACTCATTTTCTTACATTTGAAACACAAGTCTAAAATTGGGATGTTACACTCCCCACCCTCATGCATGCATGTCAGGGTGAAAGGATCCATCTATGTTAAGCTCGAAGTTCTCGTTAAGTATTTTATACTAGGCAATGTATGCTATGCAATCGTCCTTACTCACGCATTCGCTTTCCATTTGGGAACAGATCAACACGAAAAATTCCCCCCAATAGTACTAGATCTACTTCTCAATTTAATCTACATATATATAAAATTTTAAGTTCAACTTTATTCTATTTTAAGAGTAACAAGAAAGAGAAAAATACGTAAAAAAAGAAAAGGACAAATGCTACTATTCACAACAAGCTTTCTTTTAACACATTTTGAATTTGAAGATGAAATTTTGAAGGGTGTTCAGTACATCACCAAATGTTTTTGAAAATTTTCATATTCATTTGGTGCCAAAAAAGAAAGTCGATTGCATGAGTGCACCACAAGAGTAATTGTATTGCACATATTGCCTTTATACACCCATGCAATCCATACCTTTTGAGGCACCAGAGGATACGTATATGTTCATTTATAGTGAGTTATACTTTTATAGAAACAATATTGTCCAAAACGAAATGTGGTTGCTTCCACTGTTACTTGAATGCTGCCAAGATATCAATAGCTTTGGTTTCATACTCCGGGGTGTAGTAAGTCAATTTATAATCCTTAACACGAGCTTGAAAACCAGGCTCTAATATAAATAATGCGGTAGGGGCTCTCCTACTGTTTTATATAAAAAACGATAAAGTTTACTTGATATAATTTAGCGTAAATGAAACTTAGAAAATTCTTTTAAAACAAAAAAGATGTTCAATTAATATAAACTCATTAAACAAATTGGAGGTCATGTTTAAGTTAATGAATATTTTTCATTCATATATAATGCATGCATCCTGTGTATGTTCTATCGTATAGGAACTCAATAGGAATTGAGCTGTTGTTATGGTACAAGTTAGGGGCGGAGCCAGCCATAGCCCAAGCCTTGGGCTGGACCAGGCTATTCTTGGGACGAACACAACCACATGTAGACATGTATACATGAATTGCTATTGTTTTTCATGACCTTTTGATCATAGGCCTCGGGCCAACTCTGCCTCGTGGTACAAGTGAAACAAATCTAAATTCAACATCTATTTTATACGGCATTGCATTCCAAAAAACTTGCTTTTTCCAAGATCAACCCCACCCACCCACCCACCCACACCCCACCACCCCAAAAAAACTTGTTGAAAGTGGGCCACTCACATAACCAAAAGATAAACTATAGCAAAATATATTTCTCTAAGAGGAAAATGTGCAAAGCATAGGGTTTGAACCAATATTAAATACAACCACAGTGTATACCACTAATCTTATACTATATCCTTTCCTATATATGTTGTTTTATAATGCATGCAATCAAACTTTAAAAACTTTAGCTATTAATATAAATAAAGTATGTAAATTAGCATGATAAAGTGATATTAGCATATATGACATCAAGAGTATTTAATTTTTTTTGTACGTTTAGTTGTTTACTAACATATAATTAGAAAAAAAAAACAGTTGCCAACGATGTATATCAGATATTGTGCAAATGTTCTCCTAGCTACGAAGGACACCCATATGTCCAAGATGGTTACGCATCTCCATGGCAACAGCCCTACACCTAACATAAATAAATATATTATGCGGTGGCTATAGTACATAGAACTTATAGTTAAAAATTTTCAAACGTCCTCCTCTCTTACTATTATTTCACTCCCAACCACTCCCACTTGTTGGATGATTAATGGATGGTGGGAAGTGTACATAAAGTGTATAATTTACATACACATATACCATACTCACTCTCATATATTATATAATTATTAGAGTTATTAAATACCATCGATTAGCGCTTACTTCCTTACTATTTACAGATATCGATGAGTGTAAACTACCAAATTATTGTAAAGGCACATGCCAAAATTTTGCTGGAAGCTATAGTTGCACAAATTGCACTCACGGAAAAGAGTTTGATCCAACAAAAGGGAAATGTGTGACATCAGCTAAGAGACACAATCTTATTCTAGGTAAGTCATAACGAATTGAATCTGGCACTTACAATTTGCAAAATGCATCAAGCTTTCATGACTACAACTATTGGATGTAGGTATTGCAATTGGAATTGGTTGTGGCCTTGGCTCCATAATTCTTGCATTTGGTGCAACTGTACTCATTAGCAAGTGGAAGAGAGGCATACAGAAGAGAATTCGAAGGGCATACTTTAAGAAAAATCAAGGCCTACTCTTGGAACAACTAATCTTAGATGAAAGCACCACAGATAAAACAAAGATATTCTCCTTTGAGGAACTAGAGAAGGCAACCAATAACTTCGATGCTACTCGTGTTCTTGGCCGTGGAGGACATGGCACAGTTTACAAAGGGATTCTATCTGATCAACGTGTGGTGGCCATTAAAAAGTCCAAAATAGTGGAGCAAACTGAGATAGACCAATTCATCAATGAGGTTGCCATCCTGTCACAAATCATTCATCGCAATGTGGTGAAGCTTTTTGGTTGTTGTCTCGAAACAGAGGTGCCTTTGCTTGTCTATGAGTTCATATCCAATGGCACACTAGATGACCTTCTTCACACTGATGTAAGTCTTAAATGCTTACTGTCATGGGATGATCGCATTAGAATTGCAGCAGAAGCTGCAGGTGCTCTTGCTTATCTTCACTCGGCTGCTGCAATACCAATTTTCCATAGAGATGTCAAATCTTCCAATATACTCTTAGATGGCAACTTTACTACAAAGGTTTCTGACTTTGGTGCTTCAAGATCTGTATCACTCGATCAGACTCATGTGGTGACAATTGTACAAGGCACATTTGGTTACTTAGACCCGGAGTACTACCACACTGGCCAACTAACAGAGAAGAGTGATGTTTATAGTTTTGGAGTGATACTTGTGGAGCTTCTGATAAGAAAGAAGCCAATTTTTATTAATGACTTAGGTACAAAACAGAGCTTGTCTCATTACTTTGTGGAAGGACTTCAACAGGGAGTTCTCATGGAAATTACTGATTCCCAAGTAGTGGAAGAGGCAAACCAGGAAGAAATTGATGATATTGCCTCAATCGCAGAAGCATGCTTGAAAACCAAAGGAGGAGAGAGACCTACCATGAAAGAGGTAGAAATGAGGTTGCAATTCCTTAGAACTACAAGACTTAGAAAATGCCAACTTTTCCCTAGAAAGGATGACGAGGTTGAACCTTTTCTATGCCCAAATACCAGTAGCTCTCATGTACAGAGCAATTTTATCAATACCGTTGGTTTAACATCTGAATGCACCTTGGGAAGCTACAGTTTGGAGCAAGAATTTTCATCCTCGGTCAATTTGCCACGCTAACCATATATTCAACAGCAAGATCTACTGCTTGATAGGATGCATCTTAGTTAGTTACCCTATTTATTTCTTTGGAGAATTATGTTATGTATTTCCCTTTAAATGCGAGTATGTCGTGTAGTTGCACTTCCTCTATGGTTTTCCATAATATATTTGCAGACAATTCCACTTGTATACTTCTATTATCTATGATCAAAATGTCCTAATTGAGATACATCATTGTAGTTAAGCTATGGTGGTGAAAATTGTAACATCCCTAATTTGCGAGTTTTTGAATTTTCAAAAAGTTTTAAAAGTAACCATCTGGTTTAAGTTGCAAACAGCTTAAATTGAAATTTAGAAGTAAAAAAAAACCTTTTGAATTGAATTAATCCAACTTGAATTAAATCAAAAGTTAGTTTATTTGAGTTTTCTGGATTTTATTTGGGTTTTGAGATTTTATTGCATTTTCTGGATTTTAATTTGGCTTTTCCTTTTTGTTTGAAGCCAAAATCTATTTTGTTTGTAAAATTAAAAACTAAAGTATAGCTAAAAGTATTTTTATTAAGTTCTAAATAATTCAAGGGATTTCTGAGAATTTTCCTGGAATTTTTAGACTCTATTAGCTAATTTCTAAAAGTGTTTTTGCTTTTTTGGGATTTCTTTATTCGGAAATCCTTTGAAAATCTCCCTCAGGCCTTTGGGTTGAATCCTCTCCTCGGCCCGCTTCCTTTCCTCCCGCGCGGCCCAGTGTCAGCCAGCTCCCCCCGCGCGTGCCACACCCCTCCCCTCGGGCACCGTCCGATCGAAATACGACGACATCCCCGCAGCAACGCCCTCCTCCACCTCCCACCGCACGATCGAAATCGGACGACCCTCACCCGTCGTCTTCCTCCGGACCCCCCTTCTTCTTCCTTGCGCGGCCGTGCGCGCGTGTGCGGCACCGCACCGCGAATCCCGCCTACCCCACCTCCTCCCTCGTCTGGCCCTAGTGCCTGCGCCGCCGCCCACCTCGCGCCGCTCATTCCCGCCTCCGCCGCGCCCGTGCGCCCCCCTTTCTCCCCATTGCTCCGCGGACAAAGTCGCCCGTCGCCGCCATTGTCGCCCGACAACCCCCTCCCCTTCCTCCTCCCCCGGGCCTCCCCGAGCCCTTTAAAAGGGAGCCCCGGGACCGCCTTCCCCTCCTCTTCCGTTTCCCCCTTCTCCCTCCCTCTCTCTCGCTCTCCTCCGGCCGCGATTTTCGTTCTTCGTCGTCGGCCACCGAAGGTCGCCGCCGCCTCTAGCGCCGCCACCAGAGCTCCTCCGGCGTTGTGGACCCCGCCTTCGGCATCGCCAGCGCGTCGCCTCTCCCGTGTGCGTCTCCCCGTTCCCGGACCGCCCCCGGAGCACCGTCGCCGCCGAAGCCCTCTCCCCGCCGCCACTTTCTTCTCCGTCGCCGGCCGCCTCCTCGCGCCACGTCGTCACGTTGGTGAGCATCAAGTTCCCCGCGAGCTCCTCTTGCTGCTGGACTCCTCGCCGCCGGCCGCTGTCCAGCCGTTCGCCGGCGACCTTCGGGCCGTGAGCGCAGCTGTCGCCTTCGCCGACGTGGCCGCCACCTCGCCTCCACCTCGGCGCCACCTCAGCCCCTGCGCTGACCGGGCAGCCGCGTGGCTAGCCCACGTGGCACTCCTCCCCGCCCCTCTTTTCCAAGGCTCGGTGGACCTAGTCCACGTGCACCCTCTCACTGACAGTGGGCCCCACATGTTAGTTTCTTTTTCTTTTATTTTTTCTTTCGGCCGAAATTCCTCTACTGACGTCAGCTGGCGCAATAATTCGAATTTCCTTTAGAAAATTAAATCGGAAATTAAGGAAAATCCGATTTTCAACATTTTATGTGTTTTCCAAACTTCAGAAGGCCATAACTTCTTCGTTCGAACTCCGATTCGAGTGATTCAAATTTCTAAATTCATCTAAAATCCCCCTATTGCTTTTAGTGCTAATTTGGTATTTATTTGGAATTTATTTGGAGTTGTTTTATTTATTTTGCTCTTTCCGCATGTGTAGAAACCGGCTTTTCGGAAGATTTCTCAGATCCGACGACCGAAGCTCCTCAACTCTTCAACGAAGGCAAGTCATAGACCTTTGATCATATTGAACCCATCTTTATAAAACTATATTGTTTTATTTGTACATGCATCGCTAGTTTTATATTAAATTGTTTCGGGAGTAGATAATTGCCTAATTGATGTATGCCTCCTTGATAAATTGCTATCGACATGTATCCTTGAATGACATGAACCCTTAGACACCATAGGAAGGTTTATATTAGTTGGAAATTGATAGCTTACCAACTTGGGTATCGTATTATGCTTAGCCATGCTATAGTTGTACGTTGGGACTCATGATCACATGCTCGTATGAATAAACATGACTAAAGGAATTATGGAACCGTGGCGCGGCCACTTTTTATTAAGAAGATGTGGTGCCAAGGCTAGGGTGGTCTTCGGCCGGGTTGAACCTCAAAAATGTTTTATGCTCGGGCGAGTGGATGGTGGTAAGTGTGGGTGCCATGCGCACATCGGGGCGTGGATTAGTCTCTTTGGCGGTCAACTAAGGACTTAACCTTGAACCATTGATCTGGGTTACATCGTGCAACCACATGTCCAGGATGGGGTGAACCTGGCCAACTAATTAGCAATGCTTTGAGTCGGTTTTGTTTTGGTTGAGAATGGCGCAAGAGGGGGCATGAATCTGGCGGGAGATAGACCCGTTAGAAGCGAATCCTTAGCGAGCAGAACCGAGTCAAAACAAAGCTTTGTAATGGCCTTGTGATAATGACTTAGTTGCACACCTTCGGCAGTGTGTCAGACGGACATTATAGGTTAATTATCTCTTGTGGGTAAAGCTGTACAACCTTTGCAGAGTGTATAAAAACTATTCGAATAGCCGTGTCCCCGGTTATGGACATGCTTGGTGATTTCACGCAAGGGGTAGATGTTTTCTTTAAAATGGTGGAATTGCTGGTTTGGATGGAATGGTTGGGTGGATCTCTATTTGTTGCAAAGAACTGAATTACTTATGTACTAATCTTTTAAATTATGCTTTCAATCTACTTATCGTATTTACTGTTAAATGCTGCTTTCTGCAAAAGTAAACATAAAGCTATCATTGTCTAGCCTCGTATGAATAATAATAATTGCATGCATTTCCCTATGACTTGCTGAGTACATTCAAAGTACTCACAGCTTGCGCCATGTGTGATTAATCCCCACAGAAGAACTAGGGAATTCCGAGTTTTATGAAGAGGAGTATCCTGAAGACTTTGCGAACTAGATCGCGTCCTCCACTCGATTGCCTGTGGGTATGTCGCGTGGCCACCACGAGATGTTGTTTCCGCTGCAAGTTGTATTTTGTTGCTAAGCCCTGTGTGGCGCACTCTGTAAGACTTGACCATAAGGTCCTTTTGCTACTATTAATATTAATTTGTCCGTTTCATCGTCATTTTGTTGTATTGTTGTGATTACACCATTGCTGTAACTGTGCGAGCTAGCTACTGATCTGGGACTAGTTCAGAATGCACAGAGGGTCCTGGGGTTGTATACCCGGGGCGCCGACAAAAATAAAGTATTTTGTAGCGTTGTCAACAAGTTCAGTAATAATTTCATACCACCCATTAGCTATGGTTTTACCTAGTACAGGTTCCAAAAGGTATGTGATTTATTGACACGTGATATTCTAATTTAACTTGTCAAGTTAGGCACTATATATTGATGTATTTTTCACATAGCATTAGCAATAACATAAATAATGACTTGAAAGTTGGAACAGAGAGGTAGTATGCAAGACAAAATCAGTCCAAAGATAAAACTCTTCAATTGAATATATTCGAATAGATTGATTTAACACTCTGTAGAGTTTGTACAATACTAGTGTAGCTAGCACCAGTCATAACAAAATAGTTCAGAAACTTCATCTCAAACATTGACACTCCCAATGTGCTTTCCCGCCAGACCAGCTCACAAAGAATGCTAGTCCGACACACACCGCTGGACAGGGATGCGACAAATCGTCCCGCGATGCAACTACCAGGTAGTCACACTTCCACCCTGGCACACAACCTAACCTATCCACCTGAACATCAATGTCGAGAATCCATAACCTACTATGTTAGGCCCATCCCATCAGGCATGTGGTCGTACAGTAAGGCTCAGTTCAATGGCGCACAAAGTTAAGTCCTTAATTGACCAAGGCAAGACTTCTATTTTCTAACTATGTCACAAAGATTATTATTTCCATTCACACAGTCCACCATATCACACAGTATCCACCACTTGCCTCAGTCTAAATCCTTTCCCACCCAGTTGGTTTTAGTGCAACACATGCTATCACGAAGTAATAACACATAGCACACAGTTTTACACAAAGTTCCATAGTCACTTAGTCAGATTTAATATTTGCAACTCAAATAAGATATGAGACTCGTAGCATGCCTAAGAAATTATACTCGCATCTAACCAACCCACGTTGGTGCTACAATATTACCAACTAATAAACCAATCTAGGGTGACAAGAAATTATGACATACAAGCCAAGGTGGTCATAACAAATTGGATAATAACTATACCCAAAAGCAGTTAAATAAATAATTAAAGTAGAATGCAATACTTTGAAACAAGGTAATTTGAAAACTGGGTTCAAGATGATCAAAGATATGACTTGCCTTGGGAAAGGTCTAGGTACTGGTCTTGATCTTGAGGTGCTCCTTCTTCTCCAAAATTCCCCGATGTATCGACGTCTAATCGCAAACGAGACAAATAAATAATAGAGCCAAAACAAACTCCAAAAATTAATTAAAAATCTCATATAAATAGATCTCGAATTTAGATGAATTTAGGAATTTGAATGGGCTCAATCGGAGTTCGGATGCAAAAGCTATGAGCTCTGGAAGTTTAAATCTAAAAGAAACCCTAATTTTGGATTTGCTGGATTTTCCCAAATTATTTCTTAACAGAAAAATTGGATTATTGCGCAATGCTGACGTTAGCACAGAATTTCAGGAATTAAAAGAAATAAAAGAAATAACTGACATGTGGGACCCACATATCAGTCTCACGGCTCGCGGTAGACTAAGTCTACCGAGCCTTGGGACCTGGGATGGGTAGGCCCGAGCCACGCCTGGCGCCGACGCTGACGACTGGATGCCACGCGGTGAAAGCGGCGCGGCGAGATGGCGGCCGGCAGCGATGGCGAGAGCGGCGGAGGTTGAGGGACCGAGGGTCCGGCGAACGGCGGCTCCTCGCCGGCGGTGGATGATACCCGACGTGAAGAGGGGAACGCAGGGATCACGATGGGGTGCTCACGGGCGCTCCGGGTGGATGAGGGTGGTCGGCGGTGAGGTTTAGGCAGCGAATCGATCTCAGGCTCGACGGTGACGATGCTGGAGGGGTCCCCCGGCGAAGGCGAAGGCGACGGCGGTTTTGAGATGCGGGCATCGCGACGGTACCGAAGGTGGGGTCCGGTGGCGGCGAGGGGGACTAGAATGGCGGTGGTGGCAGCTGGGTCCTTCGGCCGGAGTTGGGGACGAAGGCGGCGGCTAGGGCTCCTGGCAGCGATCTGCTGGCGGCGACTAGGGTTTTTGGGGGCGGCGCGACTCGGGGTGTGGGGCATGAGGGTCCTCGGGGCCTTAAATAGCCCCAGGAGGTGTGTCCGCGAGGAACACGACGCGGCGGCGATCGTATCCCCAACGGATTCGGGAACGACAACGACGTGGCAAGATGGGACCCACGTCGGCGACAATGGCTCGAGCGCGTGTGAAGCAGCGCGAGTGAGGTGGCAGGTGGGGCCGGCTCTCGCAGAGAGAGAGGCAGGGTGGGCTACGGGGTTTTGGGCCTGAAGTGAATAGGACTGGGCCGTCTTCAAGGAATTCGACCCAAAGCGTTTTCTGAGATTTTAAATAGTTTTCTAATTTGGAAAATACCAAAAATTCAAATAAGCAATAGAAAGTAGCAAATGAACTCAGAAAAATTCTAGAGAAATCTAGAAAATACATCTGAGCACATAGAACCCAAATAAAATAGTTTTGGCTATTGTTCATGTTGGGATTATTCACATTAAATGTTTTTGATTATAAAGTCCAATATTAAACTTTTAAATTAAAATCAAATAAATCACAAATGGTGACTTTTCTCCCTACTAACTATTCAAAAGGTTTTAAACTCAGAAAATTGGGATGTTACAGTAGTCGTGTAGTTGATGTAGGCGTAGCGAAAAATCAGATGAAGAAGGAGCAGCGGGCAGTCGCGCGAACGCTCCCCAAAAACCTTATTCGTCCTCGCTCGTGCAAGCCTTCAAGGATGAGGGTTTTGGAGGCTTGCTCTCCCGGTGCGACTGTACACGCGGCTCGCCGGGATGGAGATCGCTGGAGACAACAACAAAAATGATCAGTCACAGAACCAGTGCTCTGTTCTTCTTAATAGCAAAAACAAAGAGGCCAGAATAGTGTTAACTGCAGCCATTACTCAATAGTAACCGCATCCATTATTCACTAGTAACTGCACCGTTACTGCCAGTCGTTCGTTAATACCATTTACTACGAGTCGGTGTGTTTCGATTTTCGAATAGATAAAGAAACGCGCGCGCTTTTGACACGTCTGCGCTGCGTGCACGCACCGCATAGCTCGACTCTGTTCGGCTCGGCTTGATGAGGCGTGGCGAGCGAGCGAGCGCGCGTGTGTATTAGTTCTCTCCAATTCTACAAGGGGGCTACCACGTTCCACCTTTTAAAGTGATGTAACTCCCATTTAACTCTTCATATGGGACTAAACAGTTTTAGCACGTGCACATAGGTCTTTGGGATTTTTCAGGAATTAATTAGAATTAAAATTGGGTCTAGCCCGTATTAATTCCAACAATCCCCCACCAGATCCCAAGGGCACATGTCAAATGCCTTGATCCATAGTGTTGTTTTGATATACCAGTGTTTCGATGGAGACCGGTTAAGGTTGAACATCCACCTAGAATAGAAACTACACTTATCCACAACTGCACAATGGACTAAGCCTTGAATTGACAGTTTTGTGTGAATAAGTTTCACTTAAGTCCTTAACTAATACTAGACTGCCAGGCATCCCCGCGGGTTGGAGCATATAAGTCATACTCCTAGCCTATTCATGAGCTTCCTAGAGATTACCCTATCTCATAGAATGTGACTAGCAGTCGGGCTCATATAGGTGTGTTCTTTCAAGGCTGCTCTGTAGGACAGCATCTTTGTTTAAACAAGTCACAGAACACATTAAAATAAAAATTAACCTGCCAAACAGATTTAAGAGAAAATTGCATCTCCAATAGAGTGGGTCTATAAAGGTACTCTCCTTCCAGTTAACCAATAGCTAGTTTCGCTAATCCTACTTCAAGGGATCTCCGATCACATAGGATGGGTTACCACTATGGTATAACTCACGTGGGTCTCAAACCCATCTCCCTCGATGCATTGTCTATCATATTCCGTGATAAACCCTTTATGAAGGGATCACCCAGATTCTTAGCTGTTTGGATATAATCCAAAGCTATTACTCCGGAGTTTCTCATTTTCCTGTCAGACTTCAGTCTTCTCTTCACATGTCTTGATGCCTTCATATTATCCTTAGAACTGTTCACTTTGACGATCACGATGCGATTGTCTGATTCATCGAAACGGCCGATGCCGGTTTTCAGAGCTCACGAAGCCATTCGGCTTCCACAGCGGCAGTATCTAATGCTGTGAGTTCTGCTTCCATTGTTGACCTTGTTAAGATGGTATGCTTGCAAGATTTCCATGAAAAAAACGTCACCTCCAAGTATGAAGACATATCCACTTGTGGCCTTAATCTCGTCAGCATTAGATATCTAGTTTAAACCGCTATGACCCTCCAGTACCCTGGGGTACCCGGCATAGTGAATGCCATAGATCATAGTACCCTTTAGACAACGCATTACCCTCTCAAGAGCATGCCAATGATCATCTCCCGAATTGGAAACAAAACGGCTTAGTTTGCTCACAGCAAATGAGATGTCTGGTCTGGTAGCGCTAGCTAAATACATAAGTGAACCAATTATCTGAGAATATCTCAATTGGTCTCTGGCTATTCTCTGGCTATTCTAAACACGCTAGGATCATAAGGTGTTGGAGACACTACTACAAAAACGCCAATACTGGACGCCTCATCACAGACGGTTGACCAAAGCATGCGTATTACAACAATCACGAGCGGTTTTGGTTTATAGACAAATGCGTTCTTGGCTGCGCTAAAAGCAAATCGTGATGAGCTAATATCACAAACGGTTCGTATCACAAACCATCTGTGATACTATCACAGACGGTTCTTAATACGAACCGTCTATGATAAATATCTCATCACAGACGGTTTGTGTTAAAAACCGTCTCTGATAAGTTGTTTGTCCTACCTGTTCAAGAGTAGGAAGTAGCCCTTTGCCAGAGTAATAATCTTCAAGTTTTCGCAGAAAGACTCGGTAGTTATGAAGGTCATGCCCTTCTTTTTTGTGAAAAGGACACCACTTGGGTTTGTCGCTCTTTCGATCTTGGCGCTTACCCTTGCCTCGATCAGAAGTTTGTTTGGGGTTACATGGCTCTTTGTCGCTTACGGCCAGGACCTCTTTAGAACCAGTGGCAGAAGATTTGTGTCTTTTCGCCTTGTTCTTGGATTTCTTAGCCTTTTTTATCCTTTTTCTTTCCACTTTCGCCTACCTCTTGAGGGGGATTGTCCTCGCAGTCGATAGTGTTGTTCCATTCGACTGCTTCAGCAGCGGTTGCATACCTATCGGCCATCTCAAAGAGTTCGGCGACAGTGGAAGGTGGATTTAAAGCTATATCCTCCGTTATTCTTCTGCTGCGGACTCCTTGCTTTACTTTCGATCAAAAGAAATATCACTCGGAAAAGCTTTCCTTCCGAACCTGTTTTAGAACCGATCTTATGTAAAGATTGTTTGATTTGGGGGGGGGGTTCCACAATTGATCACGCAGTCAAACAAGGCACAGGGATTTTTATACAGATTCGGGCGTTCTCCTAGGAAAATAACAACCCTACTCCTGCATGTATTGTATTGGATATTCTCGTTACAATCAGTGAAAAAGACTTACGCTAAACTGCTACTGATTATCTCTAAAAAGTCCCCTTCTTTTTATCTATGAAGGAAGCCCTTTTATAGTACGTGGAGAGGTTGTCGTTCCAAGTCAGAAGGCGCTCCATTATTTCGTAATAATTTGGGAGTAATCACCGGAGTAGTAACCTCCCCACGTTGCCTGACGGTTATCAATAAGAGATAATGGAGAGTTAACTACAGTTATTCCGAAGAATAACTACGTATCTTGACTGTTCAGATCTCACAGTTAATAGGGGCAACTGGCAAGTGGACCCAGTTATCTATGAGGAAGTCGTAGCAGGACTAGTCGTGGAAGGACTCACGACTAGGATGTAGTCGTAGAAAAGCTTACGACTGAATACTAGTCATAGAAAGACTTATGACCGGAGGTAATCATAGAAGAACTTACGATTGCGTGGTAGTCGTAGGAAGGCTTACGACTATGGGGGTGGTCGTAGAAGGACTTACGACCACTTGATTGTCTTCTCCCTTAGCACTATAAGGGTATATTTAATGACTACGTGACGTCATATTTACCCATAATACACAATTACGAATAAATAGTAAAATGAGGATTATTAGATCCTCGTCATTTAGGCCCCCAGCTTCAAGTGAAAATAACTTACTTGCGTAAGGAGTCGTAGATGATCTTAAGACCACTTGGTGGCAGTAGGAAAAGGTCGAAGGAGAAACTCTTCAACACACGTTTTAATCAGTCCAGAGATATGCTTGGTCGATGCAGATTGTTGAAAAATCTCACGACTACAGGGTAGTCGTAGAAAATCTTACGACTACGAGGTAATTGTGGTACGACGATCGGAAGTAAAGCTTTTCTGAGTGGTATTTCTTTTGACCAGAAATATACTTGGCCAAGTAGGTAATTTCACTTGAGGTGTGAAAAGCGCCTCGGGTTTCTTGAACAGGCAGATTAAAAGAGATCTGTCCGTTAGAGCAATTCCCGAAGCGGTGGAAACCGTTGAGTTTCCACGGCGTTTCATTTCAAGCATGCGGTTATAAAATGGACCGCAGGGGTAAATTTAGGGTTCTTACCTTTTCTTAATTCACCCCAACTGTTCATCCCGTTCTCGTCTCCTTCGCCGCCAGTGATACTGTGTGCTTTCTTGAAACTTTCCCAAATCCAACCCTCCTTTGCGTGAGATAAGATGGCTAGGACAGTCTCTGAGTGGGCTGAGTCGGAGATGGACACGGCAAAGATGAATGCCTTGGTCGCCGCCGAGAAGATTCCTGAGAAGGTACTCGTGAAGTGGATTTCGACGATTGGGAAACACTGGCCGTCGGGGGGAGGATAGTCAAATCCCCGTCTTCTAGGCGTACTGTGAGTGTGGCCTCCGATTGCCTGCTCATCCCTTCCTCACCCTCGTGCTCGAACACTTTGGGGTGGAATTAGTGAACCTTGGTCCTAATTCCATCACAATGCTAAGTGTTTTCGTGTACTTGTGTGAGGCATACCTGGGAATTCCGGCGGACCTCGAGCTTTTCCAGTACTACTACGGGATGGCTCGATAAGCCAGAATTGCCAGAAGTTGCGGTCTGAAGCTCCACGATGGTAAGTCGAGGGAGTATATTCATATGTTCACCTGGTCCTCGTGGCCAGGGTGGAAGAAGAAATGGTTCTACTGGGAAATCACCAAGGAAGATAGCCTCTCGTTTATCGAGAATGCCGCTGAGAGGATTTCTTCCTGGGATTCGACTCCCAAGAACCTCGACCGGATTGCCCCCTATATTCAAGCTATCAAAGACTTAAAGGCGGAGGGGCTTACCGGATGGCACGTGGTGAAGGACTTCATCACGCGCCGCATTAGTCCCCTAAAGAAACGAGTTCCTCCTATGTGGAGGTACTCGGGGAAAGAGGACCCGACCAGGGATTACAAGGAGGGTAAGTGGAGTGCCCACTTTTTGAGTTTTGTCCTTGGTTAATCTTGATTTGGTCTGTTGACTGTGCTATTTGTCTGTACAGACCTTCCACAGGTGGAGATTGACACCCGCGTCAGGCTCATCTGTGAGAAGAGTCCGTCCAGCGTAGCAGCTCCCCAAATTCTCGCGGTTTTGAGCGCAGAGGAAAAGGTGGATCGCCTAAAGGTAATCGAGAATCGACCTCGTCTCTAGGCTCTTATAGTCGTAAAAAGATTCACGACTAAAGGGTTTGTCGTAGAACAACTTACGACTGTGGGCTAATCGTAGAAGGACTTACGACCAGTTAGTAGTCGTAGAAAAACTTACGACCACTTTCTTTTTCTAATTTTCAACAGAAAGTAGGCATGGAAGACCGCCAAGATGACGGGGAAGCTGAATTGGTGGTCATTGGGGCGACAGCGCAGGCGGAGCCAGCAACAACTCCTTCAACCAAAAGGCAGCGACTCGTAAAAGTCGACGATAAAGGTGGCGAGTTCGGCTCCTCTTGCTCCCGTTGCTCAATTATTGCGAACATGGAGCTGCGGCGAGGAAAAAGCAGAGGCGCCTTTCCTTAAACGCAAAGCCCCCAGGACCAAGGTACCCTTCTATTATGACAACAAAACTTTCGCAGTTTCTGCTTCTCGTAGCTTTATAAAGCGGCTAGAAAGGAGAACTAGAAGAGCTTCATGTCTTTGTGAAGGCGCTACTCAGTGAGCACGAGGTTCACGGGGCGATGCTCTTCAGGTGGTCGAGACATGTCTCGGCCAATCTGAGAGTCAGGAGGGTCACGAAGCGGTGACTCCCGTTTCTCTGAGTGAATCTCGACCACCAGTGGTCGAGAAGAAGTCGAAGAAACTTTCTGTTGGGAAGGTTGCTCTCAAGTTCCGAGTTAGGACCAACATGCAGAGGTATGTGAAAAACAGAAGTGTAAGAACAACATTTACCCTCTGCTTTTCACAAGTTAACTTGCTCTTCATGTTGTGTTCTTAGCCCAACTACTTCGACCCCCCATGGATGCTTTTGTCGAGAAGACCGCTGCCACTTCTTCAGCCAATGAAGGTGTGACAGCGGTTGTAGCTGAAGGTCTAACTACCATTCCCATGGTGGAAGAAGTCGTTGCCGCTGATGTTGCTACGACTACCGAGGCAGTCGTAGAAATGGAAATAGAGACAAGGGAGGCCATAACGGGGACGCCAGGAGAAGGTGGTAGTGAGAGCTCCGACCACCGCGCCGGTACGGAGATTATCGAGGATGCTCCTTTCGGTCCCCCGGGCAGTGCTACCATCACAGAGTCAGAAGAAGAAAAGTATTTCAACTTCTGCTCTGACTTCTTCGGCCCTGCTTCTATCGTATGATCTTCCGCCTACAGATCTCACGACCGAGTTCCACACCCCAGCAGCATTTCCAATTGTGGGGATGTCTTCGATAACGAACATCTCGAAGGGGTATGGTGGAAACGAGTCGAGGAGATGGATGGGTTGAAAGATCCACCAAGGATAGTCTCCATGTTTGCTTGGTCAAGCATGAATGTAAGTATTCGTCGACTCCCACAAGTTTGGTTTTTTTTCTTGCTTCTTATTGCTTTTCTTTCCTGTAGAGAGCTGTGGAACAAGTTGCTACAGTTTGTGAATACAACTGGCAACTTGTCAAGTTACGACAGGAGAAGGCAACACTCTGCGAGCAAGTAGAGAGGTGGTGAGTAACCGACACTTGTAATCGTTTTATAATTCGACTACTTATTCAGTACTCGAGGGGGTTGTCGTAGAAAAACTTACGACTTGGTACTGGTCGTAGAAAAGCTTACGACCAGGGGTAATCGTAGAAGAACTTACGATCATGTGTTAGTCGTAGAAATACTTACGACTACTCGTTTCTGTATTCATGTCTACCCTTAACTTTTTTAAGTTTAAGAGTGACGAAAAGACCTTAGCTGATTTGCTCGACTTCGAAAAAGCCGAGACGAAAAAGTTAAGGGACGAGGTCACCAACCTTCTGAAGAAGCTTCAGGAGGCAAACTCTACGACTCAAGAGTTGCAGGAAAAAATAAACAGTACGTTTTTGGCGTTACGACTGCTTATGATCTTGATCTTCGCCTTCCTAACTTCTCATTCCTTTTCAGAAAAAGAGGACGAGACCAGGGCCCTTCAAGCCTGAGTGGGGACTCTTCAAACCAAGGTTCAAGAAAAAACCTTGGTTGTTCATGAGATTTCCCGTATTGCGAAAAGCAGAGATCAAAAATTGAGAAATTGAATTCTCAATTAGCGGGTAAGTAATCCTTTACCTGCTACTAGATTGTTTTTTCTTTTCGTACAATCATTTCATCTAACTAACTTTACTCTTTTCAGAGTGATTAGTTGAAATAAAACAACTCCACGAGGCGTCGACTTGCACCCAGGAGGAGATGAAGTCGATGAAGATCAATCTTCAAGACAACATTTCGCTTTTGAACAATGTGCTCGGTGGGCTACATGCTGAAAAGGTCACACCTCATGACGATATGATAGTCACTCACACGAGTGCCATCGGGGAACAAGTCGGTACCTTGCACGAGTTGGTGACTACTCTGAAGACCAACCAGAATGAGTCGATAAGGGAAGCGGTCAGAGGAGCTGTAAGCTTTGTTTTAGCAAAGCTTAAGGCCCATGACCCCAACCTTAATCCTCATTCAGTTGAAGCCGACTTTGACTGCACTGAAGTTGAGGAAGAATGGCTAATGGAGGAATGCAGTCGTTCGGCGAGAAGGTCGCGGAGGAGATGCAGATAGAATCTCCTTCGCCAGAGTAGTATGTAATATGGTCCTGTAAAGACAAGCTTTTTGGTGATGTATAAATATATGATCTTTCTTTTTTCCTACAAATCATCTCGTAGAGTAGTTAGTAACTCGTAAGATAATAAAGGGAAAAGAGAACTAGACCAGATATCCGTGATCCTTCCTTCCTCTTTCCTTTTTCCTGCAAATCATCTTGTAGAGTAGTTAGCAACTCGTAAGATAATAAATCGGAAAAAGAAACCAAGACTAAGAATTGAAGTCATGTTTATAACTTTATCCTAGCCCCCGACTATTTTCTTAGTTTATTGGAATAACCTAAGGAAATAGTAAAGAAAGGGTTTCTAAAAACAGAGAGGTTTGTTCGACTTATGGCTTTCGATTCTCGATTATTTTGCACTAGTCGAAAGAGTGGAAACAGATCAACACTAGGAAGTTCCCTTTAGTGGGTAGAACCACGTGCAGAAAGAAAAGGCTTCGACTAGGTGATATTACCATCTCCAACCAGATTAATCAAATCAATAACGATAACTTGAGTAAAACAAACATCTCGAGGACCTTAGTAAATTCGTTCGACCTTTTTCAATATACTCGATAAGTTTTTCCTGGTAGCAAAAGTAGGAAACAGGACGACGCTAGGAAGTTCCTTCTAGTGGGCAGGACCACGTGCAGAGAGTAGAATCTTCGACTAGGTGTGTTTCTTCCTCCGACCAGTTAGAACTGATCAAGTTTACCAAAAATAGTCGAACAAATCTCAAAGGTGCGCTCGTCTTAGAGTATTTTTGAAAATAAATAAATAAACTAAAGTGATATGAATTTGCCTAAAAACCTTTCAACCATTCTTCTGAGCCTAAAACACTTTTTATTGGCAGCAAAAGTTAGGAACAAGGCGACACTAGGAAGCTCCTTCTAGCGGGCAGGGCCACATGCAGAGAGGAGAGACTTCAACTAGTTGTTGTTACCTTTCTTCGACCAGTTTAAAGGAAAAATGAGCGTATGAAGAATGGTCGAAAACTTTATAAAAGCAAAATTCGAAGAAAGACAACAAAGATAGAAAGAACCTGATACTTTTTTGTTGTGGAGGTTTGTTACACATAAAATTTGCATAACTGGTCAATGTTCCAAGAATTTGAGAGAACGCGGCCATCCTCCATAGCAAGTCGTACCGATCCTAGACACGTAACTTCAACCATAGTGTAAGGACCTTCCCACTTGGGGGAAAGTTTATTCCAATTTGACTAGGATTGGATAAGCCTCAATACCAAGTCACCTACAGCAAGGCTATGAGGTTGGACCTTACGATCGTAGTATCTGCACAGGGCTTGTTGGTAGACTGCTAAATGGATTAATGCCTGGTTCCTCCTTTCTTCGAGTAGGTTGATGTTGACGAGGACGCTCGAGTCTTGCCATCGTGTTACGAAGCCTTCGTGCGATCTCTTTAGCAAAGAGATTGTAGCCTGGTGCTCTAGCGAGCTCAGGGGTTGGATTCTCAAGCAAGTCGTTAATGTGCTGGAGCTCTTGAGCCTCTTCCGACTGGAAATAAGCGCGCCTAGAAAGATTTTTCTGAACCGCTATTTTTCTTTGTCGAGTTGCTTCAGAATCTCCCATTTCAGACCCTTGAGTTGGTTTCAATGAAGTGCGAGAATGTTGAGGATGTCCCGCACGTTCATCAAAGTATTCGTCTCGTTCGCCAGCGTGGCGCTCTTGCCATTGCCACGAGGGGACGTAGTGTGTGCTCGTCGGGAAGCATCGTCATTCCTACCTCTGGGAGAATGATTCTTATTAGAGGGAATGACGAAGACCTCCCGTTGATGACCTCCACTTGTGCTCGAGGCCTCCTCGCTTGAGGAGTAGTCGAGAGACGCCATCTGGCGACTTGGAGTAAATCCCTCCAGGTAGAGGAACTCTGGGTTATAATCATCTCCGTCTGCAGGTGTGTCCTGCGATGGGATGGTCAAACTTGTAGGAAAAGCGTGTTTGATTCCCTCCTCTGCGGGATTATCCGGAGAGAGAGGATCATTAAATACCGATGAAGCTCTGGAATGATGGCTTTCAGAACTTGTCTCGCCAAGTTGAACTGCCTTAAGGGGACTCGAACATTCGGAGGGAAAACCCTTGTTGTGTTTTGAGTCTGTCTTAGGACTTCCCTGTTCGCAGTCGTGTTGACCCTTGCCCTCTGAGGAAACTGGTCCCTCAATTGGACGTACTGTTGTGGGGGATAAGGATCCCTCCTCAACTCCGGCGGTGGTGCAATCTCCGAGATCTGATAGAAGACCTCCAGAGGTGGCAATACCGTCAGATGATTCGATACTCAGCTCGTAATCGAAGCCAGCATCCATGTCGACGTCTGCGTAATCGGCAAAGTCGAACCAGTTCTCCTCGTTCCACTCACCTGCCATGGAAGCATCAAAGAGAAAATAAAGAACTGTTGACAAGAATTTACCAGAAGATCCCCACGGTCGGCGCCAACTGCCTTCTACTACAAATCCATCTGGCTATTCTATGTAAATTTCCTCGTCCAACTCTCTATTTAGGAAAGCCGTCTTAACATCCTTCTGATGAACGAGAAGACCGTGTGAGGCAGCCAGAGATAGTAGTACTCGAGTAGTAGTCAATCTAGCCACAGGTGAATAAGTATCAAAGAAATCTTCGCCTTCCTTTTGGGTATAACCCTTGGTCACAAACCGTGCCTTGTACTTCTTGATAGTACCATCAGGCCTAAGCTTCTTTTTGAACACCCACTTACATCCTACAGGTTTGCAACCATAAGGACGCTCAGTGATCTCCCAAGTTCCATTAGAGATAATGGAATCCATTTCACTACGGACTGCTTCCTTCTAGTATTCCGTATCTGGAGAAGCATATGCTTTAGAAATGGTACTTGGAGTATCATCCACAAGGTACACAATGAAATCATGATCAAAAGATTTTGCAGTCCTTTGTCTTTTACTCTTCCTTAGAGTTTCATTGTCTTCCTTCTCAGGAATTTGCTCAGGGGTTTGCTCAAAATATTCCATTGGAGTGGCAGGTTCATGAGTTGTATCAAACTCCTGACTCGATGAACTAGGCATATCTTTCATCACAAAAATATCCTAAAAAAATATAGCATCTCTGGACTCCATAATTGTACCGACATGCACGTCAGGTACTCCAGATTTCACCACTAGAAATCTATATCCAACGCTATGGTGAGCATAGCCCAGAAAGACGTAATCCACAGTTTTTGGTCCAAGCTTACGCTTTTTGAAAATTGGCACATTGACTTTCGCCAAACAACCCCAAGTGCGTAAGTATGAAAATAATAGTCTTTTCTTTTCCCATTGTTTACATAGGGTTATCTCTTTATTCTTTGTGGGAATCCTGTTTAGGACATGACATGAAGTCAATATAGCCTCCCCCCACCATGCCTTGGAAAGACCCGCTGTTTCTAACATGGCGTTAACCAAATCAGTTAGAGTGCGGTTCTTTCTTTCAGCAACCCCGTTTGACTGGGGTGAATAGGGAGGCGTCCTCTCATGGATTATACCATGTTCCTCGTAGAATAAATTGAACTCATTAGAAAAGTACTCGCTACCACGATCAGACCTAACCCTTTTGATTTTCTTTTCAAGTTGGTTCTCAGCTTCTGCCTTATAGATTTTAAAGTAGTGAAGAACTTCATCTTTAGTTTTCAAAAGATACACATAGTAGAACCTAGTGGAGTGACCAATCAAAGTCATGAAATATCTCTTACCACCAATTATTAACGCACCATTTATCTCACACAGATCTGAATGTATGAGTTATAATGGTACCAAGTTTTTTTACCTCTGCAACCTTATGAGGCTAACTTTTGGTAAGGGTGAATTTCAGGATTAACTCTAAACTGGCTAACCGTATCATGCAACCAAAATTTATGTGACAAAATCGTGAATGCTAAATAGTAGTCTCATTACCACTGCAAACATGATTCACAACATTATTACACAAATCTAAAAGAGATAGTTAGAACAAGCCTCCACACACATAGCCTTTACCAACAAATTGTCCACATTTGGACACTACAAATTTATTGGACTCAAATACCAGTCTAAAGCCATCTCTACACAGAAGAGATCGTGGCGAGATTCTTATTGATAGATGGCACATGATGCACGTTCTTGAGTTGCACAATCTTCCCCGAAGTAAACTTCAGATCGACTGTGCCAACACCATGAACAGTGGCATGTGACTCGTTCCCCATTAGAACGACTGAATCTCGTGTGACCTGGTAAGAAGAGAACAATGAAATATTAGCACATACATGTATGTAGCTTTGATGTCTATCCACGATCGGTAGATTGACATACTGGAAAGAACGATGAGGTAAATTACCATACCACGATGTTTCCGTCTCGAGAGTACCAACAACAACATTAGCAGACTTGGATTTCTGCCCTTACTGATTCTTTCCACCCTTGCGTTGGCTGCATTCCTTGGCCCAATGACCAGGTTTGCCACACATAAAGCAAATGCCATCCTTTGTGTTTTTCTTCTTCTTCATGAAGCTAGTTGTTTGTGCAGTCTTGTTCTTGTCTTTGAACTTTTGAGCTTAACTATTCTTCTTCTGCACCACATTGGCACTAGAATGTCCCTCATTACCTCTAGTGTGTGTATCTTTTGCCCTCACCTTCTCTTCAACATCAAGAGACCCAATGAGATTTTCAACAGAAAACTCTTGTCTCTTATGTTTAGGAGAAGTAGCAAAATTCCTCTAAGAAGGAGGAAGCTTGGCAATAATGCCTCCCGCGACAAACTTGTCCGGTAATACACACTTGAAGTGCTCAAGTTCTGTGGCCATGGATTGTATCTCATGAGCCTGCTCAACTACAGAACGGCCATCAACCATTCTATAGTAATGGTGTTGCTCCATGAGATATAATTCACTGCCTGCATCCGAAATCCCAAACTTGGCCTCGAGTGCATCCCACATCTCTTTTCCAGTTTTAATCACCATGTATGCATCAACTAACTTCTCACTAAGAACGCTAACCACGACACCTTTAAAGAGGTTATCAGCAGCCTCGAACGCTTGCTCCTGTTCAGGAGTAATTGTTCCATCAGGCTTGCCCTTTGCCACATGGAAAACGTTCATGGCAGTTGGCCAAAGCACCATCTTGGTGCGCCACCTCTTGTAGTTTGCGCCATCAAACTCAGAGGGTTTAAGCGTAGCAGCAAAGCCAGTTGACGAAAAATGCCTAAGATATGGTTTTTGGATTGTTGAATATATAAGATATGCCTAAGAACTCCGATTGCGGTCGGAGGAGAGCGAAAGAGGGCGAGGGAGAAGGGGGAAAAGAGAGAGGAGGGCGCGGCGCTCCTGGTGCTCGCCTTAAATAGGCGCGGGGAGGCAGGAGGGAGGGGGTTTGAGCTACGGGCTCTACGGTGGTGGGGGTCCGGCGAGGGGACACGCGCGGCGCGGAGGTGACAGGGAACGGGAGCACGCGTGGGTGGCAGCAATGAGTGCGGTGGAGCACGCCGCACTCAATACGCGTGTCAGGGTGGCGGCGACGGGGCAGACGTGGTCGGCGCAAAATGCGCGCTGCACGCGCGAGCGACGCGAGGGCGAAGGGCGACAAGGCGAGCCCACCGATCGTGAGCGAGAGAGAGAGCGCGTGGCGCGCGGTGAAAAGTGAGCCATTCGATTTCAATCGGACGGTTCAAAAAGAATGGGGGCGCTCGGACCTCCGGTCGTGAAAACGCGATCGGGGCCGTTCGTTCTCGATCGAACAGTCCAAAACAAGGGAGGGCCCGGGCGCACGGGAGTTTGGGGGCTGTCCGATTTTGATCGGACGGTGCTCGATGGAGGAAGGCGCGGGCTGCGCGGCGGAAACGGGCCGACGCGCGCGAAAAGGTAAGTGGGCCGTAGGAATTCGGCCCAAGAGCCTTTAGGGGATTTTAAATGGATTTCCGAATAAAGAAATCCCAGAAAAGCAAAAAGAGTTTTAGAAATTAGCTAATAAAGTCTAAAAATTCTAGGAAAATGCACAGAAGTCCCTTGAATTATTTAGAACTTAATAAAATACTTTTAACTATACTTTAGTTTTAAATTTTGCAAACAAAATAGATTTTAACTTCAAACAAAAGGAAAAACCAATTCTAAAATCCAGAAAAAGCAAGAAAGACTTAAAATCCAAATAAAATCCAGAAAACTCAGTAAACTAACTTTTTAATTTAACTAAAGTTGGATTAATTCAATTTAAACAGTTTTTTATTCCAAAATTCCAAGTTAAGCTTTTGCAACTTAAGTAACCCAAATGGTTTCTTTTTAGGGTTTTGAAAATCTTCAAAAAGACTCCGAGATAAACCAAAAGATAAATAAAACAACTTTTATTTAGTTGGAGTTGGATTTACTCACATTAAATTGTTTTTGATTTATGAAATTTTAGTTTAAGCTTTAACAAAACAGGAAAAAGCAAATTGTTATTTTTATTTTGAAAATTTTCAAAAACTCAGAAAATTTGGGATGTTACATCTCCCCACAAGTCACAACCCACCTCCACCTCCAGCCTTCCCTCCAGTTGCCGTCTCCCACCAAGATCTACGAGAATAAGAAGATGAGGTGTGGAACCCTAGTGGGAGGAGGAGGAGAGGAAGCAGAGGACTTCACCGTCGAGTTCCCATCGCCGGAGTGGGAGGAGGAAGAACGCGGTGGAGGCGACGGTCGGGACGGAGACGGTCAGGGAGGAAGTTCGAACTCAGGAGCGAAACCAGCGGCGACGAGGAGAAAGAACCCGACCTGAGGAGACTACGATTTTCTCCCCCGTGGATTAGGCTGGGTTGGGCCCAAATTCCCCAGTCCCGGCGTCACCCAAACACTCCTATAGGCCGGACCGGGAAAATTTACCATAGGATGATTTTTCTTGGGATTGGATGAGGATCCCGCTAGGATTGGTCCTCCCAAACAAAGCCTAAATAAGTGTGTAATTTAGCTGCACCCTGGGATGGAGACCCAAGAGTACCGCGCTTGTGCACGGTGTGGAGTGGGCTAGTGGGCAGCATAATGCGTAGGAGGCGCTGGCCTCTGCATCACGGAGGTTGAAATTGGACTAAGATCAAACGGGTGGGCCTGTGTGCCGTGGGGAATGGACAGGTGTTCGCATGAGGCCCAGGATATGTGGCTCCGCTGATGCGTATATACTTGAAGAGTTTCGGAGATCTGCTTGGTTAATTTGATGGCATAGCGATCATACTCTTTGCATTTGCATGGAGGAAAGGAGAACCCTTGCCTCTAGGGAAAAAAGAGAGAGATATCTGCTTACACGAAATCCATTAGTACATTGTTCTTCTACTCGTCTCGATCCTCTTCCAATATGAAGAGAGAGACCTTTTCCAAATGTTTTCACCTCCGTCGCGTGCTGCAGTTTGAACGTGGGCTATAATGTTTCTAGGGTGTAGCATTTCTATGCTTTCAAGAGCTAAACTGAACTCAGAGCCGCAGACCATTTTTGCTAAACAAATCTGACGAATCTGTGGGTGCTACCCGGTCTGTGTGTGCTGTGACTCTGTGAGTGAGGAGGTATACGTATTTCTTTACATTTTGTTGGTCTTTCTTTTTCTTTTTAATCACAAGTATGCTACTGATTTCTCAGAAGGTATACCGGCTTGTCCTTTCGCAGCAAGAAATTGAGAAGCGTGAAGTTCAGTGCCACGTAGCTAGTTCCTCTGTTTTACAAGGAATTGAATAAATGTGAAGTTGATCAACAAAGGGCATGGCTTATTGTAGGAGTACGTAATGACAGTAATGCACTGCAATAAACACTAGAAGTGGCGGTCTAGTTGAACATAACCCTCCAATTCTGGTGCACATTTGTATAAGCTAGGCCCTCTTTGACACGCAGGAATTAAGAAACATAGGAATAGAAAAAACGCGAGAAATGGATGTCATGCCTTGTTAAATCCTAAAGGAATTAAAAACACAGTAATGCGTAATAAATGTTGTTTGGTTGGACCATAGAAAAAACACAAGAATTTTGGTGAAAATTTGCAAGAGGTTTTTTAGTGGATGTTTGTTTTCCATCAAATTTCTCATGAGAGTACATCATTCCAAAGGAACTCTTACAGCCTTTCCTTTTTAACCGAACACCCCACCCCACATAGGATTTTTTTTTTCTTCATAGAAATGAAGTCTTCCAAAATTCCTTTGTTTTTTCATTCAATCCAAAGAGGCTCTAACTGTTGTTCCGATGCTTGTGGCTTGTGGCTTGGGAGGAGCTCTACCATACCTCGATCGTAAGCCCGGTAGTTGCTGTCCTTTTTTTGTCTTACAGTCACTCCAGGTAATGGGGATTGCTATATCCTTGTAGACTCAACTATGTAATCGCTTTCCGGTGCATTTAACTGACGAGAAGACTCCATGGATCAACACCCCCACACTGCTGGATGGAATCCTAGCCATACTTAAGATCAGCTAGTAATAAATGTAAAAAATGTGGCAAGTGATATGCTCTGTATTTCTGATCATGCTATCATTGAGCTTACGATCCTATGGTACGAGGTGAGTTAACCCATGGCGTACTACTTTGGGTGATAAGGAAGAGCGTAGTAGTGCAAAAAGGAAAATATATGTATCTTACTTCTATATGGATGGGCTGAACCGCTGAAGGCCAGATAACCCCAGGCCTGGCTAACGCACGGGAAAAGATAATTCTTTGGTATGTAATATACTTTTTTTTTATAATCCCCATACAAATCACATGTTGCCAACATAATGAAAAGTTCCTCTAAAACAAAAGATAATGAAAAGTTCGGTTGCTACACTAAAAATTAAAATGGCCAATGTTTGTTGGTACAATTATCTTCTCAATCACATAGTATGCGTTGAGCCTTAAATATTGCCTTACTTCCTGAACACCAAGCTTGCTTATATGTGGGATGTTGCATCCGAAATCGAGTCCTCTGTAAAAACATTGTACTATTCCTTGGATCAGTAGATAGTACTCACGGAATACATCACTGAATCAATTCATACACGGTAACGACCAAACCAATCGTTAAAACACAAGCATCAGAGTGACATAGACTACATCGGGTCAGGTTTTTACATAAGGGCCGAACAAGCCAAATGATTACAACTCAAAAGAAAACTGCGGTAGCTATAGCGGAAGCAAAAGGGAAGGTAGAGCACATCTCTCCACAGGCAAGCGACTGGGGCAGCTCGAGTACGACTAGTATCGACCAAGGGCATTGGACAGTATTGGTCGTACATGAGCACCGACGAGCCAGCTAGACTGGGCGAGACTAAGACTACAAGAGACTACGACTACCAGAGTCTACGACCATTGGAGGCTACGACTAGTCTTCATCATTTCCTTGCTCTTCGATACCTTGGTCCTTGTAGAATGCATAATCTCCAAGATCCTTAGGGTCTGAAAGGTTGGAGGGAGGAGCGAGAGTGAACACAACTTCTTTGCTCGCGAGCTAACACACAAAATGCAATAATATACATGTAAGACTTAACAAGGGTGGCTTGGGTTTTTTTTTATTTGCTAAAGCAATGTTTCCAATTACATAATTAGAGACACCTATCACTTAGCATTTTAACCAAATTTGTATTTTGTTAAAGAGAGTAATTGTGCAATATTTATAACAACAGAGGCTACCTCCACCTATGCTTATTTTGAATGTGGCTATGACCACTATTAACAACACTGGGTATGACCACCCGGGAACAACATCAGGCACGACCACCCAAGAACAATACCAAGTCCAGATTATATCCACCCGACCAGTTTTTATCCCAACCACAAGGGTTTTTGAAAAAGAACTAACTCTAGTAAAGTTCTCATATCCGCCTTTGACCGTAGGCACGACTGTTTAACCAGTTTATACTCTGCAGAGATTGTACACTTTACCCATAAGAGACAATCAACTTGTTGCCCCACATGATTCCGTAGTCGTGTGGTTGAGAGATCATCACAGTAACCTTTCGAATCATCTCGCTGCTTCCGTCATCTTACCCAAATGGGTTTGCACCCATAAGTTGTACGGAATGTTCACCACAACGACTAGTGCAGCTCGCCTCCCTTGCCACAACGACTAGCGCAGCTGGCAAACTTCACCTTACCACGGTGTCTCATTCAAGCCGGAACGCATCTAATCGCTTGCACTAACCCAATCCCCTCCAGCGAGATGACTTTCACAGTTAAATAACTTTATTGAGCCAAGTTGCACTTTGCAGACTTGTGGTCGTACTTGTTTTACAATGGAAGGCCATCACTGAATTAAGTCCTTAATTCATCCAGGCGGTTCATACAACATGCCCACCATTCTCGTGCTACATCCGCACCCACCATCATACCATCTGTCCAGATGTAGAGCTAGCATAGCAGTTTGGGGGTTTTGAAGGAAAAAATAGTTTATTGCAAACACTGCAGTCATGTACCTTCCACGACTGCCCCAAAATAATTTTATGTTTTAAAGAGATGACGATGATTGGGGTATTATAATGCCCCGGTACTTAAGCAAGAGTAGCATGTCGCTTAAGTACAACCTATAGCTAGTAATTTACCACATAGTTACTAGGGTGAAATGGGGCAATGGATTCAATTATCAAGGGATGGTATTATACATAATTATTCAGCAAATGGGCATTTAACTACCTTAAGAGTTGACACACATTTGCTTAAAGAATTAAAGCATGCAATTTTGGTAATTTAAAGGAATGTAATTTGCAAAAAAGGGTAGATTCAAAATGATCAAAGTATTGACTCGCCTGAACTAAAGGTATGGGGGTCTTGGTAGTCGAGAGCTTGATCGCACTGGAAATCTTCCGCTTCTTCGAAATCTACTTGGACGAACGAACCGAAAAAAGGAACAACAAGCAAAGAGAACAAATAAATACTAAAGAAATAACAAATAAACTCAAAATCAAATAAGACCAGAGCCAAAAGCAAGATCTTGGACTCAGACAAAAATCAGAAACAAGTTTCACTTAAATCGGAGTTAAAATGGAAGAGTATGGAGTCTTTGAAGCTTTAGTTTCGAGTACTGCTCAACCGACTACGCGTGGTCACAAGGGGAGGTTTCGACCACCTAGTTGGAAGGAGGTTTCGACCATACAACGTGGTCGAAAAAGGAGTTTCGACTACAGGAGGTGGTTGAAGGGAGGATACGACTACACAATGTGGTCGCAAGAGAAATACTACGACTACCCAACGTGATTGTAAGAAGGGTACGACTACACGACGTGGTCGTAAGAAGGATACGACTACTCAACGTGGTCATGAGAAGGATACTAAAAATATACGACTACTCAACGTGGTCGTAGGAAAGATACAAGAAGAATACGACTACTCAACGTGATCGTAAGAAGGATACAAGAAAGATACGACTACTCAACGTGGTCGTAAGAAAGATCAAGAAGGATACAACTGCTCAACGTGGTCATAAGAGGGATACGACTACTCAACGTAGTCGTGAAGAAGAAAGAAAGATTCGACTGCTTGACGCGGTCAAAAAGAAAGAAGGATTCGACTGCTCGACGAGGTCGAAAGAACCAGAGAGAGAACAGGGCACGGAGAAAACTCACCAGGACAAAGAGAGAGGCCAGAGGAGGTCGGCGGATAATGAACGGTGGCAGGGATGTTCATAGTCGTGGGCGAAGGAGGACGGCGATGAAGGGGTCAACCGGGACCGAAGGAGAAGAGGAAAAACAACGACTCCTGCGGAACAAAACTGAAACAAAGTGAGGAGATTGCTGCAAGGAGCTTTGGTACACGAATTGATGCAGGTAGAGGAGGAGGTTGCAATGGAGCGGCGAGAACTGAGAGGAGGTGCGTGGTGGCTTGAAATCAGAGCTCGGGGCTTCGGGCAAACCACAATAACAAGAACGAGAGAAGGAGTGTTGGGTGGAAAAACAGGAAGAGGGTGAGGTCTCCTTGGTGCTCTCCTATATAGAGGAAGGAGGGGGACCGAGCGAGATGGGCTTTGGTGGAGGCAACGACATTTAATGCGCATGTCGTTGAGGGAAAAGAAAGGCGGGGTTCACGCCGGAGGCAATGGCTTTTGCAGCGATGAGACACGAGCACGCTATCAGCGGCTTGGGCCAGCAACGGGGGAAAAATGGGTTTGAGCCCAGAAAGGAAGATGGGCCGAGCCCGTGAAGGGGAAAGGGTTTCAGAATTTTAAAGAAACCAAAATCCGAAACCCAAAATTTGGAAAGAGGTCGAAGCTAAAGAATTTACAAATACTCCATAATTTGAAATAGGTTTTGAAAACCAAAAAGACAAATAGAAAGATACTAAACAACAACAAAAAAACGGGATGTTACATGGGACTCATGCATATATAGCCAGTTCAAACAGCTAAGCCTCCATTAAGCTTTAATTTCTTTGCCTTGACATCAACAGTGAGAAGATTGCCTCACTTGCTTTCATCTTTTTTCATTGATACTATTTATTTCTCACGAGTGAAACCAGCAATCAGTTACTGTTACACGGGATGTGACTACATTGGTATATGCTGGAATCAGATTACTCATAGCTGCAGGCCATTTTTGGTGAACCAATAAGTTGATCCAACGAGTGAGTGCTACTCGGTCTGAGAAGCTCTTTCAAGGGAAAGGCTCTCCTACGCATGCATGCAATTGCTGCCAATCCTATATGCGCAACTTCAACATGGCACGATCTCTAATGTTAGCCAATGCCATCAATCCCAGATCCGGAGCACCGAAGTGTTGCGAGTGCGATGGTATACATATGTTCTTTTACCTTTTGTTGGTCTATCTCCCCAACCAAATCACAAGTATGTTACTGGATTTTTTTTTTTTCCCACAAAGCATACCAGCCAGTCCCTTCGCAAATTTTTTATTATGATTAAATCTATTTAAAAAAAAATATTTTAAAGATAACATCTCCCTAACTTTATTTTCAATTCTGACCCTTTTGGCCACACCACAACGCGTGGCGTGGCAAAAACATGTTGTCATTCCATGGATCTGGACATGCTTGGCGTGACAGGACTTAGCCCAAAAACGGACGCGTGTTAGTTCGGAGAGCTATCGTGACAGGTTTGACCACGCTACGGTCGGTGACATGATAGCGCAGTTTGGTCACGCCACGGGTCATGACGTGACCAAAGGGGTCAGAATTAGAAATAAATTTAGGGAGAGATTATCTTTAAAATATATATTTAAAAATGGATTAAAAAAACTCTCCCTTCGGAGCCGGAAGTTGAGAAGCATGAAGTTCAGGAGTTTTTGGGTTGATATGACATTATTGTCGGCGGTAATAGGTCCTGTTTATGTAGACTTGAGTTTTTTTGGCTTATACCTTAAAGCCAACCTTTTGGCTTAATAAACTTATAAGCCACATTGCTTTTAAGCCAAGCTATGGTGGTAATCTGATTTTTTATAGGATATTGGTGTATTGAGTTGGGTGTGAAGGATAAAAAGTATAAATTGCTCTTTAGGGTTTAAATGATATTTTTAAGCATGTATTTAAACTTATTTTTATATGGGATTTGTAAATATGACGATACGTGCAAGTGTATATAGGAAACAAAAATAGATTTCACTTGTACGAGCATACGTGTGTGTACCATGGTATATCCAAATAAATTACAAATCTTGACATCTATCAGAGATGTATATCTAAGAAGACCGGAGTGTAACAGACAATCTATTCATATGAAGATATTGCTCGTCCATGAAAGCATGTATTAATTTTGGACATTACGTAATGAACGAAATTAATATAGAAAGGCAAATATTAGCCAATCAAACAAAATAACACAGTAACAATATTATTCGATCATATATGATGTAATTATCTTGTCACTGCAAGATGTACATATCATATTAATGTAATCGATTTATCCTCTTACGACCATTAAAGAAGTAGCAATATTATCACGAAAGACACTCATATCTTCATCATTGATTGCTGATCTATTGACACCGTGCCCTCCAAATAATCCAGTTTGTGTATCGTTTGGATCATAATCTTCATCAAGATCACATCCCCCAACAAGATTCTCCATTTCATTTTTAACACGCCAAAGGGATATACAGGGTAGGAAAAGATGTGCATTGACCTCCATTGTTGGAAGGCAAATGATCTACTTGGCTGATCATATCCTTGAAAACAGTTTCAGATGGCTCTACAACCATTACTCCATAATTAGAATGCTTCAAGTTTCCACAGAACTTCCCACACTTGAAAAGATCCTCTATACTTTTCAAATCTACAGTATCCGCATCAAGATAAACAACTGTAGAAACACCATGCAACCTTTTAGAACAATGAACAAAAATGAAATGAAAGCCATAACGAGGATTAAAAATCAATGTCGTGTGCTGTCTTCTAAAGTAATATGGGTTGAAGAATTTTCCATCCAATTCCACACAATTCTACACGAACCTATCCTAAATCGTGAACAATTTTTCACAGTAGCCATCGCAGTGAGGACCCCTATACTAAAGTGCGCAACAACAGCCTCCTCACATCTCTATTCCAATTTTACACAGCTTTCCACTAAAAGTGCTTCACAAAGCTACAGATTCACCGAAAGTGTTCAGATATCCCAACTAAATTCCTCGAGTGGAGCACACACAAACCTCGAGGAGCTTCCACAAGTAGTCGGAGATGCCGTCGGAGACGAGTACGACCATGTCGCGGTGTGTGCCGGTGTCGCAGATGGACTTGCCCAGGACACGCACACCGAGGGCGAACTTGTCGCCGTACGCAGCGTGACGTAGGCCTAAACGCGCACCTAGAAAGGGTTTGCATATATATATATATATATATATATATATATATATATATATATATATATACACGAATGACATTTTGAGAGTAATTTTAACGAAGTTCAGTGGTAAAGGGATATTTCATTCCGCAAAAGCTAAAAAAAGTACATCACTCCTAGCTTATGGCTTTTAGACTTAGACCCTCTTTGTTTAGGTTTAGGTTTTTTTGTTTATAACTTAAAGCCAGCTTTTTGACTTAATCAGCTTATAAACCTCTAAGCTTTTATGTCAAGTTTTGTTGTTTGGTAATCAGGCTTTTTATATAATGTTGGTTTATTGAGTTGTATGTGAAGGATGAAATGTCTGAAATGCCTTTGAAGGTTTAAAGAACCTTTTTAAGCATATATTTAAACTTATTTTTACATGAGATTTGAAAATATGATGATACATACAAGTGTACATATGAAACAAAATAGATTTCATTTGTACGAGCATACGTGTGTGTACCATAGTCTATTCAAATAAATTACAAATCTTACCATCGGAGATGTATATCTAAGAAGACCAGAGTATAACAGACAACCTATTCATAGCAAGATATCGCTCGTCCGTGCATGCATGTATTCAATATTTCAAAACCAATTAGAAAGGAAGTATAATCTTGAAAAATAAACCTCACTGCATAATACAATAGTAGTGTACCATGGGATTGGAGACGGCGGCGTGGAGGAATCGAAGGATTTGGGAATCGGCGAAGAGGAGGTGGAACATGAAAAAAAAATGGAACGATTTGTGTATTTATATGCAATGGTATTTTGTGGGTAATTTCAGTGAACTTTAGTGGCAAACAGTTATTTTATTCCACAAAAGCCAAAAAAAACTCTCCCATGGCTTATAACTTTTAGGCTTAAATTGGCTTAAGCTTTTTTAAGCCCGACAAAAAAGCTACCCCTTTGTTTAGACTTTAGCTCTTTTTTTTGTTTTTAAGCCAGACAAAAAGCCTAAACAAAGAGGGCCTTAAAATGGTTTAAGTTTTTTAGAAGTTGGATGAAAAAATCATCCATTTGTTTATGCTTAGACTTTTTTTACTTTTAAGCCAAAGAAAAGACTTAAACAAACAGGGCCATAACAATTTTAGCCCCCTCTCAACGTTAATGCCAAAAATAGACCACGAAGCAGCCGGCAGTCGATACGTAGTCAAATCCGGTCCCTAGAAGGTCGGACTTGTAACGCCCTGGCTTTTGAAACTTTTCAAAAATTTCAAAATAAAGCGAACCATTTGATTTCTTCAAAGTCTAAAAGCTTAAACTGAGATTTTGGAATGGTTTTCAAGTGACTAACTCCAACTTCAATTCAATTCGCTTTTGGTTTTGTCGGTTGCTGGAGTGTTGGGGCTCTAGTGTTCTCTTTGTGGTCTAGATCTCCCCTGTGTTTTCTCTTGACCGTCAGAACCTCCCTTTGTGAGATCTTGACAGTCAGATCCTCTCTTTGTGAGATCTTGACCGTTAGGACCCCCTCTGGTTCCATCCTGGCCGTTAGGACCTCCCTTGGACCCTTTTGCCCTTGAGCCTCTAAGCCTTGGACTTTTTTCCTGGATCTCCTCCGTTAGATCCTCTACCTTTTGAATCTCACCCTTTAACACCCCTTTGTACTGGACCTCCTTTAACTCCAGATCTAGTGCACGCCTTCCCCTCTCTAGAACCGTTAGATTCTGCTTAGATGGCCCGATGGAGAAGAGGAGTTCGGATGGTCTTAATGTTCTCATACATGGTGGTGCGTCCGATTGAGTTTGGATGGCCCTGATGTAAGTACGCGTTCGCGCGGTCCGAACGTCCCCATCTCCGTGGACCACCCGATCAAGATCGTATGGCCCTGGTTTGTTGCGCCATTTACCTTGTCTTTTGGACCTCCTCCACATCTAGTCTTTTTGCAAAGACCACCCTCTTTTGTCATGACCACCTCTTGTAGTCATGACCTCTCGTCTTTTTGTAAAGACCACCCTCTTTTGTCACGACCACCTCCTGTGGTCATGTCCTCTTGTGTTTTTGCAATGACCACCCTCCATGGCCTTTTTGCGAAGACCACTCTGGTGGGACAGGCCCTCCTTGGCCCTCTGCGGGACCTCCTCCTCCTCTTCACAGTTTCTGAACATATAGCACATGAATATTTATGAATGCATGAGATGAATGGAAGTAATCGAAGGAAGGACTGCACACGTGCTTATACCGGTATAGCTAGTGACACACCGTCGATGTTCACTTAAAGCCCGCACCTTAACAAAGTGCGGGGATCAAGTCCCGTATGAAGAACGTTTCATACAGTGTCCAAATCTGCCCATCTGGAATTGATGGGTCTTACATGCCCATCTTGGAATTGATGGGTCTTTCTATCCACTCCGTGGGCGGGACATGACAATGTCCAAATCACCCACATTGGAATGGTGGGACTTACAATCCACTCCCATGGAGGAAACATGAGTTATGGATGCATGGAATGAAATTTGAACAATGAAAGACATCATCTCGAAACATGGAATCAACACATATGAACGAACATAGACTTTTCACCTTCTCATGTATCATAAGATACCACAACATGAACATTTAAGCATTCATCAATCACAAGCATTAATATTAGCAAAGTACTTGCCTTCCGCGATGCGACGCGTTAGCAAGCAACGATGATGCTCCCAAACCCGTAGCCTCGCTGCCTAAACAATTAAGTAACTGAAATAAGAACACATTGCACACGACACTTCTCGACACCGTTCTACAACGCTTCCCCGGTGATTCAAGATTCAACTAGAAACTCTAATCTGAAAATTGACTACTCAGGCACAAACCGAAACTGGACAGCAGTACGGTAAAAATCATATCTATTGATCTGGAACTCGGAATGAGGTGAGACCAATTTCTATGGATTCTTAACTGACATATCTACAATACTCTAGTTGACAAGGTAACCCAATTCGGCCAATTTAATTTGCTAATTGATAGATGAAATTATAGAACAGAAACTGCCTAGATGAAAAAGACAGCAGCACTAAAAAGATCATAACTTTTATTCTACAACTCCGATTAGAGTGTTATTTAACAATATTGAAAGGTTATAAAATTACCTACAATAACCTAGTTGGCATGACATTCATATTTTGCATTTAACAAAAAGTGGCACACAGGTCAAAACTAATTATAGAAACTGACATACAATCTGGACAGTCACATTGAAATATAAATAACTTTTGTTCTACAAATCCAAATAGGGCGTTCTTTATCAATACTGAAAGCTAATGAGATCACGTACAAAAGTCGTTATGGGCAAGACTTCTGAATCATCTTCTATCTAAGTCATAATTTAACAATTACAGTGACTGCTAATTCTCGTCAGAATTCTGGACAGCAGAAACTAAAACAATCATAACTTTTGATCTGTACGTCGGAATCAGGTGTTCTTGGCGGCCACCGAAAGCTAAGAACAATATCTAAATAACTCTATGAGATCAAATTTCCTAATTCTGCCTTTAAGCACATGAAACAGGCCGCGCAAGACACTGGACAGAACTGAATCTTCAGCAGACAGAACTTAATCCGATCAATCCTAATCAAGTTCACCTCAACGATTAATCCAACAACATAAATGACAATCGTTACCCTTGGAGACCACAAGAACGATGCTGGAACTCCTCACGAGGATCACCCCCACCTTTCTTCTTCTTCCCTTCCCTTCTCCTCTCTTCTTCCCGATGGCCGGCAGTAGGGAGGATGGCGCCAAGGGGAGGAGGAGCAGCAGGAGGCGGAGCATGGTAGCATGTCGCTACTGTAGCATGGCTACTGCAGCGCGGCGGCTCTTGTAGCAAGGGTGGCTAGGGTTTGGTCCCTCCTCCCTTGCCTTCTAATGGGCTGCGGACCACTCATGGGCCTTGGGCCACTAAGGCCGCTCCTCTCCTCTCGAATATGGGTTGGCGGCCCATTCCTCTACTAAAATTCTGAATTTTGAACTTAATTCCATCTCTAAACTTTGTTACAATCGATATTGAATAAATTTCCCTCTCCCGAATAATATTTTCTCCAATTGATATTTGGGGTATTACACCAAGCCTTTGAGCAAGGAAAGTCATGCCCTTGATCATATTGACACCCATTATTTCAATCTATGTATTTCCCGTTTCAAGCTAAGTACTGCATGCATATTTTACATAGTATTTCAGTACCTGTGTTTACACTTATATCTAGACCTAACTCCTTTGTATGGCCACTGTTGATATTGCAACTAATCTTGTTGTCGTCTTAGTTGAAAACCTGGTTAATGCCTTAGCGTGACCAAGACCTCTTAGACCAAAATCTTGATTTGGGAAGTTTTTCCAAAAACCACTGTTTTACCTCAAATATTTTGACTATGGCATTGGGTTGTCATGAAAATCTGTTTTTCAAATGTAAAGGTTGGAAAAAGATTTGGACGTGGGCGAACCTTGGTTGGTCTCATGGTGGGTGCACGCGGAGTGCACGGGGGTCGTGTCAGCCGACGCCCCAGGGTTGAGGATGTCGCCCATGTCAATTAAGGACCGGTCTTTGAGCGGTACTTTGCTAAGCCGTTTCCTGCAACCACAAGTCTTGTGTGGGCGGGACCTGGCCGAATAATTTGCAATGTCTCACCATGGTTGTCCTTTGGATGTGTAGGTGATCTTTCATGACCTACTTTCTTACATTCCCGCTTGGTGCAAGAGGGGGCCTGAACCCTGCGGGTGGATTTAACCCAAAGGGGGTGAGACCTTAGCGAGGGAGACTATGACGAGAAGGAGCATTGTAAAAGTCTTATGATAACCTTTTAGCCGCACACCTTCAGAAGTGTGTGGGCGGATAATAAAATTTGGTTATCTCTTGTGGGTAAAGTTGTACACCTCTGCAGAGTGAAATCTATTCGAATAGTCGTGTCTACGTTGATGGACATGCTGGCAAAGCCTCTCTCAGTTAGCCTTTGGTTTTGGTTTTCAAATGGTTTTGAAAATTGGTTCTGGATTTCCATCCAGTGTGTTTTGGGAGGGGAGCCCTGGCGGTTATCCTGATGTTAGGAGGTCATCCTACACCCCTTACTTTTGTTACTAATACATCAAAATGAGTGTTGAAAATGAACTTTTATGTATAGTGTAATCTGCCTTCGAAACTATTACTTGTAATTGTAAGAAACTTGGCTTTATGCAAACTAACCCTATAAGCTCTCCTTGTGATATCCAATTATGCATGTCATTCTGTTATTTGACGGGTGTGACTTGCGAGCACGGTTGTTGTGCTCACTCTTGCTTGAAATAATCTTTTGAGCAAGTGAAGATGACTTTGCTAAGGACCAAGAGGTCCTAGACGACTAGGCTACGCCTTCCAGCCAATTGCTTGTGGTGTATTGGATAGACCCTCTTTTATTTTCCGCTGTGTAAAGTTGCCCTTTTTTCGGCTTGTAAGCCAACTTTGTAATCAACTCTTTTGTTATTAATTAAGTTCTCGTTGATGTATGATTATCACTTGCGTTGCTGTGTGAACTAGTTGTTGATCCTTGGGACTAATTCAGAACACAAGAGATGTAGGGTTTTTCCAAGTCCCACAACCTCCCCCTAGAGTGGTCGTGGCATTTGGGGAGATCCTAGATTTCAAGACCTCCTCGGGTCAGATCTCAAGACCTCCAGGTGGTCCTGCTAGACCTCCTGGGTGGTCCTGGAGATCCTCTCGAGAGGTCCTACTGGACCTTCTCGAAGGAGGAGGTGGACTTTTCAGGAGATCTGGGAGGTTCTCTCGGGTGGCCCCTGGTCGGGTCGTGACAGGTGGTATCAGAGCATCTGGCTGTAGGTCATAACCTAATAGAATGGTCATTAGCAGAATTTCAATACTGGGTTTACCAACAAGAAAAGTAAACTGTTCTCCTTTTATCTGGGTCATTCTTCTAATCTTATCCCCTTCCAGTGTCCTCCTTATCTCCCGCTTTCCTCACTGTTTTGTAATGGTAACTGGATCCTCTTTCCTTTGAAACATCTTTAGGAGGTCGTTAGCTTTGGTGTTCTGGCTCCTTTCCTTTGTAGGACTACCCTGGGTGTGGGCATGAGTGGTAGTCCTTTTTGCAAAAGACCACCCTGTGGGTTTTTTTTTGCAAAGATCACCTCTTGTGACCACGACCCCTTTGCTTGCAACCGTGAGGGCAGTAAGTTGCGAGTAGAATGTGTCTGCGTTTTGGAGTTGGTTGTTTTTGTTGTTGTGGGTGTTTTGACCTCTCCCCTTAGCTCTTTTCCCCTTTCCTAATCTTTGAGGTCCTAGCAGATGGTGACAACCCCCTGGCAGTGGCAGCACCAATGGTCAGGGCGGAGCTAGTGGCAGTGATCCTGAAGCACCAGTTCCACAACCACCTCCACCTCCACCTCCAGTTGAAGGTCCAGATTGGAACCAGATGATGGCAAATCAAGCTCATTTGATCAACTTGCTAGCTCAGTCCATCAACAACACCCAGAACCTCCAAGCAGCAGCAGCTCAACCCCCTGTGTTTGTGCCACCTCCTCCAAGGGCTATAATTGCTGAGTTTATGAGGATGAGACCTCCTACTTTCTCCAGTAGTGCTGAGCCTTTAGAAGCTGATGATTGGCTCAAGACAGTGAGTAGGAAGCTAGACATGATCCAGTGCACTGATCGTGAGAAGGTGCTCTTTGCCTCTCACCAACTCACTGGACCAGCCTTAAAGTGGTGGGACAACTCCACCCAATCCCACACCGATGCTCAAACCATCACTTGGAGAGAATTTGTGCAAGCTTTTCGTAGTGCTCACATTCCCCCGGGCATGATGACTTTAAAGAGGAAAGAATTTCGTGCTCTGCGTCAAGGCAACCGGTCAGTTGCTGAGTATTTGCACAAGTTCAATCAGCTTGCCAGATATGCACCAGAAGATGTGGCCACAAATGAGTCCAAACAAGAACGTTTCTTAGAGGGGCTCAATGATGAACTTGCTGTTCAGCTTATTGCCTAGGACTACTCCGATTTCCAGTGGCTTGTGAGCAAGACAATTCGCCAAGAGGGCAAGCATCTCGAGATGGAGAACCGCAAGAAGAGAAAGGCAGCTCAGTAGATCAGTTCTAGAAGCTTTTCGAAGTCCAGGACCACCCAGTTCCAGCAAGTGAGACTTGGGACCTCCTCCCCTACAAGACCTCCTATGCCAGTCAGACGTCCTGGCACCACCAGTCCTTCGATGACCTCCTTAGGAGGTTATTTTCAGAAGAAGTCACCTGTGACCTCCGCAGCTGGGGTCACCTGTTTTTATTGCAATGAAGTGGGGCATTATGTCAATAGATGCCCAAAGAAGCTACAAGCCACCACCTCAGCTCCAGCTCCAGTCCGGGATGGTCAAGGACCTCCTCAGGCTGGCAACAACCTTGTTGTGAAGCCCTCGGTCCAGTATATCAGAGGACGTGTGAACCACATCATAGCTGAAGAGGCTCAAACCGCATCAGATGTGGTCCTTAGTATGTTTCTTGTCAATTCAGTACCAGCAACAGTTCTTTTTGACTCAGGAGCTTCTCATTCATTTGTTTCAACTAAGTTTGTGGGTAAAAATGGGATAGCTATATCTCTTTTTAGTAAACCCTATGCTGATCCACTCTTTGGGTTCAAAAATGAGGGCCAGTTCCCTATGCCCAAATCTTACTTTGGAAATTTTGGGTGTACCCTTTTCTGCAGACCTAGTGGTCATGCACTCCCAAAGGCTAGATGTGATTTTTGGAATGGATTGGTTGGTCAAGAACCAAGGTCGAATAAACTGTACTAAGAAGTCCATTGTGCTCACCAATGAGCAGGGAATTCAAGTTGAGTTCAACTCTAGGACCTCTCCTAGAGGAGGTCCTATCCTGGCCTGTTTGAAGAAAGTGATGCTTGAGGACCTCCCTGCGGTAAGGGAGTACCCTAATGTGTTCCCAGATGAACTACCTAGAATGCCTTCGGACAGGGATCTAGAGTTTGTCATCAATTTAGTCCCAGGGACAGCACCAATCTCCAAGAGACCTTACAGATTGCATGTCAATGATCTTGTCGAGCTAAAGAAGCAGATTGAAGAAATACAAAGCAAAGGTTTTGTTCGGCCAAGCTCTTCACCTTGGAGAGCTCCAGTGATCTTCGTAGCAAAGAAAGATGGCACTCAGCGTATGTGTGTTAATTACAGAGCACTCAATGATGTTACAATCAAGAAAAAATATCCTTTACCTAGGATTGATGACTTGTTTGACCAGCTAATGGGAGCCGCAGTGTTTTCCAAGATTGATTTAAGGTCGGGTTATCACCAGTTAAAAATCCGACGAGGACATCCCAAAAACAGCCTTCTCAACTTGTTATAGACTCTATGAGTTCACTGTTATATCTTTTGGATTGACCAATGCTCCTGCCTACTTTATGAACTTGATGAATAAAGTGTTTATAGAGTACTTGGATAAGTCTGTCATTATCTTCATTGATGACATTCTAGTGTACTCCAAGACTGAGGCAGAGCAGGAAGAGCACCTTAGGGTGGTCCTAGACAAGCTCAGAGACCACCAACTCTATGCCAAGTTCAAAAAGTGTGATTTTTGGATAAAAAAAAGTCACCTTTTGGGGGCATGTTATGTCCGCAGCAGGTGTGGCAGTCAACCCCAGCAAGATCCAAGATGTGCTAGATTGGAAGCCACCAAAGTCAGTACCTCAGCTAAGAAGTTTTCTTGGCATGGCAGGGTATTACCGTAGATTTATTGAAGGTTTTTCAAGCCTAGCAAAACCTCTCACCCAGTTGCTCAAGAAGAAAAGTAAGTATGTGTGGACACCAGCTTGTGAGCACAGTTTTCAAGAGCTGAAAAAGTGTTTGACCTCTGCCTCAGTGCTTGTTTTCCAAATATTCGAAAAGACTTTGAGGTCTTTTGTGATGCATCTTGGCGAGGCCTTGGTTGTGTTTTGATGCAAGAAGGAAAAGTGATAGCTTATGCTTCCCTACAATTGAAGCCTCATGGAGCCAACTATCTCACACATGATTTGGAATTGGCAGCAGTAGTGCATGCCTTAAAGATCAGACGTCATTACCTCATTGGTAATCGCTGTGAGATCTTTACAGACCACAAAAGCTTGAAGTACATTTTCACTCAAGCCGACCTCAACCTCAGGCAAAGAAGATGGTTGGAGCTCATAAAAGATTATGATCTTGGTATTCATTACCATCCAAGCAAGGTCAATGTAGTAGCTGATGCACTGAGCCGAAAGAGCCATTGCAATACCCTGTTATTACATAAAAGACCACCCTAATTGCTTGAAGAGATGAGACATCTCAATTTGGAAATTATCAAGGAAGGTTGTGTGCATGTGCTAGAGATTGAACCTTCCATCCAGAGGCAAATTCAAGAAAATCAGGTTGAAGATAAGGACCTCCAAGAAATCAAAACAAACTTGGAGGATGGCAAGGCCCCTGGTTGTTCGGAAGATGAACAGGGAGTCCTTTGGTTTGACAACCGCCTCTGTGTGCCGGATTGTCAAGAGCTCAAGCAGCTTATCCTTAAGGAAGCCCATGGATCTCCTTACTCCATCCATCCAGGGAGTACCAAGATATACCAAGACCTCAAAAGGAAATAATGGCGGGTTAATATGAAGAAAGAAATAGCTGGGTTCGTAGCACGTTGTGATGTGTGCCAAAGGGTCAAAGGTGAGCATCACAGGCCAGCAAGCCTACTCCAAGACTTACCCATTCCCGAGTGGAAGTGGGAGCAAGTAGGCATGGATTTCATCACTGGATTGCCTAAGACCCAATCGGGCTTTGATTATATTTGGGTAGTGATTGATCGCTTGACCAAAGTGGCACATTTTATCCCTGTCAATACCACTTATGTAGGAAGCAAATTGGTAGAGTTGTACATGGCTCGAATTGTCTGCTTGCATGGAGTGCCTAAGAGCATTATGTCTGATAGAGGTTCCCAGTTCACCTCCAGGTTTTGGGAAAGTCTCCATGAAGCTTTGAGAACAAGCTTCAATTTCAGCACAGCCTATCATCCTCAAACCGATAGGCAAATAGAGCATGTGAATCAGGTCTTTGAAGACATGCTCCGAGCTTGTGCACTGGACTATAGCAAAAGTTGGGACAAGAATGTAACAGGCCAATTTTCAAATTCAGTATAAATTAAAATTTATTTAAAGTTTTGTGGAATTTTCTGAAATTTTAAAAGCTTTTTATAAATATTTTAAAGCCAAAACAAATTTATTTACAAAATTAAAAGCCAACATAAAGTTCGAAATAATTTCATTAAGTCCAAAATAAGTATGGGAATTTCTGTGAATTTTTCCATAATTTTTGAAAGTATTTTGCTATTTTCTAAAGCTTATATGAATTACCAGAATTAAATCAAATAGAAAATCAAAAAGAAATACTCAAAATGGCATTGGGCCGAAACTTAAAGCTCCGGCCCAAACCCACAAGACGCCCACCGCCCACCCGCCGCGCGCCGCCTCTCACCCTCTCCCACCGTCCGATTAAAATCGGACGGCTGCCAATCACCCACATATCTCTCTCCTCTTTCCCTTCTCCGCCGTTGGATTAACATCCAACAGCCGCCCGCACCCCACTTCCTCCACGTCATCACAAATGAACGTGACCATTGGATCAAAATCCAACTGCCCGTGTCTTTCTTCCTCCTTCCCCTTCTTCCCCGCGCGGCCCCGCCATTTCCGAAACCGCCCGAGCTCCGCAACCGCCGCCTCCAACCTCCCACGTCTCCCCCGCGTTGTGCGCACGAGATCGCCCCCGTCGCCACACACGATCCCCACCTTTTCTCCCCTTCTCGCGCACGTTATAGCCGAAACCGCCGCCGAACGCTCCCACGTCGCCCCGCCACTCCCGGCCACCTCTCGCCCTATAAAAGGGAGCCCCCGGCGCCCCTCCTTTCACTCAACCCGACGCCCCCACTCACTCCCGCTCTCTCGCCGTGAGCCTGTCGCAATTCCGATCTTCGTCGCCGCCAAGCCGCAAGCATTCGCCGCCGATTGCGCCGCCGTCGTTGAAGCTTCGTCCCCGACGACGCCTCCATCGCCATCGCCGCCTCCCCGCGATCCCGGTGCGCACCACCTCGTCGCCAGAGGATCTCGAGATCCTTCGCCGTCGCTCGTGCCGCCGCCGCCGCTCGCCTCGCCGCCTCCATCGTCTATTCGCCGTGCGGGTGAGGGCAGTAGCATCGCCACACCTCCCTCTTTCCTCTAGTGCCCTCGCCGCCCGCCGCCGTGCACCGTAGCGCCGGCGACCTTCGGTCCCCGCGCCGGCGTCGCCCTCGCCGACGTGGTGATGCCACCTAGGCGCCACCTCACCACCTCTGCTGGCGTGGCGCACGAGTGGCGCCCAGTCACCGCCACATGCGCACCCACGTGGGTGATCCACCACACCCGGGTCCACTCGGCTCGGTAGACCCAGTCTACCGTGAGCCGAGTCACCGACACGAGGGGCCCACCTGTCAGAATTAGTTTGAATTCTTTTAAATTCTGAATATCAGAGTCTGGCGTCAAGATTTGTAATAAATAGATTTTTTCAGAGAAAATAATTCGGAAAATCAATTAAATCTCAGATTTAGGTTTAAACTTCTAAAATTCATAACTTTTGCATATGAACTCCAAATTGGGTGATTCAAATTGCAAAATTTATATAAAATTATAATCTAGCTAACTAAACCAAAATATTTCAATTTGGAGTTATTTTGATCTATATTTTTGAATTTATTTGAATTTGAATATTGAATTTATCGTATTTTCACGTTTAGACTTCGACGACTCGGGAGAGTTCGATCAATCTGAAGATTTAGAATTCCAAGACATCGACCAAGGCAAGTTACACCATTAACCATATTGCCCCCAGTATTTTAAGTTATTTTCAGTTTTTAAATTCTTTATCGCATGCATATGTTTGTATAAATATTTTAATGTTCTGTTTTAAATATAGTTAATTCCATGTATTATTGTATGGCCAATTTGAATGTTGTATCTGACTACCTTGATACCATAGGCAAGATAATATCAAAATTACACATATGCTTAGCCAGGCTTAGTTTACACTTACAGAATTTGGGAGGGTTTTCACCAAATTTCTACAAATTTGTTTCAAACTTGATATTGTGGTATTGTCTTACCACATAGGTTTATAAATAGAGTTTTATTCAAAATAAAATCAAAAATGGGTTTGGACTTGGGCGAAATGGTCGGAATAGTGGGTGCAGGTTTATGCACGGGATTGATCTAGTTAAGATTAAGGCCCATGGTTTGTAGGAACGACGCCCAAGTCAATTGAGGACCGGTCTTTGAGCCGCTTATTGCTATGCCATATCGTACTACCACATGTCCTGTGTGGGTAGGATTTGGCTAATTAATTTGTGATGTTCTAGTATATTTATGTCATGTGATTATGTGGGTGTCGGTTAGACGTTTTATTCCCACTTGGCGCAAGAGGGCTTAGGAGGATGGTTAGTCAAAGGAGCGAAACCTTAGCGGGCATGAATATATTAGGACAGAACATTGTAAAGGTCTCATGGTAATTGCTCAGTCACACGCCTACGGAAGCGTGAATTGGCCGACATAACGAGCATGTCACCTCGTGTGGGTAAAGTTGTACCAACTCTGCAGTTGTAAAAACTATTCAAATAAGCGCGTCATGGTCATGGACATGCTAGCAGGGCCACTTAAAGTTAGAATTATTTTTTGTTTTTAAATGCTTTATTAAATGTTGAGGATGGTTAATCCTTATGAAAAATTGGGCGGGAAGCCAAGTGTTAGGAGGGGATCCTTCACTAAATCATTGGAGGTTATCCACATTGTAATATTATCATTTCAAAATATGATTTTAGTCATAGTATAAAACTGCCTTAGAAAATACTATGTCCATTTAAATGGAAATGCTGTTTATGCAAAATAACCCCTGCCATACTCACTTGTTACCTTATGCATGCATTTAAATTCAATATTGGGTGTAACTTGCGAGCACGGAAGTTGTGCTCATCCTTGCTAAATAAATCTTATTCAGGAGAAGATTTCTTCCCCGACGGTGAGGATCCGGACGAGTAGGCCTTGACCCAGACGATTGCCTGTGGCGCATCGTGTGGCTCACCTCTATTATATGTTTCCGCTGTGTTTATCATTTGTTATTTGATATTGTTATTCAGACTCAGTTGTATTAAACAATTATTTATTTAATATCATTTACGCTTTCGTGATATGAATGTGATATTCATTTTTGTGAGACTGTGTACGCTGGAAATCCTGGACCGGTGTTTGAACACAGAGAATTCGGGATCCTTCGTTCCCGGGTTCGACAAAGAACCTCCCTAATGCTGAGTTCTCTTATAACAACATCTACCAAGCTAGCTTAAAGATGTCCCCCTTTGAAGCTTTGTACGGGAGGCAGTGTCGAACTCCCCTCCTTTGGGACCTAGTTGGTGAGCGTCAATTCTTTGGACCCGAGTTGATCCAAGAAGCTGAAAGTAAGGTGAAGCTCATAAGAGAACGTCTAAAAGTAGCTCAGTCCCAACAAAAAGCTACGCTGACAACCGAAGAAAAGAGTTGGCATTTGAGGTGGAAGATCACGTGTATCTCAGGGTAACTCCCCTTAGAGGAGTAAAAAGGTTTCAAACCAAGGGTAAGTTGCCACCAAGGTTTGTCGGACCGTTCAAGGTCTTGGGAAGAAAAGGGGAAGTTGCTTATCAGTTGGAACTACCAGCAACCTTGTCTGCGGTACATGACGTCTTTCATGTATCTCAGTTAAAGAACTACCTCCGAGTTCAAGAGGAGCAGACCTCCCTGCAAAGTGTTGATCTTCAAGAGGACCTCACCTATGTGGAGTAGCCCATCAAGATTTTGGATGTCACAGAACGTGTGACCCGAAGCAAAGTCATCAAATCTTGCAAAGTACAGTGGAGCCATCACTCCGAAGATGAAGCCACTTGGGAGCGTGAAGAAGACCACAAGGCTGAGTATCCGCACCTCTTTGCTGACCCAGTTTGAATCTTGGGGTCGAGATTCCCTTAAGGGGGTAGGTTTGTAACGCCCTGGCTTTTGAAACTTTTAAAAAATTTCAAAATAAAGTGAACCATTTGATTTCCTCAAAGTCTAAAAGCTTAAGCTGAGATTTTGGAATGGTTTTCAAGTGACTAACTCCAACTTCAATTCAATTCCCTTTTAGTTTTGTTGGTTGCTGGACTGTTAGGGCTCTGGTGTTCTCTTTGTGGTCTAGATCTCCCCTGTGCTTTCTCTTGACCGTCAGGACCTCCCCTTGTGAGATCTTGACCGTCAGGACCCCCTCTGGTTTCATCCTGGCCGTTAGGACCTCCCTTGCACCCTTTTGCCCTTGAGTCTCTTAGCCTTGGACCTTTTTCCTGGATCTCCTCTGTTAGATCCTCTACCCTTTGAATCTCACCTTTTAACACCCCCTTTGTACTGGACTTCTTTTAAGTCCAGATCTAGTGTGCGCCTTCCCCTCTCTAGAACCGTTAGATTCTATTTGGATGGCCCGATGGAGAAGAGGAGTTCGGATGGTCTGAACGTTCCCTTACATGGTGGTGCGTCCGATTGAGTTTGGACGGCCCCGATATAAGTACGCGTTCGTGCGGTCCGAACATCCCCATCTCCTTGGACCACCCGATCAAGATCGTATGACCCTGGTTTGTTTTGCCTTTTATCTTGTCTTTTTGACCTCCTCCTCCTTTGGTCTTTTTGTAAAGACCACACTCTTTTGTCACGACCACCTCCTGTGGTCATGACCTCTGGTTTTTTTGCAAATACCACCCTCTTTTGTCTCGACCACCTCCTCTTGTCGTGACCTCTGGTCTTTTTGCAAAGACCACCCTCCGTGGCCTTTTTGCAAAGACCACCTTGGTGGGACAGGACCTCCTAGGACCTTTGCGGGACCTCCTCCTCAGGACCTCCTCCTATGACCACCTCTTGGTTGGACCTCTCCCTTGATCACGACTTTCTCCTGTTGCTTTGATCAACCTCTTTGTTTGAGCCAGCCTTGTCCACTTTCCCCTTTCTGCACGTTTGTAGCAGAAAGTCTCTGAATATTAAATACTGCTGCGGTACATTTAATGATGTCACCTCTGTTGTACCTTCCTTTCTCTCTCGTCCCATCTTTTACCTGCCCCTGTCCTCTCTTCCACCCATCCTTGAACACGTGTGCCCTTGAACTCCCCGCAGCCCAGGCCTTGTAGGCTTGGACATCACTTCATCTTTGCCTTCTTTCTCATTTCCAGCTCTCTAGCTTTCCCTCAAACCAGCTCTTTGGACCTCCTTCCCAAGCTTTGGTCCTCCTCCGACCAGCTCTCTGGACCTCCTCCAACCTTCAGAGCTCTCTGGACCTCTTCCAACCTTCAGAGCTCTTTCATTGGTTCTAGTGGTGCTTTCTTTGAGGTTCCTTTGGATTTTTACTTGGGCTTATTTTGAGTTGGTTTTGTTCTTCCGTGTAGATTGCGAAGACACCGAAGAGCCCGAGTTTTTTGAGCAGGAAGACCCCCAAGCCTTCGAGCAAGGCAAGTCATGCCCTTGATCATATTGGCACCCATCATTTCAATCTATGCATTTCCCGTTTCAAGCTAAGTACTGCATGCATATTTTACTTCGTATTTCAGTACTTGTGCTTACACTCATAGCTAGACCTAACTCCTTTGTATGGTCACTGTTGATATTGCAACTAATCTTGTTGTTGCCTTAGTTGAAAACCTGGTTAATGCCTTAGCGTGACCAGGGCCTCTTGAAAAAGACTGCTTAGTCGAGCTTAGATCAAAATCTTGATTTGGGAAGTTTTGCCAAAGACCACTGTTTTGCCTCAAATATTTTGACCATGGCATTGGGTTGTCATGGAAATCTGTTTTTCAAATATAAAGGTTGGAAAAGGATTTGGACTTGGGCGAACCATGGTTGGTCTCATGGTGGGTGCACGGGGGTCGTGTCAGCTGATGCCCCAGGGTTGAGAATGTCGCTCATGTCAATTATGGACCTGTCTTTGAGCAGTACTTTGCTAAGCCCTTTCGCGCAACCACAAGTCTTGTGTGGGCGGGACCTAGCCGAATAATTTGCAATGTCTCACCATGGTTGTCCTTTGGATGTGTGGGTGGTCCTTTCTGACCTACTTTCTTATATTCCCGTCTAGCGCAAGAGAGGGTCTAAACCCTGCAGGTGGATTTAACCCAAAGGGGGTGAAACCTTAGCGAGGGGGACTATAGCGAGAAGGAGCATTGTAAAGGCCTTGTGATAACCTTTTAGCCGCACATCTTTGGAAGTGTGTGGGCGGGCAGTAAAATTTGGTTATCTCTTGTGGGTAAAGCTGTACACCTCTGCAAAGTGAAATCTATTCGAATAGCCGTGTCCATGGTCGTGAACATGCTGGCGAAGCCTCTCTTAGTTAGCCTTTGGTTTTGGTTTTCAAATGGTTTTAAAAACTGGTTCTGGATTTCCATCCAGTGTGTTTTGGGCGGGAAGCCCTGGCGGTTAGCCTGGTGTTAGGAGGTCATCCTACACCCCTTACTTTTGTTACCAATAAATCAAAATCAGTGCTGAAAATGAACTTTTATGTATAGTGTAGTCTGCCTTCGAAACTATTACTTGTAATTATAAGAAATTTGGCTTTATGCAAACTAACCCTATAAGCTCTTCTTCTGATATCTAATTATACATGTCATTCTGTTATTTGATGGGTGTGACTTGCGAGCACGGTTATTGTGCTCACTCTTGCTTGAAATAATCTTTTGAGCAGGTGAAGAGGCTTTGCTGAGGACCAAGAGGTCCTGGACGACTAGGCTACGCCTTCCAGCCAATTGCCTATGGTGTATTGGATGGACCCTCTTTTATTTTTCGCTATGTAAAGTTGCCCTTTTGTCGGCTTGTAAGACAACTTTGTAATCAATACTTTTGTTGTTAATTAAGTTCTCGTTGATGTATGATTATCACTTGTGTTGTTGTGTGAATTAGCTGTTGATCTTTGGGACTAGTTCGGAACATAGAAGATGTAGGGCTTTTCCAAGTCCCACGACCTCCCCCTTGGAGTGGTCGTGGCATTTGAGGAGGTCCTGGATCTCAAGACCTCCTGGGTGGTCCTGGAGATCCTCTCGAGAGGTCCTATTGGACCTCCTGGAAGGTCCTGGTGGACTTTTTGGGAGATCTAGGAGATCCTCTCGTGTGACCCCTGATCGGGTCGTGACAGGACTTAACCTCCACCATGTCCTAGAGGGTCGGGACTCCCCTAGGGGCATAGACCAGGCCGAGTCTGGCCCCTAAGGGCACGACAAAGGGCAATGTCGTGCCCTGGTGGCACAGAGAGGGCTTTGCCGTAGATTGGAGGCACAGAAAATGATTGGCGTGGGTGATGTTAAAAAATTGATTAAAATTATTTTTTGATAATATTTAAAATACTATTTGACACTTTAAAAATAAATTTTTTCTTTGAATTTGTTTGTTTTTTTAACCTCACAGTCGCAACTTCAAATGTATTATCACATATGACAGAAAACAGTTTCCACAAATTTTTTCACATAAAATCATGGTGCAACATAGCACATGCAGCTTCAAACATGGGTGTCAACCGTTGCCAGCGCCACCCTTCGCTGCCCACGTTGGCTCGGTGAGTCAATGGACAGTGGTAGCCTGGTGGCCTGGCTGCTAGGGTTAGGTTTTCGCCTACTTGCTCGCATCGTCGTCGCAGTCTTACTCTTGCACATTCGCATACTAGTCGAAAGGTATGGTTATGGTATTATATGATCTGCATACCAAACATTTCCCTTGGTTGGTTCATAGATATACTTATCTAGCTTGTGGTATAGTATAATATTAAAAAATATTATCCACATTAAACCGACAAATTAACAAAGAATGTACCAAATCCAACACCAAGTATGTCTTATTTTCTATGCCTTATGCCTGATTTTCAAAGTAACAAAGAATGTACTAAATCCAACACGCACTTTCATTTTATGCCTGATTTCCTATGTATTATCACATGTACTAAGCATAAGTGCACATGCACCCACACCGCCGCGGCCGATGACGGCGTACTACTGCCCGCCGCCGCAACCGGTGACAGTGTACTACCCGTCGTCGTTGTCTCATCAAATAGTATTTCACATGCATCGTTCATTGACTCAACGATCCACCGAGGGCAGCGAAGGGTGACGATGGCAATGGTAGACACCGAAGTTTGAAGATACATGTGTTATGTTGCGTCGTGATTTCATGGGAAAAAGTTTGTACAAAATTTTTTTGGTACATGTCATAATAAATTTGAAACTGTGAAAAAGGGGAAAAATAAGAAAAAAGTGCTCTCGGTTAAATTTTTTTAATGTATTAAATAATATTAAATAGTGCTAAACATGGTGCACATGCACCCCGTCGCGGCGACCAGTGATGGTGTACTACTGCCCACCACCGCCACCTCGTGCGGTGAATCGTTGCTGCCTCAAGGATATTGTGACGTGTTGCGTCGTGATTTCATGTGAATTTTTTTTCTAGTACATGTGATAATACATTTGAAGCTGCGAGTGTGAGGTAAAAAATATTCAAAGGAAAAAAAATATTTTTTAAAATGTTAAATAGTGTCTTTAATAGTGTCAAAAAAAAATTAATCCATTTTTTAACCTCAACTGTGCCAATCCTTTGCCATGCCTCCAATCCATGGCAAAGCCCGCTCCGTACCTCTAGGGCACGGTATTGCCCTCTGCCATGCCCCTGGGGCCAGACTAGCTTAGTCTGTGCCCTAGGGACCCGGATTTCACACGTAGCGTGCAGGGGAGTTCAGCCCTTTGGGGATCGGATTTGGCTACGTGTCGGCTGTTGACAGTTCTGTGGTGTCATTTTTAGCATTAACGTTTAAGAGGAGGCTAAAATTGCTATTACCATCGTTAATAGTGTCATATCAGCCAAAAACTCGAACTTCAGTGACACCTAGTTAGAGCATCTACAACAGTCCACGTCAACTGTTACTAAGGGGTTGCCATATCAGCATTTAGGTGGTGTGAAGGAGAGAATGTGAGGAGAGAATGTGAGGTTGTTTCTAGATGAAAAAAACTATCAAATTGTTAATACCAAGACACAAGAAACAACCAAATACTATATTGGAGACTTACTTGTTACCTAAAAATGCTTTTTGTGGATCCCACTGTTTTAAAGCAAAATATCCACTTGATCATTTGTGCAGTCTGACTTTATTATAGATATGATAAATGAGCTAAAATATGTAGGCCACAAAGTTGTACTTCATTATTGATCATCAAGAATCATACACATTTGTAGTAATTAAAGTCTTAGATACAAACTTAAGAAACAATCTATTGGAAGACTTATTTCTTTTATTAGATTGAGTACTCTCTGTCTTTTTAGTAACAAATTAAGAAACAAACTATTGTATATGCTCTTAGTTCCTCTGTTTTACATGGAATCAGGAGAGGAGTGTGATGTTGATCGATGAAGGCAATTGTTTGTTGTATGTATAATGTATTAATGTGTTGGAATAAACACTAGAAGTTGCGTTCTAGTTGGCTAAACATAAACCTCCAATGTCCTTGTGCATATTTGTACCGGCGCTGCTACACACACGAAGTTTGCTGTACTACGCTCGTATGAAACTCCACCTCACGTCCTCTCGTGAGCGCTAGCTATGGACTACTCCGAGTCTCCAACCTCCCAACTTCCGACGCGAAAAAGGGAGTCCTCAATTTCACCTTAAAGCACGGAGAAGAGAGATTCGACCACGGTCCGTTGTAAGTTATGACTACTAACAAGATTAATTGATCCATGGAAGAATGTTTTTTTTTATCAAATCCATGGAAGAATGATCTTTTTTTTTAATCAAATCCATGGAAGAAAGATCTTTTTAAAAAAAAAAATCAAATTCATGGGAGAAAACTTGCTTGCGATGGGAAGTGGTAACGGGGAATCAGGGAAGGCAGCGGTGGGGCCTGAAAAAAGAAGTGCTCCGGCTGAGGTCACGTGAGACTTTGAATAGGCTTTGTCCAAGCAAGTTGGTGTGCTTAGCATTTTCCTATTTGTAGTACAAGCTAATTGTTATTTTGCGAAGTTTTTGACTCGTATTATATGTTTTTGAAGCGAAATAACAAAAATAGTTCTCTCTTCTTGCGAATGAAATAGCAAAAATAGTGTCCCTACTGCTGAAAATGACGCGGCAGAACACATGGTGAGCTCCTACCCAGTATCAGGCCACCTACCGTTAACGCAGAGCACGGTAAATGTGTCATTTTGTTCGCTGAAATATATTTTTTTTATTATTTCACTTTAAAAAAAATAAATGAGTCAAAAACTCGATGCTCGTGACTTTGTGAGGGTCTAGCTTACCTTGACCGTATGCCTAGTAGTTCATGTCCTTTTTTATAATAAATTCTTCTGGTCACTTCAGTTGCGGGGATCGCAATCCGTGTAGACTCAACTCTGTAATAGTAGCTTTCTGTTTTTATTAACGAAGACTCCGTGATCAACGCCTCCGTGATGTAATCCTAGCCATACATGTGTAAGACAAGTCAAACAAATGTAACCGTGCCAAGCGTTGATTTACTCTGTATTTATCTGATGTTGATGTTACCATCGAGCTTACCATCGTATGAGGTGACTTAACCCACGCGTAAAAATTAGGCTGATGAGCAAGATCGTTATTGGGGAAAGGCCTCGCGTCCCCTCGAGCCGACGACTATGTCAGCAAAGAGCTGATGTAGGTGCACGACACCAAGCGGGCTGAGCGTGAGGTTGGTGCCCAGGTTCGAACCCCAGTTGGCTTCACGTGGATCGAGTTCTTGCCGCTTTTAGCCCTGTAGCGTTCCGTAATTCCGAAACCACCCTGTTAACTCTAAATTTCACTTTTGACCCCCTGCTGATGCGTGCTGCGGCCGTGCACCGTAGCTTCTCACTTGCTGCGCTCCTGCACCGCAGCACCAAGGTGCTGCACTCTCCGATGGCAGCAGCAAGGTGCTGCCGTCCCACACAGCAGCATCTCCCCTTCTCCCCCGCGTACGCAAATCCAAGAAGAGAGAAAATACATTTAAGAATATTTTTTGGAGGAATTTTTAAATATATAAAATGAGTTCCAAAAATTATAAAAAAAAATTTGGAGCCTCCCGGCACAGTTTAATTGCTTGAGTAATTTTTTAAGAATTTTATGAGTAATGATGTTTTCCTATAAAATTCATTTAAGTATACTGTTTGTAGGAATTTTACAGAAAAAATCGTAACTCATAAAATTCTTAAAAAATTACACAAGAAATTAAACTGTGCTGGGAGTCTCCAAATTTTTTTATAATTTTTTGAGCTCATTTTCTATATTTAAAAATTCCTTCAAGAAATATTCTTAAATGTATTTTCTGTAACACCCCAGCTCAACATTGAGCTTGGAATGCTACTAAAATTAAATCAAATTAAACTAAACTAAGACAATTACCAATTTTTGGCAAAACCTCCTTTGTATATTCAACAATACCGAGGTTCCAACAATTAATCATGGCATTTATCAATATCTTCATAATCAAGATTACACAAGCATGCACGATGATCGAATAAACATAGTCCAGACTTGCTATTCTCTTTATCACCATTAACATAAATACTCAAACCATCTATGAGTGATTGTCAAACAGTTTACTTAATTCTGATATGAATTTAAATGGCAAACGCCTTAAGGTCGTGAGGTAGTGAGTGCATCCAACATCTACTCCCTCCCATGCATGTCGTTCCTGCTAGTTGTACCTAAAACATATCAAAGCAAAAGTGAGCCTAAAGACTCAGCAAGTATCAATAAAGCTATAAACAAGAACACAAGCATAGCATCAATGATCCACGATAACGTTACACTATTTATAGCTTTCATACTCATAGAATGCAATCAATGCAATGCACCTTTTGAACTTTATCTCTTTTCGCATTTTACCGGTAATACGGGGTATACAAGCCGTTTGATATACCCTTGCTCGTGCTCCTCCGCACGTGGACTAATAACCTATACACCACATGTATAGGGACCTTTGCCATCATCTTAATGATGGGGACCTCTTGTTCATTAGCCCACATTCCACGAATGGGACCTCAAGCCCGTCATCTACATGACGGGGACTCAATCAGATGTGCTTGGTCACCACGTGATCAAGGCACTCAGATGCTCTCAACATGCATATGCACCATGATAACATTTTCATATGCAGAATACAACATATTCTCATTGGCACTAAGCAATAACAACATGCGGAAGAACCTTTAACCATAACTAGCAGTCATCAAAATAAACAGTAACTCATCTCATAAACAGGCATGCAAGGCTATACGATCAAGATACACCACAATCATATCATGCAAGCATACATATAATATAGCCCGAATACTTGCCTCAACCGTATGAGAACAGTGGACGCGACGAGGTGCTGCCCTGGGACCACGCTCCCACCTGAATTTTAAGATAACCCAATCTAAGACCAACATACTGAACCAAGAGCATAAGAACAACACAAATGAACTTGCTAAACCCCCCAAGTGTTTCCCAACTTTCAATTTCTAGCGATCGATTTAGCGCACACAGTAGACAGTCAACTTCTAAAATACATAACTTTCTGCTCAGGAATCCAAATAAGATGATATTAGACTTTCTGAAAAGGTAATTAAATTACCTAAATAAACCTAGTTGGGGAGCCCTTTTGATTCTTCCATTTACTTCCCCTACCAAGCCAATCTACAAAACATCAGAATTCACGTCGGGTTCTCTGGACAGTGCACTAAAACCACCATAACTTTTGCTACGAAAGTCCGAATATTGCGTTCTTTATCTCTATGAAAAGGTATAGAAATTACCCACATTTTGCGTTATATTGAGATCGTCTGATTTCGTCTTTAACTAATAGATTAATTCAGATTTCTACAGACTGTCCCAATACTGACAGATCAGCAGGACAGCGATACTAAAAAATTCATAACTTTCTAACTGTTAACAGGATTTGAGCGTTCTTAGCGGCCAATGAAAGCTAAGAACAAGACCTACAAATCTCTAGGAGACCAAAACTCCTAATTCGGCCTATAAACACATGAAACTGGCTGCGCAACATTCTGGACAGAATTGAACATTGAACGGAATTAATCCGATCCAATCGATCTAATCAAATTCACCTCTACGATTAACCCAACATCAAAAACGACATTCATTACCCTTGAGAACACCCAGGGAGACGACGAAGAATTCTTGAAGAAGCTCCTCTCCTTCTTGAACAGCAGCCCCGCAAAACTCCTCTCCTTTCTTCACGAAAACCGGCGAACGGGCTGATCGACACCGGGAAGGAGGTGGCTCCAAGGGGCAAGAAAGTGCAGCACCAAGGGGGAGGCACCAAGAAGGGGTGGAGGAGGCAGGGCGCAAGGGAGAGGGGGAGGTTGGGGCGGCGGCCATAGGAGGGAGGGGGTGGGGAAAGTGGGAGAGGTGGGGGAGGTGCTAGGGTTCCCCCCACCCTATTGGCCGGCCACTAATGGGCCAAATGGGCCAAGGCCCAGGCCCAAGTTGTCCCACTTTAGCAAAAAAAAAAACCCCTCTCAAAACGCTGCTAAAACTATTTTATATTTGGTCCCTCTCCTGTTTCGATTAATCTCTCCTGATTAAATCCTTTCGATTACTTTTTGGGGTATTACATTTTCTCTCTCCTCTTGGATTTGCGTGCGCCAGGGGAGGAGGGGAGATGCTGCTGTGTGGGACGACAGCACCTTGTTGCTGCCATCGGGAGTGCTGAGACCTTGGTGCACTGATGCGGGCGCGCAAGTGAGAAGCTGTGGTGCACACCGCAAAGACACGCCGCAGGGGCCAAAAGTGGAAATTCGGAGCTAACGAGACTAGTTTATGAATTACGGAGCGCTACGGGGCCAAAAGCGGCAAGAAGTCATGTGGACCTGGCGTTGACGGCCCCACCTGACTGAAAAAGACGAGATTGTCCTCAAGATTGTACTAGAATTAAGGTTGATTATGTAACATCATCCCCCTCCCCTCTCATCCTATAAATAGGGCACCATGTATCATGAGTGGGGAGACTACTTATACATCATATTACACTTGAGCAATACAATTTAGGTGGTTCACTTGCCTCACTTATGTTTTGCTCCTCACCTACGCATTCCCAGTGGCCCACAAAGCCGACTAGCGATGCGTACAAATCTACTCTCTATACGCGTATCTATGACAATAGTAATAGTACATAAATGGATTTATGTATGTTACTTCTCCACACTTAATCGATAAAGTGGAAGGAGAGCAGAAGTGCATAACGACCATGTAACTTGCGTTTTTGTAGTACAGTTTCGTACTACTTTGTTCCCTTTGGTTATCGCGACCCAGACGCGTTAGTTTCACCATTTAAGACTGTAGCAAGTGGCAACTCACGCACATTCTTTTTCCAAATTACTGGACATGTGGAAAATTTCCTAGGATTAGAATGGTAACTTTCTAAGGCGAAGCAACTTAGTCCACCGGTATCGACGTGAAGGGCACGCCCGCACTCCTATATCTTTCAATGTAGACACTGGATGTGTGGAAAATTTGTAGGGGGGAAAATCGTTCACTGGCGACTAGAAATGTGACAATTCACAAGTGTAACCTGATATAATTTCTAGTAGCGCTGTCGCCGTCGAAGGTGGTCTGGAGAACAGGGTAGCTATCAGCAGTCGCCATCAGCCAAGCTGCGCCTGCGCTCTACGGCGGGTCGTGCATCGTGATGACCCCGGCGATGACGGTAACATCCGATGGGACTAGTGCCCCTGGTCTTCCTACATTTAACCCTTCGATTGAGAGTTACGGTTGTGATACCCGTTTAATTAAGAGAATTAGAGAAGAGATTAAAAAGGAAAATAGAGGTTAGAGAAGCGTACAAATTAGGGATTTGATACCGTGTTTAATTAAGAGAATTGGAGAAGGGGTTAAATGAAAAAGAGAGAATCTAGATCATTATAATTTAGACCGTATAGATCTTTCTTTTTTTTCACTGATTAATATGGAAATATTAACCTTTGAGAGTGAAGTGACGCTCTCGTTTGTTAAACACAAACCTCCAATGTTCTTATGCATATTTCTAGTATAAGTTGACCGTTGTTTTGATGCTTGTGGCTTTTGTGAGGAGTCTAGCTTATCTTGGCCGTACGTCCAGTAGTTCATGTCATTTTTCATAATAAATTCTTCCGGCCACTCTAGGTGGTGGGGATCGCAATCCGTGTAGACTTAACTCATGGTAACTTTCTATTTTTATTAACGAAGACTCCATGATCAACGCCTCCACATTGCAGGATTCCTCCTCCTGACCATACTTATGTAAGACAGGTCAAATAAATTAATGTAAGTGCGGCAAGCGTGATGTACTGATGTACTCTGTATTCTGATGTTCATCTTTCCGTCGAGCTTACCATCGTATGAGGTGAGTTAACACAGGCGTACAAATTAGGGTCATGAGCAACAGCGTAATAGTACAAAAAGGGAAATGCGTATCTTACCTCTACACTTTAATCGATCAAATGGAAGGATAGCAGAAGTGCGAGCATGGACCTCAAATAATATGTAACTATGTTTTTGTAGTACAGTTTCATACTACTTCGTTCCCTTTGCAACTCAGCAGCGTTAGTTTCACCGTCTAAGACCTCATTAAACCTTAATTGTGAATCTTTCGTATTAGCACACCCTGGAAGCTTCATACCAATGGGTTTTTATTTTTCTCCTAGCTTTATTTGCTGAAATTATTTTTCTGCCATATTAGTTTATGAAAATTATCCATAAACTTCATTAATTAGCATAAAATCATGATAATTGCTAGGAAAATTCATAAAAAAAATATCTACGGAATAGATGTCAAAGCAATCTTCACTGATTTTGCAATATTCATGCTTTAGATTCTATTTTACCTGTAGTAAAATTGAACATTGCATGAACATAATGTAGGAGATGTCAGATATCGCTAAGAAAGAATTCGTTGAGAGTTTACTTTGAATGGCAACAACTACCTCACCTCGTCGATGGATGCAAAGATCAGTCTAAAGTCTCGATCGTTTGGAGCCACCAGCACCGAGCCAGAAGCTTACGCCCCTACCATCCCTGAGGCTGCCAAGTATTCGGCCCTGCACTTCCTGAGGCACCGTCTCCATGCAAACCTGAAGTCTGAATACTTAATGGAGGAGGATCCACTAGTATTGTGGAATTCCCTAAGGGAACGCTACAACTAGTAAAGATCTGTCCTACTCCCAGAAGCACAACGAGAATGAACTCACCTACACTTTCAGGATTTTAAGACTGCGGCAGCATATAACTCTCTCATTCACAAACTTATCTCTAAATTGAGGTTCTGTAATCAGATCGTTACAAGAACCGTTTGTGATACTTCACAGACGATTTTCAACACGAACCGTGTGAGGACCCCGATTTATTTGGCTTGTAATGCTTAGTCTTCCCTTGACTCTAGCATCACAAATCAAATAAACCAAGCCCCGAGACATGTATACTTCCCAGAAATGCAGTATACACACCCCGTTACAAAATCACGCATCACTTCCATACAACAGGTCTAACAAAAGACATACATAAAAGAGATTTATTACAACAAGGGCCAACCGGCCAAACGACACTAAACAACAATTAAACAGCGGAAGCAAAAGTGCCATAAGAGGGCGATGAACAAAAGCCAATTAGTGTGCCTTTACCCACAAGGCAACCAACCGGGCCGCCAAGCTAGTCGTCAAACCCGAAACACATCTCACCAAAGGGAAGCCCTTGGGGCTCACCTTCTTCCTCTACAACAAAACAATTAAGCATAGCAACTGAGTACAAAAATTATTTTTGTACTCGCAAGACTGACGTGTAAGATAACAGAACTATAATTAACTACATGCAAGCTTTACTTAAGTGGAGGGGGCTCTGGACTTACTTTTAGCATAAAGCCAGTTTTCTTTTGCAATAATGTAATAGTTTGAAGGCAGTTTTAACAATTCAAATTTTATTTGCAGAAATAACAGCGATACAGTAATAATAACAACAGTAAAGACAACCTGGAAGTGACCATCCCAATGGTCACCACAACAATAGTATGAACATCCATTCATACCAACCCATCAAGTTTTAATTAAAAGGTTGTAGTCTAACTCTTGAAAGACCTCCCCAAGCGTGTCCATAACCTAGGACGAGGCTATTCGAATAGTTTTAACCCTACAGGGGTGTACCAATGTACCCACACTTCAGACCGCCTTTAAGCCACAAAGCACACTTAGAAGGTATCGGCAGCAGCTAAGTCCTACGAGGCGCTTTCCAATATTGTGCATTGACTACGAGCCGCTCGTATGGATCGAATTCATACGCTTACATTGCAAGCGAAAGACAACCCACCATCACGGAAGCCTTTCAGATTCTACAATGCTCCAAAGACCATCCCTCCTGCGGCTCCTGCGACCCGAAGCCAATACAAACCAAAGTACTAAGTCAAGAGAGGTCCCATACCCTCTAGTGTGGTTAGCACGCAAGAATGCTTGGTTTAGTGTAACAAGATGTTCGGTCCTTGTTGACTCAGGCACCATTCCAGTCACACCCATAATCACACCATCTTACCATTGTGCCCAAGTCCAAATCATTTTGTTTTCATTTTTCGTTTTTATGATTAAATATAGCACCAAGGCTGAAATCATGAAGTCAATAATAAGTTTGTGTGATCAAGGTTATCGACAAGTCGATAACCGCCCAATTCTACCGGTATCTAAGCATTCTAAACATGACACCGTAAAGACAAATAAAAGGCCCTAAATCATTCACCGGGCTCTAATTCACCGGTGAGGATAATATTCCTAAGGTAGTGGCAGGGGTGAACAATTTAAGGGAAACAATGCAATAGGATTAGCTACCTCTATTCGGCAAAATTAATCATTGACACAAAAACATGCATACATACAAGTAAAACAAAGTATTAGATTTTAAAAGTAATGGGATGGAGTGGATATGATCAAACTGCTTGCCTTGTTGTAGATCACTTTCTTGCTGCAGAGGGTTCACTCACGTACTCAAATATTTCCTTCGGAACCTAACGCGAAAAGGCGATAACCAACTCCAAATAAAACTCCACAGCAAAAGATATCCAAAAACAATGAAATTTACACAGCAGCAAGATTAAGATTTTAGACAAATTTAGGAACAAGAATTAAGTCATTTGGACTAAATATGAAAAAGTTATGACTAAACTAAGTTCTCTCAGCCTGTTAATTCAATAAAATTAATTACTGGTACTGTTCATGGCGAAAATTTCTAGAATGATCTAAGGTCTGAAATTTTTATAGTAGGTAGATAATGTCATCCTAAGAACAGCAAAGTTGAGTTCACATCATTTGGAGTTATAATGAATTAGTTATGATTTTTCTAAGTTCTAAAACTAGTAGATCATTAATTTCAGCGGCAAGGATCATATTAAGACCTATTCTACACTACAGTACATTCCTAGTGGGTTTTAACAAAATTTAGTTTGCTCAGTTTGGAAATACAGAAAATAAGTTATGCATTTTACAAATTTCAATGAATTTTAGACCACATTTTAGGTTGAAACAAGTTAACCTAGTTTATGCTATTTTCTGCTACAGAACAGAGTCTAAGATCATACTCAAATTAAAGTTCATGCTACTACAGAGCTAACACAACTTGAATTTCTCAAAAAGGAGTTAAAACGAAATAGTTATGCACATTTGAAAACTAGAACATTTAAAAACTTGGAAAATTTGGAGCTCTCGGAAGGTCTGGCTGCACTGATGAAAAAGGAGGAGGTCGGAACCGTTGATGCGAGATCCAACGGCTACAGAGCACCGGCGCACAGCGCATCGACGCGGCGCGCACAAGGGAGGTCCCGACCGTTGATATTGAATCCAACGGCCCCCACCACCGGATGCACAGCACGCGCGAAGGACCTCCTTGCGCACTAGGGAGGTCGTGACCGTCAGATCTGGATCTGGCGGTCCCGAGCTCCATGAGGAGGTCCCAAGGCCAACTCACAAGGGGAGGTCTGGACGGCTAGGATCTCCCGAGGGGAGGTCCTAACGGCCCAGATCTGAACGAGGAGGTCCTAGACGGTCACGATCTCCAGTGGGAGGTCCTGAACGGCTAAGATGAAATCCAGGGAGGTCCTACGCGACAGGTGCTTAACCGAGAGAGGTCTGGACGGTTCAGATCTCCGCGGGGAGGTCCTGATCGGTCCAGATCTGAGCGGAGGGAGGTCTGGACGGTTAGGATCTCACCGAGGAGGTCCTAACGGTCTAGATCTAGGCGGGGAGGTCCTGAGATTTCCTTACAAGGACCAGGGGTGGTCTTTTTGCAAAGAGGACCCCAAAGGTAGTTTTGAAGGTTTTCTTTACAAAAGACTAGGGGTGGTCTTTTGCGAAGAGGACCTCGGGGGTGGCTCAGGGGTGGTTTTTATGCATAGAGGACCTCAAGGAGGTCTTTAACGGCCAGGATTTCAGATAGTGGGAGGTCCTGGCAGCTAACGCCGTGCACACGAGGATCTAGAGACTAAGATTAACTTGAAGAGCTCATGAACGGCTACGACCACAACAAGGAGGTTCTAGGACATAGGTTTAAACAGAAAAAGGGATCGACGGTTTAGATCTAATCACGAAGAGATCATTAAGGGCTAAGATTAAACTAAAGAGGTCCTGGGGCTTGGGTTTTTGCAGACAAGGTCCTACGGACAGGATCTAACACGAGGGTGGTCTTGGACGGTCATGATGAACCCGAGGAGGTCCAGGGACTTGACAAAAACGCGACAACAGCCCAGGACACCGGCTTTGGTCACCGGCTCGTCGCCGGCGGCCACGGCCAAGGCGGCGCGGGTGAACAGGGGCAAAACGTTCACAATACTATTGCGAACATTTGGAGGGTAGTTTTGTCGCTGGAGATGACCTAAATCGCCGGCGAGCTGGAACGGGGCGGAGACTAAAGTATGGGAAAAACGAAAACAGAGGAAAACTTCGCCGCAATCTAATCTACCGGGAGCTTAAGCTTTGGGAGGTCATCGCGAACTCACCTGGGTCCAGAGGAGGTCCAAGGGAGGTCGTGGGAGCTCTAGCGACGACGACCGCCACCGGAGCCGAGGAAGACAACGCGGGGGAAGCACGCCTGAGCAAAAGAGGGCCAAAGAACGATGGAGTTAACTTCAGAAGGTCCACCAGAAGGACCTGGAACAAACAATTGAAGGAAAGAGCCACCTTACCGGAGAGGAGGACGAAGGCGGCGATTTTCGGCAAAACAGGACCCGAACCTTGTTTCAGCTGCTCCCTGCGAGCACAAGCCAAACCAAGTTAGGGGACCAGACCAGGAGGTCGAGAGGAACGTTGCGAAGCTAGAAGAGGAGCCAGGGGCCACTGGAGCACCGTCGGCGACAGAGGCACCAAGGTCCAGCAATGGCGGAAAAAGACTTTTAGTGTTTTCCGAACAAGCTCGCCGAGAAAGGACTTAGAGATTGGCAAATGGTGTGGAAAGGAAGATTGGGAGGAACACAGTGACCTTAAAAAGCTGGCGAGCAACGGGAGAAAAACCGAGCAGCTTCACGGGGAAATGGAGCTCAAGCACTGCCACCGCTCAGAGGAAGTGACAGGAGTTGGTAGCGGGAAGACTTTGAAGGAAAGGTGTTGACAAGCATTTAAGAAGGGCAGTAAAAAGCCGTTGACGAGGACGGAGACGATGGGACAAGCCACTGTGCAATTCTCAGCGCACGCCATCTCCCCCGTGACTGAGGAAGAAGAAGAACAGGGAGGAGGTCGGGGACTGCACGATGGGAATCGGACGGCTGAGGAGGCACGGGGACCTCCAGAGGTTAGAAGGGGTAGGGGAGGTCGTGGTCGTTAGATCCTGATCCAACGGCCTGCACATGAGCTCCACGGACCACGCCCGAGCCCGACGCCGCTAGGTGGCTCGGTGCGACCACGACCTAGAGTCGGACTCGGGTCTGAGTCCAAGTCTGACTCAGACCAGGGTTTTAAATTGGAAGCTGGACTTTAGGGAATGAATTAAGGTAGCAAATCAACTCCAAAATTGATGAAATTTTAAATGGAGCTTCCTGACTTTAGGATTAACCTCCCATAAAATTTCCAAAGATTTTTGTGCACTGGAACTTCTCAAGAAATTCCAGAAGGTTATTTCAGAGGTTTGACCAGAGTTTGACTTGCCTCTAAATTATTCAAATAATTTCCAAAAATTATGAAATAATTCAGAGGTGTCACACAGCAACCCTAGAACCAAGGAAAATTATTTTCAAGGGTTTGACACAAGATTTTACCAACGAGGTTTTTGGTCTTGAGAGAATTGAAGATTTTGATTTTGAATTTCCCAAAATTCCTTTGCAAGAATTTCAGAAAAGTTCAACAACAGAAGGGTGTAAGAAAAAGTTTTAATTTCTACTCATTTTCTTACATTTGAAACACAAGTTGAAAATGAGGATGTTACAAACCGTCTGTGACTTCCCGTCTTCATCACAGACGGTTTGTATTAAAGACTGTCTATGATAAGTATCTCTAATTTTTACCATAGCTTGAAATCAGAGAGTCTGTGATAAGTATCTCTTGATGATAAAATCGGGAGATACTTATCACAGACAGTTTTAAATATGAATCGTCTGTGATACTAGCTCATCACAAACGGTTTTTGTTTGAAACCTTCTATGATTCGTGAAAACTTTTGAACACTTGTGCAGGAGGCGAAATATTTTAGCGCTATCCTTATATATTATACCCACCCCCGCCTTGTCTTCCATCAGTCTCTCTCTCTCCTCTTCCCACGTCGAGCTCCGGCGACCACCCTCGATTCCCCGGCGTGGTTCGGCGAGAAGAAGCAGCCGACGAGGAGGAGGGGCGCGTAGGGGCTCCATGTCTGCCGTAGAAGGTAGACTACTGGAAGGTACATGTATATCCCCAAAACATACAAAATTTGTTGGTTGTTTAATGGTTCTTATTTTATTTGTACCTAATGTCGGAGCGCCGCCAGAGGTTTTCGGTCATCTCTCCTTTTCCTTGCCGATGAGCTTGAGTCGAATTAAACGATGCAAAACGATTTGTGATATCTTTGGTGAGGTACATAGAGGAGCTCACAAGACCAATCCAAGAAGCCGATGAGTTCTTCAGGAGCTTGGAGGCACAGATGGTTTCTAGCTAGTTTAACTTTGTAATTTTATTCTTTTTTCTCATTCGAAGGGGACGTTGTGAAACCTTTTGGTTTCCTTTTTGCTAGATAGGTCTCTCCTATAATGTGTTTGCTATCGGATTTTTAATTGGATTTTAGTTGTCTTGCTAGAGGTTGCATATAGAAACTACTGTCCAGCAATTGATTGGTTTGACTCAAAATCTGATTTATTTTTTGCAATAGAAAAAAGTATCATAGACGATTCTTGTTCAGAACTGTCTATAAAAATAGATTATCACAGACGGTTCTTATTCAGAACCGTTCGCGATAGCTTTTTTTTTACAGACGATTCAAAAATCGTCTGTGATGACCTCTTGTCATTAGTGACCCTTAAACTCAAAGAGCTTACGAAACCGTCTGTGATGATGTTTTGAACCGTCTGTAAAGACCTTTTCTGTAGTAGTGACATGAGGATACTACAGCAACAGTACCGCAATGCAAAGTACTTGAAGTACTCTGAGCTGATGTACACTCTGTTGGAAGCAGAGAAACATGCAGAACTCCTGATGAAAACCATCAGATATGTGTCCCCTTGGGACAATGGCTGTGCCTAAATCACACACCAATGCTTAGCAAGCTAGCAAAAGTCAGGGCCGCAGAAAAGGTCCAAAACAAAATTGGGGTAAATGAAAGAAGGTCAGAATGCAGAGAGGCCCCCTTTGCCTTTTCCTCTACCATGAGGTATACCCATTCCTTTGCATAAACGAACAGTCATAAAATAGAAGCACCTAAGATAGATTGAAAAAAATAAAACATGAAATATTACAACTACTTGAGATTACATCGTTACCTGTTTACAGAAGTTGAAGTAGAGCTTCAGAACCTGCGGCAGGGCTTCGCCACTAAAGAACTATTCTAATCTAGCCTATCAACTAAAACACCATATTTCGAGGGTCGAAATATGTCGAAATTGCACTGGGCGTCGGAAGAATGATGCCAAAAATCAAAGGAGGGGGTCCCCTTTTATAGGCGGTCAAGGACCCTTGTGCGTTGCACGGCTCACGGGTTGAGCCGGCCAGTGCACGGACTCAAAACACTTGAGTCTGTGTTTGGTCGGCTCCCCAAAAGCTTCTATGTGTGTATGATATGTGTGCCCTATCTGAATCCTTCTATTTTTCATTGCAGAGTCCGTGTTGGTTTCCAAAAATTAGAGAGTTCGGTGTTTTGGAGCCCAAGTTGGCAATCTTTCGTGCAAAATCGGATAAGAGGCATCTAGAGAGTTCTTCGGAGGGAGGTTGATGCCCTGGTGGGCCTATGCACCAACCGGCTCAAAGCTGGCTTGCAGCCCAGTGGCTCCGGTGCATGGCCCATTTATATCCTTTGCGTATTTTGCATTGATTTTCGATGATTTATGCAAAGAATATTCCAAAAATACAATCTTCGATCCTGGGTTAGGGTTAGCGGTAATAATCCATAATTTTGATAATTTCTTACAAATTTACTAGGAATTTAAGATATGAAAACACACATAAAATGAGTGTCAATAGTGGGCCAGTAGAGGCCTTGCCAGAGGGCCTTCGCAGTGAGGCTCCTTGGTGCTTGGTTGACTGTGTAGAGCCCCTAGTGGATCTCGCAGACGAGCTCTTGTCCTTCTCGTTTGGATATGCAGTAGAGGAACAGCGTGCACACCCCTCCTTTGTAAAGGAGCCCGTCGACGTTTAATTTCTTGCGCGCTACTGGAGGCTCTTCGCTTCAGCTAGTTCCTAAGGCTCCTCCCCATTGGTGAGGTAGGTGAAGATGAGTTCCTGCCAATCAACGTCTCCAATGACGAGGACTTCACACCCAACCCCTTGGGCTTCGGGTCCAGTCTCTGGTGCTTTTGGTCCAGCCCCTTGTATTTGAGCCAGCGCCGAGGGTGTCTTGAGTACCTCGAAGATGACATTTGCCGGAGGTGGTTGCACTGTGCTAGACATCTTGGCTAGCTCACTGGCCGCTTCGTTGTCACCATGAGGGATGGCTTGGTCTGTGATGCCCAAGAAATGCTTTGCTATGGCCTGAACTGCATCCAAGTACATGACCATCTCGGGGTCCCGAGCTTGAAATGACTTGTCGATGTGGCCCGCCATGTGGTAGGAATCACTTTTGACGACAATTCTTCGAGCCCCTAGTGCTTAGGCCTTGCGGAGGCCAAGTATTAGGGCCTCATACTCAACCGCATTGTTGTTGTAGGGAACTCGAGGCGAGCTGTGTGCGGTATCTGTTGCCCCTTCGGCGATACTAAAATTGCCGTCGCACCCACCCCCGTGGCACACCATTAACAGTCGGTCTATACGGTGCAGATTGCCTCGATCTGAGGAATGAGGGGCTCCGCAAGCTGCGGAGTCCACTCAGTGACGAAGTCGGTTAGTGTCTGGGATTTGATGGATGTGCGGACAACGAAGACAAGGTCGAAGGGGGCCAGCTCCGCAACCCATTTGCCGATTCGGCCCGTGGCATCCTTGTTATGCAGGAACATTTCGAGGGGGTAGGATGATGGTGTGATTATCTCATGTGCCATGAAGTAGTGGCATAGCTTAAGGGATGCAATGAGCAGGGCATATGCCAATTTTTCCATCTTCGTGTATTAAATCTTGGCCTCTTGGAGGGCCTCTAATACATAGTATACGGGGTGTTGCACACCATTGTCTTCTTGCACTAGGACCAAACTTACTGCTGTCATCGAAGCTGCTAGATACAGTAGGAGCTTCGTGTCATGCTTCGGGCTGACTAATCTTGGAAGTTGGGTGAGGTATTGCTTGAGTTCGTTGAAGGCCTGTTGGCAGTCCTCAGTCCACCGGAAAGGCTCTGCTCCTCAGAGCATTTAGTAGAATGGTAGAACGCACTCTGCGGAGCAAGACAGGAAGTGGATGAGGGCTGCTAGGTTCCCTGTTAGCTTCTGTACCTCGTAAGTCTCGCGAGTAGGCTTCATCTCTTGTATTGCATGTAGATTCTCGGTCTTCGCCTCGATGCCCCTTTCCCTTTCGGAGATGAGGAACCCCAAAAGTTTTCCCACTTTGACGCTGAAGGTGCACTTCTCAGGGTTAAGCTTTACACCCTCCGCTCGACGGTTGGCAAAGGTCCCATGCGGATCCGTCGGGTGGGAGCTCACTTTGAAACTTTTGACCACTATGTCGTCAACATATGCTTCGACGTTGCGGCCTAGCTATGTGGCCAAGATTTTCTTGTGCAAAATAATCTAAATACTTTTATACCAAGTGAAAGGCAGTAAAAAAATGTGTACAGAGAATGATCAACTACTACCTGAACTTCATGCACAACCTAGGATTTCTTTAAGCTCCAAGGAAAAAAAAATGCAATGGTTCATCATCTATATTCAGTTTGCTTTACTTCCTAGTTTCTATAACATTTAATCTAGTTTTGGCAGAGTGAACCACTAAATTCTTACGATTCCCAGTTGAAACACTGTAGAATGGCATGCATCAGCAGCAGCCGCAACGACCATAAGAGATACAGGAGAGGAGAACACTCGCGGTGATTTAGCTTCTACTACTTGAATAGCTTCCATGATCGGCAACAGGGCCCCTTGGCTGTTTGCAGTTGTTCTGCGGGGTAAGATTGTCCGGTGCGGCTCTCTTTGGGCTCAACTACAGATGAAGATATAATGATAAGAAAATATTACTCTATAGTATTTTATCTATTCTTGACCAAAGTCTTAGTAGCTTACCTTCTCGTTTTTTTTTTTTTGATAAAAATGCCTCAACAGGATGTTTCTGGAGTCAGTTGTTATCACTGCAATTCCAGGTCACGTATTCAGTGAACAGTCAAAATACCACAAAGGTGACTTCCACACAGAATAAAAAAGACTTGGAAAATTTGGGTCAATTTTAGTGGGAGTGGATGAGTGCCCAAATAAATTAAAATTAATTAAAAAGGGGAAACAGGGGCAGTTATCGAGCCTGATGTACTATGGATATATCTAATGCATCCAATAAGATATGCAAAAAAACAAGTAGCACTTAGTTTCATTAGCAATTTGCTTAGTCAATGTATCTGCCAGAAGCTAAATTTGTCACACAAGAATTTCATCAGGAAATAGACAGAGAAAACATTGATATTGATAGAAAGGAAACAGCTCCATGGTAGAAACACACCGGCGAAGTACAATGTCAACATAGAAAATACAATTTTAACCACCCAAACATTGTGCCAGACGTCCGTACTATAGTTCAGGGTTAAGTATCCATTCAAATTATTTTAGTTCTAGAGTATTCCTAAATTGTTAACAAATAACTTCTCCAAAATAATGTTGGTGGCTCAAATAGCAGACACGAAGCAGTCTGTATATTTAGAACGAGTATTCTATTCATGTATCTATATAGTACAGTTATAAGACAAACAAGTCAATAATATGATGATATATATTCGCATATGAAAAAGGTATAAATTTTTCTGTAAATATAGTGGAACAAGCTAATTATCGAGTTTAAAGAACAGCTAGAACAGTTCGCAGCCATCCACAGTTAAGTGAGACAAACCGATAAGAACAGAAAGGGGAAACAAACATAGCTAAAATGAGAAGTAGGGAAAAAGATACACGGAAAACAACACTTAAAAAAGCGTTGGACATAAGCACGTAAAGGCAAAGCGAAAATAGAATGTAGGACCGGAAAGCCGACTAGAGAGGGAGTGAATAAGAGCTTAATCAATTTTTCGCTTTAAGATCGAATTCAAACATAATATTGACTCCAATAGCTATAAAGACTATGAAGATCAATATATAAAAGCACAGTGGAAGTTTTGAACTGAAACCCCTTCAAACCCTAAAAAGAAACGATCAAAAACACAAAAATCGGCCTAATGAACAGTATTGATAAACAGTACCAGTCATACAGTGTGAACAGTGCCAGTCGTATCGTACTCCGGTACAACTATATGAACAGTGCCAATCATACCACGATGAACAGTAAAATCAGGTGAATAAATAGTAAACAGCATGAAAACGAAAACAAAAATCGACGTAACTTTTGAACCGTAACTCCAAACTTCACGAAATTTGAAACACACCTTCCTAAGGAAGTCAGGAATCCATTCCAAGTGACGATTGTGAAGATCCACGTCAAAGTTATGACCTTTTTCTATTTTATCGAAGGAGGGTTCAAAACCGAGCAAAAACGAAGAACTCGATCCAACACTTGCTCGTGGGAGATGGATGATCTAGATGATCATAGATGTATTCCCACATATCACAGCAAGGTATAAGAGGGCAAGAGATCAATCAAAAACCAAAGGATCAAAGATTGACTCAAAATCATGAAACAAAAAGGAAGAACACAAAGAGACACATCTTTGGAAAATCATCCATGGATTGATTCGTGATTGTTGCTAGTTACAGTCACTCCCTCAAGGAGGACAAGAGCTCAATCCATGAGCACACAATCAACTCATCTCCCTAGAACCCTAAGCCTCTCTCTTTCTCTCTAAGTCTCTAAAACCAAATTAGGGTTTACAAATGAAGTGCTTGAGGTGACTTGTCCAGCACACCCCCTATTTATAGAGAGGCCTAGCTTCTAGAAGAGTTAACCCTAATGGGCTCCCGTTAAGGCCCAACAACAAACGGAACACATACGCACGCATTTTAAAGTGCCGTCTTCATCTCCACTTGACCTAAACCACTTCACCATGCGTTGTGGTTTAGTCAACAAGTCACAAAGCCGGTATTTGGTAAATTACCAAAATACCCCTTCTCGATCCTTCTCCACGGACCGAGTCCAATCCTGTCGAAGCAATCGCCTGCTTCGCCACGTGTAGGTTGATCAACGCTCTCATCATGTCGGCAAGTCTCTCCCGTCCGAATCCCATCGGAACCACCAAGGCACTTGCACCGACCCCCGCGTCGCTTGATCCAACTAGCTGCATCGAACTGCCCGTTCGATCAACCTCGTCCATTCTGCACCATGCTTGAGTCACTTGACCTCACCCGGCATCCATGATCGTTCTGGACCTCAGCTCTCCAAGCTTAGTCCCGATCCTCCTCGCCGTTGACCATCGTTGATCTGCAAGTCACCTGCACAGCAATAGACAGAGAAATCGTCTTCGGGAATAAGTTCTTCGCAACTTGACACACGTTAGCTCAAAACATGCAATATGCAACTCATATGCAAAGACAAACATGAATATGACTTATCCCAAAACAATTCTCTGAAAGAATCAACATTCAGTGCAAATGCGGTACTACCGCCAAGTCATTCCCGGTACTACCGCATCACGGTAGTACCGCTCTCAGCATTGCGGTCGTACCGCTCTCGGAGAAATCCAAAATCCACAAAAACACGCTCTCTGGAATTTTGCAACCGCCAAGCAACTATCTCAGATATCGCGATCGCGTACTCAGCCCTTCAATACCGGTACAACGCACAAATGATCGCATCGCGACTTACACGCCGGAATGACCGATTATCCTAACACTTGCTGAAACATTCTGAAAAACAAGAATTCCAACAAACCTTCAACCAAATTTCTAATTGTAACATCACCTAGGATCATGAGCAAATCCTCATGGTGTCCACATAGAACAAACCACATCCACACAAACAAAAGGAGGGCGGAATGCAAATTCAAGCAGAAAGGAAAAAAGGCGGCTAAACATGGAACGACCAGGGGAAATAGTCACGAGGAAAAACCCCCACCAGAAAAAGAGAAAAACCGGATGACAAACAGAGACCAGTGTGACGCCCCGTGTCATTACCCTAAGGGTAATCACACTTAGGCACACAGATTATTATTCGTTTGCTCAGTAGAACACTACACCAACGAATAGTAAACTTTTACCAGAGTTACACAGCAGAACAATAAGATGGAAACTGTACTTTTTATTTCAGTTAGCCACGCAAGGATATGGTTCTTATAGAGTAATTTACCACTGCAACAATGGGACCAAGTCCCTTTGCTGGCCTCTCTTTGCCCCACCGGTCTTCTATCTGTCCCACGCATTAAGGATGGCATCCATCTTGCCCTGGTCTTCATAATCAGTGTCTGCTCCTCCTGCAGTGGCCTCGGTACCTGCATGTCCTTCGTCCCACTCGGGATAATTCCCGGCCGGACTAAAATCTACAAAGGAAAATACTAACAAAATTGAGTACAAATTAATGTACTCAGCAAGTATTATTAGCAAAAGATGCACTGTATGACTATCTCTACTTATTATCACATTTTCTAAATCAACTCTTTTCAAAAAATAGCTCATTAAAACATTAGGTGGAAAGTTTTAATACTGAAAACACTACTTATCACTCGAAAAGAAGATAGACCCCAGTAGTTCCCGTAGACTCCAATCCAAGAGATTGGTATGAATTCATGATTTGATATAGCACTGCGCAGGTTTTGTACCACTTTACCTATAGCTACTCTGAACTCTCTGTGAACTGGGTCCACCGCATTTCCTTATATGCGGGTTCGAGATCAGAATACAGAATGTTTTCCAGGTTACGTAATTAATTCCTCCACCCATTACTTTTCGTTGGTGCTGATCTGGTCACGGTACTGATCTCATCATCCACCGAGTTCCAGTAATGTTAGTTGGGCCGGACTCACCTTCACCCAACACTCCACCTAACGCTATAGCGCCTCTTGATCCTACACATTTACTTACCCGATGTGGAGGGTATAATTACGTAACAAGGTAGCATTTTCTGCCCGTCAAACGGGAAAATGGTTGGCACTGAATTTACGGCCTCTGATCGAATAAGAGTTTTGTTGGTCCTTATATTTTAACCATATGTAAAGGGTCTCACCTCTTGCCGCTATCTCTACCTGCCAAGGTAGTCAGAGTCGAGATCCTAAGTTGGATCGATTTGCCTTTGGTAGGATCGAAATCGTAGTATTGAATCGTAGAATCGGCGATTCTACGGAATTATAAAAATACACATAGTTAATATCTATACTATAAGTTTGTATGATTCTTATATAGTTTATCACTTGCATGTTCCTTAAAAGCAGCTAGACATACTCCAGAAATAAAAATAGCTTATCATTATCAAGCTCAAGATTACTCATGCCATAATATAGATATTTGTACTAGCATTACCACACTGATACAATATTTTGCATGCTCCTTGTTTATTTATAGTTTCATTCTCAGAAATTAATATCAACAAATTTTGCTCTAAAACAAAATATCAGCAAAGCCTGGCTTCTAAAAAAATCGTCCTAAGTCTCTACGAGTAGGATCGATAGGCTGTCGTGGGTTCGTAGAACCGTAAGACTCTAAGAGTAGGATCGCAATCCTAACTACCTTGAGTAGGATCGGATCGACAGTAAGATTTGGATCGACAAGCTGTCGTGGGTTCGTAGAATCGTAAGACTCTAAGAGTAGGATCGCGATCCTAACTACCTTGCTACCTGCCACAGGCCCCCTTTACCAGCCATATAATTATCTTTCTCATCTCTATCATCTTTCTTATATCTTTCATCTTAATCTCGTTCATTTGATTTGATTTTGAGACAAATTTTTGATGCAATATATATATATATATATATATATATATATATATATATATATATATATATATATATATATATATAGTAAAACAACATATAGTTTACATTCAATATAACTATGTTTATGATCAAGAAAATCGCTTGCCTTCGTAAATGTAGAAAGGGTCAGCGTCGACGAATCTCTGGTCAACTACTCCTGCTGGTGGTTCGTCCTCTGTAGCAATGCGGCAGCACGAATAATAATATATAAATAAATACTTAGTTGATTTGAGGGATGTTATGAATACGTAGGCTTGTGGGCTTCACTTTGTTAGCACAATTTAATTTAAATAAAGCTTTTCGAGTCTCCTGCTAAGTTAGCACTCCTCACTAAAGCCGTTCTACTGTCTATGCGTGCCAAGGTCGCAAACCCGAGGTTCCCGCTTAACTAATTAGACTAACAGGGTTAAACAACTCGAACTACCGGACTAAATACCAGTGATGTGCAAGATTACTACACAAGCAAGCTAATCTATTAACAACAGAAATAACGACTACTCAACTTATCTAGCAATTTAATCCACAGATTGATTTTAAGTTGGTTAATGCGACAGGATCCAAGTTAGAACATTCATTCGCGAGACTAGGCAGCTAACCAACAACTTGATCGAAGACTAAAGCTACAGAAACAAACATTAATCGCAACTATTATCTAGAATCTATTTGCCTAATAAAATTAAACCCAACTCCTATCCTAATCCCTAAACCTAAACTCTAATTTACCTAACCTCACTCTCTCTCTCTCTCTCTCCTCTCCCCCATCCCGGCCGACACACCCCAGCCCCCTCCTCCCTTCCACTTCTTCCCCCTCCAATCCCTCCTAGCGCCGCCGCCCAAGGCTCCCAGCTCGGCTCCGCCGCCTCGGGCTGCTCACGCCCTCGACCCACTCCGGCTTCCTCAGCGCTTGTCGACCCGGCTCGGCCTCCATGGTGTCGCTGCTCCCTGTCGGCCCGGATCTGGTTCCCATGGCGTCGCCTTGCTCTCCGGTCTTCCTTCCTGGCTCCTTTCCTCCTCTAAGCTCCGCTGGAAGGGGATGGGCTGGTGTAGCGATGAAATGGGGGGTCTGTGAAGGAAAGGGGATGAATGTGGTGAGGGAAGCCTCTAGATATGCGGTGCTGCTCGCGAAGTGAGATGAGTTGGACTTGAGGAACAGAGGAGGGGATGCAAAGTTTGTGCAGGGGCAGGGGCGACCTAGGACAAAATTTTAGGTAGGGCGAGTCGCAAGCAGTCTCCTCTTTAACCTCCGATCGGCACTCGATGCTTCGGCAGTCTCCTCCTTGCAGGTCGTGGGTCGCAACACGAGCTCGAAAGAGGATCCGCCCCAGCTTGGATGGATGGGCATGACCGGTGCCAACAACACGAGCTCGAGGCAGGAGGCAATGGTGGCCAATTCCAGTTTCTCGGCGCTGGGTGGGAGGGACATAAGTATAAGGCTCATAGTTTGAAAGATTTTGTTGATAAATATAAGGGTTGCATGTAGATTTAATGAGGTGTTTCCTTCTATGTCTATCATATGCATTTATTCACTACTAATACAGTGTACAATATTAGTAACTGATTAATGCAATTAACAATGTAGGACATGCATGTAGACATGTAGTATTGCGAAGGATCGAGCTGAGCTACCTACCTAGCTAGCTAGCTTAATTGGAGCTAGCGGTCGATCGGATCGGTAGCTTGCAGCTAGCTGAATGCGTTTTGGAATGATCAACAGTCAACACAATATGGTATATGCGTGCGTGAGCAGTCAATGAATATACGTAATTAATTGTAGAAACAAGAAGCAACTAGCTAGCAAGGTCGGTCGGTCGGTCGATAATTCAACAAAGTTACCGATGGATGCATGTAATTGTCGTCGATGACACAATGCGGCCGCTAGCTGCAAATTAAACGCAGATGGATGGATGGATGGATGGTTGGTGAAGAAGAAGCACCAGCACTATCTCCTACAACTCGGGCGGATGATACGATGCACTGCAATCGCAGACACCGATGGAACGCAAGCCTCACGAGCCACCACTCTCAGCAGTCCATCACGTGGCGCGCGAAGCTGAGGCCTCGTGGTCTCCACCGGATTCTTCATATTCCGTCTGAAGAACTGAAGAAGGCAGCAAACACATGTTCGAGTCCGAGTCAAGGTCGACCGGCACAGGCGTCTCTCTTCAGCCTCGCACCAGGCACCAGTCCGCGCCGGAGGGAGCTCGGGCAGCTGCCCGAGCTGGCCCGAAGGGAGGGTCCGCCCCTGCAAGGGGGAAGGGATGTTGGCTCGGCCGCTGGTTCCTTGCCTCTGCAGCGGCTCAACCTTACCACTTAGTTGTGTTCTCCTGTGTCTAGGGTGTTGGAGTTGGATATTTGCTGGGTTGTAATGACTGCGATGGTGGCGGATGAAATGGCAAGGAGGGCTTCGTTGATGAGCATGCAACAGTTTTATTTTATTCATTTTGTTATTTACTCAATTGGTAACTTATACTGTGCTCTAATGTAAGCAAATTTTGTAATTAATTCGGAGATGTAATATTTTACTTTTGCTTACCATGAAGTATTGTATGTTTTGATTCGATGCAATGGATTATTGCAATCTATTTGAGACTGTAACTGGGTTGCATTATTAAATTTAAATTCATATTATAATTTCTGGATATGGATTCGTGTACTATTTTTTATAGATGAATGAAATCTTGGAATTAACTTTTAGTTATAACAATGATGGATTATTCTTGTTTTTGATTATCCGTATTTTAGTTACTTGTTAATCACCAAGTACGGTGCTAAATCTGGGTTTAGTAAATTTTTTTCCGGGTCAAGGAAGAATCAGGGCGTGGGAACACAGCTGCAGACCCGATCGAACGGATGAAGAAGAGCGGGATAGGATCGCACGGACGAGAAAAAAAAGTAGACGTGGCCGTCTATCCTCGCCTCAAATCTGCCTCCATTTAAACCGAAGGATACAACGTCAGTACTAACTTGCAGTATGCTAGCCAAGTATTGTTGGAGAGACGACTCAGGGATAGTCTTCCAATCTTCTCTATATATAGTGCCCTTCAGCATGAGTTCTCCATGAAGGATTTGGGACCTTTACACCACTTTCTTGGCTTGTCTGTTCGCCGTCATGATGGAGGTTTGTTTCTCAGTCAGCGACAATATATTCTGGATATTCTTGATAGAGCAAAAATGTGTGATTGCAAGCCTTGTTCCACGCCAGTTGACACCAATGCTAAACTTGCTTCTGATGCTGGTCCTCCTGTGACCGACCCCACTCACTATCGTGGGCTAGCTGGTGCTTTACAGTATCTCACTTTCACTAGACCTGACATTGCCTATGTTGTACAACAAGTTTGTCTTCATATGCATGATCCGCGGGAGCCCCATTATGCTTTGGTCAAACGCATTCTTCGCTACTTGAAGGGCACCCTTGAGTTTGGTTTGCAGCTTCACCGCACCTCTATCTCAGCACTTGTGGCCTATTCTGATGCAGACTGGGCTGGCTGTCCGGACACGCGCCGCTCCACTTCAGGCTACGACGTCTTTCTTGGAGACAACCTCCTCTCCTGGTCTTCCAAACGGCAGCATACCGTTTCTCGCTCCAGTGCCGAGGCTGAGTATCGGGCCGTCGCCAATGCAGTGGCCGAGACATCTTGGCTACGCCAGTTACTCACTGAGCTTCACTGCCCGCCCCAACGCGCTACGATCGTCTACTGCGACAACATTAGTGTAGTCTATCTCTCCACTAACCCAGTGCAGCATCAACGCACCAAACACATTGAGATTGACTTACACTTTGTTCGGGACCGAGTAGCTACCGGGGCCGTACGTGTTCTACATGTGCCTACCTCCTCCCAGTACGCGGATATCTTCACCAAGGGTCTGCCATCTTCCCTGTTCACGGAGTTCAGGTCCAGTCTGAACGTCCGCTCCGCTCCCGTTCTGACTGCGGGGGCGTGTTAGCGTATATACGGCGTATATATGTGAACAGGTGTCTTTATCCTCGTACATGCGGCCTTCCACAAATCCAAGCGCCAGGATTGGATAGTTGTGTGAGTATCGTATTCTTGCACGCTCTCACTGGGTGCCCCCTGCTATGGGTATTACTATAGATAGTTATAACACTTTCTACGTTATCGGCTGTGATTTCGATGTCACCTTGTCCGAGTATGGTACGGGAGACTTAGTTGGTTCTTGCTCGAGTAGATGCGACGGTGAGAAGGTACCAAATGGAGGGCCTTGTAATGGGCGGCGGGGCTGCTGCCCCATCACGTTACCAAGGGCCCTGACAGGCTTTCTGTCAACACTAGTCCGCGCTGATGCTACGGCAGCACAATCAGATCAGCTGCACCCTGGCGTCATGGCTTTCATGTCGGGGACGCAAAATTACATGGAAAATTCGAGGGATCTTTTCTCAAGTCGGACAAATGCAAGCAAAATTGAAGGCGCGTTCCTTTCTATTCCCATCATGGACCAACCAAGCTGTGAAAGTGCGCAATCGAACAATGCAACCTATGCTTGTAGCACCAACAGCAATTGCCAAAATGCGTCATCTGGAGGCTACTACTGTTACTGCTCCGGTTATGGACATGCCAATCCTTACCTTATGAATGAATGCATAGGTGCTTCCTGCTCGCCTTTTTCTTCAAAATGAGATAGAATTCCTCATATTTAACCCTCGCCCTCTTATTCTTACTTCCTATGTCAATCTATTGTGGAGCATATTTTTACTTCCTATGTCAACCTACTGTGGAGCAGATTATAACCCCAAGCATAAAGAACACTGTCCGACATCATGTGGAAACACGACCATTCCCTTTCCTTTTGGGCTCCAAGAAGGCTATTTTGCAAACGAAAGGTTTCAACTTAATTGTACAGTGGGTAATCTCACAGTTTTTGACTCAGGAGATGCACACTATCATGTGACTGATGTTTCAGTAGAAGATGGGACTCTGACTGTAAGCAACATGCTGAGCGACACAAGATCCGACAAAGAGGTGATAATACTTCAGACCGATGACCACGGGGGTGTAGAATTCGAGGGCCCTCTGGAAGATCAATTTGATTTCTCCCTAGAATACGACATTGTTATTGTTAGAGATATATGTATATTGTTCTATTCCCCATTGCTATGAGGGGTTCTTTGTATATTCACCTCCTGTACTTGTGTATATATACTAGCCCATTGGCCCCATATTGAATACAAGCGCTATTCATAACATGGTATCAGAGCGGGTTTAGGGTTAGGGTCTCACCTTTGCTGCCACCGCTGCCGCCCTCCCCGTGTCCCGTCGCTTGTCGTCCCCACGTCTTCCCCACCATCATCCGGGCCGTCTTCTCTGCGCCTCGACGCCACCCGGGCCACCGGGTCGTCTCCTCCTCTGTCGTGGTCACTAGCCGTAGCCATCACCAGACGCCTCCGCCACCGGGTCGTCTCCTCGCCATCCCGCCCGTGCGCTGCACCGTCGCCGCTCCGGATCCACAACCGAGACGCCGAGTTTCGGACAGCGCTGCGCGCGGGACCGGATCCGCGCCGCTGCCGATTGGAGACCACCGGACCTGCTCCTCCGCCGCCGCCACCACCCGCGCCGCCACTACTTGCGCCGCCACCACCGCCACTCGCGCTGAAGGAGAGAGCAAAGGTTCGGACAGCGCCGCCCGCGGGACCGGATCCGCGCCGCTGCCGATTGAAGACCACCGGATCTGCTCCTCCGCCGCCGCCGCCGGAGACCACCGGCTCCGCGCCGCCACTACTTGCGCCGCCACCGCCGCCACTCAGGAGAGAGCAACCCTAGCTCTGTCCACCAGCGAGTGTTTCGGCTGTTTTTGAGCCGGCCCACCAGCGGGTGCTTCGGCTGTTTTTGAGCCGGCCCAAAAAAAAGGGGGAGAGAGGAATCTTTACGACGTTCTAACCGCCGCGCCGTCCAGCGCCGCCTGTTAGACTTCGTTGCCTTGGTCGCCGCGCCGTCCAGCGTCGCCTACCAATGGCCACTCTCCCTCCCTCGCTGTCCGGTGATCTTCGATGGTGTTAATTACACCGATTTTGTGTCTCACATGCGCATCCACATGCGTGGTCTCCGTCTCTGGGGCATCCTCTCTGGCGATGTCACCTGTCCGCCTTGCCCTACTCCCCCAACGGAGCCTACGCCTGTTGCGCTACCCCCCACAGCCGACAAGGTTACTACTGAGACCGCTCGCCTTGCTGATGATGAGGCTGCCTCTGCCTACCAGGAGGCTCTGGATTTCTACAAGGATCGCCTGACCGCCTACACTCGCGGTACGACGACGACGCCGCCGCTTTGTCCTCATTGCGATATCAACCTCGGTTCTCTTAGGTTGTGGGACTCTCATCGCCAGATGTGGACTCACCTTCGCCGATACGAGCCCTCTGGTGATGCTCTCTACCGTCCGTGGTTCGCCAGAACACTCTCTTGGCAGGTGATGCTACCGTTGGCGCTTTACGCTCGAGCTCTGGCATGTTCGCGTCGGTGGACTCTCTTCGCATCGCTCTGGCCGCTGTCGCTCTGCTCGTCTTTGCTTGGCGTCGTGCGACTGGAGTTTCGGGCGGATCTACGAGTTCCTTACTGCGCCGTCACGAGTTCGAGCGGCGTGCCCAGCTCCTTGCACGCCACCCTCGTGACACTCTCCCGAGGCTCTTGCGAGATACGTGCGGAGAGACTCACGAGTGGTGCGGCTCGCTACCACCCCTCCGTGCTCACCGCCCGCCCACTGCTACACCAGCGGCCCACGCTGCCAAGACACCGCCTCCTCGGCCGCGCCACGGTGGTGGTGGCCGCCCATCCGGCGGTGGTCGTCCTCACCGCTCCTCTGCAATAAGGTCGGCCACATTGAGTCCTAGTGCTATAAGAAGCGGCATCTTTCTCGTCGTTCTTCTACTAGCGCGCGCTCGTGCTTCTACATCGGCGCCGCATCGACTTCTTGGCAGTTTCTCTCATTGAGCAGAGATAGCCGGACTTTCGACGCCGCTTGCCGCCGGAGTTCTCCTCGACAGTTCTGCGGGCTCACTCGACTCTTGCACCGAGAAACCACCTTCTACACGATCGGTACCTCCCGTGGATTCTTGATTACGGAGCATCTTTTCACATGACTTCGATCCTTCCACTGTCTTTCCTTACACCCTTGTTTCTCCCGCGGTGTTCTTACTATCGATGGTACATCTCTTTCGTCTCGGTCAAGGCCCTCTTAGCAACTCATCTTTTCATGTTCCTTACATTGCTTATGTTCCTTGCCTTACTATGCGACTTCTTTCACTGGCGGACATCGATCTTGGTTGTCGGGTCATTCTCAACTCGACTCTTGTTGTGTTCAGACGCCGCTGACGGAGCTCTGGTTGGTTCGGCCTCGGCGCCTTGACTCACAGCATCTCTGGGAGCTTGACTGGCTTCACCTTCCTTCCGCTGCCACTGTTGCCGCCAGTCTCTCAGCTCCTGCCACTTCGCCTACCAGCTCTTTCCAGCAGTGGCATCACTGTCTTGGTCATCTGTGTGGATCTCGTCTGTCGTCTTTGGTTCGTCGTGGTCTTCGAGTGCTCTCGGAGATGTGTCTTTAGATTGTCAGGGCTGTAAGTTAGGTAAACAGATTCAGCTTCCTTATCCTCATAGTGAGTCAGTGTTTCAGCGTCCTTTTGATCTTGTTCATTCAGATGTTTGGGGTCCAGCTCCCTTCGTTTCGAAAGGGGGTCATCGATATTATATCATTTTTATAGATGATTTTTCTCGCCACACTTGGATATATTTTATGTCTTCTCGTAGTGAGGTCTTATCTATCTATAAACAATTTGCCACTATGGTCCATACACAGTTCTCCACCCCTATTCGTGTCTTTCGTGCTGACTCCGCTTGGATCAAACACTTGATGAAGACAAAGTTTGGATGGCTGCTTTCCACTTATCCGACATCGCTCACGCCTGGTTCAATCAGCTTGAAAGTGAGGGCCAGATTCTATGGGTGGTATTTAAGCATTGCTGCTCGATGCGTTTCGGTCCAGCTATTCGCACAAATACACTAGGCGCCATCAAGAACTTGCAGCAGACAAGACCGCTAGCACAATGCCAACAAGATTACACGGATCTCTTGTGTCATACCACTGGCTTATCCTGCACGCATCAAGTCAAGCTCTTCACCGCCGGTCTGGCAGAACCAATTCAGATGCATGTCGAGTTAGCAGGTCCAACGTCCCTACAGCAGGCGATGAATCTCGCGCGCGTCTACGAACAGCTTCACCCGACTGTAGCACATCCGACAATGGCCAACAAGCAGACTCCATCTACTAAAACAGGCGGGCGCGTGTGGCTTCCACGGTTCCACCATCACCTCCACTACTACAAAACAGGCTATAGAAGACACCCCATCACAGACGGGTTAATTTGAATCCGTCTGTGTTGGGTCTGTTGGGCGCAGACATTTGCTTTGCCGGCCTATCACGAGGCGGTTATTACTAGTAACCGTCGTGATATATGATTATCACGAGCGGTTTATATAAACAACGTGCGGAAATATCACGCACGATTCTATTTATAAACCGTCGTGATAATCCCATATCACGAGCGGTTTATAAATAGAGCGCTGTGATATTTCTGACGATTACGTATATAAATCGCTGCGTGATAATCCCATATCACGCAGCGGTTTATTAATAGAGCCGTCGTGATATGTCATGACGGTTTTGTATATAAACCGTCGTGATAATCCTCCGTATCCTGAGCGGTTGATAAAGAGCACCGTCAGTGACATATCACGAGCGGTTTTATTTATAAATCGTGCATGATATATGCCTATCACGAGCAGTTCATATTTGGAACCGCTCGCGATATCCTCGCGCTATATATACCTTGAGTACCCCGCCCATTCCCATTTGAGCCGCCACCCGGATAAAAACCCATGCGCGTGTAGCGAGAGAGAGGGGAGGAGAAGGAGAGGAGAAAGGGAGGGAGAAGGAGAGGAGAAAGGGAAGGAGAAGAGAAAGAGAGGAGAAAGGGAGGGAGAAGGAGAGGAGAAAGGAGCGATAAAGCAATCGGAATAGATCGATTTGGTATTTTCGTCGTGAGCTCCGAGGGTAACATTCTTTATAACCCAATCGAGATATGGTAGAATATGCTAAGCATCGCGTGTATAAGAGTCGAAGTGGGAGTAAACTTTGTATCCGATGTAAGGGAATAGAATAATATTTTTCATTTGGTAGTTGGAATAATATTAAAGTTTCGTGAGGGGAAGGAAATGGAGAGAGAGCGGTTGAGAGAGATTTTATTAATCTAATTTGACACTATATATTTTGTTACATGTGTAGCGTAGATGGACCGAAACTGGATGTATGGTGTGAACCGTGTGAGTCAAGAGTACATTAATGGCGTGGTTGCTTTTAGAAGAGCACGAAGGTGATATGTTGAAAAAGGGGATAAAATATATGTCTTGTCCATGCATTGATTGTGATAATCAAGATGTTTACCAACTCGCATGAGATAGAAGCACACTTGATTCGAAGGGGTTTCAAAAAGGGTATACATGTTGGACGATCCACAGTGAAGAGCGACAGAAGTTAGTAATAACGACATCGCCGAGGAAGTCAACGATATGCCGGATGTCAACGATATGCCGGATGTAGACTGTGCTTTTGATGAGGATAGGTCACACGATGACAATCTGGATCAGATGCTACGCGATGTAGAAGAGAACTACAGTGAGAGAGAGTTTTGTAAATTCGAGCGCTTAATGGAGGACTCGGTGAGACCTTTGTTCCCTAGGCGCAAGCGGAATATACAAGGTTGTCAACCATGATTGAACTGCTTAAATTAAAAGCAAGCAATGGTTGGTGCGATAAGAGTTTCACGGCGTTGTTAGGTCTCCTAGCGGACATTCTTCCGGAGGGAAACGTGTTGCCCAACACCACCTACCAAGCAAAGAAGGTTCTTTGTCCATTGGGAATGGAAGTAGAAAGAATACATGCATGTCCGAACGATTGTATCCTCTATCGTAAAGAGTATGCAGACATGCATGTATGTCCCGTGTGCAAAGCATCCCGATACAAGCGTTAGAATACTTCTAGGTTGAAGCAAGGACCTCCTGCTAAGATGTTGTGGTATCGCTCGTGATCCCACGTTTGAAGCGTTTATTTGCGAACTCAAAAGAGGCAAGATTGGTGCGTTGGCACTCGGAGGACCGTAAAAAGATGGAAAGCTAAGACACCTGCTGATTACGCTCGGTGGAGAAACTTCGATCGGAGGTTGAAGAGTTCGGTCGAACCAAGGAACATAAGGTTAGGGTTGAGTGCGGATGGAATGAATCCTTTCGATAACATGAGCGATCGACATAGCACTGGCCCGTGAATCTATGCATGTACAACCTTCCTCCTTGGTCGTGTATGAAGCGGAAGTACATTTTGATGTCACTACTTATCCAAGGGCGAAACAACACGGGAATGATATTGATGTGTACCTAGCACCATTGCTTTGGAAGATCTTGTGACATCGTGGAGCGAAGGGTACAGGTATGGGATGCGTACAAACGAGAGAACTTCACTTTACACGCCATGTTGTTCTCGCACCATCAATGATTTTCCGCCTGGTAACTGTCAAGCCAGTACAAAAGGAGCCAAAGCTTGTCCGCACTTTGCTTAGATGCTACGAGAGTATATGGCTAAACAACTCACGCAAAGCGTGTATACGCATCACCGTAGGTTCCTTCCCGAGAGTCACCCATACCGGAAGATGAAGAAATAATTCGACGGAAATAAGGAGGACGGTTCAGCTCCAAGGGCTTTTAGAGGGAAAGATGTCTATGATATGGTTAAGGATATCGATGTTGTGCTTGGGAAGGGACGTCAATTAAGAACCCGTCAGAAGAACATCTGGAAGAAGCGGTCAATTTTTTGGGACTTGCCTTATTGGGAGCACTTAGAAGTTCGCCACTACATCGACATCATGCATGTGGAGAAGAATGTATGTGATAACTTGATTGGTCTCTTACTGAACATTAGTGGCAAAACAAAGGATGGTGTTAACGCACGGAGAGACTTGGTCGATATGAACATAAGGACCGAGTTAGCACCGCAAGATACCGTCTGAGACTAACGTACCTCCCCCGACTTGCTACACTGGCCCAAGGCCGAGATATGAATTGTGCCGAGCTTGCATGGTGTGAAAGTCCCGTCTGGTTACTCTGCTAACATTAAGAAACTTGTTTCTATGCAAGATTTGAAATTAATTGGTATGAAGTCGCATGATTGTCATGTGCTGATGACACAAATGCTTCTGTTGCAATTAGGAGTATCTTGCGAACAAGGTCCGAGTAGCAATCTTGAGGTCGTGTTATTTCTTCAACTCAATTGCTCGAAGGTCATCGATCCCCAAGGACTAGATGCTCTACTGTGCCGAGGTGGTGACGACTCTATGTCATCTTGAGATGTATTTCCCTCCGTCATTTTTCGATATCATGGTCCATCTCATTATTCACCTTGTGAAAGAGATAAAGATATGCGGCCTGTGTTCCTACGTTATATGTACCCGTTCGAGAGGTACATGGGAATTCTCAAGTCCTACGACGGAATCAATCTCGACCGGAGGCGGCATCATCGAAGGTTATGCAACGGAAGAGGTCATTGAGTTCTGCGTCGACTATATGGCTCGGTGGATCCGATAGGTGTGCCTCTTTCGTCATGAGGGAGACTTGATGGTATCGGGACCATCGGAAGGAAATCAATCACTCCCGATCTGGATACATACGCTCAAGCCCATTTCATGGTCTTGCAACACACGACCAAGTGTCCCCGTACATCGACGAGCACAAAGACATGGTACGCCAGCGTAATCCAAACCGGTCGGAGGTTTGGATCATGAGAGAGCACAACCGGCGGTTCAACGGATGGTTAAAGGTGCGAATCACGGGAGGTCATCAAGTGATGATACATTGCTATGGTTGGCACAAGGGCCACAATTTACAATTGTCACATGGCAAGGATATGACATAAATGGGTACACATTTTATCGACGGCTCGGGATAGGAAGAGCACGATCCGAGCAGCGGTGTCGTGCATAGATGCATTCGATGCCGATGGGTGAGGAGCTCGTACTATGAGCAAATAGAGGAGATATGGGAGCTCGACTACGTGCTTTTCAAGATCCCCTATTTGGTGCCGTTGGGTCCATCTCCCACAGTGAAGGTTGACAAATGCGGCGTCACTACCGTGGACCTTGAGCGTGTCGGATACAAAGATGAACCATTCGCATCTTGGCTAATCAAGTTGTTCAAGTATTCTATGTAACCGACCGGCAAATAAGAAACGCCACGTAGTTCTTCATGGAAAAGAAGGATTGTCGGAGTTGAGAATGTAGTGGGCGAGAAAGAATACAATCAATTTGATGAGTTGCCTCCTTTCGAGATGGCATCGAGCTCGACGAAGAACCAGTGAGGAAGCTAGCTATATGCGCGCCGATCATCATGAAGGGCTATATTTTAATTAAGATTTTAATCCATTGTAATTAATTTATTCTATAACATCATGTGTTATGGACTTGTAATCTCTCATATATTTTGATATTGATGTCAATGTGGGCGTTCATCGTATCAGACAATTGGTTTTGAAGTAAAATGTGTTATGAGCTTGTCTTCATATATACTTGTCACGAGTTTTGTCATCTCTCATATATGTGGATATTGATGTTCATTGTCACGAGTTCATTGTAATTGATAATTGTGCGGAGCTATCACGACGGTTCTATTATATAACCGTGCGTGATAATGAATCACGCATGATTCTAATATAGAACCGTCGTGATATGAGATTATCTCGAGCGGTTGTATTTAATAACCGTCAGGATATCCTACAACACGAGCGGTTCTAGACACAAACCGTCGTGATATTCCACAACACGATCGGTTTAAATACAGCCGCTCGTGATATGGAACATATCACGAGCGGTTAGTAGATAGAGCCGTTTATGATTAATTATCAAAGACGGTTTTAGTAAAGAACCGCTCGTGATAGCGTCTTATAAGGTGGGAACCGCTAGGGTTTTCCTCACTCGTCCTTTCCTCTGCGCCGCACCATCGAAGTTTATCGCGCTCCTTTGCCTCCTCTAGGGCTCCGTTCACCGCCGCCTCGACCTCGACATCGCCGCCCGACCTCGCCGCCGCGCTCCGACTCGGCGCCCCTCGACGCGCGCTTTTCCCACCTCGGCGCTCCCGACCTCGGCGCGCCGCCGACCTCGGCGCTGCTCCCGACTCGTCGCTACTCCCGACGCGCGCGCTGCTCCCGACCTCGGCGCCGCCCCAACAAGCGCCGTTGCTCCCGACCTCGGCGCTCCGGCCTCGCGCCCCCTCGGGGCAGTTCATTTTGCTACTCCTTCACGTGTGAAAAAATAGCATGTGGTTTGATAGCAATCGATACCTCATCGTAATGAGAGCACATATGTTTCATCGGAGATGCATGAATTGGTGCATTACTTATCTCGAATCGGGTTCTTGATTTGAACGGAGGTTCAATATCCGGGACTTGGACTATAGACAGCGAGCATGCGCGGTGTAGTTGAGTGGTTCCGATTGCTTTGCTTGACATCTCGTTTACCAGTTACGCTATATATATTTTTTTCCTAAAAGAATTGTTTGCTAATTCACGCTTCTACGCGGTGAGATGAATGGATTAATTAGTTCGCGTGAATGTTTGGGTTGTCTTTGTGGTGCTACTATTAGTGGAGCCATCGCTACATTGCTAATCGCTTGAGCCGGGCGGTTGCTCGGTTATTCCATTAATTTGAGGTCGCTTGCGTCGTTTCCTAATTCGTGATGTGGGCAAATTGGTTGGTGGTTCGGCTGTGGACTGGTTGTTGAGAAGAGTGGTTGGATTCTTATGCTAGTTTCTTGTTGCTGCCTATTTTTGAAAATAAAAGACAAGACACGGGGGCGACGTGCCTTCAGTCAATCGTCCCGAGCTCTTAGGCAACCCGTTGTAGTTCATCATCTCTTTTCTCTGTACATATTTTGGGCCTTGTAAACTCCTCCTCCCTTAGGGCTTGTTTGGGAGGGCGAATCCCAGCTATGTCTAATGATATTTGTTGTATGAAAATTTTAGATATGACATACATGTATCCTATGCTAGGGTATAATAGGAGTAGGCTAAACATTTGTAGCCTCCTTTTGCATTTCATCGGGTTGCCCTTGATGTAATATGTACCATGTTTGATGGTGTTTTAGTGTCGCTCCCGACCGCGCGTTGTGAGTATTGCGACTTAACGTGCTCTGTCTCTTTGCATATATATACACTTTGTGCTAGTTGTTTTTGATCTGTGATTGAGATTGATATTTGAGACTAGCTCTGGAAGATATTGCAAAGAAATGAGTGATTCGGGTTTTGCTCTGTGATGTTCATAGCCATATTCGATAATTGTTTCAATAATTAATTCATCTTTTGAGCTCTATAATTGAGGTAGCTACTGCTTTGTCTATGTGTGTTTGTTGGGGTCTGTGTGTCCACCGGTGTACTTAAAAAAGTATCAAATAAATATCAGGTGTCTCGTTTCTTGTTCGTCAAAATAAAACATATTTTAAGGTATTTCAATAGAAATGGCACCTGTGAGCACAATTCGTGCCTCTCACTGAGCTAGAAACAATTCCTCTTATGAGCAATTTGTTGTACATTCCAAATTTGGATACACTCCAAGGTGGATCGAAGCTAAATATTTATGTCCTAGCCAATCACCATTCATACGCATACTATATATATTTTAACCTCACTGGCACGGTAGTAATATATCTCAAACTAATTATATAGATAGCAAGTAGCGAGATGGCGAGGCACCATCTTCCCGCCGTCGCCGATGCCGCGATTGCGAGGCACCATCTTCCCCGTCGCCGCGCCGCGGGACGACAATGACACGAAGCGAGATGGCGAGGAGAATCGAAGATGCTGTGGGCGACCGGTCATCACGGAGGTTAGTCAGTTTGGGGTCCCTCTGCGTCCCAAGAGCTCAGCGGCGAGATTCCGGACCATGTGCGGGATACTTGCAAGGCAACGGGTCCCCATCACCACACCAAGGTGGAAGGATCTGACGAAAGAAGCGAGAGGCGCGCTGTGGACAGAACTATTACAAAAGTTCACTATCCCAGGAGCAGACATGGCACGCGTGGAACGGACGGCGATGCTCACGATCGATAAATCGTGGAGGTCGTTCAAGAGCATTCTTGTCACGGCATGCGTGAACACGGTCGACGCCCTTCGGCAATACGGATTCTTGGCGCAGAAACATGGGACGCCTTTGTTGCTATGAAGGCGGCGCTGAATTTAACGAGCAAAGTGCGGCACACAAAGCTCTCGCACACGAAACACTCATCCGCACAGACTCGGCACCGCTGGATACGCAGGAAAATATGATGAATGGGCGGCGGCGGAGGACAACACGTTTCCTGATGTCACAGACCTGCGTTCCCTAGCCTGGTTAAAAGCGAGGGCAAAAGTCTCGTCTTCGGGAAGCATCTCTTTCACAAACCCGGCAGACGAGGAAGTGTCTCAACGTTTGGTAAGTATGTCGAACTACCTAGTTAATAACTCCATATATAACTTCATAGTGTCTATAATAACATGATGACTTCTTGCGGCGTGAATTGTGCGCCCAAACTTCCCAAGGCTCCTTCCATGTAGACAGGAGAAGGATATACTCTCTACGGCCCCGGAAACAAGGAACACCCGGTCGCATGCGAGGTCTTGGGGTTACCGTACCATGGAGTCATGGATTCGCGACGACTCATCGCACGCATGAGGAGTAGGAAGAGATCTAAGGCGGCGTGAGGACCGGTTCGCATGATGGTGAACATTTTGAAGGAAAGGCGCAGCATTGCAGATCAATTGAATCAACTCCTCGGCCAGCAGCGATGCAAGCGCCTGTTAATTTGGGAGCGATCACCCCGCCGACATCGAGATAGCGTCGCGTCCACGCATAATTATGGACATGGCGATGTCCAATTACCGATAGACGAGATCAAGGTAGTGTACATGTATGGAATGCGGCAAAGATAGACCTATAGGACACTTTAGCTAATTGCGATCGTTTTGTAGGAGCCGGCGGCCCGCAAGCTCGTAGTGAGGTTAGTTGGGTCCATTTCTATTGAGGCGCGCGGGATGGTGCATCCATACCGGGAAGGCGCGATGCAAAGACGGTGTCCAGTGGCGCAGGTTACGCCCGTGGTGGAGGTGGACATGGTACATGAACATTTCATGGCCGTCCCGTGGAGATTCGCCGAACGAAGAGATCACAACACTAGGGGATGCCGTGCGGTTTTATCCGATGGCCCAAGAAGGACATCGTCCTTGACCCAGCAGTGCCGCGATCTCAACACGACTATTCCTCTCCAACGGGACCCTCCATGACTCCACCTCATATTTCGCCTCGAAGGCCACCTTTCGGTTCCCTTGGAGAAGACATCGAAGGAACAAGAAAAGCGTGTCACCGTGATCGGGTCCCGAGTCGTCTCGCAAGAAGACGCCAATGCTTAAGACCAAATCGAAGGCGCCCCTCAAGTCCGGCAAGTCGGGAATATCCATGAAGTACATCCTCGGAAAACCGTTGTGCTCCCCCACAGTATTAGGGCGTGCTGGATATGCTTGTCAGGCTTTGCATGCCTGGTACTTGGATAGGACCCAAAAGGAGGGTGCGTCTTTGGAATCACCGTCAGATACGAGGATAAGCATTTCTTCAACGGGACGAACCACTTCGTCGTGGGCTTCAACGACCTATATGACCTATTCAACCTCGTTGGCCTTGACGCCTCGCTTCTACGATGTTGGACACTATAAGTGCATACAATCAAGTTCTACATTCACGTAATACCGATAAATATCACAACTCATTTCTTATGTACGGATACATGATGAAAAATGTCCAAATTTGGAAAGAATCGGTGGGTTTCCTCGACCCACATGTGGTATCATTGCAAACCATCCAAACAGACTCGTCCTTCGCCGAGAAATACATAACACGTGCATTGCTTCGTCGCCAGAACACGAAGTACATCGTGGTGCCCTACAACCGAGGGTAAGTGTCACTACTTGCTCTACTTTATACGCAAAGACGAACTCGGGTTTAATGACTATAGTGACATACATGAGTAGGTACCACTGGATCCTTTTAGTCATCATACCAAAGAGGAACCATGTGATATACCTTGATTCCCTAATCCGCAACAACCACGACTTGACATTCTAGGAGGAATACTCAGCGGTATGCTCATTTCCTTCATACATAACTCTATTTTAGTCTTCATTAGTTTGAAATGGTCGAGGATAAATTTTTGGAATCATGTAGGTCGTTCATCGACTATGTTGCCAACAAAGGAATATACGATGGAAAAGCGCCCAACTAACACACAGGACAAAATTTCCGATGCGCTATAATACGATAATCCTATATCATACTTCATAATAACGCATCTCGAATCGATATATGTAATTCTATTTTTGCGGTGCATGACAAAAAAATGATGAGTTATGTGCAATCTCGTTTGCCATCATATGGACCAAATCATTAGAGCTAGGAAGAAGGATCCGAGGTTTGTGAATTTCCAAATAATTATTTTCTAATTATAAAATTAAATATATATGCATAACACTTTACTCTTGCTAGCGATGGGGCTTGAATATAGAATTAGATGGACTCGTTGATAATGAGATCGGGGACATTCGAGGAAGCTCTGCGGCTTTATCATATCGAGATAATTAAGGACAGGAGAATTTCACTCATTGCCGACCGAGCGCATCACCGCCGGCACTTCTCAACCACGCAAACAATTGACTCAATTGTAATCCAATTTATTTTGTAACAATACTTGAACAAATGTGATCTTTTGTAATTTATTTTGAGTAATGATCGATTCGGTTTGTCGACAATTGATTATACGTGATGTATCTGTTTTTGTATGCTTGTTTTGAGAGGGCATGGCTAGCAATTCCGAGGCTAGCCAAAAATCGAGAAAAATGTAGTTAGTTTAATGAACTATCACAGACGGTTTTTATAAAAGCGATGCAGAAGACAGAGTATCACGAGCGGTTCTAAGTAAAAAAGTGCAGCGAACTCGAGTATCACGAGCGGTTCTAGTAAAAGCGTCTGTGAACTCCGAGTATCACGACGGTTTTAACAACGAACCGCTGCGTGATAATCTGACTTCACGAGCGTTTCGTGTAAATAACCGTCGCGGAAGACGAGTATCACGACGGTTTTTACATAGAACCGCTGCGTGATATTCGACTTCACGACGTTTTGTGACCATAACCGTCTGCGGATACTGCGTCTTCACGACGGTTGTTGATAAAACCGTCGTGATATTCATATCACGACGGTTTCTTGACCGTGCGTGATAACCACCTGTTATCACAGACCTATTTTCCCAGACGGTTCGAAAACCGTCTGTGATGACGGTTCCGAACCGTCTGTGATGGCTTTTTCTGTAGTAGTGCTCGTCCCTCCTCCATCCTTCCGACACCACAGCTCCATCGCGCACAATCCCAGTGGCCAACCGGAAACAAGGACTGGTGCTTCGTCGCCTGTCCACGGTCGAGATGGCTGATCGGCGACAACGGGGCTTATGCTTCAATTGTGATGAACAATTCGCGCAGGGCCATTGCTGTAAGCGGTTATTCTGGCTGGACCCCGAAGTCGACAAAGAGGCAGGGATCTCTATGGACGATCAACCATTAGATGCTCCCGGACCGGACATCTCCTTGCTTGCTGTCACAGGCATTTGCACTACTCAGACTATGCAACTGAAGGTCCACATTGGAGCTTTTGAGGGCGTGGCATTAATTGACATCGGGTCAACCATAATTTCCTCAACAATGCCTATATATCACAAAAATTGGCCTACCTATACAACCACACAGCGGCCGCCGCATGACGGTGGCCAATGGCGATCAGTTGGAATGTGGCGGCATGTGCAAGCAGACTCCAATGACAATTGCCCCATCCGAATTTGCAGTGGACTTCTACATCATTCCTCTCACCGGTTTTGATGTTATCCTGGGAATGCAATGGCTAAGCACCCTGGGTCCGTACTCTGGAATTTTGCACAAATGCAATTTTCCTATTAGGCAAACAACTGTCGAATTACCTGGACTGGTCTTCATCACCCGCCTGCTTCGGCAGCCATGCTCCAGGCGGCGGTTGGGGACGATCTCATGGCGACGCTGTTGGCAGAATTCGAACATCGGTTCGCTGAACCGTCAGGACTCCCCCCCGCCCGATTGTGTCATCATCGGATCCTTCTGGCCCACAATGCACCAGCTATTTCAGTGCGACCCTATCGCTACGCACACATTCAGAAGGACGAAATAGAGCGTCAGTGCGCTCTCATGTTGACGCAGAGCATCATCAGGGCGAGTTCATCTCTGTTTTCGTCTCCAGTTCTGCTCGTCCGAAAGAAAGATGCTTCATGGTGATTTTGCGTGGATTACCGAGCACTCAACGAACACACCATTAAGGACAAATTTCCAATTGCCGCATGTTGACGAACTACTTGATGAATTGGAGGGATCCTGCTATTTCTCCAAATTAGATTTACGCTCGGGTTACCACCAAATTCGCATGTCACCGGAGGACATACTGAAAACAGCATTCCGTACTCATCATGGTCACTTCGAATTCCTGGTCCTTCCTTTTGGACTTTGCAATGCTCCATCCACATTTCAGGCAATGATGAATTCGGTCCTTCAACCTTTCCTTCGCCGGTTTGTGCTTGTTTTTTCGACAACATTCTGATTTACAGCCGGACTTGGGCGGAACACCTTCGCCATGTTCGCCACGTCTTACAGACTCTTACTACTCATCAGTTATATCTCCACAATAAGAAGTGTGTTTTTGGGCAACAACGTATTTCATATATGGGCCATGTCATCTCGTCAGACAGCGTGTCCATGGATCAAGACAAGGTTTCAGCCGTGATCACTTGGCCACGTCCCCACACTATTAGATGTCTGCGCGGGTTCTTAGGCCTAGCGAGATACTATCGCAAATTTATTCAAGACTTTGGTCATATTGCGGCTCCCCTCACTAAACTCCATTGCAAGGATGGGTTTCGTTGGACTGAGGATGCTACAGCAGCGTTCGACACGCTCAAAAAGATCATTGCGTCAGCCCCCGTCCTACAACTTCCAGATTTCACAAAGGATTTCATTATTGATTGTGATGCGTCCGGAACTAGTTTTGGGGCAGTGCTGCACCAAGGAGGTCAGCCCATTGCGTTCTTCAACAAATCTATCGTGGGTCATGAAGCTCAACTGCTTGCTTATGAACTCATTGGCCTTGTGTACGTGGTCAGACATTGGCGTCCTTACATTTGGGTCGCACATTCCGCGTTCGTACCGATCATTATAGCTTGAAATATTTACTGGATTAATGTTTGACAACAGTTCCACAACATCGATGGATTACGAAGCTTTTGGGGTATGATTTTACTATGGAGTACAAGCCAAGCATGATAATATTGTGGCGGATGTGCTTTCACGTTAGCATGAGGATCTCGCTTTGCATAATATTTCGTCGGCCGACTTTGCTTATTTTGACGATTTGCGTTGTCAGCTCCACGCACATCCGTCTTGGATTGCCAAGTTTGACGAGTGGCATGTTGCTACTCTCTCCGCCGACTGGTCATTTGTGGATGATCTCTTGTTGTTTCGTCAACGCATCTTTGTTCCAGCTGATTTTCCTAGCATTCACCAGTTGTTTTCGATTGCACACTCAGTGGGTCATGAGGGTATTACTGAACTTTGCATCGTCTTCAGGCTACTTTTTACATTCCAGGTGATCGGCGTTTGCTTCGGGAGCTCATTCGCGTTTGTGTGACATGCCAGAAGTACAAATCACAGCAGCTTCATCCGGTAGGATTGCTACGGCCATTACCGGTACCGCATCAAGTTTGGGCTGATATTAGCATGGATTTCGTCGAAGGGTTGCCCAAGGTGGCACACAAATCGGTTATACTGACGGTCGTCGACAGGTTTTCCAAATATGCTCACTTTGTCATGTTGAGTCATCCATTCACAGCTCAATCTATGGCCCAGGTCTTCTTCGACTCCATTGTGCGTTTACATGGATTTCCTGAATCAATTGTCAACGATCATGATAAGATCTTTACGAGCCAATTTTGGAAAGATTTGTTCTGGTTAGCTGGAGTGAAGCTGCACATGAGCACTGCATATCATCCGCAATCCAATGGACAAACTGAGGTCGTTAACCGCACGATCGAGGTGTATCTTCGTTGTTTGTGTGGTGATCGGGTGCGATCTTGGCCACAATGGCCGGCTTGGGCTGAGTTTTGCTATAACTCGTCATATCATTCAGCACTTCAAGCTACTCCTTTCGAAGTAGTTTATGGACGGCAGGCTCCTCCAGTAATTCAGTATACCGGGGACCTTGCGGTTGTTCCAGAGGTCCAGAAATTGTGGGAGGACAGGGGTTATACTCGTTTTTTTGGACCGTACAAGATACTTTCTACCGTAGGTCAAGTTGCATATCGCTTGGCACTTCCTGAGCAGACAGCTGTTCATAACGTGTTTCATGTATCCAATCTCAAACCGTTCCATGGTACTCCTCTTGACATTGTGCTGACCTTGCCTCCTATTCATCGTGGAAAGGTTCAAATATAGCCTATGCGTATTATCCGTGCGAGGTTGAATCGGGGTGTATGGGAATTGCGAGTTCAGTGGAACGCCGATTCTCTGTAGGAGCTAGAAGAAATATGGATAAAGCGTGATGATTTCAGCCGCAAATTTCCTAACTACCCGCTCGTGGACGAGCTGTTTCAAAAGGAAGGGGAAAGTGTTACGGACTCGTTTGTTGGGATTTCGTATCAGTGAAGGAATAGAAGACAGGATGGATCCGGTAGTTTAAATATAGAGTCCAGAATAGAAATAGTTCCGTTATAATTGTACCCGAGTAGGACTAGCGAATCTTGATTCAATCCGACTCTGCTAGTATATAAAGAGCCGGAGGTTTTGTAATTGTGACAAGCATTAAGAATCAATACAAGTACTTCTTCCTCAAAGTTCTTCTTTCCCTTGTTCGTTCTGGCTACGCACCGTTATAGCTTGCGATCTTCTGCTAGTAGAACTTCGGTTCCTATCATCGAGTAATAATTTTGTACCTCCCATTTCCAATGGGTTACTCCAAAGAGGTTTCGATGGTCAAGACAGGTACTATACAGCATTGTTACATAGAAATAACATGATTAATGATTTAAAAGTTGGAACTGAGAAGTAGTAGGCAAAACAATATCAGGGCATGATAAACTCTTGCGTAAAATGGTTTTGCATAATAGTTGACATCTTTCATTCACAAAATCCTAAACTGCAGAACCACATTTCTCTTTGCATAACAAGGTTTTTTTTTTCTTTGTGTTCGTAAACTGCAGAACCACATTTGCAAAATCTGTAAGTACCATTTTGACTCCACGCATTTGCATACAGAACTGCTGCACAGTCCCGCAAACAGTGATAACTAATTCGACACTCAGATATCTGGTCAATTTAACATTATATTTACCTCGATTTAAACAAATTCATAAATTTTAGGAGTTATCATCTCATTCCATACCGAAAGTTTCAAATTAGCTTGTCACATTTTAAGATTTCACCGCGAGTCAGTGACTACCTTCAGAATATCTTGTTCCAACCTAGTTATGCACATATAAATATAAGATTATTACTACATCAAGCAAAACATGGAGATTGTCATTTGCAACGGGAGCGTACCAACTCGAATAGACAACCGGAGCCGAGCTCACGGGGGAGCGTCGGCCTGCCCTGTCGGGTGCCCGCACTGGGATGAGGTGCCGGCCAGCCGGGTGCAGCGGGGAGGAGGTCCCGAGCCCGAGGCGGACCGCCCCACTCTTTCGACACTGCGGCCACCAGCTGACGAGGTGCGGCGCCCCACTGAAACTGCGACGGTTGTGTTCGAGAAAGGTCGGGAGTTGTGGGCTTGCGGCAGTGGGAAATAGGTTAATGGGCTAGTATTCCTAGCGGGAGCCGGGAAGAGAAGGGGCCTAGGCACACCCAACCCCGATTGATATTGATCTTGACGTGTTGGCCAGATCTCTCACCTTCTGTGGATTCATCATTGGTTTCCGGCGCCCTGTTGTTTCTAGTTGATCTTTATGACTCGATGTGGTTATCAGATCAGTAGATCACAAACACTTGGTTTGATTTGATACTAGATGCCGATGCCATTTTACAATTACCAATGAAGAGGTTGAGATGCTATTGATGATCATCTAGTCTGCATCTTCTTGCTAGGCCATCAGGGACGAGCGCACATGGTTGCGTTTCTCAACAACTCAGCCTTTGTCTGCATAACCTACCCTCAATTTTAATTCTACGATCAAATTTTGTACACTGTTTTATGTCAAATTTGTAGGTGCAATATTGCTCTATTTGAGTTTAACTATGCAAACTCTCTGTAACTCGTATATGAACAGTTCTTCAAATAACCGTCGACATCTTGACAATTTCCCTAAATCTCGTATCTTAATCCAGGTGGAGTTTGTATGACTGCATTTATGTTTACGGTTTGTGCTATATACCCTCCATTTTGCTTTCAATATCAATTAATTTAGATCAGTAGACAAAATAGTGCTAAAATTAGTGAACAACATGAAACCATTTTGAAGGATGGGATGCTCCTCTCTTAATCACGTTGTATTTCCTTTTTATTAAAAAGCGTATTGATAATGAGTTAGCACTTTCGGTTAACCCTTTTATGAAGTTATTTTAATAAATCAGAATTTCTCCAAAAGAAATCCCTAACTGGAAACTCGCATTTGAAATTTTGCAGAGTCTGTTTTTAGTACAACCTTTTCAATTTCTAGCAAATATTGATTCTTCAGTGATGAAATATATACAAGCATGCGTATAGTATCTCCAGTCTAATTCTAGCCAGCATCACCATTTTTAACTTCCATGATTCCCGCCAACACGCTTTTTTTAGAAATTTTTTTAAACTAATATTATTTTAAAAGATATTTAAAAAATAAATAGCTGCCCCTAAAAATTACAAAAATATATCTCTGTCGCCAGTGCGACAGGAACCTATCGCCTTCCTGTTGCCAGTTGAACTGATGACAGGGACCCGGTCGCCACCCTGTAGCCGGTCCAACTAGCTATCGCCGATTGAATCGGTGACAGAAGGCGGTTCTGCCGCGATTGAATCGACGGCGAACCGACCAAGGTTCTAAAAATCGGTTGTAGGCGCTAATTAGGTGGCGCCTAGTCGTTCGGCGGGGAGCGAGCGCCGCGCTTTCCTTCCAGGCGGCGGGCTAGGCGGGAGGACCGCCTTTGACCGGCTCGGCGGTCCAAGCCGGTCCTTGGCGGCGCTGGGCGGCGTTGGGCGAGGCGGGCGCCGAGGTGGGAGATAAGACCTGATGCGCCCGACGCCACGACCCATCCATTCGTCGCCGCTAGGGTTCGAGCTCGCCCTTGCTCCTGCGCCGCCAAATCGAGGATTTGAGGTATGTCCCTCCCCTTTGCTCCTGCGCCGCTAACCTCCCTCTCTCGCCCTCCCACGTCGCCGCCCTCCTCTACTCCCCGCCGCCGAACTCCCTCTTTGGTCCCCTCTCGCGCCGCCACCCTCCCCTCTCAGCCTCTCTACTCTGACTCGCCTCTCTTCTCTTGCGCCGCTCCCCTAGCACCGCTGCTCTGCTCCTCCTAGCACCGCAGCTCCCGCTTTGCTGCTCTGCCCCCTAGCGCTGCTGCTCCGCTACTCTTCCCCCCAGCGCACGCTGCTGCTCTACTGCTTGATGCCCCAGAGCGTTGTTGCTCTGCCTGTGGCGATGTCTTGTTGCGCTCTGCCTCGTCAGGCTGAATCAGCTGATGAAGTGATGACTGGTGAGTGATCTCCTCACTGCCGAATGCATCCCAGACCATTGCTTTCTTCTTCCTTGCTTTACTTCTCTCACTCCCCATTTCCTCTCACTCTCTATCTCTCCCATTTGCTTCTTCTTTCTTGGTTCTCTGCTCCTGGCCAGAGCTCCCCATGGCGCAGCCCCGCCGGCGGCAGCTCCCTACTTGCTAAGGTAACTTCTACCCTTCTGCCTTGCTCAGAATGCCCTGTTGGTATTTGGTTGTTACGCAGACGTCCTTCTTTACATTCTCAAATTTTCAACATGAATCAGATTTGTCTTTGTAACTCTTTAGCTGGAGTTCAGAGGTTTACCACTTTGCCATGTCTTTTCACTACTCGACTTCATGATTGAGCATGATTGGATGCGATGATGAGATAGTAGGCGTGTAGGGCACCATGATTTTCACCTGGTAGTGAATAATTGAATATTCTCTCAGTTTATGATTGGGGATCATGATGAGTTTCCTAAGTAGGCACCAGGCTGTTCAGCTTGTTGATTACCATTGGAAGAGTGATGATAAGGAGCAAAGGCGGAGTTAGGGGTGGTGCCACTAGCACACCCAAAAAATTGAAAAATATGCGGAAAGTATATATGTATTATGACCAAATTGTTTGTTCCATTGAACCTTAGTGATGATTATTGTATAAGACTTTAGACTTGTGTAAAGTTTGCACCATCATTGAAAATTTTCTAGCTGTTCTTTCTTTGGTCTTTTACAAAGCAATCGAATAGAGTTCAGAAGACTATCATGGGATGCTAATAATGGACAGATAGATTGTCTAGTACTTTGTGTTATGGGTAGAACAATTTATTTGCCATGCCTTTAACCCTTTTATAATCGTGCGGTGTGCACTTTTGGTTTATCAGTGTCCGAAACCTTGTCACTAGGCTACAATACATTTGTTTGCTTTATCTCTGTCTTAGCCTTTGATCTGTCCAACTACAATGCATCCCTTTTCCAAGGTCTCAAGTTGATCAATTCAACTTGCTGAAATTTTCTATCGAATTAATGTACTTATCTCAGAGAACTACTTGCGTAATTCTACATTTTTAGCGACTAGTAACTTGCTGTTTATGCATGAATAATAGATGATGTGGGTTATAAGCACGGTGGGAGATGGATGGTGGTTACAATGGCTCTAGATTTGCTACTGCAAGCTTATGTAATACATCCCTTTTCTCTCTATATTGCTATTTGTCTTTGATAATTAATTTGAGTTGTGAATTGTCAATTGTCTTTGTGATTACGTGAAGTATTTATAATAGGTGTCTAAAATGTGTTATATGTATGTTATTGACTTATTGTTGATTATTTGTCTTTGTGATATGTGCTGTCAATTGTCTTTGTGATATGTGTTGTGATTCATGAAGCATTTACATGGAGTTGGCAATGTCATGTTTTGATTATTTTATATGTCAAGTCTTTGAGATGTTTGGCTGCATATGTTTCATACTTTCATTCATTCATACATTATTTCTCACACAACACAAGAGCAAAATAACTCATCATTGATTAAATATACTGAGTTTACATCATTATTTGATTACTGATACAATGATACATACATGTTTACATCAAGCTTTTGGAGCCTTGGAGGAGATAATATACATGACTACATCAAATTGCACATGTCTTGCTTCTTCAGGTAATATTTCTTCTATCTTGTTCAATTTAATGTCTGATGCTTGCTCAATTCATCATATTATTCCTATTATGGGCTTATCTGCACCGTGGCCAAGCCGACCGCCTGGGCACCGCCTAGTCACCGCCTAGGCGCCGCCTAGTCCGCCTAGGCGCTAGGCCCCGGGCCACCGCCCGCCTAGCGCCTAGCGCTTTCTTGAACCCGACTATAAAAACCCGAAAAAATCAGTTCCGAATTCATTTCTATTCCAGAAAAAAAAACAAGAGAGAGTTCGAGAGAGAGAGAAGAAATAGTAGCGAAGCTCTGCTGGTTCGTCGCGGAGGAGAGAGATTGACAGAGCATCAGTTTCGATCGATCATCTTGCAGGTAAATTTTTCTGAAGCTGTGTACGTTACGTCCAAACCTTGTTGGTTAGCAAACAAAAATAGCGACATAGAATTGAGTAGGTTTGACAAATGTAGTCGAACTGTGTAGTACATATTTTGAGTTGTGTAGCGACATAAAATAGCGACAGTAGCGACATAGAATTGAGTAGGTTAGATAAATGTAGTCGAACTGTGTAGTACATATTTTCAGTTGTGTAGCAACATAGAATTACGACAATAGCGACATACAATTGAGTAGGTTAGATAAATGTAGTCGAACTGTGTAGTACATATTTTCAGTTGTGTAGCAACATAGAATTGCGACAATAGCGACATACAATTGAGTATGGCGCTGGTTGACCGCTGTAGTAATATAATTAATGCAAGAATTCTTGCATGACATATTTTTAAATTGTGAGATAAACACAGAGTAGCTGATTAGGTCGAAAGAGCAATGAAAATATGTGTGCGCGGTTATTATTTTGTTAGTGCACTGTTATTATTGTGTTAGTGCGCGGTCAATATCTTGTTAGTCCGAAAAATACCATTTAAACTAGAAAAATAGAATGACATCTATTAAATTTGTAAAGAAAATTCGTAGTTGCTACATAGGCTATGTAAAGACGCATGAAAAAAAATATGAACTTTGTTTTTTGCTGCATTTTCAGGTATGGCAGATGCGAGTCACTACGAGTTGCTTGACCTAGTGATTGACACGCGTCATCGTAGCCACCTCAGTACCGTGCTCCCCCCGGAGGGCGAGGCGCCGATAGAGCTTGGGGCGTTTCGGCTACGCACCCCCATCAGGGCATGGAGGCTGCACCGAGACTGGATTCCGAGGTACATGAAGTTGTGACCTTCATGCAGTCAATCGCAGTCTGATTATTTTGCGTTGACTCCTGTTTGTTCTTAATCGTTTGGACGCAGGTTGAGAGCGGCAGGCCTCCTTCCACTAGCGAGGATGGTGGAGGCGACGGGGGAGGACGAGCATGACCAGCGTCTTTGGTCGACGCCCAGGCGTTTCGCACGCGGCGGGCCCCGCGACGACGCTGGTTGACCGCTGGAGGCCAGAGACCCACACGTTCCACCTCCCGTGCGGGGAGATGGCGCCGACGCTGCAGGACGTGAGCTACCTAACTGGGTTGCCCTGCACAGGCGCTCCGATGGCGGCGCACGACGTCCCGACCACGTGGCGCACGGACCTCCTATCCAGGTTCCAAGATGTGCTGCCGCCAGGCAGCGGGTATGTGGAGTTCAGCAGCCCGCACGGGGCCACGCTGAAGTGGATCTGCCAGTTCTACATAAGTGTTTGTAACTATTGTTCTCTCACAACAATTCGTATGTGAACCTTGCTGACGTGTACGTGTCTTCTTGCAGCCTGAGCGTATGGTGCAGAACCCAGGGGACGTCGCTATTAGGAGGCACTTGGAGGCCTACCTGCTGTGGTTATTCGGGTGGGTCATGTTCCTGGGCTCCCACGGCGACAGCGTCGACAAGCACTACATCCGGTACGCGCGAGGTGGCGGACTCACCGGTCGACCAGATCCCGCAGTACGCGTGGGGTCCGACCGTCTTTGTCGGCGTGACGCGTCGCCGCGACCGTGTGGCGTGTGCCGGCGCGCACGACGGCTCCATCCTCTCGGGATGCCCACTTCTACTGCAGTTGTGGTCGTTGGAGCATTTCCAGATCGAACGGCCACACCTGGACTTGGGAGCGTACGAGGATAGCTTGTACGTCCCGCAGGACGATCTGGACCGGCCAACAATGGGCACTGTGTGGTGCCGCCGACGGGTTAGTTTCACTGTCATTTATTGTTTTCGTATTGCAATCACTATTTCGTGTGCTTAGTTTGCAGTGTTCTATTGCACAGGTCTCCTTCACGCCGATCACCTCGCAGGGCTCCTACCCGGAGTACGTTGCGATGTTCGATCAACTGAGCGATGACCGTGTCATCTGGACACCGTACAGTGACGCCTGGGTGATCGCACGAGCCCCCAATGGACTGTCGATGCTGTGCACGCGAGACTACCTGTACTGGTACACGCGGAGTGCCTTAGTGCATGATATCTTTGTGGAGGAGTACCAGGTACAGCGTGTCATGCGCCAGTTCGGTCTGCGATAGGAGGTCCCAGCCCCTTGGGGGAGGCGGGTGCTGACGCACGTACACGCGTAAGTTCACTCTTTACTTTATTCGTACAATATGTGTTACATCCGCACCAAATATTTTTCTTACCATCCACAGGTACACTAGGAAGGGAGTTCGTGGCACGTCCTGGTCAGACAGGATGGCCCCTTGAGTCGAGGGTTGGAGTAGCGCGCACGAGGACCTCGTCCAGTGTGGGCAAGATCAGTACGACCCCGAGACGTACGACCAGTACATGGAGTTGTACGCTACTCGGACGAGGCTTCGGTGCATCCGGGTCGTGGTCGATCCTCCTCGACATGAGGCCGCGACGTCGGACACGTACCCCACCCAGCCGGACTCCGCTTTCCACCGCTGCGTATGTACTCAACGATCCTTATTTCATATTTAATTTGACAGACTTAGGTCTACAACTTGTTGATTACCTGTGCAGGTGGATCTTCACCGGGAGATTGTCTAGTTGGTAGACTCCGCGCAGCACATGACAACGCTGGCGGAGACCAGAGGGCTCCTGTAGCGGAACAAGGAGGCAGGAGTACGCGGAGTGCACATCGGGACTGGTCGCACACCGACCGACCCGGTGGACTGACCAGTCCCAGGACGAGGGGTCAGCCGAGGTGGCAGACACGACCTCCGCTCCGCCGGGCGAACGCGTCGTCGTGGCGAGGTGGGGGAGCACCTCGGGACATGCCGGAGGTGAGTACAACACGCTCACATCGCTTCTTCATTTCGAACCTCGGAAGTTTGTAACGACTATCTTCTGTTACAGGTCCTCAGCTCCACCCGTACGCGGGCCAGGACTATGCCGCGTCGTCCGAGCACATCTTTGGGCCAACAGGTAAGTTCCTCTTGGTCGCGTAACGTCCTTTCCGCCATGGTTATGTTTGTAACGTAATTATTCGCAGGAACGGCTTGGGAGGACGATACATTGTCGCCGGACGATGTATACCTATCGGCACCCATCGAGGACTTCTTCAAGGATCCGCGTGACACGTAGTTCTCTTTGGAGGCTTCTCAGCTGTACGGTGCGCCGAGTTCGTCCCAGCCGACGCAGACTCAGCCGGCGCAGACCCAGCCAACGCAGGAGCAGCCCTTGGCGACACCACCGTAGGCTACTCGCGCGGGTTGGGTAGTCAGGCAGCCCGACCCTCTGACGTACTCACACCAGCGACGGACGAGGCCTGGGACAACACGCGGGGTGCGCCCTAATAAGGGACGCCACTAGATATTGATTTATGTTTGCAACTATTATTATGGTAGCTATGTAAATTTTATTCTGTTTGCAACTATTATTATGACAGTCTCCAGTTTCGATACCAAAAGCTTTTGAATACCACGTGATCCGACGATCAAACTTTTGACAATGACGTGAGCAAACGAGCTAGCTTTTAGGACGATGTGACCAGACGAGCTAGCTTTTTAGGACTATTTGACCCCACGAGCTAGCTTTTCAGGACGATGTGACGACACGAGCCAGCTTTTCAGACGATGTGACGGGACGAGCGGCTTTTCGGGGCGATGTGACCGAGACGAGAGCGACTTTTCGGGGCGATGTGAGCAGACGAGGCAGCTTTTCAAGACGATGTGACCAGACGAGACAGCTTTTCAGGATTACGTGACCAGACGAGGCAGCTTTTCAGGACTATTTGACCCGACGAGGCACCTTTTACCAAGACGAGAGGACCGGCTATGGCTCCGTCCGCTCTAGCTATAAATACAGCGCAACTCGTTCAACAAGTCCACAACAGCACCAACAAGTAGAAAACATGGATAAAGAGAAGGAATGAGAGAAAATCCGCAAGCTTTTGAAGGACTGGGTCGAGCAGTGACCCCCCACCTATGCCCGCGGAACGCCCTCCGGAAGGGCCCCCGATAGGGGTGGCGCCACCCCTATGCTGGTGTCGGGACGCCTGTAAGTGCGTCAAATCAACTGATGAGTGGACATTGGGCAGCGCTATTGGTGCTGCCCAAACTACGCCGTGGACAGCAACGACGGGCATCCGGTAATGAAACCGTATTTCATGGTACAATGCTATTTTTCTTCGCGTAACGGCGTAACGAACTCTCTTAACCCACCGCAGTCTCCGCCACCCCTATGCGACTTCCGGCAGTGGATCGACGACAAGATCCACCCCTACAACATGTGGTCGTTGCTGACACGGAAAAACTGGGCCAGGGAGAACATTGATACCCGTGAAAGGCGCCTGAAAGAGTTCAAAGCTGAGCAGGCCGAGCATGGTAGGCGGGACAGGCAGCGTGAGGAGCAGGAGTGTGAGCATATGAGGCGACGGGAGGCCGAGAGGGAGCGGAAGAGGGCCATCGCGGCGAGAGCTAAGGCGCAAGGCGAGGAGTACAACGCCGAGCTGGGCCGCAAGGGTAAATGGCCACGTTCCACTCAGTAGTTCTACCATAGTCCTCCACATATCCCATGTATTTCAATTTCCCTAAAGGCATGCGTATACCGTCCTCAGTTCGTTGTCCTACGTGCCATGTAACCCCCTTATTCCGATGAAATGTCTTGTTGTTATCGTTGCGTCATTTCTCCAAAGTTCTCCAACGGAGTTGTGCAGGAATTCCCGGACGCATTATAATATCACTTCGTACGTACAAATCATTAATCCCTCAATCGTCCTCGAACAAATCTTGCAACAATGCACGATATATTTTAAAAAGATATTTACAACAAGAAATACCCGTCGCAATAAGTTACAAAAATGAATCCCTGTCGCCGGTTCATCTATGTATCGCTAGTTCAACTGGCGACAGGAAGCTATCGCCGTTTAAACTGGCGATAAGCCCTGACCTGTATATAACCCTCTTGGAACCCTCGAAATTCCACACAAGACTCAGTCTTACTCAGGAAAAAGAGAAGGACAGAACAGAGAGAATGAGAAAAGCTAGCGAAGCGCTGCTCGTCCAGTTGCCCACCTCTCGGGTAATTTTCTTAACAGAACGGATTACATGATTTTTTATGTAGTTTTACATACTTTTTTGTGGGATATTTAGTTGCACATATGTAGTTCATCGTGTAAATGTTCTTCACACTACAGTGCGTCAAATATGTCTGACGTCGTTAATTTCAAAATTTACTACGGCCTAGGGACTATTATGGAGGGTCCCGAGGGAATTGATTTGAGTTATTTCCAGTCAGCAGACGTGCCCCTACCAAGACCTGAGCAAACATGGAGTGGAGAGATGTATGGTTACGCCGTTGTTGGCCATTTCACTAGCCATCCAACCTGGGAGCAACTAATCTGGGCCGCAGACATTGCTAGGCTCAAGGGAAAGGTTGGCCGGTGACAGGTACGGCGCATCAGGAACGATATGGATGAGGCAGAAGCCGGACGTCGCACGAAGAAGTGTTCCATTTGCAGGGAGTCTGGGCACACCTTCAAGACATGCCCCACGCGGAATACTCAGGACCAAGGAGACATCGGCATTCCGGACGTCGCCGCGGGGACCTCATCCGGTGCCCCGACTAGAGGCAGTCCACATGGGAGACGTTGACATCGCGACCGTGAGAAAAATATTATTATCAATGTTCTGAATTATCATTTCAATTAAGTGTTATGACGTTCTGCTGCAAGTTCTGTAATATCAGTGTGTATGAATTCCCGAGCGAATCGCAATATCACTTACCTTCCTCTTTACGAATCGTTCATACCTCAAACATCCTCGCTAAATTCTCCAAAAATTTATCGTAGTAGAACAACATACGACGATGATAAATTGTTATTGCGGGTCTAACAGATTTCGTACCGTTTAAAATTTAGAAAAATCACAAACTACCTAAGTGGAATAGGCAAAATCAAAAATTGGCTAGGACTGAGGTATATATCGCCAGCTCAATCAATGGCGATAGGTTCTGCCGCCATTGAATCAAGCATGGACATATTTTTGTAATTTTTGGGGGCGACTATTTATTTTTGTAAATATCTTTTAAAATAATATTTTTTTAAAAAATTCTTTTTTATACTACTGTTATTGTATTTACCATTTCATTATTGTGTTTGACATAGTACCTGTTCTTTGTTATACAATCATCACCAAAGAAGCATATAATACACTTGCTTCCACTGGCAAAAGACTCTTCGATATACCATCTGCTTCCAAACAAGTCATTAGTAGTACTATCTTTTCCTTTCATACTTCCGTGTTGATAATACAACATTTACATAAACATATATTACATGTAGCGGTACCCAAAAGAAATGATCTCTACGCACTGTTGTAGCTATCCATACAGAACATATTGTGTTGCTCTGCATACAGATATTTGACCTTACATTAGTTGCAGACCACGGAGGAAGAACCTTGTTCAAAAAAGAAAGCTTTATCCACCGACATAACTGGTCAAACTACTTCTCTTCACAATGAACTACAGGCTATGTACGTACCTTTTTCTACTACATTACAGTTTGCTGCTTCCTGTTCAATCTCGTTTTGTTCTACCCGGTTAAATGGAGACAGAAAGGACAGTTTGCTGCTTCCTGTTCAATCTCGTTTTGTCCTACCCGGTTAAATGGAGACAGAAAGGGGGCGCCGAGAGCTGGGCCACGTCATCCTTTTTTTCGTCCGTGCAATGCTTTGTCGGGATCCTTTGTGTCGTTCGATCGTTCAGGCGTTGTCTTCCGATGGCCACCTTTTCCCCTGTCCCGTTCGATGCTGCCCGCAAGTAATATCCTATTTAATTATTTAAGTAATTAACAAATTAGAGGAAATAATTAAAGAGTTAATTCAGAAATTAGAGGGGGAATAGAGGTGGGCCTTCGGCCCACGGCCCAAGAGGGGGGGCTGACTGCCCTTAAGAAGAAAAGAGGGAGGCAGCCGGTACCCCTGGAACCCTACCTGGCCAACCCCTTGCCTCCCCAACTGCCCTTGTTGCCCTCCTAGTTAGGGGTGCAAATGGAGCGGATACGGTCGGATATCGCTCATTTCGTATCCTTTTTCATATTTTTTTCTCGGATTCGGAATCGGACACGGACAGTGCCGAATACGAATGCGGATAGTCTCGGACACGAATACGGAGCGAATACATACCAAACCGAATACGGATTGTTTCGGTCACATATAATTATTCGGATATTGTGTGAAAACATAAACTATATATATCGCACAAATAAAGACCAATCAATCATACTACATGTCCAAAATACAACTAGATTAGTAGTTTAACAAACAAAATTAAATATATCACACGATAACATAGGCTATTTAAGCAAGTATGTGGAGACCATACTACGTCCTATGTCTGTGACCCCTTAAGGTGTTAGGGGAACTACAGTCGAGGACAGAGGAACTAAAACGGCATAGTATTGCCTTAACTAGAATCTATCTTCTCATCTTTCAGCGTAGAGCATATAGGATAGAAAGAGGTCAATTGATCAATGAAACATAAGCTAAGCTACAAGAGCATACCTTGACAGTGTCATCAGTTGGGTGGGCCTCCGCTACATCACACAACTTCCCAACAATATAAGAAGCCAAATATTTCCCATCTGCTATTCCATACTCTCCTAATACCCAGCATATTATCTGAAAGTAAGACGAAATAATATAATTTAACCCAAAAAACTTGCTATAGGATAGGAATGAAAGAGGAAACATGTAACTACCTACAGAAACGAAGAAGGAAGCTTTCGCTCCGCCACAATCCGAAGATAGGAATCTACCTGTTTAAGAGAAACAAAAATGAGTTATACTAATAGATCAAGTAGTGAGAAAGTTAAAAATAAAGAATCAAGCACCCGATCTAGAAGGCTGACAAAACTTTGTTAACGGACTCCACAGTATCAAGTTGAGCACTATAGCGGGAATTAAGTATAAGTGGGCTTCCACCATATATCTATGGGCAAGCAGAACCCATGCAATATCTCTATCCAATTGTAACTAAAGCTTATTATTTTGTTCACCCCAAATAAGACCCAATAAAGCCTAAATCAAAAAAATTGGATAGCCATACCACACCAATTACCGGCCATATAATTTATACCTGTGGCATGATCTGTTTGGAAAGATAACAGACATGTATCATTGTATCTACTATGAAGCTATCAAAATCATTCGATGGTATTAGGAAATAACACAAAAATAGCTTAGACATAGTTAGAGTAACCAATAAAAACTGGTATCAAATTTAACTTGTATAATAGCGTGTATCTTTAGTAGAGACTTACAACAGCTACATCTACCTAGCCTTACGTGGAGTACTCTGCCTACCCATTCCTATGCTATCTGAAAATGGGTTGACTTTCTTGATGATTCATTCAGAGAAACAAATTAATATTTGGTTTCATAGAAACATATTCGACAGTGAGTAGCTATTCAAGTTTGTCCTCTATAAGATAATTCTTGCAGGTTGAAGCAGACAAAGAGCCACAACAAGATAGAAGGAAATTTGATAAAAGCAATCACCATGGGAGCCAAAGCTTTGTATTTGCACAAGAAGAAAATGTTAGTTGTTTAATATTATCATAGAAGCCTCGATAGTTGCAGCAACATACAAACAATCTAGAAACTAGAGATGACAAGAACTCATGCTGCCTTGTTCCTGGTCTAGCTCAAACATCAAATCGTTGACGGGACCACACTTCTATTTTGACCAAACTGATTAAGAAGATATACAAATTAACAACAATTTTGGTATAAAAGCTAAAACAATTGAAATGAAAACAAACATCACAACAGTTCATTGAAGGAAAACATGGGATTAGTGGTGTGTAAGGACAATGTACTGCTAGAAAAGTAGAAAATTAAAAGAGAGGGTATTCACATCAAAGTCACTGACAAAGTTGGAAATTACAGACATGCCACTCCAAAAAAACATAGCCAAGTTTGGCCGCTAGAAAACTGACAATTCAATTCTTCTTGTCACTCAAACAAAATAGAAAGCAAAACTGGGTAGTTAAAGCCTAAAGGGCTTGACTAAGACAAATGACTATGTAACTTCATCCTCCTCCTCTCTCGTCCTATAAATAGGGCACCATGTATCATGAGGAGGGAGACCACTTGTACATCATGTCACACTTGAACAATACAATTTGGGTGGTTCACTTGGCTCACTTACGTTTTGCTCCACACCTACGCATTCTCAGTGGTCCACGAAACCAACCAAGGTGTGTACAAATCTACTGTCTATACGCGTATCTACGACAATCGTAATAGTATAGAAATGGAAATATGTATGTTACTTCTCCACACTTAATCGATCAAGTGGAAGGATAGCACCACACCTACGCATTCTCTGTGGTGCACGAAACCAACCGGGGTGTGTACGAATCTACTGTTTATATGCGTATCTACGACAATCATAATAGTACAGAAATAGAAATATGTATGTTACTTCTCCACACTAAATCGATCAAGTGGAAGGATAGCAGAAGTGCATAACGACCATGTAACTTGCGTTTTGTAGTACAGTTTCGTACTGCTTTGTTCCCTTTGGTTCTCGCGACCCAGCCGCGTTAGTTTCACCATCTAAGACGGTAGCAAGTAGCAACTCACAGTTTCAAAAAAAAAATAGCAACTCACGCATACTCTCTTCGTTTTTAAATACATGATGTTTGACCAAACGTACAATCAAACTTATATAACTTTGACCATTACTTTTCATATGATTTTGTTAGTACAAAATTACAAAATTATTATATTATGAAAATATTTATCATGACAAATCTAATGATACTATTCACTCATGATCAATCTAAATAGTTTTTCATATATTGTTAGTTAAAGTTAGATAAGTTTGACTGCACGTTTGATCAAACGTCATGTATTTAAAAACGGATAGAGTATTCTTTTTCAAATGACTGGACATGTGGAAAATTTCCTAGGATTAGAATGGTAACTTGCTAAGGCGAAGCAACTTAGTCCACCGGTATCGACGTGAAGGGCACGCCCGCACTCCTATATCTTTCAATGTAGACACTGGCGACTAGAAATGTGACAATTCACAAGTGTAACCTGATAGAATTTCTAGGAGCGCTGTCGCCGTCGAAGGTGGTCTGGAGAACAGGGTAGTTATCAGCAGTCGCCATCAGCCAAGCTGCGCTCTACAGCGACCATCGACCGCGGGTTGGGCGAGTCGTGCATCGTGATGACCCCGGCGACGACCATAACATCTGATGGGACTAGTGCCCCTGGACTTCCTACATTTAATCCTTCGATTGAGAGTTAGGATTGTGATACCTGTTTAATTAAGAGAACTAGAGAAGAGACTAAAAAGGAAAATAGAGGTTAGAGAAGCGTACAAATTAGGGTTGTGATACCCGTTTAATTAAGAGAATTAGAGAAGGGGTTAAAAGGAAAAAAGAGAATCCAGATAGTTATAATCTAGACCGTGTAGATCTTTCTTTTTTTCGATTGAGAGTTTTGAGACTCAGGGATCTCGCCTTTGTGTGCGTATATATGTAGTGACAATGAGCGGAACCATATGCAGCTGCCTCTGAAAATCTCTTGATCCCATAACACTGAATCGCACAAAATCAACCATGAACACATACAAGCTGATCACCAGAGCAACGATGGGCTCCACCGTGGTGATAATTAGCGCCATATCCTTTTTGCTGGTGTGCTTGGGAGCAGTTGCCCCGCTAACATTGGCCGCAGTCTCTGGAGTGGCCGGAGGGAATGGGATCTTGCAGATCCCATCGAATCACTCCCTAGCTCACTGCCCCTCCAGCTGCGGGAACGTGAGTGTTTCCTATCCTTTCGGGATAGGACACGGCTGCTTTCGGCAAGGCTTCGAGCTCACATGTGACAACACTTCTCATCCTCCCAAACTCTTTCTGGGCAATAGCACTACTCAGATCCTTGGGATGTATCCCGACCGAGATGAAGTTTATGCCTATACTATAATCGGCCCAAATGAAGCTTATGCCTCTGCTATCGACTTCAACATTACCATGAGACCAGGTGTGGACACCTATAACAGGTCATGGAAGGCCCCTGTTGAGGGTGTTATTATCGATGACAGTGACACCGCTTTGTTCGTTGTTGGCTGCGGTGTGGACGTCTACTTGTTCGGTCGCAACACGAGCGATCTCATCGGTTCTTGCATGAGTATTTGCGTAGACGACAAAGTGACAATGGAGAAAGCAAATGTGGGGAACTTCTGCAATGGGATGGGCTGCTGCGCCATCTGGTTGGAATGGAACCTGCGAGCCTTTGGGTTCAGACTTGGCCGCCGTGATGGCACCATATCACAATCAGATGAAGTGCTCTCTAATGTCAAGGTTTTCTTAGCCGGAAATTATCAATTTGATACTAACGATCTTTACTCAAGCCGGATAAATGCAAGCAATGTCCAAGATGTACGATTTAATATTGCCATCACGGATCAACCAAGTTGTGAAAGTGCCCAACTGAATAAGGCAAGCTATGCTTGTAACAATGAAAGCGACTGCACGGATCTACCATCTGGAGGAGGCTACTCTTGTTCATGCTCCGGCCAGAAGCTCGGCAATCCCTACATTCTGGATGGCTGCAGTCAAGGTCTCTCTCTCTCTCTCCTCTGTAGTCCAAATTATGCGAAGAAGATAGTTCTCTTACAAAACAAGGTTCCAAATCCTAGATAAATTGAGACAACCTCAGACATGACTATATCTTCTAATTTTCTATTTCTTTAAATCAACTTTATTAACTAGAAAATAGTATTGAAAGTAGCGAGCCATACCTAATCAATTTTAAAAAATGGTCGAATGGTTCGTTTCTCCTAGCTAGCCAGTTGGTCCACGCAATTGCACGGTGTAGTGTGGTATAGTATAGCGTATAAAATTTGTTTGCGAATTCCAAATGTTGAAATACCTCTTTCAGAAAACAAAATATATGGATTTTATGGTACACCTAGTTATGTATGAACCGTCCATTCCACATGATCTAAGTGCTGATATTGCTATTACCTCACAAAAGTTAATATGTCATCTTTTACTATTCAAAGGCTACTAATGTTATTGAAAGCATCGCTGTTATTGAAAGTAAATAAGGAAGCAAATAATGATCTGGCACCAGTCATTGAAAGCATCGCTGTTATTCCCTCCATTCATTTTTACTTGACATTTTTTACTTTTTAAGATCTCCGAGATACGACTTTGATCGTTGATTTTTATAACTTTACATTAGGATTTACTAATAAAATTATAATATTATGAAAGTATTTTTAACGATAAATCTAATAATTTAATTTTTATATAGCTAATCTGGATAGTTTTAAACCTATTGGCAGTCAAACTTTAGAAAGTTTGATGATACGGATTCTAGGACGTCAAGTAAAAAAGAAGAGATGGAGTAATATGGTAAGAAATTAGTGCTATTAATCCCATTTGCTATATTGTGTAAATTAAAACTCTGCACGTACAAAGTTATATCTAATTTTTTAGACGTATGTAATAATTTTCAACATTGTTCTGATATACTTTTTTAAGAAAAATCTATTATACTTTTTTTATTGAGAGGGTACTTATATAACTTGTCTACATTCTCACCAAGGCATAACTAGGTTTAGATAAAGTGTGGCTAACAAAATGGTGACCATAAGTTAAGCAAAGTTAGTCAAGAAATTGAGTCTATGACATATAGGCCATGGGGCTAAAAAGATGTGGCAATCCACTGTTGTGGCAATGAACCAAACAACGTGCCTAAGAAACTGTGGTGTGATTTAGGTTAGGTGTGGCTACGTTAGGCATCAGACCAAACGTTCCTTTTAAATCCAAACGATGATACGAAAAATAAAATACTGCCAGTAAATTCTGAATATGATATTTAGATTGTAATATTCAAACTAGAAAGTAAATATGTCTTTTTTTTTTACTTTCAATTATAATGCGGCCTTACATGTCAAATTTACTCCACGTAGATCTTATATATTTCGTATTTCAGAAAGCACCAAAATACCAGATACTTCATACTTGTAGTCATATAGTAGTGAAATCTTTCCTCGAAAAAAATATAGTAATCTACAGACATACGTAGCGTTGTGCCAATGTAAAAGACGTTACTTTCTTTAGTCTATGGCTGTCTAACCAGCTATAGGAGGTTAACCATATTTGTACCAATACTACCCCTGGCAATCAATGGCTAGGATTTCACCGCTCTTCTTACATGCAACGCGCCCTTGTTTTAGCGAAATCTATCAGTAGAGCGCATGATGCTACAGGGGTAAGTGGTGTACCCAAAAAGAACTCAAAATATATTTGGGTTATTTGATTTCATATTTAATTAGCGTAATTTGTTTTGGAATCTATCTCCCCAATGCGAAAGAGAGGATATTGGGGTGGCTCGTCTAGCAAATTTACACACTCTCAACCTTTAAGTGGTGCTACTTATCTCTTTTTTAATTTTTTTAATATATCTCTATATCAACTATCAAATCTAGGTCTATAAAATTAGGGTCCATCAAATTACAGGATAGATGTTTTTTTTGTGAGTTATTTCAAATTCTTAAATCTCTAAGCTAATTATCAAATCTAAGCCTCTAAAATTAGGGTCTACCAAATTAAAGGTTATATGTTTTTCTATTTTTTTCTATCACTTTTTTTTTCTTAGCAGCTGTAAATCACCCATTATCAACTTTTATTATATAGCAATAGATGTTCACACAGTGTGTTAGATTTACAACAAGTAGCACAGTTCTCGCAAAAAGAGAGTAGCACAGTCGTTTTCAATTTTCTAGCAAATAATATTTCTTTAATGATAAAACATACACATGCGTATTGTCACTCCACTCTGATTCTAGATGACATCCCCATTTTTGTTTCAGGTTACAACACCAATCCTAAAGGAAATTGTAAGAGATCTTGTGGGAACACGAGCATTCCCTTCCCTTTTGGACTTAAAGAAGGTTGCTACGCTCTTGAGAAGTTTCGACTTAACTGTACGTCAGAGAACTTCACCGTCCTTGATCGAAAATCGATAAAATATATCGTGGCTAACATTTCAGTGAATGAAGGATATCTGCATGTTGGAAACGTGCTGAACAGTTCTAACAATGAATTGATAATAGCCACTCCAACGGAGGATGGTAGGCAAATGCAATCAGATCGCCCTCTGTTCGACCTTTTCGATTTATCAGACGAATACGATATGAAGATGTGGTGGGCTGTCACGAATTTAACATGTCCAGTAGCTATGAGCATGCAAAACAGGGATACGTACGCATGCCGCAGTGTCAACAGCACTTGCGTTAATGTCACCCATGGGAATGGGAATGCGAGAAAACAGCTTGGCTATCGCTGCAAGTGCTCTTCAGGCTTTGAAGGAAATCCATACCTACAAGATGGCTGTGCCGGTAAGCTCACTCTGCCACCAGTTCAAATTGCAATCAACTGCATGCTTTTCCTAGCACATGAGATGGCTGACTGAAACTTCGATAGCGAAACATCTAATGAGATTCATGTGATGCAATTCCATGGCCATCTTGATCCAAAAAGTTGATTTCCTCTTTTAGACGGAATTAGACTTCTATAAACTAGCTCAATGGCAAATCAGGATAAAGAATATTGAGTTTTATGCATCAACTGGTTCACCCAAAAGCTTAATTAAACCGATAAAAAAATAGGCAAATGGGCAATATAATATACTTAACACTCCCCTTACATCTACACTCCAGGCCTAAGAAATGAACTCGAAATGGGCCACAATTAATTTTTTAATATTGCGTTAGCCAAATGTTGAACTTAAGATCTCTTAACTCCAATTCCATATTGAGTTTTATACACCAACCGATTCACCTAACAACTTAAATTGACGAGAAAAAGTGAGCAATATACTTCAACAAGATGCAAACAATCTTTGTCCCTGATTATTTTGAAGAGCTGCTCCCCACCCTCATGCGTGCATATCAGGGTGAAAGGATCCATCTATATTAAGCTCGAAGTTCTAGTCAAGAATTTTATACTAGGCAATGTATGATATGCAATCGTCCTTACTCATGCGTTCTCTTTCCATTTGGGTATAAGATCAACATGAAAAATCCCCCCCCCCCCAAAGTACTAGATCTACTTCTCAATTTAATCTACATATATATAAAAATTTTAAGTTCAACCTTATTCTATTTTAAGAGTAACAAAGACGAGAAAAATATGTCAAATGATAAATTAAAAGGAAAAAAAGAAGAAAAGGACAAATGCTACTATTCACAACAAGCTTTCTTTAGTACATCGTCAATTTTATTTTGAAAATTTTCATATTCATTTGGTGCCAAAAAAAGAAAGTTGATTGCATGAGTGCACCACAACGAGTAATAGTATGCACATATTGCCTTTATACACCCATGCAATTCATACAATTGAGGCACCAGAGGATTCGTACTATATGTTCATTTATAGTGAGTTATACTTTTATAGAAACAATATTGCACAAAACGAAATGTGGTTGCTTCCACTGTTACTTGAATGCTGCCAAGATATCAATAGCTTTGGTTTCATACTCCGGGGTGTAGCTTGAAAACCAGGCCTCTCCTACTGTTTTCTAAAAAAAAAAAAGATAAAGTTTACTCGATATAATTTAGCGTAAATGAAACTTAGAAAATTCTTTTAAAACAAAAAAGATCTCCAATTAATATAGACTCATTAAATAAATTGGAGGGCATGTTTAATTTAATGAATATTTTTCGTTCATATATAATGCATGCACTCTGTGTATGTTCTATCGTATAGGAACTCAATAGGAATTGAGCTGTTGTTATGGTACAAGTGTACCCTGTGTATGTTCTATGGTATAGGAACTCAATTGGAATTGAGCTGTTGTTATGGTACAAGTGTACCCTGTGTATGTTCTATGGTATAGGAACTCCAATTAGGGCGGAGCCAGCCACAACCCAAGCCTCGGGCTGGGTCAGGCTGTTCTTGGGACGAACACAACCACATGTAGACATGCATACATAGATTGTTACTGTTTTTCATAGTCTTTTGATCCTAGACCTCTGGCCAGCTCTACCCCCTGGTACAAGTGAAACAAATCTAAATTCAACATCTATTTTTATACGGCATTGCATTCCCAAAAACTTGCTTTTTTCAAGAACCCCCACCCCACCCAAAAAAAACTTGTTAAAAATAGCCCGTCCACATAACTAAAAGATAAACTATAACAAAATATATGTCTCTAATTCTCTAAGAGGAAAATGCGCAAAGCATAGGGTTTGAACCAATATTAAATACATCCACAGTGTATACCACTAATATTATACTATATATGTTGTTTTAGAATGCGTGCAATTAAACTTTCAAAACTTTAGCCATTAATATAAACAAAGTATGTAAATTCGCATGATAAAGTGATTAGGATATACGAAATCAAGAGTATTTAAATATATTTTTTTGTACATTTAGGTGTTTACTAACATATAGTTATGAAAAAAAGGTTACCAATGGTGTATATCAGATATTGTGCAAATGTTCTCCTGGCTACGAAGGACATCCATATATCCAAGATGGTTGCACATGTCTATGCCAACATCCCTACACCTAAAATAAATAAATAAATTATGCAGTGGCTATAGTACATAGAACTTATAGTTAAAAAGAATTCAAAGACTTACTATTATTTCACTCCCAACCACTCCCACTTGTTGGATGATTAATGGATGGTGGAAAAAGTGTACATAAAGTGTATAATTTACATACACATGTACTACCATAGTCACTCTCATATATTATATAATTGTTAGAGTTATTTAATACCATCGATTAGCGCTTACTTCCTTTCTATTTACAGGTATCGATGAGTGTAAACTACCAAATTATTGTAAAGGCACATGCCAAAATTTTCTTTGGAGGCTATAGTTGCACAAATTGCACTCACGGAAAAGAGTTCGATCCAAGAAAAGGAAATGTGTGACATCGGCTAAGAGACGCAATCTTCTTCTAGGTAAGTCATAACAAATTGAATCGCATTTACAATTAGCAAAATGCATCAAGCTTTCATGACTACAACTATTGGATGTAGGTATTGCAATCGAATTGGTTGTGGCCTTGGCTCCATAATTCTTGCATTTGGTGCAACTATACTCATTAGCAAGTGGAAGAGAGGCACTGTAAGAGAATTCAAGGGCATACTTTAAGAAAAATCAAGGCCTACCCTTGGAACAACTAATCTTAGATGAAAGCACCACGGATAAAACAAAGATATTCTCCTTTGAAGAACTAGAGAAGGCAACCAATAACTTCGATGCTACTCGTGTTCTTGGTCGTAGAGGACATGGCACGATTTACAAAGGGATTCTATCCGATCAACGTGTGGTGGCTATTAAAAAGTCCAAAATAGTGGAGCAAACCGAGATAGACCAATTCATCAATGAGGTTGCCATCCTGTCACAAATCATTCATCGCAATGTGGTGAAGCTTTTGGTTGTTGTCTCAAACAGAGGTGCCTTTGCTTGTCTATGAGTTCATATCCAATGGCACACTAGATGACCTTCTTCACATAGATGTAAGTCTTAAATGCTTCTTTGTCATGGGATGATCGCATTAGGATTGCGAGAGAAGCCTGCAGTGCTCTTGCTTATCTTCACTCAGTTGCTGCAATACCAATTTTCCATAGAGATGTCAAATCTTCCAATATACTCTTAGATGACAACTTTACTACAAAGGTTTCCGACTTTGGTGCTTCAAGATCTATATCACTCGATCAAACTCACGTGGTGACAATTGTACAAGGCACATTTGGTTACTTAGACCCGGAGTACTACCACACTGGCCAACTAACAGAGAAAAGTGATGTTTATAGTTTTGGAGTGATACTTGTGGAGCTTTTGATAAGAAAGAAACCAATTTTTATTAATGACATAGGTACAAAACAGAGCTTGTCTCATTACTTTGTGGAAGGACTTCAACAGGGAGTTCTTATGGAAATTATTGATTCCCAAGTAGTGGAAGAGGCAAACCAGGAGGAAATTGATGATATTGCCTCAATCGCAGAAGCATGCTTGAAAACCAAAGGAGGAGAGAGACCTACCATGAAAGAGGTAGAAATGAGGTTGCAGTTCCTTAGAACTACAAGACTTACAAAATGCCAACTTTTCCCTAGAAAGGATGGAGAGGTTGAACCTTTTCTATGCCCAAATACCAGTAGCTCTCATGTACAGAGCAATTTTATCAATACCGTTGGTTTAACATCTGAATGCATCTTTGGAAGCTACAGTTTGGAGCAAGAGTTTTCGTCCTCAGTCAATTTGCCACGCTAACCATATATTCAATAGCAAGATCTACTGCTTGATAGGATGCATCTTAGTTAGTTACCCTATTTATTTCTTTGGAGAATATGTTATGTATTTCCCTTTAAATGAGAGTGTTGTGTAGTTGCACTTCCTCTATATTTTTCCACAATATATTTGTAGACAATGATCCACTCGTATACTTCTATTATCTATGATCAATATGTCATAATTGAGATACATCATTGTAGTTAAGCTATGGTGGTGAAAAAAAAGTATTTTGTAGCGTTGTCAACAAGTTCAGCAATAATTTCATACCACCCATTAGCTATGGTTTTACCCAGTACAGGTTCCAATAGCTATGTGATTTATTGACAAGTGATATTCTAATTTAACTTGTCAAGTTAGGCACTATATATTGCTGCATGTTTCACATAGCATTAGCAATAACATGAATAATGACTTGAAGGTTGGAAGAGAGAGGTAGTAGGCAAGACAACATTAGGCCAAAGATAAAACTCTTCCATTGGATATCTTTATGTAACAAGTACGAATGACACAGATTGACATAGTTCATTCGCAAAATCCTACACTCATGAGATCGTAGAGAAATGCAGAACTCAGTTGGTCACGAAACTCTTCCATCAAGGAGAAACTCGATAGCCTCTAATCATTTTAGCATTACCATAACCCCAATGGACACAAATTCATAAATTTAAGGATCGCTCATCTCAATCTATACCCAAAATTTGAAATGACATTGTCAAATCTTCCAATATATTCTTAGATGACAACTTTACTACAAAGGTGGTGCTTCAAGATCTGTATCACTCAATCAAACTCATGTGGTAACAATTGTACAAGCGCATTTGGTTACTTAGACTCGAGTACTATCACACCGCCAACTAAACCAAGAAGAGTGATGTTTATAGCTTTGGAGTGATACTTGTGGAGCTTCGATGAGAAAGAAACCAATTTTGTTAATGACCTAAGTACAAAAGAAAGCTTGTCTCGTTACTTTTTGAAAGGCCTTCGGTGGGGAGTTCTCATGGAAATCATGGATTTCCAAGTTGTGAAAGAGGCAAACCAGGAAGAAATTGATGATATTGCCTCAATTGCCAAAGCATGCTTGAAAACCAAAGGAGGAGAGAGACCTACCATGAAAGAAGTGGAAATGAGGTTGCAGTTCCTTAGAACTACAAGAATAAGAAGGTGCCAAGTTTTCCTAAGAAAGGATGGAGAGGCTGAACCTTTTCTATGTTGAAATACTAGTAGTTCTCATGCGCAGAGCAATTTTATCAATACTATTGATTTAACTTCTGAATGCATCTCTGGAAGGTACAGTTTGGAGCAATAATTTTTTTCCTCGGTCAGTTTGCCACCCTAACCATAGGCAATAGCACGCTTGATTGTTTGCTAGGATGTATCTTAGTTAGTTACCCTATATTTTCCAAGGAGAATTATGTTACATTAGTTCCCTCTAAATGAGAGTATGTAATTTAGCTGCACTTCCTCTATATTTCCACAATATGTTAGTAGACCATTTCACTTGTATAGTTATATTATCTATGATGAATATTCCTGTTATGTGGGGAATACGTATTCAAGGAGGAAGCCTCATCCGAACGTTCTTGGCAACAAGATCAAGGAACCGTGTCCGTCAAGGGTCCGAGTAGAACAAGCATCCGTAATAGGAATATAATTCTTGTTTTACGTTCTTGGCAACAAGATCAAGGAAGGCGTGTCTGTCAAGGGTCCGAGTAGAACAAGCATCTGTAATAGGAATATAATTCTTGTTTTGGTAGTTTACTATTTTCAGTATTAGTAGATTACAACTTCTAAGTTGATTCGGTTTGTACTCCATCCTCTTTATATAGAGGCGTGGGCTGGTTGCAAGGAATATAGAAAATTCTCCAACTCCTGTCTCTGAGTCCTCTGCCTAACTTCTTCTATCTTCTGTGTTGCTTCACGCCAAAACGGAGGATTCTGATCATCTCGCAGGGCCAACTTCCCGGCCGCACACGACTCATAGTTATAACCTCCGATCGCTTGCCGGTGCACGCGACAATTTGGTATCAGAGCCAGGCTCTTCCGCGATGGCAGGAGGATCTGAGATGGCAGCATTAACCCAACAGATTGCGGAGCTCACTGCGTCCATGACAAGCAAGATGAACGAACTGAAGACCGATCTTTCAACAGAGATAGCAAGTATCAAAGACAGAATTTCATTGCTAGAGAAACGGCCACCCAATGCAGGGGATGGCTTGCTACAAGTTCCGCCAGATTGATGCCCACCCACCTGCCCGATTCAACATCACCACAACTCGTATGCACCACGTTCTCACAAGCTGTCGTTTCCAACGTTCGATGGCAAGGATGATCCACTGGGATGGCTAAGCCGTTGTGAGCAATTTTTTCGCGGTCAACAAACGCCCGAGAGCGACAAAGTCTGGCTTGCGTCCTTTCATCTCACAGGCTCAGCACAACAGTGGTACTTCCAACTTGAACGCGACGAAGGCGACATACCTTGGCGGCTATTCAAGGATTATTGTAATCTGCGATTCGGGCCTCCGATTCGTAACAATTTCTTGGGCGAGCTCGCAAAGCTTCAGGCGATTGGCACGGTGGAAGATTACCAAGAAAATTTTTAGCCTTGCTCTGCCATACTGACTCGTTATCATCGTCTCAACAGGTCCAACTTTTTACGTCCGGTCTCATGGAGCCCGTTCGGACGGATGTGGAATTACAACATCCGGGCAGTCTGCAGCTAGCTATGGCACTAGCTCGTGCATATGAAAAACGACACCAGTTGTCGTCCTCTTTACCGCGCACGGGTAACAGATCATCTACTCAAACGCGTTTGCCTCTTCCAAGCTCTAGTTCCCCTTTGCCGCAGCCCAAGGCACCGAGCACAGCCCCCGAATCCTCGGTCGCCCCGGCTGTTGCGCTGCCACGACGCCAGTTAACAGCCTCTCAAATGACTGAGCGCCGGAGATTGGGATTATGCTTTAACTGTGAGGAGAAGTTTGTTCCGGGTCACCGTTGTAAACGGTTGTTTCTCATGGAAGTTATTCCTGATGAGGTGGATGATCATTTTACGAGCGAGCCCGATTCAACTCGGGAACCAGCGATTTCTCTCCATGCGCTCTCGGTATCCAACCCGTCCGTCTCGCACGTTGAAGCTTCGGTTTGGATCGGCACAACCAAACTTGTGGCTCTTCTTGACTCGGGATCTACACATAATTTTATTGCCGACGAGGCCGCGCAGCGTCTTTGGTTTGACCTTACACCAACAGACAGGTCTTTGGGTGACTGTGGCTAATGGCGAAAATATATCCAACACGGGGGTTTGCCATGATCTGCCTTTACGCATTGGCAATGAGGAATTCAAGATTATCTGTTATTCTATTCCATTAGCTGGTTTTGATCTTGTTCTTGGTGTTCAGTGGTTACAGACATTAGGCCCCATACTTTGGGACTTCAATTCTATGACTGTCTCTTTTCAGCACCTGGGTCGCCCTGTCACGTGCCAAGGCGTGTTGACAGCTTCAGCCTCTATACATACCATGGCAGGTCCGACTCCGGACTTAATGGAAGCATTGTTGGATGAATTTTGTAGCTTGTTTATTGAACCGCAGGGATTACCACCGCAGCGTTCTATTGATCATCGTATTCATCTTCTACCTGGCACAGCTCCGGTGGCGGTTCGTCCATATCGTTATCCTCACATCCAGAAAGATGAGATTGAGCGTCAGTGTACTGAGATGTTACGTCAAGGTACTATTCGACCTAGTACTTCTCCGTTTTCAGCACCAGTATTACTTGTCAAGAAGAAAGAGGGGGCATGGCGGTTTTGTGTGGATTATCGTGCTCTTAATGATAAGACAATTAAAGACAAGTTTCCAATTCCTGTTGTCGAAGAACTTTTGGATGAACTCAAGGATGCTCGGTTTTTTACCAAGTTGGATTTGCGTTCAGGGTATCATCAGGTACGAATGCATTCTGATGATGTTGAGAAGACAGCTTTTAGAACTCATCAAGGTTTATTTGAATTTTTGGTTATGCCGTTTGGGTTGACTAATGCTCCACCAACATTTCAAGCATTGATGAATAATGTCCTCAAAACATACTTGCGCAAGTTCATCCTTGTATTTTTTGATGATATTCTTATCTATAGTTCTTCATGGTCGGATCATCTTCGACATGTCAGAGCAGTCTTCCAAGCACTTCAAAGCAATTATCTAGTTCTCAAGAAATCAAAATGCTTGTTTGGATCATCTTCTGTGTCATATTTGGGACATATTATTAGTGGTGCTGGGGTTGCTATGGACAACCAGAAAGTGCAAGCTATTATCGATTGGCCATTGCCTCGTTCAGTCAGGGCATTACGTGGGTTTCGGGATTAACGAGTTATTATCGCGTTTCAGTAAGGATTACGGAAGTATGGCAACTCCTCTTACTAATCTGTTGAAAAGGATAGTTTTTCTGGACTACTAAAGCTTGAGTGCTTTTGAGTTATTAAAGCATACAATTGCATCGACTCGTTTCTGATTACCAAATTTTTCTCACAAATTCATTATTGAATGTGATGCTTCCGCGAGCATTGGCGCCGTGTTGCATCAAGGAGAGGTCAATAGCTTTCTTTAGCCGTGCATTGGCGGCGTCATAAAAATCTAGCGACTTATGAGCAAGAACTTATTGGATTGGTTCAAGCGGTGCGTCATTGGCGTCCATATTTGTGGGGACGTCCGTTCCTTGTTCGCACTGACCATTATAGTCGAAATTTTTGTTAGATCAACGTTTAGCCACCATACCTCAACATCGGTGGGTAAGCAAGCTTCTTGGGTTTGATTTTCAAGTTGAATATCGCCGGGACGACAAAGCGTTGTGGCGGATGCACTTTCTAGGCGTGATACGAACTTTCATCAATTGCGCTCTATCGTATCTCAATTTGACATATTTAATGATTTGAGAACGAAGTTAGTACCGTGGCACATTTGCAAGCCCTACGGGATAAAATTACGCCGCAACGCAATTGCTGAATGGAACTTTGTTGATGATTTGATTACGTTCAAAGGCAAGGTTTATGTACTGGAGACATCAACAGTTTTGCCTGCTATTTTATCCAATGCTCATATGACCGGTCACGAAGGAATTCAAAAGACCCTCCACAGATTACGCGCTGATTTTCACGTTCCACATGCCCGACGTGTTGTGCAGGAGTTTGTTCAGTCATGTCATACATGTCAACGTAACAAAGTTAGTCACCTCCACCCGGCTGGTCTATTGCAACCTTTGTGATGCGGTTCATGTATGGAAGATATTTCCATGGATTTCGTTGAGGGTTTTCCAAAGGTTAATGGCAAATCGGTTATATTGACTGTGGTGGATCGGTTCTCCAAATATGCGCATTTTATCTCATTAGCACATCCTTATACAAATTGTTTCGTAGCGTGTATTTTTGATGAGATCGTTCGTTTACATGGCATTCCTAGTTCTATTGTGAGTGATCGTGACCCGATTTTTACAAGCCGTTTCTGGGAGGAGTTATTTCGTTTGGCAGGAGTCAAGCTCAACAGAAGTTCTGCTTTTCATCCTCAGTCAGATGGCCAAACAGAAGTCGTTAATAAAATTATTGCTATGTATTTACGATGTCTTGTGGGCGATCGTCCTCGCCAGTGGTTACAGTGGCTTCCATGGGCTGAATATTGCTACAACACGTCTTACCAATCTTCCCTTTGCGAAACACCTTTCAAAGTGGTATATGGCCGTGATCCTCCATCTTTGCGTACTTATGAACCAGGCTTGGCTCGTGTGGCTGCTGTTGATAATCTTCTACGTGATCGTGATGAGTTACTTTGGATATTCGTAGTAAACCTGCACAACAACAAATATAAGGCGACTTATGATGTTCATCATCGTGAGGTACATTTTGATGTGGACCAATGGGTTTGGTTACGTCTACATCAGTATAGCGACTTCCTTGGTATCGCACCATTGTGGCAAGCTAGCACCACGTTTCTATGGTCCTTACAAAATCGGTGGCGTGTTGGAACAGATTGCTTATCGGTTGAAATTACCCCCAAAGCAAAAATTCATGATGTTTTTCATGTCACTTGTTAAAATTGTTTGTGGGTACACCGCCCGTGATCCTCCTCCATTGCCAAACTTGTTTCATGGCAAGGTGAGTCCTATTCACTGTAAGGTCATACGCTCGTAAGGCTAGAGACAAATGGCAAATCGTGCGGTGGGTTGGTCTTCCGATAATGAAGCTTCATGGGAGGATTTGCGGCGATTCAAACAACAATTTCTCATTGTTCGTGTTGAGGACAACCTGTTTGCTAAGGAGGGGAGAGATGTTATGTGGGGGAATACGTATTCAAGGAGGAAGCCTCATCTGAACGTTGCTGGCAACAAGATCGAAGGAACTGTGTCCTGTCAAGGGTCCGAGTAGAACAAGCATCTGTAATAGGAATATAATTCTTGTTTTACGTTGCTGGCAACAAGATCGAAGGAACTGTGTCCTGTCAAGGGTCCGAGTAGAACAAGCATCTGTAATAGGAATATAATTCTTGTTTTGGTAGTTTACTATTTTCAGTATTAGTAGATTACAACTTCTAAGTTGATTCGGTTTGTACTCCATCCTCTTTATATAGAGGCGTGGGCTGGTTGCAAGGAATATAGAAAATTCTCCAACTCCTGTCTCTGAGTCCTCTGCCTAACTTCTTCTATCTTCTGTGTTGCTTCACGCCAAAACGGAGGATTCTGATCATCTCGCAGGGCCAACTTCCCGGCCGCACGCGACTCATAGTTATAACCTCCGATCGCTTGCCGGTGCACGCGACAATTCCCTAATTGAGATACCACATTATAGTTAAGCTATGGTGCTGAAAAAAATATTTTGTAGAGTTGTCAACAAGTTTGGCACTCCCTCCGCTCTAAATTGTATGTCGTTTTAGCACTTTGCACATGAATTAAGGACCTTGGTAAATTGACTGATGTGCCCTATTTAATTACCTTGCATCCTTACTTTATTTTAAGTGCAACAAAAACAAAGTCTCAGCAAACAAAGAGAACATTAAACACAATTATGGGCAGTTTGAGAATAATGGGCAAATACTCACCTTGGAACCCTAGAACATCACTTAACTAAGAACAAATTCCAACAGCTAAAACGTCACTTAATTTAGACCGGAGGTCCAGAGGGAGTAATAATTTCATACCACCCATTACCAGTGGCTTACCTAGTACAGGATCCAAGAGGCATCTGATTTACTGACACATTATATTCTAGTTTATCTTGTCAAGACATGCACTATATATTGCTGCATTTTCACATAGCATTAGCAATAACATGATGACGACTTGAAAGTTGGAACAGAGAGGTAGCAGGCAAGACAAAATCAGAACAAATTAAAGGATGGAAATCTTCCATCAGATGTTTTTGCGTAACAAGTGTGAACGACACAGGTCACAGTTGACATCTTTCATTTACAAAATCTTACACTCGCAGTATTGCATAGAGAAATGCAGGATTGAATTTCCAAATCTGTAAATATGATTCGAACACTGCATTCGGAAACTACGTACTCCACAGTAGCGTAACAAGACACAGAATCAGTGTACACAGTTTGTGCATGGTGATAATCCGCATTCCAGTAGCCTCTAATCAATTTAGCATTACCATAACCCCGATTAACATTTTACACAAATTCATAAATTTTAGGATTGCTCATCCTAATCTATACTGAAAATTTTGAAATGGCCTTGCAGAGTGGCTTTCTCACTTGTACCTGGATGTACCTGTTCATTGTGTGCCGTTGATTGTGCTCCAAGACCTGTGCTTGGAGGAGGTGGCGGCGGCAGCTCACAGTTGTCGGAGGCTGGGGTGCGGCGGTGGTTCGCGGTCGGCTTCACTGGTCGACGGTGTCGCGGTTCACCGGTCTGCGGCGACACGGGCTCACGAGGCAGGAGCGGCGGCGTGGCTTGGAGGAGTCGGCGGCGACTGGCTCGTGAGTCGTGAGAGAGAGAGAGGAAGGAGAGAGGAGGGAGAGAGCTGTGAGAAATAGGTGAGAGAGAAGGGTTTGACTAGCACGAATCTTAAAGCATGATGAACGGCTCCGCATGTACATAAACATCATGTACATGCACATGTACGGCTCCGCATTGTTTTGAAGACCTCGTAACCGGATGCTCGGTTTAAAAGCTATAACATTTTTAATTTTAGAATTCACCGTTTAGAGACAATGACTCAGTAATTTCGTCTTCTAGTGGGACTGCACTGGGTATTGGCCCATGTGGGCAGCAGCGCGTTATATGATGCGCGCACGGCATATATCATTTCCATGAGCGCGACTAGCGCTTGACCTACGGTTCAAAAGCTAGCGTCATACGTCAGGTTCCAATCTTAGATTTTGAAAGATGTTCTTCAATCATCTATCTCGCGCAAGCGAACCTCCTTCTGAACATCTCACGCGCGCACAACCAGCATTAAAAAACAGAATTATTATGAGAGAATTTGAGTCGTAGTATTTTTTCAACAGGTCATAACATATTAAGGAACATGATGTAATATTTTTTAAAACGGGTTATAATATTTTTTTTCAACGAGTCGTAACATATCAAGGAACATGATGCAATATTTTTTAAAACAGACTGCAATATTTCTTTCGACGGGTCGCAACGTATCAAAAAATAGGATACAACATATTTTTTCGACGGGCACAACATTTTTTCAATGGGTCCCAACATCAGAACTAGAAACAACAGATGATAGCTTACCGAGTTTTCCGTGGATACGCGTCACAAATTAGAACAGCAGGAGAAGCTAGCACTCATTGGCTGCAACAAGAAATTAGAAGACAAGAGACAAAACCAAGTCAGTACCAAGTCCGAGACAACACATCATAGGGACAGCAGGAGAAGCTAGCACTCGTTGGCTGCAGCAAGAAATTAGAAGACAAGAGACAAAACCAAGTTAGTACCAAGTCCGAGACAACACATCACAGGGACAGCAGGAGAAGCTAGCACTCGTTGGCTGCAGCAAGAAATTAGAAATCAATGAGAAAGACAAAACCAAAACTCCGGTCGATGGTGGGTTTGGGCGGTAGGATGGCAAAAGGGGGGGGGGGCATCTTTGCCTGCTGCTAGGAGGTTTGGGTTTGATCCATTTTATGTGTGGGGAGGGGCAAAATGTTGGGAGGTTTAGGTTTGAGCAGGTGTTGATTAAGCCAGCAGGTGGGGAAAGTGAAAATTGGAGAGGCTTAGGAAAAAAATGAGCTGGGCTGCTGGGAAGAATGAGTGGCTAGAACGTCCGAGTTTTTTAGTTGCCTCGTACGTCCCCCATTTCCATCGTTGAAGACCCTAGGATGGAGACCGAAGAGCACCGCGCTTGTGCACAGTGTGGAGTGGGCTAGTGGGCAGCATAATGCGTAGGAGGCGCTTGTGCACAGTGTGGAGTGGGCTAGTGGTCTGCATCACGGAGGATGAAATTGGACTAGATCAAACGGGTGGGCCTGTGTGCCATGGGGATGGGCAGGTATTCGCATGAGGCCCAGGATATGTGGCTCCGCTGGTACGTATATTACTATACTTAAAGGCTGCTAGCTTTGAGGCCTTCCCAGGCGCGCTACGTCACCCCAAAAAGCCTGGTCGTCCGATCGCGTCCGCGCCTCCTCGTGCCCGCCCGATCCTGCCCGGTGCGCCTTCGTGGGAACGCGCGGTCGCGCGCGTGCCACGTCGCCCGAAATCCACCTCTTCGCGCTCCTCTCTCGCTCGCTCGCTCCGTCTCGCGACGCAGCCTTCTCCTCCCCGCGCGCACTTCGCCTCTTCGGTCTCCTCCACGGCTGCAGCGTCGGCGCCGTCCCTCACTCTCGCTCCCGCAGCCCCTTGGCCTCGCTCCCACCGCGCCACTCCTCCTCTTCCACCCCCCCTTCTCCCTCTCCTGCCGCCGCGCGCCTCCCCGCGCCCCTCGGCCTCACTCCCGCCGCTGTCGTCCCTTCCTCTTCCAGCCCCCACCACTTCGCCTCCTTCCCGCCACCGCTTGTGTTTTCCAGTCGCAGATTCGTCTTCCCCGCCCGCCACCGTGTTCTCCTTTCTCCGCGCAACCGACTCCGTCTTCCCGTGCCTATCCTCTACTCCCGGCCATCAACCCTTGACGCCGCCATCACCTCCATGGCTCCATCCTCCTCCTCTTCCTCCCCTCCCAAGTCCCAACCAGTCGCGCCCCCACCGATTTGGCCGGACTGCGCGCTGATTTGGGCGCTCGACACTGCAGCTAGGGCTCCATCGGCCGGTTGATCTACCGGGAACCACCCACGGAAATCGTTGTTATCCACTTCTTCATCTCACCCTCACTGATTTGGTCGGTTAATGATGTGCCTAGGTGTGCCGGGCGGTTGTTCAACACGCGTACAGTGGCCTTCATCACTGGGTTTGGTCAGCGTATCCTTCCACCTGGGTGATATCTTTTACTCTATTTGTTCAGCAAAATTTATCTCCTATCATTTTTGCAAACCAAAGTGTTGCTTGACCTCCAGATCTTCCCTATCTTCACGGCGGCGCCTCCTCCCTCCTGCTTCTTGCTGTGCTTGGTTCCTCCTGCTCTTCGATGTCGATGCTGGTCAGGGGCATTCAGAGAACTCTTGCCCATGATGTCCAGTGTGCTGGTACGTTGCTGTCCGAGCTCATTAAGATCTTCATTCAGATAATTTTTTTTACCTATTCATGTACGGTGGATTAGTAGCTTAGGTACGAAACAAGGACATCGATATCACAATACTACTTCGTTTGATGCTAGATAGGGCCGCCTAATTGTGTTAAAAATAAGTCCCATAAATTCCCTACAAATCTGCTTTGCTATTTGGATTATATATATTATACAAGCCTATACTTTAGTGTTTTCAGATGCTTCAGCACCATAGCTCTTACCTTTCTCAAATGCGTGTCTATGTGATCATTTGCTTCCAAAATTTTAGGTGTGTGTTACGATCCTAGCGCCCATCAGAACAACAAGATTCATTTAACTATATCATACTGCAGTGATTATTTGCCGCTTTGAACAAAAGCCTTTATATTTCTGTTACTACTTCACTATAGATAAGAAGACTGATTATCAATTTCATAGTTAGATCCCTCTGATTTTTACTAAATATTGCAATTATTTAATTCAGTTTATAAAACTCCAGTATTACAGTCTAAATATACTTGAGTTCGCTTTTTCTTTAAATCTTAGGATAATACTGTGGTTAAGGATCGGGTTATGCATCAAACTCGCTGTTACTATTCGTACCTCAGAATATAGCGATTCAAAATAGATTTTACAAGTTCCCTTTACCAGTAGCTTCCATAGCACATTCACTGTTAACGCTACCTAATTATTTAGACATTATCTATACATTACGGTCGTCATCATGCACATTAATAGAGCAAGAAATCTACCTCTTCATCAACGTAACAGCTGTCATTGTAACAGGTCAGTGATGATCATCCTCGAACTACACCGTCCTCAGCGGAAAAACAAAAATCTCAATAAGCGCTTCCTCCAGGTGTTTATCTTTAGATATAACATATTAACTTCTTCTATTTTATGATGCCGCTCTACTGTATTTGCCATCATTCTTTTGATATTGTTGAAGCCATAACTATATATTGTTGAATGCAGCCAAAAAAATTCCTCTGTCACACCTGTTCATAGAACCTTATTTCTTGATCGTGAAAATTCTGTGTCACACCTGTTCATAGAACCTTATTTACTGATCGTGAATCTGCGAAACAGCCACCGACACGCAGGTATGTTTCATAATTTTACATGAAAGACTCAATTCGATATATACATTACATTAGGCGCGTCGTTTCAAAATTTACATATAGCCTCTACAATTTATGTTCTTCTTGCTCAACCAAAACGAACATCTACATACATACCTGTATAGACAAATTATATAGGCTTCTAAAGTCTCTTACAACGCTTCATTTAGCGCTTATTGGCCCTGTAGCATAATTTATTTTCAAAAGTAGCCCCATTCGGAAATAATTAGCGGAAATAGCCCGTGAACAGTAGACGTGCCGCGGCTAATGGGCGCGGGAACCTCAAGCATCGGGAGCAGGGGACGCCCCGTCTGGGCGCGGTTCATCGCCTCCCGCCCGCCAACCCCATGCGCCACCTCGCCCGCCCGCCCGCCACCTCACCTCTCTCTCTCTCTGTCACGGCGCGCCGACGCCCTCATGCGCCGCACGGCCCCATCGCCCCTACGCGCCACGGCCCCATGCGCCACCTCCTCTCTCCGCCGCATGGCCCCATGCGCCCCTCCCGCCGCCACGGCCCCATGCGCCCTACCGCACCGCCGCACGGCCCCCATGCGCCCCCCCTACGCACGGCCCCATGCACATGCGCCCCCCTGCGGGCCCACATTTGCATATTTGCATGCCGCATGGCCACCATGCGCACCATAAATAGTAAGTTGTTAGGTTAGTTAATTATAATTAGTAGTTAGTTTAGTTAATTAGTATGGATAGATTCCGAAAATTTTAAAATATATTAAATAATTTTAAAAAATTATGAAATTTTTTGTGTAGCATTCTACTACCATTTACTTACCATTTACTTATTTCTATAAATTTTTTATAATTTTATTCGTTCAATTATGTTTTCGCTAATTAGTATGACTGTATCCTTATTAATATTTATTGATTGATCAAAGATTTAAACCAGGCCCTCGAAGCACCAGGTGTTGATTGTACAAAGCTTTGAACCAGGCCCCTTCCTCGTTTCACACCGATTCACACCAGCTATTGATTGTTTGAGCCAGGCCCTACCTCCACCCGGCCATGTGTTGATTGTTTGAGCCAGACCCTCCCTCCACCTCGCCATGTGTTGATTCTCAAGAAGGAAGCGAGGCCCTCCCCGCATTTGCACCAAAGCGGCGATGTCACTTCCTACATTTATGGCTTAATTTATGGCGCGGGATAAATATTCGCTATAAATTGGAGAGAGCTTCATTTCATATGTCGATCATCACTTGTTCATTTCGGTGAGCTCATGGAGAGTGCGAGAAGGCGAGCACACAATATTCTTTTGGTAGGCATGTGTCTCCGGAGCTACTAGACCAATTCTCGATGAGGACCACCGGTGCAAGGCGTGGCTCACGGCGACGCGGATGGCCCTCCGCCCGACACTTGGGCGGGAGGGACCGGTGGGCGCTGACGAGCGTTACCCCGATCCTCGGGAGACGGGCTTGTTGCCCTTTGCGAGGATGGTCTCCGTTGACCGCTGGTTCACCCTAGACGGCGGCTTGCTGTCCGCACTTGTTGACAGGTGGAGGCCCGAGACACACACCTTCCACTTTCGGTGGGGTGAGATGACAGTCACCCTACAGGATGTGTCGGTGTTGACTGGTCTCCCGATCCGGGGTGTGCCGCTTGTTCCGGACCCTCGGAGTGGGACTGGAAGGCCGAGCTTGAGCGGCGCTGGCCAATCTCTCCCGGAGGGTGCGTGGTGTCCCGGGCATGGCCGAGGCGTTTAGGAATTGCCGCGTGGTGCACCGACGAGGTCGTTAGGGCGCACCTCATTGCTTACCTTCTCCAGCTCTTTGGTTGGGTCATGTTTCCAACCACAAAGGGCGATATTATGAACCCCAGCTTCATCCAAATCGCCGAATCTTTGGTTGACGCGGGGGCTGGGCCGATGCCTCGATCTGGTGGGATCACCCGCCCTTTGCGCCACATACTGGGGTTGTGTGGCGCTTGCGGCGTGTAGCACCGCTTCCAACTCGGCCATCGCTACGTGCTCTGCACTGTGGAGTTGGGAGCACTTCCTATTGGGCGGCCGACCATCGAGAGCGGCGCACCGTACACTATAGACGGACCCGCCACATGACCCCATAAACGCGCGACCATGGGCTTACGGTGGCTTGCTGCCGTTCTGCTTGCGCCGGCGCAAGACCGGCGAGTGCTACTCGTTGTACCACAACGAGTTCGAGTTGTTGCACGAGCGACATCATCGGTGTCCATGGCATCCTACTTTCTCTTTCGATATAGCGCCGCGCGGATATCCTCGCAATGCATCCAGACATACCACGTGGAAGACGACTGCCACCGGTATTCTCGCATATGGTGGAGCCTTACGCGCGCAGTGCGCGTAATGCGACGATTTGGTGTGTACGGATCGTGCCCCCGCCTGCGAGCCCTGGATCGGCCGTACACGTGAGTCAAACTTAGTCGACTATTGTTTGCAGTCCTTACGTCTTATTTTGTAACATTAATCTCTTGAATGCGAGCAAACAAGGTGGGGTGGGCGATTAGGGATGGCCATTGCGGCAGTTAGCCGATTTCGGCATGGATGAAGCGCGCCCATGTGGATGTCCGGGGTGAGCAGCGTCCGTGACGGCCGTGAGTCGCATCGTGCGTACATGGAGTGGTGCGTGCCACGAACGCGCGCAAGATCGACCATTTCTCCTCGGGAGCGCAGAGGAGGTGACACGGCCGACGGCACCACGAGCCTCGCCGCCGCGTCACGATCGTCCACGGCGCTTCCCGACTTGACGGCGCACGACACCTACCACTCTGGTTCGAAGTTTCATTGAGTCGTACCTTTCATTAATGAACATGTTACGTATGTCACTGCGATTAGAGGCGCCTAGGCGTCGAGCGCATCGGACGACGCTCGGCGGAAAGATAGAACCCTCAGGGTATAAAAGTTTTGAAGCACATCTCGGCGGAGATGAAGAAAATTGTAAAGAACTTGAGCCGCGGTCGTTCGAGGGACGACGCCCATCAACTGGGGGGGCCGTGCTTACCCGCTGGGTCACCACGACCTAGGGAGTCCGGCAGACGTCATAGCGTTTCCGGGTATGGAAGCATGCATCCAACTGGCGCTCCCCGTCGGTCATCTGCACTGCACATCCGGGAGGTACGGGGTTCTTAGTTTACGTCCAGAGTGTTTACCTGTACTAACATCGTTCCGTCTTGCGCCTTGGTTCCCGTGGGGGTGGCGGCGACGCGTCGATCGATGATGAGGATACGGGCCTCCCAGCTCGTGCGAGGGAGCAGTACACAACACTAGGGGACGATCAGTGGCAGCCAGGGTTTCTAGCGTACTCCGGGCAGAGTTCCTCCGGGTTCGGTGCTCCACCGACGTCGAGCCGAGCTCCTCGGGTTCGGTGCCCCACCGACGTCGCGAGCCGAGCTCCTCGGGTTGGTGCCCCATCGACGCCCGAGCCGAGCTCCTCCGCGCAACCGGAGTTGGATGCCTCCACCGTGGATGAATTCCTCGGACTTCTCCCCCAAGCTGATCACGACGACATGTACGCCTACCAGGCTCTTCTCCGGAGTCAGCCTACTGGTCCACCTCCGCCTCAACGATCTCCATACCCCCTCCGAACCGACACGCGTTCTCCGGACCGGTGGACGTATTCGACGGGTCATGCTCGGCGCAAAACAAGGCGCGCACGCGGACGCAACCGCAGCAGGGAGAGAGTAGTGGCTCAGACGAGTGAGCCATATAGTATCGCGTGTTATGCGATTTTGTTTTACTATATGTGTACACATATTTTGGTTCCTGTGTGTACTTGCCCTTTGTAAAATATAGGAAAATTTCGAAACTTTTTTGTGGAACCTCCCGTGATAGTTTTGTTTGCTTCTTTATTTTTTGTAGTAATTTGAAATGATGATTGATAAGCATATCGATTTTGAAGCATATTAGACATTTGTCACGCCATTTGGTACGGCGTGACATTGCATAACTCGTTTTGAAGTTGGGATCATGTTGTTAATGCGAGTTGCGAATTAAAGTAGACTTTATAATAAAGCTTGGGCTTGCACGGCGCAAATGGTTTGGTTACGTGCATAACAAACAACATCATGCACGATGCAACAAACCGACCGACTCCTACGATACATATGCGCCTTTTTGGAATTGAAATAAATTCGACATTCGATGGGCGACTAGTACGGAATGGCCGGACCTACTGCGTGGAGCGGGGCCATTTTCCCTTCTTTGCGCTCGTTGTTGGACTCCTCGCAGGCCTCTTTGGCCTTGGCCGCAAGTTCCCTCTTTTTGTCGCGCTCCGTCTCGCGAGCCTCGCGTTCCCTGCGATTGCATGCCTCGAGATGAGCTTTCGTCTCCCGACGTATCGCTCGTTTAGCTCGTCGTTGCGGCGCTCCTCCTCCCGGATCTCGTGTGATCTTTTGTCATTCCACTCGTAGAAGTCGAGAGTCCACTGGTCATGCGGGTGGATCTCCCTGTCGATCCACTTGCGGTAGTCACATAGTGCATCCGGGGACTACGAGTAGATGGGAGAGGTTGTTAGTGCGCACTTTCAAAGAGGAAAGTTACTAAACATACCGTATGCAGGATCTTACCGCTGCCGATAACTTCTCGTGTCGAAGCGACGATCGGGATAGTCGGAGGAGTAGTTTGTACAACCCCGATGCGCATGCCTAGGCTTAGCGGATGCTTGGACTTGAAGAACTTGCACGGGTCCTCGCACCGGCAGAGGGGCGCGCTCCCCTCGGTGGGTCTTTGCGAACGCTTCGGTTGGAGGTTGGTGGGGTTCTTTGCGCTGCGCGGGCCTCTTTGGCCTTAGCCTCATTGTGGAGAGCTGCGATCCTGGCGTTAGTCTCTTGCCGGACCCGGGCCGCAGTAGCCCTTGCTTCATCGTCCATCTCCCCAGCAGCCCTTGCCAGTGCACGCATCTCGTCCCATTGCTTCGTCATCTTGTCCCATTGCTTTTTCCGCTCTTGTCCATCTCGGCGTGGTCAAGGAAGTTGTCTTTGTAGTGTTGGGTTTTGTTGTGTATTGTTCTCTCCGGTATCCTCCACCCCCTTTATAAGCAACCTAGTTGGAATGGAATGATTTTTATGCATGATCTTGTCTTGTCATGTCATGTCGATGTGGAAAGTCGACAAGGTAGAGTGTTGTCACGTCCGCTTTGCGAAAGTAGTCATGTCAACGTTTGCGAGTCATGTCTTTTCGGTACGAAAAGCTGAGGAGGTAGAGTGTTATCATGTCGATCTGAAAAAGCGCGGGGTGGAGTGTTGTCACATCGTGCTTTGCGAGAGTAGTCATGTCCACATTTGGAGAGTCGTGCTTACCCTAAGCGTATGAAACCCAAATAATTTTAATTAAGATGTCTGTTTCAAATGTATCATAACATTAGGTTCACGTTTGAAATGTAATAAAATGTGTACAATTTTAAACTTTTCTTACATGTTAAGCAATCAAAAGCTACTACAATTGGATGAGAGTTAGAAAATCCTGAAGGTGTTGTCCCAAAATGAAATATGTTAGGTCTTCTCATTTTCATATGTTTGTCATGTTAGCTCCAAATTACATGATTCCAATTTTGTTTGCTTCCTTATAACTTGAAGTTAAATAGATAAATAATTGTTGGCCATGATGAACCCTACAAAACCAATTTAAAAATTAGTAAAGAAGTGAACTTAACACAGTATCTCAGAAATGTAGCAAACTTATAAAATGCATATCTTTTTCCTATAGATCATTTTTGTATGAATCCAGTTGGAGTAGCTTCCATTGTTAGTATACGTGCATATCTTTATACAGCTACATTGTGCGCGGTGGGAGGACTGCCTGCGGCGCGCGGTAGGGACTCGTGGACTGCCGCTCGGGCGAGCGCGCGAGACGGACCTGCCCCTCGGCGGGCGCAGATGCGGACTGCCCCCTCGGCGGACGGTAGGGACTCCCCTCTCGACGAGGCGCGGTGGGAGGACACAGGACTGCTCCCCTCCGCGAACGCGGTAGGGACTCGCCCCTCGGCGGGCCTTGGAGGGACTCGCCTCTCAGCGAGCAGCGGGAGGGAGGACGCCCCCTCGACGAACGCGGTGGGACTGCCCCCTCTGGCGGGCGCGGTAGGGAGGGACACAGGACTGCTCCCTCGCGAACGCGAGGGACTGCCCCTCGGCCGACGCGGTAGGGACTCGCCCACGTGGCGACGCGGTGAGGGGACTCGCCCCCGACGGGCGCGGTCGGGAGGACACAGGACTGCTCCCCGCGCGAGCAGTGGGACTCGCCCTCGGGCGGCGCAGCGAGGAGGACACGGGACTGCCCTCGCTAGCGGGCGCGGTAGGGAGGACACCTCGCGCGCGCGCGGTAGGGACTCGAGGACTGCCCCCGGCGGACGCGGTAGGGAGGACTCGCCCCTCGCGACGCGGTAGGGACTCGCCCCTCGGCGACGCGTAGGGACTGCCCCGCGAACGCGTAGGGAGGACTCGCCCCCGCGAACGCGGTAGGACTCGCCCCGCGCGGCGTGGTAGGGACCTGCCCCTATGGTGCGGCTATTTAAAGGCTCGACCGCACACTCGGTCGATCGTTCCTCTCAGGAAAGTCTCCCTCTTTCTGAGGTGCCTCCCGCTCCTGAACTTACCATCTGCCGAAGTCGGCGTAACGGTAAGTTAATTTGATCAACAATCGTATTACTTTAATGGTGTGTTTAGGCTTAAATAGTGTTTTGTTTTCGTCAGAAATGGAGACACTACGTGTTCCACGAAACGTTCGTGCGGGTCCAGACGAGTTGATTTGTCCAGCTGCGAGCGCGCCTTCGTCAACGTTCCCAACCTGGCACACGTCGATTTGCTCGATCTACGACGGTGCATTCGGCAACTGTTCGATACGCACGTCGCTAGGAACAAGATAGTAATAGAGGCGGTCACGGCCACCACGGTCCCACCACACGGCCATATATCGTGGGGCCTTACGAAGGTGACTAGCAGTGCCATGTGGGCACAGTACATGCAGATCGTTACCAATCCTCACGCTCCAATGTATGGACGACCCATGGTGTATGTACATTTTGTTTATCCTACTCAATCCGTAGGGGGGGCGCGGTTCAGGGAGGCAGCGACGCTCTTCTCCCCCTCTTTGGTTTGTTGACGACGAGTGAGCTCTCCAGAGCCCCAGATGTCGTTAGGGAGTATGCTCCACATCGTGCAGATTCAGGTAGTTTCGAACCGAATGAGGGTGTGGACAAATGGGGACGTGCACGTGTTGATTTTCACGAGATTGTCGATGCCATATCCGAGGGCTCATCCGAGGGCACTGCCACCGAAGATGAGGCGAACTTTAACTCGCAATCCAGCGAGGAGGAAGCCGACGATGAGGGAGGTATCGTCGGTGGCATTGTTTCGGCCGACACCGACTACGTTCCAAGTCCATTGGATTGTCAAGCGGCCTCTTCCTTGTTCTTGCCCAAGAGCACGAGTCTTCGTGGGCCTTCGATGCGGACACCACGCTTGTGGGGCAACATTTCCCACACAAAGGCCGCCGGGCAAGCTATCGTGACTTTCGCGGTGAAGACACGCCGGACTTACCGAGTTTACGGTGTGTTTATGCGTTATTTGTTGTACCTTTAACTATATACGATCGATCGCACTAACTATTATCCGCCTTCCATTATCTTTCGCAGGTCTAATCCGACACTTACGTAGTTAAGTGCGTGGTTAGCTCTTGCCTTGGCAAAGTCGTGCTTGAGAGATTCCACAGGCGAGAACGACCTTCCGCATCACATCCCGACGGATCACACATGTGAGCTTCAAGAGCCATTGCAAATGCATAAGAACGTAACCTCGCGTACACATCGCAAGCATCATAAGCCATGTAGTTGTCGCCGATTTGACCGTTTCGCGAAGGTCCTCATGGCTAACGTAGCAAATACAATAGGCTATGGCGTTAGCTACATGAAGGTATGGCGCGGCGTAAGGTCCTCGAAGGGTTGTATGGTACCTACAAGGAGGCGTGCGACCTAGTCCCAAGAATGCTCAAGCAGTTGCGGATGCTAATCCGGGACATGCGTCAATAGGGTAGACAGCCCGACCCATCGAACAACCCACATTCGCTAATCCTTGATCGAGTCTTACGGGCATTTGGCGGCGATCCATGGCTTCTCCCACTGCCGTCCCGTCCTAACTATGGACGGTACTTTCCTTTGCGGGAAGTACAAGGGCACCATTCTCACCGCTATTGCGGCTGATGCGAACGACCAGTTGCTCCCAGTTGCCTTTGCAATTGTGGAGAATGAGAACAACGGCGATTGGTTGTGGTTCCTACTAAACATAAAGCAACATGTTGTAAGGGACCGACCAGAATGTGTGCCTCATAACAGCCGTCATGCGGGTTGTTGTCGCGCTGCGCACAATGCGAAGCAGTACAAGCCCGCCGTACCAATGGAGCGACATGCGCTGCGTTGGTGCATGCGGCATGTGGCGCAAACTTCCACCGCGCCAAGCAAAGACCTCATGAAGAAGTTCAAGCTCTGCTGCAGAACGAGCGCAAGTTCGATGCCGTCTGGCGGGAGCTTGAGGTCGAAACCAAGCGTGCAACGGAAGGTTCTGGCCCAGCCGCACCGCAAAGCGAGTTCGCCGAGTGGATAAGCGTGCATGCACCGACTATGAGAAATGGTCCCTTCTTCACGACACCCATGGTGCTCGATGCGGCATCATGACAACCAACATGTCCGAGGTCTACAGCGGTGTGTTGAAAGGGGTTCGTGCCACGCCCATCACCGTGTTATCGAGGAGACATGGAATCGCACGATCGGTTACTTCGTCAATCGGGCAATGATGGCCAGCGACATTTGGGCGAAGGAAGCGATGCTCGGAGGTTACCCTTGCCTACATGGGCGGGAAGATTACCAAGGCTCGATCCCATGTGGCTATCACAATGGATGGCGTGAGGAGGAAGTTCGAGGTCCGCTGCGGGACAAATGCGTTCGTGGCCACGAGAGGTGACCGGAAGCATGTTTGCACCATAGGTGATGTGGCGGTTGCTCTGCAACAAGCCTCAACTCCTCCACAAGCCTTGCTCCCACGTATATGCCGCATGTCTTGTATTTCATCAATCTTGTAGCATGTATACGTCGGAGTACTACGACATCGACACACTGTATGATACTTGGAGCGGAGTTCAACTCGTCACGGCGTGGAAGGCCACTCTGAGGACATATGGCGGGCGCGGTGAAGTGGTCACGAATGAAGCACTCGCGGCATCCAGCCGTGGAGAGCGTCGATCAAGGCGCATCCGCAGCGACATGGACGCGAGCCAGCGTGGAGATCGGCCAAGAGCAATAAGGTGCGAGCTATGCAAGACTCATGGGCACTCATTCAAAGCGCCCGAGTAGACCTTCTTCGTCGGCGCCACCTAAATATGGGTCGTGTTTGAAATGTAAGAAAATAAGAAGAAAATGAGTCCGCACCTTGTTCTGTACCAGATGCAGCGTGTAGGTCGTACTATGCTGCGAAGCAATAAATGATATTGTACGAACATTTATTGGTCCTCTTGATTCTCATGTAGTCCCCAACGTAGACTAAGTCCACTGCACGACATAAACCGGCTATATAAAGGCCTCCTATGGGTTCACCACAGCACATCTCGTTCACCTCCCATCCTAATTCAACTTCCAAACAATGTCGTCCTGGAGGACCGACCCAACTCAACTCCCCGAGTGGCATGAGCGGCCGAAGTGCCATTGCGGGTTTAGGACAATCCTGTCCGTGTGGTTCGATCCGGACCAACACTACGGTTGTAGGTACTTCACGTGCCCAGATCTGGACAACGACTTCGTGGTAAGAACGACGACTAAATCTTTGGGTTCTCGTTATCTTTTCTCAACCTGATCCATGACATATGCCACTATACACGTAGCCTTGCAAGTGGATCGAATGGGTGGATCAGGAGTTCCCAGTATGGCCAAGAAAGATCCCACAGGTGGTGGAAAACAAAGGCCAATACTTTGTGAAGATGACTCAGGAGCGCGAGATGGTCCGAAAAATCAGGGAGGAGCAAGAGCGGCGCGTCAGCGTGGACCACATCCGTCTAAACGGTAAGGAGGATGAGCTTGCTCGGAGGAGGGAGCGATTAAGCTGCGTGAAGCGACCATCAGCGTCAAGAGCAGGAGCTCAAAGTCCGGAGGCACTCACAAGAAAAAGAAGGATGCACCAACCATCTTGAGCGCGACAGAAGGGAAAACAACCACGCCGCACTCCAAAGTAGAACAATGTAATACACCCGACAAGTTAAATTCTCTAAGGCATGTTAGGATTAGTGGTGGGACTAGCTAGAGTTCCACACATGCCATGTATTGTTTCATGTATCGCACATGTAGCGTTGCATTGATTAGTACAAACAATACTCAAACGTGTTCTTATTTTTACGTGGGGGGGAATTTCTACGTTCATTGATTGGTACAACCAATACACTTACACCAAATACCGATAAAAATTCTGAACGAATAAAAATTCTTAAGAAAACAATCTCATGTACCACAATCGGCTTGGATTTCAAATACATAACTGAAGTACAAGTTACAACATATAATACACTTCTTTTGGTACTACTCCTCACGCTCCTGCTCACTGCTACCGGGCATAGGACCCTGTAACGTCCTTCCGCGTCGTGTTCCGCCCATAGGTCTCTCGACGACCGCTCTGTGGGAGCGTGAGCCTGTCGGGTGACCGTGGGTTCTCGCAGTCGTGTCGGGCCTCCTCGGCACCCGTGTCATCGCGTACGGGGCGCTACATGCGGGATCGGCGTTGACAACAAGTCGGTGAGCCAAGCATTAGGATCCGTAGTATGATCCGTGGAGGCCACCAACTCGGCTCACCTTGAGAGACGATTTGGGTAATCGCCGGTACGCTTCACCTTGCGGGTGAGCCGCATAGTGCGGTGTGTAGCCCGTGGCACCATGGCGCCGTGTCGCCCATTGGAAATTGTCCGAGAATGTCGGATCGCGAGGGAGAATGCGGGATGACATCCGCGTTTGCGGGTTGCGTTCGTCTTTATGCAGGATGTCCTCTTCCTGCCTCCGCGACGACGACGGCATCTGCGTAAGGTCCCTCCGCGAAGACGAAGGCGTCAGCGTAGGGTCCCTCCGCGACGACGACGGCCTCAGCGTACGGTCCCTCCGTGACGACGACGGCATCAGCGTAGAGTCCCTGCGTCGGAACTGCGCGGACGATCCGCCGCCCGTGCTGCTGCGGCGCTGGGTCGACTCGCTCGGACGGGAAGATGGAGGGGGTGAGGGTGCGTGACGACGCTCCGTCCGATGCCTCAGTCGACATCATTTGGGCCTTCCACGACTCATGTTGCGAACGACCCGCTTAACATCATCAACAATCGTCTTAATCACCGTAACAAGGTGTTCTACTGTGTTGTTACTACCCCGCTCGAGTTCCCGGCCGCCACGCTCCACAACACTCTGCAAACGGTCCACCTGCCCGAACAAACAAAATTGTGTTAGTTAATCCTAAGTCCGAGGGTGGTTACTGTACTACGTGCTCAACGTACCGAGTCGTCACGGCGTGCTGCACGGTGCGGGTCCAGCCCCAAGCCCAAGCGTTCCGCGTGGCTAGGATCTTCAGGACGGGCCGGTGGGACGCCTGTCAACCTCGTCCGCGTGTGCCGTACGTACCACTCCAAGTGGGTGTCGTACGTCCCTTCATCATATGGCGTGCCTCTGCAAACGGAATCGGTGGCGTTTGCCACGCATCTACCCACGGCTGCTGCGTCCGAAGCCATCGTCGCTCTTGCGGCCCTTCTTCGTTTGCCTGAAAGTCAAACAAAATCAACAAATTATGGTAGGGTAATAACACATGAGTAAACGACCTACAATATTATTAAGCAATACATTACACTTACAAGTGACTACGCCTCGCAAGCGGTCGCCCTAGGCAGGGGAGTCTCTGGTGCGATCGAATCGCCTCATCACCCGTTGAGGTTGTAGGGCTCAACCATATGGGAGAACACCGGATGAGAAGTTGTCCTCGATGACGCCTCATCCCGGTGGCATAGCAAGCTCGCATCGCCAGCGCGCCGTGGCTCGCACGAAGACATCCGCCCAAGGAGCCCATATTACGCCGTCCTCGTGCGGGGCCTCGAATTCGTTGTGGAATTCGGGTATACGCGACGCGCCGCGCCTAGCCCACCCCAAGATCGCCACGATCCATCGGGATCCCATGGTGGGCCTTCCACGGATCCTCCTCGTCCGCCCAACCATAGAAATGTTGTGTGTGCGGGTAAGGGTGGACCGAGACCGAAGTACGGCCGTCCTACTGACAAAGTGCTCCCACGACCATAGTCGTAATAGCGTGTGGCAACCCGAGAGCACGGGCTCTGTTCCGTCGCGGCGACGCTGCGAAGCGTCGCCGACAAAGCCGCGATCGTAGCACACAGTATAACCGAACCCCAATCATCTGCGGCACATCCTCATCGTCGGCGCCCACGATGGACTCGCAAGGAGAATATAACTCGGGTACACCAAGTCCCCTGCGTGCTAGGGAACATGACCCACCCAGAATAAAAATAACAAATATGCAATTAGGTGGCATCGAACCACCTCCTCAGGGCGTTATCCGGGCAATGCATGAAATTTCGCGACCAAGCGTGCGGGATGCCCTTATACTTGTCGGGGATAGGATGCGGCGATGATGAGACGCGCTTCGGTCCACGGACCTCGGCGGGGAACAATCAGACGGCCTCGCACCGCAGCCGGTTATGGCGACGTCTTGCGAGTCACGGTCATCTCCCCACCGGAAGTGGGCGTGTGGGTCTCCGCCGCCAACGATCAACCAAGGCGGAAAGAAGGCAAGCATCAATCGTGAGGTTACGCCCCATGTTCGACATGCGCGAACGCAATCGACCCGATTGACGGCCTCGGAACAAACCGTTAGATCCAACGGCCACGCCCGCCTCGGTCCCGTATCACCGAGTTGGTGGTCCATCGCCACCGATCCAAGCATGGCGGCGCCGGGCGCCCCATGCCTCCTCAGTAGGGGTGGTAGAGTACGTGCCATTGCCGCAAATCTGAGTAAGTAGTTAGCAAAATCTAAACGCTATAAATTTCAATCAGCAAATATTAATTACGTAATTACCAAATCAGAATGCTAAGCAGATTGCTAATCAGATTGCTAATTAGAATGCGCTGCGGCTTATGATCGATTCAGAACGCGCTGCGGGTTTATAAACGGAGAAAAATACGACAGCGAATGAGATCAGATCGACAAGATCGGAATGCGCTGCGGCTTATGATCGATTCAGAACGGCTGCGGGTTTATAAACGGAGAAAAATACGACAGCGAATGACATCGCCAAGATCGATCGCGACACGACGTGACGTAAGGTGGGTCAAAACAAAACACAAATAACGAAAAACAGAAAAAAAACAAAAACAGTCAAAAACAAAATAACTTTCGGTGCAATTGCCGGGCCCGGGCCGGGGCAGCGTCCTGTTTGCAATAAAAAGTTAGTGAGCAGACAATTAACTGCGGTAGCAGATATTTTGCCCTCATTGCAGGGATCCGGTGAATGTGTTCTTATCGAGGCTAAGCAAATTGTAATTTTTAAAAATCCTTTGTTACATTTTAAAATTTCTTGCAACCCTAATCCTAACCTAATTAACTAACCTCAAACTAACCTAATTAATCCCTAACTTTTACTAACTTTTTTTTTTTTACTATTGCGGTCCGCTAAAACCCTAACTACCATTTTTTTTTAAACATGCGTGAGGCCGCGCATGCGGCGTGCGGCCGCCGCACGGGGCGTCTTGGGCGCATGGGGCGTGCGCGGAGGCGCGCATGGGGCGTGCGGCGAGAGGCGCGCATGGGGCGCGCGGGGGCAGTGGGAGAGAGAGAGAGAGAGAGGTGAGGTGGCGGGCGGGCGGGCGGAGGTGGCGCATGGGGTTGGCGGGGCGGGGGCGATGAACGCGCGCCGTATCGGGGCAGGTCCCCGCCGCTCCGGTGCCGGGTAGGCCCTCCGCGCCGTTAGACGCGCACGCCCATCGCGTTCACGGGCTATTTCCGCTAATTATTTTCGAATGGGGCTACTTTTAAAAATAAATTATGCTACAGGGCCAAAACAGTAAAATTTCCCCTCGCTCGCTCCGTCTCGCGACGCAGCTTCTCCCTCCCCCGCCGCACTTCTCGCCCCTTCGGTCTCCCTCCACGGCTGCAGCGTCGGCGCCGTCCCTCACTCTCGCTCCCCGCAGCCCCCTTGGCCTCGCTCCCCCACCGCTGCCACTCCCTCCCTCTTCCAGCCCCCAGCCCCTTCAGTCTCCCTCCCTGCCGCCGCTCGCGCTCCCCCGCCGCCCCCTCGGCCTCACTCCCCCGCCGCTGTCGTCCCCTTCCTCTTCCAGCCCACCACCACTTCGGCCTCCTTCCCCGCCACCGCTTGTGTTTTCCAGCGTCGCAGATTCGTCTTCCCCTGCCCCGCCACCGTGTTCTCCTTTCTCCGCGCAACCGACTCCGTCTTCCCCGTGCCTATCCTCTACTCCCGGCCATCAACCCTTGACGCCGCCATCACCTCCATGGCTCCATCCTCCTCCTCTTCCTCCCCTCCCAAGTCCCAACCAGTCGCGCCCCCACCGATTTGGCCGGACTGCGCGCTGATTTGGGCGCTCGACACTGCAGCTAGGGCTCCATCGGCCGGTTGATCTACCGGGAACCACCCACGGAAATCGTTGTTATCCACTTCTTCATCTCACCCTCACTGATTTGGTCGGTTAATGATGTGCCTAGGTGTGCCGGGCGGTTGTTCAACACGCGTACAGTGGCCTTCATCACTGGGTTTGGTCAGCGTATCCTTCCACCTGGGTGATATCTTTTACTCTATTTGTTCAGCAAAATTTATCTCCTATCATTTTTGCAAACCAAAGTGTTGCTTGACCTCCAGATCTTCCCTATCTTCACGGCGGCGCCTCCTCCCTCCTGCTTCTTGCTGTGCTTGGTTCCTCCTGCTCTTCGATGTCGATGCTGGTCAGGGGCATTCAGAGAACTCTTGCCCATGATGTCCAGTGTGCTGGTACGTTGCTGTCCGAGCTCATTAAGATCTTCATTCAGATAATTTTTTGACCTATTCATGTACGGTGGATTAGTAGCTTAGGTACGAAACAAGGACATCGATATCACAATACTACTTCGTTTGATGCTAGATAGGGCCGCCTAATTGTGTTAAAAATAAGTCCCATAAATTCCCTACAAATCTGCTTTGCTATTTGGATTATATATATTATACAAGCCTATACTTTAGTGTTTTCAGATGCTTCAGCACCATAGCTCTTACCTTTCTCAAATGCGTGTCTATGTGATCATTTGCTTCCAAAATTTTAGGTGTGTGTTACGATCCTAGCGCCCATCAGAACAACAAGATTCATTTAACTATATCATACTGCAGTGATTATTTGCCGCTTTGAACAAAAGCCTTTATATTTCTGTTACTACTTCACTATAGATAAGAAGACTGATTATCAATTTCATAGTTAGATCCCTCTGATTTTTACTAAATATTGCAATTATTTAATTCAGTTTATAAAACTCCAGTATTACAGTCTAAATATACTTGAGTTCGCTTTTTCTTTAAATCTTAGGATAATACTGTGGTTAAGGATCGGGTTATGCATCAAACTCGCTGTTACTATTCGTACCTCAGAATATAGCGATTCAAAATAGATTTTACAAGTTCTCTTTACCAGTAGCTTCCATAGCACATTCACTGTTAACGCTACCTAATTATTTAGACATTATCTATACATTACGGTCGTCATCATGCACATTAATAGAGCAAGAAATCTACCTCTTCATCAACGTAACAGCTGTCATTGTAACAGGTCAGTGATGATCATCCTCGAACTACACCGTCCTCAGCGGAAAAAACAAAAATCTCCAATAAGCGCTTCCTCCAGGTGTTTATCTTTAGATATAACATATTAACTTCTTCTATTTTATGATGCCGCTCTACTGTATTTGCCATCATTCTTTTGATATTGTTGAAGCCATAACTATATATTGTTGAATGCAGCCAAAAAAAATTCCTGTGTCACACCCTGTTCATAGAACCTTATTTACTGATCGTGAAAATTCCTGTGTCACACCCTGTTCATAGAACCTTATTTACTGATCGTGAATCTGCGAAACAGGCCACCGACACAGAGGTATGTTTCATAATTTTACATGAAAGACTCAATTCGATATATACATTACATTAGGCAGCGTCGTTTCAAAATTTACATATAGCCTCTACAATTTATGTTCTTCTTGCTCAACCAAAACGAACATCTACATACATACCTGTATAGACAAATTATATAGGCTTCTAAAGTCTCTTACAACGCTTCATTTAGCTATACCATACTGTAAATTCCTGTGTCACACCCTGTTCATAGAACCTTATTTACTGATCGTGAATCTGCGAAACAGGCCACCGACACAGAGGTATGTTTCATAATTTTACATGAAAGACTCAATTCGATATATACATTACATTAGGCAGCGTCGTTTCAAAATTTACATATAGCCTCTACAATTTATGTTCTTCTTGCTCAACCAAAACGAACATCTACATAGATACCTGTATAGACAAATTATATAGGCTTCTAAAGTCTCTTACAACGCTTCATTTAGCTATACCATACTGTAGTGATTATTAGTCGCTTTAAGCAGAATCCTGCATATTTCTGTTACTACTTCACTATAGATAAGAAGACTTTTAGGAAGCTTTGAATACAATAGACAAGATGCTTGCTAAGCTTATGGAATTTAGTTTATTCAAGCTATTATATCGTATTTACATCTAAGATGCATATACATATAACGAGAGCCTACGCGTGTGTTTATACACTGTTCTGTTCATACAAACTAGCTTAGTGTCATGCATTTGGTATTGCCCTTTGCAACCGCATGTTGCAAATGCTTCCCAAGAAAAGTGCAAGCTATTCTATTAATTCTCTAAACTTTCATTTTTAGCCTCCAAAGATTTAACTCCGATCTATACACTGATTCTCATATGCTAGGTCTCACTCCAGTTTTGATGCCTGGTTCTTGAACTAAAACTATTTAATTGCACTATTCTTTGGCTCTAGAAAATTGTTATATTGCTTCCCAGGTTTATTGCCTTATTTAGGATGCAATTGTTCAGCCTATCGAGGATGCTGGTTTTCAAGCTGCATTCTTCCACAGTAGTAAGCAAGATAGGATTTGGCTATACCTAACTGTCTTGCACACAGAGAAAGGTGTAGATATATTACATGATGTCCCTAAGAAAACAAGTGGTTAGTGACAATTTGATGTACATACTGCCCTCTCAGAAGTTGATAGTGTATTCGATCAAGAAATTGTTGATGTGAGATCGATTGTGGATACAATTGAGATGTAAAGCAATGGAAGATTGAAAGCGCACGTGCAAAATCCATATACTCGAGAGTCTTCAAAAGATGTGCAGGAATCCTCAGAAATGTCATCTTCTCCGCTCTAACGTATTCTTAAGTGTACGTTTTTATAATTACTTCTCTGTTTTTCACAAGATAGCATGCAGTTTTAGGCAAATGTTTCAGTTTAATATATATATTGTGCTAATACCCTTGGCATGGTTGTCAGGGTATTAATTATGCTCTATTAATGTTTGTTATATGCATCTTTTGTTTCATGAATATTTGTCTTATGTGTTATGTCATGTTGAATCCTAATATTAAAAAATAAATAAATTCGTTTAGATCTAATCTTCACGCTGAGTTATCTAGAACCTGCATGTATAGAGCATAGGCTCTATCTACTATAAACAACCAGTCCTTTTATTGTATATATACTCCAGTGTTTATACGTGTTTACTACTTACGCCGTGTTTTATTGTTTTGTATAAAATTGTTATATATGATTTAGCAAAAGATTAGAATCAAGTTATTAGGCGTGAGTTTACTGGACCATTGGGTGTTAGCCTGTTTGACAAGGCTGTCATGTACGAATCAAGCACTTTGCAGGTATTGAAAGGGGAAGTATTATCCAATAACCATATTCCCGAGCCATGCCTGGTCGGATATTGCTGTCTCGCTATTAGAGTTCCCAATTTTTCACTTAGATTGGTTTTGAATCACTATGTGTTTACGCTATTAGAATCGTGTCATACGGTTTTGCTGTGCTGAACGTTACCAGAGGCTCATTTTATTTCATTAGTTCCTGTAGATTCGTTTGCCTCATACTGTGTTATCTTTCAATGTATAATCCATTTTAGCCTCGCGTAATTATGTTTCATTGTTTTACTTACTGGCCAATGAATTATGTAGCTTACATAGTAGACATGTATGTATGCTCCTTAGCTTTAGATGCAAAATGTTTTTTTATTTCCTCTCCATAGCTTGGAATTACGTTTCAGCATTTTCCTTAGTTGCCAGTGAATTATGTAGCTTACATAGTACACGTGTATGGATGATTACCTAGCCTTAGATGCAGAATAATTTTTCCTTTGCTATCCATAGCTTGGATGATTACGTAGACATTATTGTCCAACAATGAATTATGTAGCTTACATAGTATACATGTATGGATGCTCCCCAGGATCTCATCTAGGACCTCCTCAGGATCTCCTCGGAACCTCCCCAAAACCTCTCCATGACCTCCTTAGCACCTCCCCAGGACCCTTCAAGACCTCCTCCAGGACCTCCCAGAACCTCCTGCAGGACCTCTCCTCAGGACCTCGACAAGACCTCCCCACAGGACCTCCCTCTAGGACCTCTCCTCAGGACCTCCCCACGCGACCTCCCCAGGACCTCCTCCGTGACCTCTCCTAGGACCTCCTCTAGGATCTCTCTCAGGACCTCCTTCAGAACCTTCCCAGGATCTCCATCCAGGACCTCCCCCTAGGACCTCCCTAGGATCTCATCGGAACCTCCTCCGGACCTCCTCGGAACCTCACCAGGATCTCCTCCGGACCTCCCTAGGATCTCTATGACCTCTTCAGGATCTCCATCCAGGACTTCCATCCAGGACCTTCTTCAGGATCTTCCCCTAGGACCTCATCGGAACCTCCCCAAGACCTTCCACCACGACCTCCCCCGGACCTCCTCTAGGACCTCCCTAGAACCTCCTCAGGTCCTCCCTAGGAGCACCTACATAGACCAATCTGGACCACCCACAGCCTCCCCTTGGAGCTATCTGGACCATCTAGGATCTCCCTCAGTAGCACCTACGTGGACCAATCTGGACCACCCAGGACCTCCCCTGGTACCTATTTGGACCATCCAGGACCTCCCCCAGGAGCACCTACGTGGACCAATCTGGACCACCCGGGACCTCCCCCAGTACCTATTTGGATCATCCAGGATCTCCCCCAGGAGTGCTTACGTGGACCAATTTGGACCACTCAAGACCTCCCATATGAGCTATCTGGACCATCCAAGATCTCCTCCAGGAGCACTTACGTGGACTTATCTGAACTACCCAGGACCTCCCCCTAGAGCTATCTAGACCACCCAGGACCTACCCCAGAAGCTATCTGGAGCGATAGTTGCATGGGTTTCGATCTTAGATATCTTATGCTTCGATCAAATCTACGTTATTGCATTACATAATACTCATAACTCATACCGTGCAAAAAGCATCTTTTACTAAACGCCCGCGCCAAATGGCGCGGGTTATCTTTTAGTATACTTGAAAGTTTCGGAGATCTGCTTGGTTAATTTGATGGCATAGCGATCAAGCTCTTTGCACGGAGGAAAGGAGAATCCTTGCCTCTAGGGAAAAAAGAGAAATATATCTGCTTAGACGAAATCCATTATAACAGAGTTCTTCTACTCCTCTTGATCCTCTTCCAATATGAAGAGAGAGACCTTTTCCAAATGTTTTCACCTCCGTCTCGTGCTACAGTTTGAACGCGGGCTAGAATGTTTCTAGGGTGAGTAGCATTTCTATGCTTTCAAGAGCTAAACTGAACTCACAGCCGCAGACCATTTTTTGCTAAACAAATCTGACGATCCAACGAATCTGTGAGTGCTACCCGGTCTGTGTGTGTGTGCTGTGAGGAGGTATACGTATTTCTTTACATTTTGTTGGTCTTTCTTTTTCTTTTTAATCACAAGTATGCTACTGATTTCTCAGAAGGTATACCGGCTTGTCCTTTCGCAGCAACAAATTGAGAAGCGTGAAGTTCAGTGCCACGTAGCTAGTTCCTCTGTTTTACAAAGGACATGGTTTATTGTAGGAGTATGTAATGACAGTAATGTACTGCAGTCTGCAATAAACACTAGAAGTGGCGGTCTAGTTTAACGTAACCCTCCAATTCTGGTGCACATTTGTATAAACTAGGCCCTCCTTGGCACGCAGGAATTAAGAAGCATAGGAACAGAAAAAAATGTGAGAATTGGATGTCATGTCTTGTTAAATCCTAAAGGAATTAAAAGCACAGGAATGTGTAACAAATGTTGTTTGGTTGGACCATAGGAAAAACACAAGAATTTTGGTGAAAATTTCCAAGAAGTTTTTTAGTGGATGTTTGTTTTCCATCAAAATTCTAACGAGAGTACATCATTCCATAGGAATTTCAAAGGAACTCTTACAGCCTTTCCTTTTTAACCGAACACCCCACATAGGTTTTTTTTTTCTTCATAGAAATGAACTCTTCCAAAATTCCTTTGTTTTTTCATTCAATCCAAAGAGGCCCTAACTGCTGTTCCGATGCTTGTGGCATGTGGCTTGTGAGGAGCTCTACCATACCTCGATCGTAAGCCTGGTAGTTGCTGCCCTTATTTCGTCTTGCAGTCACTCCAGGTAACGGGGATTGCTATATCCGTGTAGACTCAACTACGTAATCGCTTTCCGTGCATTTAGCTGACCAGAAGACTCCATGGATCAACACCCCCACACTGCAGGATGGAATCCTAGCCATACATGACAGAGGGCAATGCCGTGCCCAGAGTCACGGAGGGGGCTTTGCCGTGGATTGGAGGCACGGCAAAGGATTGGCACGAGCGAGGTTAAAAAATATTTTTTGACAGTACTTGAAGTACTATTTGACAAGGAGTCTCCAGCATTAATCATGAACAAGGAGCTCTCTCTCTAGGTTTACATGCACTGTAGAATATGTGTTTCGATGCGGGCACGCCTGTATCTTTCTGGGTAGACAATTTGCACTGTCACCGTCGAGGTGGCCCGCAAAAAAATAAGGTCGTTATAAGTAAGTCTCCAGCATTAATAACGACCAGGGAGCTCTCTCTCTAGGTTTAATTGCACTGTAGAATTTGTGTTTCGATGCGGGCATGCCCCTATCTTTCCGGATTGACAATTCGAACTGCCGCTGTTGAGATGGCCCGCAAAAAAGGGTCCCGCAAAAAAAGATCGTTACAAGTAAGTCTCCGGCATTAATCATGAACAGGGAGCTCCTCTCTCGGTTTAATTGCACTGTAGAATATGTGTTTCGATGCGGGCACGCCCGTATCTTTCCGGGTAGAGAATTTGCACTGTCACCGTCGAGGTGGCCCGCAAAAAAATAAGGTCGTTATAAGTAAGTCTCCAGCATTAATCATGAACAGGGAGCTCTCTCTCTAGGTTTACATGCACTGTAGAATATGTGTTTCGATGCGGGCACACCCGTATCTTTCTGGGTAGACAATTTGCACTGTCACCGTCGAGGTGGCCCGCACAAAAATAAGGTCGTTATAAGTAAGTCTCCAGCACTAATCATGATCAGGGAGCTCTCTCTCTAGGTTTAATTGCACTGTAGAATTTGTGTTTCGATGCGGGCACGCCCCTATCTTTCCGGATTGACAATTCGAATTGCCGCTGTTGAGATGGCCCGCAAAAAAGGGTCCCGCAAAAAAGGATCGTTACAAGTAAGTCTCCGGCATTAATCATGAACAGGGAGCTCCTCTCTCGGTTTAATTGCACTGTAGAATATGTGTTTCCATGCGGACATCGCCCATCAGCCAAGCTGCACTCAACAAGTCAACAGCAACCGGCGATGACCGCGGATTAGAGTATGTACAATGGGTTTATGTCAGTTGTCTATAGTCTCTGCCACGTAAGATTTTTGCTGATATGGATGGAAGAGAATAAAGAAAGAGAAAGATGCTGTCTACAATCCTGTAGTCGACTGTAACACCAGAAACAAGAAAAGCATTAAAAGATTATGTGTTGTCTACAATCTTGTAGCCGACTGTATCACCACAACTATCAGATGAAATGTCTTTAGTCTTTGTCTACATGGTGACATGAGAATCGCTATAGGCGGCAGCCTATCTGTCTTCATTGTACATGCTCTTAGGCGAGTCGTGAATATTGATGAGCCCGGCGAGGACTGTCACATCTGATGGGACTAGTGCTGTCCCTGAGTACGCATTTGATGGTTGTTAGACTCAGGGGACAGATCGCCTTTTTCATGGGAAAAGGTCGTTGACAGGCTGACGACTAGCATTGGGGGCCATGTGGCAATTCGCACTTTCGCCGTCGAGGTTGCCCGGAAAACAGGGTCGTTATAAGTAAGTCTCCGGCAGTAATCAAAAACAGGGTAGCTCTCTCTCTAGGTTTAATTGCACTGTAGAATATGTGTCTCCACGTGTACATCGCCCATCAGCCAAGCTGCACTCAACAGCAACCGGCGACGACCGCGGATTAGGCGAGTCGAGAATATTGATGAGCCCGGCGACGAATGTCACATCTGATGGGACTAGTGCGGCCCCTAGAGTACGCATTTGATGGTTGTTAGAGACTCATGTGATAGATGGCCTTTGTGCGTGTGTATACGTATGATTAAAACGAGCGAAGCTACGACTGTTAACAATAAAAGTAGACGGGTCTCCGGACCGATATCCATGGCGAGGAGGTAAATGTTTCAACGTCTCTATAGCGGTAAAAACGGTGCCAGGGAACGAACGGTATCTTTATTTGTGTCAAGATTGTTCTTAAGAAAAAAGTTCCCCACTTTGATACATAAGGGATCCTATTTATAGCATTACAAGTTAGAAAGTAGAAGATTACAACAGTACCTCTATAAAGACTCTACGGCTATAAGGGTCTCATGGTATTTTCCATCTTCGTTGGTAGTTTTGGTGCACGATAGACTTCCCTGAGCGGCGTCTACCACGTCACCCTTCTTGGTCCATCATGTGGCTCTGACTGCCTCTTCATCCTTCGCCCGGAGACCCCTTCGAGCCGGGAACCCCCTTATGCGGAGGCCGAGGTGTCGAGGTGGCATCATATCCCCTTCGCATTCCCCGAAAGGGCTAACTTCTTTGGTTCTTCGTCGAGCCGTTGGGTGGACCATCGCTACAACAGTAGCCCCTCACGGTTGACGGCTTGCTTCGCCTTAGCCGAAACCGCACCCTTTTTGACCCCGAAGGGCTTAGCCACTCTGTCCCCTTCGGCAGTATCGTAAAGACAGTAAGAGACAGTTGTTCCCGTGCTTGGCTTCAAGCAACGGTTTTGAAAATTGAAGAGGCGTAACTATTTCCACATTTGTCTTTCCAAACTTTAAAGGGCACATTACTGTGCTCCTTTTCCCGCGCTCTATAGGTGGTCGTGGGTGGGGTTGCGCCAGCTTGTGCACCGTAGTGGGGCACGTGTCGCCCTATAGTTGGCTGAATTTCGTTCGATTGGTGCACCCGTTCAGCGCCGTTGTCCTATATAAAGGGGTCCCGCGATGTGCTCTTCTCTTTTTCTCACGACTTCTTTACATGCCTTTATTGCTTTCTTTGCTTTGCGTCGCACGTGTGCTTTTTGCTTCGCTCTCGAGGTGTGTCGCTTGGATCACCAGTGTCGATGATCGGAACACAGGTTCCTAATCGAACTTACTCGGAAATATAATGCAAGGACACTATGTATATTGTTATGAATAGGTTAGATGTTTGTATTAGAATACAAAGTATGTTACAATATGATCGTAATGATCATTGAACCTATGAACTTATGAATGAATGAAGTTGTAAATCCTTTAAGCGATGTGTTACAGAGAATATGGGCTATCCTCTTTATAGCCCTCGGCATATATCACTTCCGTCGTTGGAGACCCTGGGATGGAGTCCCAAGAGTACAGCGCTTGTGCACGGTGTGGAGTGGGCTAGTGGGCAGCATAATGCGTAGGAGGCGCTGGCCACTGCATCACGGAGGATGAAATTGGACTAAGATCAAACGGTGGGGAATCGGCAGGTGTTCGCATGAGGCCCAGGATATGTGGCTCCGCTGGTACGTATATACTTGAAGAGTTTCGGAGATCTGCTTGGTTAATTTGATGGCATAGCGATCAAACTCTTTGCATTTGCATGGAGGAAAGGAGAATCCTTGCCTCTACGGAAAAAAAAGAGAAATATATCTGCTTACACGAAATCCATCAGTACAGAGTTCTTCTACTCCTCTCGATCCTCTTCCAATATGAAGAGAGAGACCTTTGCCAAATGTTCTCACCTCCGTCTCGTGCTTGTGGCTTGTGAGGAGCTCTACCATACCTCGATCATAAGCCCGGTAGTTGCTGTCCTTTTTTCGTGTTGCAGTCACTCCACGTAACGGGGATTGCTATATCCTTGTAGACTCAACTATGTAATCGCTTTCTGGTGCATTTAACAGACGAGAAGACTCCATGGATCAACACCCCCACACTGCAGGATGGAATCCTAGCCGTACTTAAGATCAGCTAGTAATAAATGTAAAAAATGTGGCAAGTGATATGCTCTGTATTTCTGATGATACTATCATTGAGCTTACCATCCTATGGTACGAGGTGAGTTAACCCATGGCGTACTACTTTGGGTGATAAGGAAGAGCGTAGTAGTGCAAAAAGGAAAATATATGTATCTTACTTCTATATGGATGGGCTGAACTGCTGAACGCCAGATAACCCCAGACCTGGCTAACGCACGGGAAAAGATAATTATTTGGTATGTATACATTTTTTTTATAATCCCCATACAAATCACATGTTGCCAACATAATGAAAAGTTCGGTTGCTACACTAAAAATTAAAATGCCCAATGTTTGTTGGTACAATTATCTTCTCAATCACATAGTATGCGTTGAGCCTCAAATATTGCCTTACTTCCTGAACACCAAGCTTGCTTATATGTGGGATGTCGGATCCAAAATCGAGTCCTTTGTAAAAACACTGTACTATTTCTTGGATCAGTAGATAGCACTCACGGAATACATCACTGAATCAATTCATACACGATAACGACCAAACCAATCGTTAAAACACAAGCATCATAGTGACATAGACTACATTGGGTCAGGTTTTTACATAAGGGCCGAACAAGCCAAATGATTACAACTCAAAAGAAAACTACGGCAGCTTTAGCGGAAGCAAAAGGGAAGGTAGAGCATATCTCTCCACAGGCAAGCGACTGGGGTAGCTCGAGTATGACTAGTATCGACCAAGGGCATTGGACAGTACTGGTAGTACATGAGCACCGACAAGCCAGCTAGACTGGGCGAGACTAAGACTACAAGAGACTACGACTACCAGAGTCTACGACCATTGGAGGCTACGACTAGTCTTCATCATTTTCTTGCTCTTCGACACCTTGGTCCTCGTAGAATGCATAATCTCCAAGATCCTCAGGGTCTGAAAGGTTGGAGGGAGGAGCGAGAGTGAACACAACTTCCTTGCTCGCGAGCCAACACACAAAATGCAATAATATACATGTAAGACTTAACAAGGGTGGCTTGGGTTTTTTTTATTTGCTAAAGCAATGTTTTCAATTACATAATTAGAGATACCTATCACTTAGCATTTTAACCAAATTTGTATTTTGTTAAAGAGAGTAATTGTGCAATATTTATAACAACAGAGGCTACCTCCACCTATGGTTATTTTGAATGTGGCTACGACCACTATTAACAACACTGGGTATGACCACCCAGGAACAACATCGGGCACGATCACCAAAGAACAATACCAAGTCCGAATTATATCCACCGGATCAGTTTTTATCCCAACCACAAGGGTTTTTGAAAAAGAACTAACTCTAGTAAAGTTCTCATATCTGCCTTTGACTGTAGGCACGACTGTTTAAACAGTTTATACTCTGCAGAGATTGTACACTTTACCCATAAGAGACAATCAGCTTGTTGCCCCACATGATTCCGTAGTCGTGCGGTTGAGAGATCATCACAGTAACCTTTCGAATTATCTCGCTGCTTCCATCATCTTACCCAAATGGGTTTGCACCCATAAGTTATACGGGATGTTCACCACAACGACTAGTGCAACTCGCCTCCCTTGCCACAACGACTAGCGCAGCTAGCAAACTTCACCTTACCACGGTGTTCCATTCAAGCCGGAACGCATCTAATCGCTTGCACTAACCCAATCCCCTCCAGCGAGATGACTTTCACAGTTAAATAACTTTATTGAGCTAAGTTGCACTTTGCAGACTTGTGGTCGTACTTGTTTTATAATGGAAGGCCATCACTGAATTAAGTCCTTAATCCATCCAGGCGGTTCATACAACATGCCCACCATTCTCGTGCTACATTCGCACCCACCATCATACCATCTATCCAGATGTAGAGCTAGCAGTTTGGGGGTTTTGAAGGAAAAAACAATTTATTGCAAAAACTGCAGTCATGTACCTTCCACGACTGCCCCAAAATAATTTTATGTTTTAAAGAGATGACGATGATTGGGGTATTTTAATGCCCCGGTACTTAAGCAAGAGTAGCATGTCGCTTAAGTACAACCTATAGCTAGTAATTTACCACATAGTTACTAGGGTGACAAGGGGCAATGGATTCAATTATCAAGGGATGGTATTATACATAATTATTCAACAAATGAGCATTTAACTACCTTAAGAGTTGACACACATTTGCTTAAAGAATTAAAGCATGCAATTTTGGTAATTTAAAGGAATGTAATTTACAAAAAAAGGGTAGGTTCAAAATGATCAAAGTATTGACTTGCCTGAGCTAAAGATATGGGGGTCTTGGTAGTCGAGAGCTTGATCGCACTGGAAATCTTCCGCTTCTTCGAAATCTACTCGGACGAACGAACCGGAAAAAGGAACAACAAGCAAAGAGAACAAATAAATACTAAAGAAATAACAAATAAACTCAAAATCAAATAAGACCAGAGCCAAAAGCAAGATCTTGGACTCAGACAAAAATCAGAAACAAGTTTCACTTAAATCGGAGTTAAAATGGAAGAGTATGGAGTCTTTGAAGCTTTAGTTTCGAGTACTGCTCAACCGACTACGCGTGGTCACAAGGGGAGGTTTCGACCACCTAGTCGGAAGGAGGTTTCGACCATACAACGTGGTCGAAAAAGGAGTTTCGACTACAGGAGGTGGTCGAAGGGAGTTTCGATTACAGGAGGTGGTTGAAGGGAGGATACGACTATACAATGTGGTCGCAAGAGAAATACTACGACTACCCAACGTGATCGTAAGAAGGATACGACTACACGACGTGGTCGTAAGAAGGATACGACTACTCAACGTGGTCATGAGAAGGATACTAGAAAGATACGACTATTCAACGTGGTCGTAGGAAAGATACAAGAAGAATACGACTACTCAACGTGATCGTAAGAAGGATACAAGAAGGATACGACTACTCAACGTGGTCGTAAGAAAGATACAAGAAGGATACAACTGCTCAACGTGGTCGTAAGAGGGATACGACTACTCATCGTAGTCGTGAAGAAGAAAGAAAGATTCGATTGCTTCATGCGGTCAAAAAGAAAGAAGGATTCGACTGCTCGACGAGGTCGAAAGAACCAGAGAGAGAACAGGGCACGGAGAAAACTCACTGGGACAAAGAGAGAGGCCGGAGGAGGTCGGCGGATGATGAACGGTGGCAGGGATGTTCGTAGTCGTGGGCGAAGGAGGACGGCGATGAAGGGGTCAGTCGGGACCGAAGGAGAAGAGGAAAAATAACGGCTCCTGCGGAACAAAACTGAAACAAAATGAGGAGATTGCTGCAAGGAGCTTTGGTACACGAATTGATGCAGGTAGAGGAGGAGGCTGCACTGGAGCTGCGAGAACCGAGAGGAGGTGCGTGGTGGCTTGAACTCAGAGCTCGGAGCTTCGGGCAAACCACAATAACAAGAACGAGAGAAGGAGAGTTGGGTGGAAAAACAGGAAGAGGGTGAGGTCTCCTTGGTGCTCTCCTATATAGAGGAAGAAGGGGGACCGAGCGAGATGGGCTTCGCCGGAGGCAACGGCATTTAATGCGCATGTCGCTGAGGGAAAAGAAAGGTGGGGTTCACGCCGGAGGTGACAGCTTTTGCAGCGATGAGACACGGGCACGCTATCAGCGGCTTGGGCCAGCAACGGGGAAAATGGGTTTGAGCCCAGAAAGGAAGATGGGCCGAGACCGTGAAGGGGAAAGGGTTTCATAATTTTAAAGAAACCAAAATCTGAAACCCAAAATTTGGAAAGAGGCCGAAGCTAGAGAATTTACAAATACTCCATAATTTGAAATAGGTTTTGAAAACCAAAAGGACAAATAGAAAGATACTAAACAACAACAAAAAAAACGGGATGTTACATGGGACTCATGCATATATAGCCAGTTCAAACAGCTAAGCCTCCATTAAGCTTTAATTTCTTTGCCTTGACATCAACAGTGAGAAGACTGCCTCACTTGCTTTCATCTTTTTCATTGATACTATTTATTTCTCACAAGTGAAACCAGCAATCAGTTACTGTTACACGGGATGTGACTACATTGGTATATGCTGGAATCAGATTACTCATAGCTGCAGGCCATTTTTGGTGAACCAATAAGTTGATCCAACGAGTGAGTGCTACTCGGTCTGAGAAGCTTTTTCAAGTGAAAGGCTCTCCTGCGCATGCACGCAATTGCTGCCAATCCTATACGCGCAACTTCAACATGACACGATCTCTAATGTTAGCCAATGCCATCAATCCCAGATCCGGAGCACCGAAGTGTTGCGAGTGCGATGGTATACATATGTTCTTTTACCTTTTGTTGGTCTATCTTCCCCAAATCACAAGTATGTTACTGATTTTTTTTCTCTTTCCCACAAAGCATACCAGCCAGTCCCTTCGCAATTTTTTTTTATTATGATTAAATCTATTTTTTTAAAAAAAATTTAAAGATAACATCTCCCTAACTTTATTTCCAATTCTGACCCTTTTGCCCACACCACAACGCGTGGTGTGGCAAAAACATGTTGTCATTCCATGGATCTCGGCATGCTTGGCGTGACAGGACTTAGCCCAAAAACGGACGCATGTTAGTTCGGAGAGCTATCGTGGCAGGTTTGGCGACACTACGGTCGGTGACATGATAGCACAGTTTGGTCACGCCATGGGTTATGACGTGACCAAAGGGGTCAGAATTGGAAATAAATTTAGGGAGAGATTATCTTTAAAATATATATTTAAAAAATGGATTAAAAAAACTCTCCCTTCGGAGCCGGAAGTTGAGAAGCATGAAGTTCAGGAGTTTTTGGGTTGATATGACATTATTGTCGGCAGTAATAGGCCCTGTTTATGTAGGCTTGGGTTTTTTGGCTTATACCTTAAAGCCAACCTTTTGGCTTAATAAACTTATAAGCCACATTGCTTTTAAGCCAAGCTATGGTGGTAATCTGATTTTTTATAGGATATTGGTGTATTGAGTTGGGTGTGAAGGATAAAAAGTATAAATTGCTCTTTAGGGTTTAAATGATATTTTTAAGCATGTATTTAAACTTATTTTATATGAGATTTGTAAATATGACGATACGTGCAAGTGTACATAGGAAACAAAACAGATTTCACTTGTACGAGCATGCGTGTGTGTACCGTGGCATATCCAAATAAATTACAAATCTCGACATCTATCAGAGATGTATATCTAAGAAGACCGGAGTGTAACAGACAACCTATTCATATGAAGATATTGCTCGTCCATGAAAGCATGTATTAATTTTGGACGTTACATAATGAACGAAATTAATATAGAAAGGCAAATATTAGCCAATCAAACAAAATAACACAGTAACAATATTATTCGATCATATATGATGTAATTATCTTGTCACTGCAAGATGTACATATCATATTAATGTAATCGATTTATCCTCTTGCGGCCATTAAGGAAGTAGCAATATTATCACGAAAGAGACTCATATCTCCATCATCGATTGCTGATCCATTGACACCGTGCCCTCCAAATAATCCAGTTTGTGTATCGTTTGGATCATAATCTTCATCAAGATCACATCCCCCAACAAGATTCTCCATTTCATTTTTAACACGCCAAAGGGATATACAGGGTAGGAAAAGATGTGCATTGACCTCCATTGTTGGAAGGCAAATGATCTACTTGGCTGATCATATCCTTGAAAACAGTTTCATATGGCTCTACAACCATTACTCCATAATTCATTCTTTCAGAATGCTTCAAGTTTCCACAGAACTTCCCACACTTGAAAAGATCCTCTATACTTTTCAAATCTACAGTATCTGCATCAAGATAAACAACTGTAGAAACACCATGCAACCTTTTAGAACAATGAACAAAAATGAAATGAAAGCCATAACGAGGATTAAAAATCAATGGCGTGTGCTGTCTTCTAAAGTAATATGGGTTGAAGAATTTTCCATCCAATTCCACACAATTCTACACGAACCTATCCTAAATCGTGAACAAATTTTCACAGTAGCCATTGCAGTGAGGACCCCTATACTAAAGTGCGCAACAACAGCCTCCTCACATCTCTATTCCAATTTTACACAGCTTTCCACTAAAAGTGCTTCACAAAGCTACAGATTCATCGAAAGTGTTCAGATATCCCAACTAAATTCCTCGAGTGGAGCACACACAAACCTCGAGGAGCTTCCACAAGTAGTCGGCGATGCCGTCGGAGACGAGCATGAGCATGTCGTGGCGTGTGCCGGTGTGGCAGATGGACTTGCCCAGGACACGCACACCGAGGGCGAACTCGTCGCCGTACGCAGTGTGATGTAGGCCTAAACGCGCACCAGAAAGGGTTTGCACATATATACGAATGGCATTTTGAGAGTAATTTCAATGAAGTTTAGTAGTAAAAGGATATTTCATTCCACAAAAGCTAAAAAAAAGCACATCGCTCCTAGCTTATGGCTTTTAGGCTTAAAATGGTTTAAGTTTTTTATAAGTTGGACGAAAAAATTACCCCTTTGTTTAGGCTTAGTTTTTTTTGTTTTTAAGCCAAAGAAAAGACTTAAACAAACAGGGTCATAACAATTTTAGCCCCCTCTCAACGTTAATGCCAAAAATAGACCACAAAGCTGCCTGCAGTTGATACGTAGTCAAATCCGGTCCCCAGGAGGTCGGACTTGTAACGCCCTGGCTTTTGAAACTTTTCAAAAATTTCAAAATAAAGCGAACCATTTGATTTCTTCAAAATCTAAAAGCTTAAACTGAGATTTTGGAATGGTTTTCAAGTGACTAACTCCAACTTCAATTCAATTCCCTTTTGGTTTTGTCGGTTGCTGGAGTGTTGGGGCGCTAGTGTTCTCTTTGTGGTCTAGATCTCCCCTGTGTTTTCTCTTGGCCGTCAGAACCTCCCTTTGTGAGATCTTGACTGTCAGGACCCCCTCTGGTTTCGTCTTGGCCGTTAGGACCTCCCTTGGACCCTTTTGCCTTTGAGCCTCTAAGCCTTGGACTTTTTTCCTGGATCTCCTCCGTTAGATCCTCTACCCTTTGAATCTCACCCTTTAACACCCCTTTGTACTGGACCTCCTTTAAGTCCAGATCTAGTGCGCGCCTTCCCCTCTCTAGAACCGTTAGATTCTGCTTGGATGGCCCGTTGGAGAAGAGGAGTTCGGATGGTCTGAACGTTCTCTTACATGGTGGTGCGCCCAATTGAGTTTGGACGGCCCTGATGTAAGTACGTGTTCGCGCGGTCCGAACGTCCCCATCTCCGTGGACCACCCGATCAAGATCGTATGGCCCTGGTTTGTTGCGCCTTTTACCTTGTCTTTTGGACCCCCTCCTCATCTAGTCTTTTTTGCAAAGATCACCCTCTTTTGTCATGACCACCTCCTGTAGTCATGATCTCTCATCTTTTTGCAAAAACCACCCTCTTTTGTCACGACCACCTCCTGTGGTCATGTCCTCTTGTCTTTTTGCAAAGACCACCCTCCGTGGCCTTTTTGCAATGACCACTCTGGTGGGACAGGCCCTCCTTGGCCCTCTTTGGCCCTCTGCGGGACCTCCTCCTCAGGACCTCCTCCCGCAGGACCTCCTCCTATGACCATATCTTGGTTGGACCTCTCCCTTGGTCACGACTTTCTCCTGTTGTTTTGACCAACCTCTTTGTTTGAGCCAGCCCTGTCCACTTTCCCCTTTCTGCCCATTTGTAGCAGAAAGTCTCGAATATTAAATGTTGCTGCAGCACATTTAATGTTGTCACCTCCGTTGTACCTTCCTTTCTCTCTTGTCCCCTCTTTTACTTGCCCCTGTCCTCTCTTCCACCCATCCTTGAACACGTGTTCCCTTGAACTCTCCGCAGCCCAGGCCTTATAGGCTTGGACAACACTTCATCTTTGCCTTCTTCCTCATTTCTAACTCTCTAGCTTTTCGTCAAACCAGCTCTTTGGACTTCCTTCCCAAGCTTTGGACCTCCTCCAACCAGCTCTCTAGACCTCCTCCAACCTTTAGAGCTCTTTTGTTGGTTCTAGTGGTGCTTTCTTTGAGGTTCCTTTGGCTTTTTACTTGAGTTTATTTTGAGTTGATTGTGTTCTTCCATGTAGATTGCAAAGACACTGAAGAGCCCGAGTTCTTTGAGGAGGAAGACCCCCAAGCCTTTGAGCAAGGCAAATCATGCCCTTGATCATATTGGCACCCATTATTTCAATCTATGTATTTCCCGTTTCAACCTAAGTACTGCATGCATATTTTAGATAGTATTTCAGTACCTGTGTTTACACTTATAGCTAGACCTAACTCCTTTGTATGGACACTGTTGATATTGCAACTAATCTTGTTGTCGTATTAGTTGAAAACCTGGTTAATGCCTTAGCATGACCAGGACCTCTTGAAAAAGATTGCTTAGTCAAGCTTAGACCAAAATCTTGATTTGGGAAGTTTTGCCAAAAACCATTATTTTACCTCAAATATTTTGACTATGGCATTGGGTTGTCATGGAAATCTGTTTTTCAAATGTAAAGGTTGGAAAAGGATTTGGACATGGGCGAACCTTGGTTGGTCTCATGGTGGGTGCACGGGGAGTGCACGGGGATCGTGTCAGCCGATGCCCCAGGGTTGAGGATGTCGCCCATGTCAATTAAGGACCAGTCTTTGAGCGGTACTTTGCTAAGCCCTTTCTTGCAACCACAAGTCTTGTGTGGGCGGGACCTGGCCAAATAATTTGCAATATCTCACCATGGTTGTCCTTTGGATGTGTGGGTGATCCTTTATGACCTACTTTCTTACATTCCCGCTTGGTGTAAGAGGGGGCCTGAACCTGCGGGTGGATTTAACCCAAAGGGGGTGAGACCTTAGCGAGGGGGACTATGGCGAGAAGGAGAATTGTAAAAGCCTTGTGATAACCTTTTAGCCGCACACCTTCAGAAGTGTGTGGGCGGATAATAAAATTTGGTTATCTCTTGTGGGTAAAGCTGTACACCTCTGCAGAGTGAAATATATTCGAATAGCCGTGTCTACGTTCATGGACATGCTGGCAAAGCCTCTCTCAGTTAGCCTTTGATTTTGGTTTTCAAATGGTTTTGAAAATTGGTTCTGGATTTCCATCCAGTGTGTTTTGGGAGGGGAGCCCTGGCGGTTAGCCTGATGTTAGGAGGTCATCCTACACCCCTTACTTTTGTTACTAATAAATCAAAATCAGTGTTGAAAATGAACTTTTATGTATAGTGTAATCTGCCTTCGAAACTATTACTTGTAATTGTAAGAAACTTGGCTTTATGCAAACTAACCCTATAAGCTCTCCTTGTGATATCCAATTATGCATGTCATTCTGTTATTTGACGGGTGTGACTTGCGAGAACGGTTGTTGTGCTTACTCTTGCTTGAAATAATCTTTTGAGCAAGTGAAGAGGACTTTGCTGAGGACCAAGAGGTCCTGGACGACTAGGCTATGCCTTCCAGCCAATTGCTTGTGGTGTATTGGATGGACCCTCTTTTATTTTCCGTTGTGTAAAGTTGCCCTTTTTTCGGCTTGTAAGCCAACTTTGTAATCAACTCTTTTGTTATTAATTAAGTTCTCGTTGATGTATGATTATCACTTGCGTTGCTGTGTGAACTAGTTGTTGATCCTTGGGACTAGTTCGGAACACAGGAGATGTAGGGCTTTTCCAAGTCCCACAACCTCCGCCCTAGAGTGGTCGTGGCATTTGGGGAGATCCTAGATCTCAAGACCTCCTCGGGTCAGATCTCAAGACCTCCAGGTGGTCCTGCTGGACCTCCTGGGTGGTCCTGGAGATCCTCTTGAGAGGTCCTGCTGGACCTTTTGGAAGGTCCTGGTGGACTTTTCAGGAGATCTGGGAGGTCCTCTCGGGTGGCCCCTGGTCGGGTCGTGACAGGTGGTATCAAAGCATCTGGCTGTAGGTCATAACCTAATAGAATGGTCGTTCGCAGAATTTCAATACCGGGTTTACCAACAAGAAAAGTAAAGTATTCTTCCTTTTATCGGGGCCATTGTTCTAATCTTATCCCCTTCTAGTGTTCTCCTTATCTCCTGCTTTCCTCACTGTTTTGTAATGGTAACTGGATCCTCTTTCCTTTGAAACATCTTTAGGAGGTCGTTAGCTTTGGTGTTCTGGCTCCTTTCCTTTGTAGGACTACCCTGGGTGTGGGCATGAGTGGTAGTCCTTTTTGCAAAAGACCACCCTCTGGGTTTTTTTTTTTTGCAAAGACCACTCCTTGTGACCACGACCCCTTTGCTTGCAATCGTGAGGGCAGTAAGTTGCGAGTAGAACGTGTTTGTGTTTTGGAGTTGGTTGTTTTGTTGTTGTGGGTGTTTTGACCTCTCCCCTTAGCTCTTTTCCCCTTTCCTAATCTTTGAGGTCCTAGCAGATGGTGACAACCCGTGGCGATGGCAAGACAGTGTCGTGGTCGAGCGAGCGATGTGATGATCCAAGCACCAGCCCACAACCACCTCCACCTCCAGTTGAAGGCCTAGATTGGAACCAGATGATGGCAAATCAAGCTTATTTGATCAACTTGCTAGCTCAGTCCATCAACAACACCCAAAACCTCCAAGCAGCAGCAGCAGCTCAACCCCCTGTGTATGTGCCACCTCCTCCAAGGGCTACAATTGCTAAGTTTATGAGGATGAGACCTCCTACTTTCTCCAGTAGTGCTGAGCCTTTAGAAGCTGATGATTGGCTCATGTGAGGACCCTAGTTTATTTGGCTTGTAATGCTTAACCATCCACTTGGTCCTAGCATTACAAATCAAATAAACCAATCTTCGAGATATGTATACTTCCCAGAAATGCAGTATACACACCCCTGCACAAAAATATGCATCAATTCCATTCTAGACATAGAATCGAAAGCGATACTTTACCAAACAGTAGGCATACAATAAGAGTTATTACAAAAGAGGGCCGACCGGCCAAAATGACATAAAAAGACTAAGTAAATAGCGGAAGCGAAAGTGCCATAAGATGGCGATAAACAAAAGCCAATCAATGTGTCTTTACCCACAAGGCAACCAACCGGATCGCCAAACTAGTTGTCCCAAACACCGCCGCAACACGTCTCACAAAAATGAGGCCCTTGGGGCTCACCTTCTTGCTCTGCAACAAATAATATTAAGCAAAGAAAATGAGTACAAAGATGTACTTGCAAGACTGACGTGTGGACTAGCAGACCTATACATATGCTACATGCAAGCTTATTTGAGTGGAGGCCATATGGTTCATTTTTAGTATAAAGCAAACTTTATTTGCAATAAGGTAGTACATTTTAAAGAGCAAGTTTGCAATTCATTTTCATTGTTTAAATAACACAAGAACAACATAATAACAATAGATAAATGATAACAACAACCTGAAGGTGACTAACCCAATAGTCACCACGACCATAGCATGAATTACCCATTCATGCCACCCATGTCAAGTTTAAGTTTTTTTTTAAAAGGTTGAAGTCTAGTTCTTACGGGGCGTAACCAAGCGTGTCCATAATCTAGGACGAGGCTATTCGAATAGTTTTAACCCTGCAGGGGTGTACCAATGTACCCACACTTCAGATCGCCTTTAAGCCACAAAAGCACACTACCAAAGGTATGCCGGCATGGCTAAGTCCTACGAGACATTTCCAATATTGTGTATTAACTATGAGCCGCTCGTATGGATAGAAACCCATACGCTTACATGGTAAAGCCGAAAAGACAACTACCCACTCGGGGTAAAGCTTTCGGACAACTACCATGCTCCGAAACACCATCCCTTCTGCGACTCCCTGCGACCCGAAGCCAATACACGCCAAAGTACTAAGTCAAGAGAGGTCCCATACCCTCTAGTGTGGTTAGCACGCAAAATGCTCAGTACGGTGGCGCAAGTAACTCGGTCCTTAATGACCCGGGCACCATTCCAATCATACCCAACAGATCACACCAATATACCATTGTGCTCAAGTCCAAATTATTTTTGTTTCCATTTTTAGTTTCGCAATTTAAACATAGCACAAAGCTGAAACATAATGATCATAATAATTTTAGGTGATCAAGATCATCGGCTAAGTCGATGATCGCCCAATACTACCGATAGCTAAGCATGGCTAAGCAATTTGAACCCGTAACCTACTAAGTGACAAGAGCTCATCCAACAAACTCTAATCACAGCAAATAACCTAGGCTCAGGTAGTAGAGGAATATCATTTACCTACAGGTTATGCATCTAAAGGAATAACTAACCAATTTAACACAAAATAGCAATGCATACATACAAGTTAAAAACAATGTATTAGACTTTAAAATAAAGGGATTAACATGATCAAACTGCTTGCCTTGCTGGATTTGCTCAGTTTGCTGCAGAGGCTCACTCTCAAGATCAACACACTCGTCGGCACCTAACGAAAAAGCGAAGAAGAACCGATAAGAATGAAGAATACCGAAAAGAGTCAAAAACCAACTTTCTCCAAATGCTCTGAAAATTTTACAGCAGCAAGATCATGATTTATAATGAATTTAGAAACAAGAACCACTTAATTGGGATGTTCTAATCAAAAGTTATGAGCAAAACAAATCTGCTCAGCTTTAAAAATGTAAAAAGCTACTATTCATCATAATTAAATTGTTTGGCATAAATTTCTGGAAAGGTGGTGCATTTGAAATTTTTACAGTAAATTAAGAACCTCATAAGATGAACAACCCAATTGGATTCATCTCATTTGGAGCTATAATACATTTTCTATGAATTTTCAAAGACATTAAAATGAGCATAATGTAATTGTATTAGCAATTCCTTTAGCAACAGTAACGTGCCTAGAACTAATTTTAACAGCAAGTTCATTATTAGAGGATGCCAACAAAATTGGATTCACTAAATTTGGAGTTACAGAGAATTACTTATGCATTTTTGAAGTCAAAACAATTTTTAGTGCAACAATATTACTAAACCTACAATAATTTTGCCAAAAGTGTTTTCTGGAACAGTAACATGATTCAATACATTTTTATATTAAAGTACACTTAAAATACACTCGGTTCACAGAATAGTGCATGGACTCTTGGTCCACGGCCGGTCTACGAGTTCACAACTATGCACTTAACGGCGTCGGGCCCACATGTAAGCCGCACAGAGCTACAGCTAAACACGCGATTTCCGACAAAGATCTATACTTAAATGCTAATCATCGCCATTAACTCCTAATGACGAGCCTAAAGCAGCGGCCGGAGCGCGCGCACGGAGTTCTTTTGGCGCGAGATTTGCGCGCGCCGGCCGAAGGAGGGCTCGGCGCGCGCAAGCACTAAAACGGAACTAGCATGCTATTGCGCACCCGGCGGTGGCCGGAGCTTCGCCGGAGCTGGGCCAGAGCGGCGGCGCCACGCGGCGGAGCAGAGTGACAAGTACGGGAAAACAAAAACGGTGATACGACATCGCATCGCCCGAGCTAGCGTGAGCATAAGCAATAGCAAGGGTCAGGGACCTTACTGGGATGACCCGGAGGTGGAGGGGTTGCCGGAGTCGAGCCGGCGACGAGAACCGAGGCGGCGACGATGGCTTTACCGAGGGGAGCTCAACCTGAGGACAGAGGGAGAGAATGGGTGATGGAGGGCGCATCAGAGGTGCCTCGAGATGGTGTAAGAGAGGGGAATTTGGCAGGGGCTCACCGAATCGTCACCGGAGAAGAAAAGGACACCGACGGCCGAAAATGGGGAAAACCCAAGGTGCTCGAGCTCCTGTGAACGGATAGCCAAATTTATTGAGGGGAAATGTTTCTTATACCCCATGGCGCAAAGTGACGCGCAAGAAATGAGTAGAAACTCACCAAAGATGAAGATGACGAAGGTAGACCCGGCGGTGAAGCTCTGGACGTGCTCTGGAATCAGCGAGAGCACAAGTTTGCCCCGAATCCTACAAGCAACATCAATAACTCCAGTGAGCAAAATGGAGAGGGTAAGCACGGAGGGAGCTAGGGGATGCAAAGGATTTGAGCTTACCCGAGAGGAATGCCCACACGAGCTTCCCCCTCCTCAGCCACCGAGAGGAGAAGTGAGGAAGAAAGGGGCACCAGAGGGAGTATTATCCTTGGGGAGATAGCGAAGTGGAGGCGGCGTTAGACGACGAAGCTCGAGGATAGGTCTTAAAGGTGGTGGATTCACGGCGTGAGCATCCTCCAACGGGTCGGAGTAGAGCGGCGTGGCGACGTGGCGCAGTGGCTCTGAGCGAGCTGACGGGTCGAAGAAGACGACCCCGACAGGTGGGCCACGGCTGGCAGCACTCAACACGAGCGCGCGACCGCGCGAAAAGAAATCAAGGCGGGCCGTTGGATCAAAATCCAACGGTCGATAACGTGCGAGACTTTTTAAAACTCGGTGAAGCGGTACGCGATCGTGAGTGTTGACGCGCGATTGAACGGCTGCATGCGACGGTGCGGTTAGTGGGTTAGATCGAGTCAGGTTGCGTGGGCTCGGTCGGAGTTGGGTTCGAGCCCCAGGAACAGTGTTTTCAAGTTTTGGTTTTAAAAAGGCTGAGAAGATAGGGAATTTTTAGAGGTAGCTCCGAAGCTCCAAAAATTCTGAAATTTTTATGGGAACTTCCTGGGACAGATAAAATCCTTGTGTAATTTTTCTAGGAATTTTCATGCAATAAATTGTTCCCCAGAAAATTCACAAGCTGCTGCCCTAGGGGTTTGACCAGAGTTTAAACTGGTTTAACTTGCTCTTTTGAAATAGCAAATAAAATCTAAAAATTGTGAGATTTTTCAGAAAGGTTACTAGGATGGTCAAGATGATAGGAAAAATATTGCCAGAGGATGATCAAACATCTTTGTTTCTGTTTTGCTTTAGAGTTATGATTGGAGTTGTATGTTCCAATTGTTTCCAAAATTTTCAAAAACAACAAAATCATGCAAATGCTCCAAAAAGACAAATCATGCTCAAAAGTTTTAAATTCCTCTCATTTTCATACATTTGAAATACAAACCCTGATTTGGGATGTTACAGCTCAGTACAGTGAGTAGGAAGCTGGACATGATCCAGTGCACTGATCGTGAGAAGGTGCTCTTTGCCTCTCACCAACTCACTGGACCAACCTCAAAGTGGTGGGACAAATCCACCCAATCCCACACCGATGCTCAAACCATCAGTTGGAGAGAATTTGTGCAAGCTTTTCGTAGTGCCCACATTCCCCCGGGCATGATGACTTTAAAGAGGAAAGAATTTCGTGCTCTGCGTCAAGGCAACCGGTCAGTTGCTGAGTATTTTCACAAGTTCAATCAGCTTGCCAGATATGCACCAGAAGATGTGGCCACAGATGAGTCCAAACAAGAACGTTTCTTGGAGGGGCTCAATGATGAACTTGATGTTCAGCTTATTGCCTAGGACTACTCCGATTTCCAGCAGCTTGTGAGCAAGACAATTCGCCAAGAGGGCAAGCATCTCGAGATGGAGAACCGCAAGAAGAGAAAGGCAGCTCAGTAGATCAGTTCTAGAAGCTTTTCGAGGCCCAGGACCACCCATTTCCAGCAAGTGAGACTTGGGACCTCCTCCCCTACAAGACCTCCTATGCCAGTCAGACGTCCTGGCACCACCGGTCCTTCGATGACCTCCTCAGGAGGTTATTTTCAGAAGAAGTCACCTGTGACCTCCGCAGCTTGGGTCACCTGTTTTTTTTTGCAATGAAATGAGGGCATTATGCCAATAGATGCCCAAAGAAGCTACAAGCCACCATCTCAGCTCCAGCTCCAGTCCGGGTTGGTCAAGGACTTCCTTAGGCTGGCAACAACCCTACTGTGAAACCCTCGGTCTAGTATATCAGAGGACGTGTGAACCACGTCACAGCTGAAGAGGCTCAAACCGCATCAGATGTGGTCCTTATTACGTTTCTTGTCAATTCAGTACCAGCATCAGTTCTTTTTGACTCAGGAGCTTCTCATTCATTTGTTTCAACTAAGTTTGTGGGTAAAAATGGGATAGCTATATCTCCTTTAGTAAACCCTATGCTGATCCACTCTCTGGGTTCAAAAATGAGGACCAGTTCCCTTTGCCCAAATCTTACTTTGGATATCTTGGGAGTGCCCTTTTCTGCAGACCTAGTGGTCATGCACTCCCAAGGGCTAGGTGTGATTCTTGGAATGGATTGGTTGGTCAAGAACCAAGGTCAGATAAACTGTACTAAGAAGTCCATTGTGCTCACCAATGAACAGGGAATTCAAGTTGAGTTCAACTCTAGGACCTCTCCTAGAGGAGGTCCTAGCCTGGCCTGTTTGAAGAAAGTGATGCTTGAAGACTTCCCTGTGGTGAGGGAGTACCCTAGTGTGTTCCCAGATGAGCTACCTGGAATGCCTCCGAACAGGGATCTAGATTTTGTCATCAATTTAGTCCCAGGGACAGCACCAATCTCCAAGAGACCTTACGGATTGCATGTCAATGATCTTGTCGAGCTAAAGCAGCAGATTGAAGAAATGCAAAGCAAAGGTTTTGTTCGGCCAAGCTCTTCACCTTGGGGAGCTCCAGTGATCTTTGTAGCAAAGAAAGATGGCACTTAGCGTATGTGTGTTGATTACAGAGCACTCAATGATGTTAAAATCAAGAAAAAAATATCCTTTACCTAGGATTGATGACTTGTTTGACCAGCTAATGGGAGCCGCAGTGTTTTCTAAGATTGATTTAAGGTCGGGTTATCACCAGTTAAAAATTCGACGAGGAAATCCCAAAGACAGCCTTCTCAATTCGTTATAGACTCTATGAGTTCACTGTTATGTCTTTTGGATTGACCAATGCTCCTGCCTACTTTATGAACTTGATGAATAAAGTGTTCATAGAGTACTTGGATAAGTTTTTCATTATCTTCATTGATGACATTCTAGTGTACTCCAAGACTGAGGCAGAGCATAAAGAGCACCTTAGGGTGGTCCTAGACAAGCTCAGAGACCACCAACTCTATGCCAAGTTCAAAAGTGCGATTTTTGGATAAAAGAAGTCACATTTTTGGGGCATGTTATGTCAGCAGCAGGTGTGGCAGTCAACCCCAGCAAGATCCAAGATGTGCTAGATTGGAAGCCACCAAAGTCAGTACCTCAGCTAAGAAGTTTTCTTGGCGTGGCAGGGTATTACCGTAGATTCATTGAAGGTTTTTCAAGCCTAGCAAAACCTCTCACCCAGTTGCTCAAGAAGAAAAGCAAGTATGTGTGGACACCAGCTTGTGAGCACAGTTTTCAAGACCTAAAAAACTGTTTGACCTCTGCCCCAGTGCTTGTTTTGCCAAATATTCAAAAAGACTTTGAGGTCTTTTGTGATGCATCTCGGCGAGGCCTTGGTTGTGTTTTGATGTAAGAAGGAAAAGTGATAGCTTATGCTTCCCTACAATTGAAGCCTCATGAAGCCAACTATCTCACACATGATTTGGAATTGGCAGCCGTAGTGCATGCCTTAAAGATCTGACGTCATTACCTCATTGGTAATCGCTGTGAGATCTTTACAGACCACAAAAGCTTGAAGTACATTTTCACTCAAGCCGATCTCAACCTCAGGCAAAGAAGATGGTTGGAGCTCATAAAAGATTATGATCTTGATATTCATTACGATCCAGGCAAGGCCAATCCGCCAATGTATTAGCTGATGCACTGAGTCGAAAGAGCCATTGCAGTACCCTCTTATTACAAAAAAGACCACCCTAATTGCTTGAAGAGATGAGACATCTCAATTTGGAAATTATCGAGGAAGGTTGTGTGCATGTGCTAGAGATTGAACCTTCCATCTAGAGGCAAATTCAAGAAAATCAGGTTGAAGATAAGGACCTCCAAGAAATCAAAACAAACTTGGAGGGTGGCAAGGCCCCTGGTTGTTCGGAAGATGAACAGGGAGTCCTTTGGTTTGACAACCGCCTCTGTGTGCCGGATTGTCAAGAGCTCAAGCAGCTTATCCTTAAGGAAGCCCATGGATCTCCTTACTCCATCCATCCAGGGAGTACCAAGATATACCAAGACCTCAAAAGGAAATATTGGCGGGTTAATATGAAGAAAGAAATAGCTGGGTTCGTAGCACGTTGTGATGTGTGCCAAAGGGTCAAAGCTGAGCATCACAGACCAGCAGGCCTACTCCAACCCTTGCCCATTCTCGAGTGGAAGTGGGAACAAGTAGGCATGGATTTCATCACTGGATTGCCTAAGACCCAATCGGGCTTTGATTATATTTGGGTAGTGATTGATCGCTTGACCAAAGTAGCACATTTTATCCCTGTCAAGACCACTTATGTAGGAAGCAAATTGGTAGAGTTGTACATGGCTTGAATTGTCTGCTTGCATGGAGTGCCTAAGAGCATTGTATCTGATAGAGGTTCTTAGTTCACCTCCAGGTTTTGGGAAAGTCTCCATGAAGCTTTGAGAACAAGCTTCAATTTCAGCACAGCCTATCATCCTCAAACCGATGGGCAAACAGAGCGTGTGAATCAGGTCCTTGAAGACATGCTCCGAGCTTGTGCACTGGACTATAGCAAAAGTTGGGACAAGAACCTCCCTTATGCTGAGTTCTCTTATAACAACATCTACCAAGCTAGCTTAAAGATGTCCCCCTTTGAAGCTTTGTACGGGAGGCAGTGTCGAACTCCCCTCCTTTGGGACCTAGTTGATGAGCGTCAATTCTTTGGACTCGAGCTGATCCAAGAGGCTGAAAGTAAGGTGAAGCTTGTCACAGCCCCAACTATTAAAATGGATTATAAGGAATCTCACTAACATGCATTATCAAATTCAAATCATTTCATAATATATTGTACTTGGAAAATCTCATTTCATATAAACATACACTTCAAAACTCGAATTTCTTTTAGCATCGGTAATAAAAAGTTGTGATCATAATCTGGAATCAATTTATTTAAATACTACATTAATTCTCATGAATAAATATAATTTTTCCAAATTTTTTGGGACTAGTTTGAACCTAATTAAAATTCAAACAACATTCATAGACATACAACATGTTTGAATTTAAATGTCACAAATTTTAATATAAACAGTGGGGTTAAATAATTTTTGTGGACACTAGACCTACTCAGGAACCTCTGTGATTTATTTCACATTTTTAGGAATTTTATTTCTATTTTTAGCACCTCAGTCAAAGTGGAATCAGTTTGAATTAAGTCGATCAAACCACAGTACTATTCCTCGGTTCGAGCCAAACTCGACTCGAGTCCGACTCACGAGACGACTCGACCCGACCGCTTAATCGCGCCATCGCATGCAACCGTAGGATCAAGGATCAACGGCCCAGCTCGCGTACCCTTTCAACCAGTTTTAATCGCCTCATCTAATCCTAGCCGTCCAGCCGAGATCCAACGGTGAGCATCGACTCACTTAAACCCCGCCGCATTGCGCGGCGTGATGCCGCTGAAATCGTGGGCCCGCTGTCTGACTCATCCCTACCTCTCGCCGCCGACTAAGGCGCCCGCGCCACGCGTGCCGAATCTCTTCGCTACGGGCAACGCCGTCAACCCACCAAGGCGTCCGTTGGCGGCCCCGAGCTGCTCCGTCTCTCGCCGCCTTCACTCCGTCTTCTTCCCGGGCATAATACCCCTTGGGCATCCCCTTTCTTCCTCACTTTCCCTCTCGGTGGCTGAGGGAAGGGAAGCTCTCCCGTGCTCATCTCTCGGGTAAGCCCCCTTCGCGTGATTCCTCTGTGTTCTACCTTCCATGCCTTCTCCATTTTTGCTAACCCTAGCTCTTGCGATGACTTGTAGCATTGGTTCCACCTTGGTGCCATTCGCCGCTCGAGCACGCACCGAGTGACATCCTCGTGCCATTTCTCACTTCCGGAGGTATGGTCCTCAATCCACCGCGTCATCTTACATGCTTTAGGCCACGATCTAAACCCTCAATCAATTTCTTGGATTCACGGCGGGATCTCGGTGAATCGAAGATTGTTCCATTTTCATAGTGAAACACCCTTTCATCTCCCACTTCAAATCGGTAAGCCTTTCTTCAATTCTTTGCTCCTACCGCATGCTCTCCGACTCTTGAAGCTATTCCAAGCATTCGGTCTTGGTTTTGCTCAGATTTTCTCCTCGTGAGCCGTGCCGTCGTCATCTTTCTTCTCCCACATCATCGCTCCCAGTGCTCCAAGCTTCCTCGAGCCTCTCCTAGCCGGGTAGCTCTAGTTAATCCCTAGTACTGGGCACTTGCTTGTATGACGCTGCGAGCTACACTTTGCCGCTTTCATGTTTGCCGAGCCGCCACGCTCAGCTGGCTAGCCGTGCGGGCTACCTGCGGTCACCACCACCTCCAAGAAGCGTGACACTATTGCGGCTATTGCGTCTTAGCAGCTCCACCGTGGCGCGTGGCGCGGCGAGCAGCCAGCCGAGCAAGCGGCAGCGGCTGGCTTGTTGCCATGCTTGCGTCTGTGAACCAAAGATCAGAGCGGCGTCATTAGCGACTAGCGCCAATCATTAGCTTTTAAGTGATGTCTTAAGCTGCGTGATGTTTCGCTTACACGGGCCCCACGCATGCAGCGAGAATGCGGGGTTAAAGCCTCGGTGATCGACATGAGGGCCTTGGATGTTAAACCCGTGCTCGGGCGTGTGCGCCGGTGGTCGAATCCATCTGGACCACGCCGCGACGACGACGCCCACATGTCGATTCGATTTAAAATCGAGTTAAAAAGGGTAAGCATGCATTCTCCGGTCCCGCTGATCGATGACCGTGGCTAGCTGAGCCTCGGTGAGAAAAGTAGCAAATGCTTTATAAAATTCGAAAACCATTTACTTGCATACTGAAAAATATGTATAACTTCTAAAATGCATAACTAAACCATTTTAACTCCAAAATAGGTAAAACCACCACTGTATTTTTCATATTTAATGAACTTTGTATCAAAATTGGTTTCAACCTTGTCTCATGTGAGCTTTATTTGGAGATTAATCCATTAAAACCATTATTTTTACAATAGGAAAAGGTGATAACTTCAAAAATGCATAAGTAATTATTGGAAACTCCAAAACAGAGAGACCACTTTTAATAATTTTCATTTTTAGTAAACTTAATTCTAAAAATGTTCTCCATATTACCTCTGTCACAGAAACTATATTTGGGAGAATATAATCTTTAACTCCATTATTGTTATACTATAAAAGGCTGATAACTTTGAAAATACATAACTAAATCATAAAAACTCCAAAAGGACAAACCCAACTGTTTTGAACTTGTATTAATATTACCTATTTACCTATGTAATCCTTTACCCCACCACTGTTCTACAAATTTTGGCCAAATAATTAAATTACATAACTTAGGGTTAATGAAACCGAAATTCAAAATAGCATAACTTCCAATTAATAACTCCAAATGGGATAATTCTTTTACCTAAATCCATCTAAAATCATGACCTAACTACTGTAGAAAAATCATGCATTTTTGAGCATTTTGGTTTTTGAGTTGTTTTCTCGGTATTTATTTGATGTTATAATTATATAGATCCCGAGCATATTGATATCGACACTTACGCTACCGAGAGTGAGCAGCTACTGTACCAGCAAGGCAAGCATCATTTGAACTTTGTTTTGCATCATATTTGATCCCAGTTTTGGTTAAGTTAGTGCAATGATAATTGCTTGCATGCTATTTTGATTATGTAAATATTTTTTTGATGTGTAGTTTAGTTATGTCCTATGCTTGAGGTTAATCTTGAATTATGCCAGTACCTACATGCTTAATATAGGATGTGATGATTATTGAATATGGGTTGCTTAGTCATGCAAGTCTAGATACGGTAGTTTGATTGCCGGGGCTAACCCGATAGTTATGGGAAACACATACTTACCTCTTTATACTTTAATTCAGATCTTCGCATCTGTGTTATGAGCTAAAATTTGTCATTTTAAAATGAGATTTGGTCCGGACAAGTGTTGGTTAGTGATGGTGTCTTTGTGCACGAGCATTGGGTAAGTGGAAGGACTTGTGCGGACAATTGAGGACCGAACTTTGTAGCGTCGTTAATTCAAGTACACTCGTCTTTGCCACCACGCGGGTTGGGAGCCGTATGGTTAAGTAGGGGAGGTTTTATTGTGTTAAGTCCCTTAGTGGTGTAAGGGCATAGCGGCAGTGAAATCCTATGTCCCTTAGGAGCCGATGTAATCCTTTATAGTGTGCAAGGAGCACCAATTCTTTTTGTTTTGATTGCATCGGTATGTCAATATAACTTGTGAGCCCCTAGCAAGTGCTATCAGATGCTTGTACTAGGCAAGGAACCATCTCACAAGGGGACTTAGCTCAATAGGGCTTTCTTGCTGAAAATGACTGTATCTTGATTTACCCGGCCGGCATACCATAGGAAGTATGCTATTTCAAAGGCCTCTGGAGGCTTACGGGCTGAGCAAGTCGTGTGGGTAAAGTAGTACACCCCTGTAGGGTATCAATCTATTCGAATAGCCGTGTCCACGGTTATGGACAACCGCTTGAGTTCGGGAGTTACTATTGTTAGACTTTTAATTAAAATTGTGGTTGAACTTGGTATTCGTCATGAACGGGATGTTCATGTGTTTAATGCATCAAAGTGGCTGCCACTTTGGTCCTTGCATGATTCAATTGTTTATTACTGAAATGCTTTACTATATGCTTTACTTCTACTTCAAATCTGATTTTAAAATGAGCACATGAAAAACTAGTATGTGTAGGATGTTATTTGTTGCGTCTCTTTCGCAAAACTAAACCAATATGAGCCATCCTTTGAATGACCCTTATGCATAACTAATTTTATTTGTGTAAGACTTGCGAGTACACTTGTACTCGGCGGATGTTTTTGGCCTTTCGGTGAGGAAGATTATGAGTCTGACGATCTTGTTAGTGTTGACTTGGGTGACACTAACGAGTAGTGTGCTATCATTTAACTCCCAGACGGTTGCCGATGGGTGATGGGCATACCACTACTGGTCTTTTGTTTAATTTACTTGCTTCCGCTGCTACTTGATACTTTACTTTGAATTTGGCGGTCGTAGTATGTAATAAGTTGTAGACTTTAACTATTATGCGAGTATGTCTTTTAATCTCTTGTTGTATCGTTGTATGGATGTAATCAACGTTGGATGAGGGTATGAGTATATTGGTCGTTGATCTTGGGAGCCAATATAAGTCATACTCGTTGTTGATGAATCCCCATTTAACTCACTAAGTGTAGTGCTTGAATCGAAGAGAATTGACAATCATGTAGCGCTGCGCAAAGGAGGCGTGCGCATGATCGTTGAGGCTCTAGTATTCGGCTAAGCCTCACACTTGGATAGAGTTAAATTGGAATTCATTCTCGGAGACCGTGATTATGTCCCTAAGACCTTGTCTAATCTTGGTCTTATGGATATAATTACGGGGTCCCACAGCGTTAGTATCGAGCCATGCGATTGTAGGTTAGAGAGTATGCGGCGTTAAGTTCAAATTATCAAACTATTTTCAGAAAGTTTAAGTTAAGAATATCTTTTATTCCTTATCCATCTTAGTATCTTTTCTCTCCTGATCTGTTTTGGTTTATGAAACTAACTTACCTTGCCTTCTTGCCTTTAGATGAACCCTCGATCACCTTGTCAGGAAACTCAAAGTGAAGGTGGATGGATACCGGCGTTCTTTGCGAGACATGATGTGGAGGGCGAACTTCACATATCAGCCCACTTATTCCATCTACGTAGTGATCGAGGACCGGGAATGGAGGAATTTATGGCGATGATAGATATCGTTGCTAGACAAGTTCTTGGGAGCATACCTTACAGCTTCCACGCGCATGGCGCCACGAGGCTATGGCGTTACAAGAAGTGGCCTTGGTGGCCATGAGTGCGTCTTCGCTACGACTGCGAGTTAGCCCAGCCCCATATGATCACTTTCCGATGCGCGCGCGCGCTAGGGGCGTGAGCTCGTTTGCTAGGATCCGGTTTGGGAGGACCCCAAGTCGAGCGATTGGCGAGATTGGTTCACGTAATGGACCAAATGCATCGCTGCATAGTGCATGAGTTATGGGAGGCAGCGTCGTCGTCTCATTATAGCTCGAGGCATTTGCGGCTTATGCATGACATGAGGCTCATTCGTCCGGATGTCTTTGTATGGCGCTAATGAGGTTTCACCGTACATTTCTGCGCCTCGGGCTATCGTCTTCTGAAGTAGGAGGCCATATCACGGCGTAGGATCCCCCTACGCCTCACCAACCGGGAGACCCGAAGACACAGGATCCACGGATACCACCTACTCGATGACTTTCAGGTGAACTTTGGCCGGAATAATATCTAAGAACATTAGAGGCGAGGAGCTCTATGTTTGAGCTTGTATTCTTAGGTTTATGTAATAGGGTAGTAGATATCGAGCGGTTATGTTTTATTTGCAAACACTACTATTTCGATTTGTAATCTTAAGCTGCGGCGCTTATGTCTGAGTTGTATCGATTTGGTTTTATGTCGCAATGTTTGGTGTTCCATTTGAGGTTATAGTTTTCATGCTCTTTGATATCGATTGTGCATGTATGGCCAAGTGATGGCTTTTAATCTTGATTACTAACCATCCTTGTCTAATACTGAGATGCGGGGACCGACTACACGATCGAGAGCCTGCGGCGGCTCCCATCTAGGCACCACGTCCTAGCACCCTTGGCGATTTCTACGATCGGGACGATCGTCCCAGCGGCCGTCCCGAGCATGGCGAGCCCTCTCGGCCGCCGTCGGCCAGGCGGACCGCTGAGAGGTGCTCCTCCGCCGCCATCCATGGTCGAGTTTATGATGATGATTGGCGCAAGGATGGACCGGACCGGATGCTTGAGGCGATCGTCGTAACACCGCTCGGCTCCCGTTCGGCGAGAGAGCTGCCCGCACCAGCGCCGGAGGTCTTGCGAGTTTCAGCGGACCAACCCTCCGGCGTTTCGGCGGCAAGGACCGATGGAGGCGGAGGGAGGGCGTGCACAACATAGAGAAAGGCGAACATTGCGTAGTGTGCGGAGTTGAGAGAGTCTTGTTTGCCGGCTATCGGTTGGCGGGTGCGGCGGCGCATGGTGGGATAGTTATTCGCCATGCAGCCCACTGCCACGTCGACTTGGGGCGAGTTCGAGGCGTGTTCGAGAGGCCCATATACGGGAGAGTGCTTTGCTTATCAAGCGGCGGTTCCTTGCCTTGAGGTAGGGCGAGAGGGCGATCGCGAGTACTGCATGATTTCAACTACTTGGCGGTATGCTCGGACGGCGTCTCGACGAGCCTTCGTCGCGAGCGAGTTCTTCCATGGTTTGTCCGAGGAGTTGCGGCTTGTTTTAGCGCACATGATTTGAGTTTCCGGCATCTGGTCAACAAGCGATAGTGGTGGAGCATGAGAGCATGGCGATGGATGAGTCGAGAAGAGGAGGAGGGCTTCTGACGGCGATGGCGTGGCGATTTTCGAGCGCGCCGGGGCTACCTCGGGCACCTCGTGCCCGGCTTCAGCACCATCGGCGTCTCTGTGGCACCTCACGACCTTCTCCACCGCGGCTCAGCGGCACGGCGAGGCGAGAGACCTGGTGGCGGGGCATACAAGCGGCGTTATTTGTTTCCACTGTGGCCATCGAGGCCACTATGCTTGATGCCTCGCCAAGCGGATGAGGATGCCGGGCGTACTACTGCTCCGGCGCCACGGCCCAGCTCGGCGAGGCCACCGCCACCACCACGAGAGGGCAACACCTACTCCACCCCGGCATGCACGTGGTCGCGTCAACCCGTCTCAAGAGGAGGCGGCAGCGCACGGCGTCGTGCTAGGTACACTACTTGTTAATTCGTGTCTGCGCCGGTTTTATTTGATTACGGAGCATCTCATTCATTTATTAAAAATGAGTATGCTGCGATTAACCAATTCAAGATACATACACTTCACCCGCCTTATCGTATTCGGTCCCGGTCGGTTTTCTACCGGTCAAGTCTGCGAGGACGTAAATTGAAATACAAAATGTTAACTTTTGGCAAGCTTAATAGTGATAAGTTCGGTGGGCATTGATGTTATCTTAGGGATGGATTGGTTATCTAAGAATCGGGGAAGATTGATTGTGCCCAACGGTCTATTTGGTGACTAGCGAGGACGGCATCCAGGTCGTCTTTGCACCTTTAGTGGGTAGTTCTCACCTATATGCGTTAAAGCAGTACCTCTCTCGAGCTAGAGGAGGTACCAATAGTGAGTGAGTATCTGATGTGTTCCACGAGGAACTTCGGTATGCCCGAGTAGAGAGGTAGAGTTTGTCATTGAGCTTGCACCGTGCCGTGTCCATCTCAAAAGGCGTATCGGATGCGCCTAATGAGCTAGCGAGCTGAAAGAACAACAGGAGTTGCAAGACAAGGGTTTCATCGAGCCTAGCTCCTCGCCTTGGGGATGCCGGCTCTCTTTGTCAAGAAGAAAGACAAGAGTCTACGGATGTGTGTTGACTATGCGTCCGTTGAATGAGTCACCGTTAAGAACAAGTATCGCTCGCGGATCGATGACCTATTTGACCAGCTTAGTGGAGCTCGGTGTTCTCCAAAATTGACTTGAGATTAGGCTACCATCAGATTAAAGTTAGAGGCGAGGACATTAGAAGACCGTCTTCTCTACTGTTCACGGTTTATGCGAGTACCAGTCATGTCCTTTGGTTTGACCAATGCTGACCTATTTCATGAACCTCATGAATTCGGTGTTCATGGAATACTTGGATCGGTTTGTAGTGGTTTTCATTGATGATATCCTTATCTACTCTAAGTCCGATCTTGAGCACGAGCAACATTTGAGACTTGTGTTAGAAAAGCCGCCACCATCGTTGTCGCCAAATTCGGCAAATGTGAGTTTTGGCTTGAGAGGTTAGTTTCTTGGGACATATCCTATCTAAGGCGGTGTCGCTATTGATCCTAGTAAGGTGCAAGATGTCCTTGAGTGGAAGCAACCCAAGAGCGTCAACGACATTCGTAGTTTTCTTGGACTTGCGGGATACTACCGTAGGTTCATCAAGAATTTCTCAAAATTGCAAAGCCTATGACCCAACTTCTAAAGAAAGAAAAGAAATTTGAGTGGGCGAGAATGCGAGCAAAGCTTCAAACCACGAAAGAATGCCGAGAGGCTCCGTGCTTGTTACGCGGACATTCACAAGAGCTTTGATATCTCTTGTGATGCATCTCGCCATGGGCTCGGTTGTGTGCTTATGCAAGGCGGTAGAGTGGTGGCCTACGCATCGAGGCAATTGAGGCCCCATGAGGCCAATTATCCCACACACGACCTAGAGCTCGCGGTGTAGTTCATGCCTTGAAGATTTGGCGACATTACCTCATCGGTGTCGTTGCGAGATCTACACCGACCATAAGAGCCTTAAATATATTTTCACCCAAGCCGACCTAAACTTGAGACAAAGAAGATGGCTTGAGTTGATTAAAGATTATGATATGGGACTCCATTATCATCGAGAAAGGCTAATGTAAGTGGCCGACGCATTGAGCAGAAAATCTCAATGCAGCTGTTTGTCGGTAACTCCTTTTCTGCGGGCTTATGTCTTTGCATTGCAAGGCCTACACCGGAGATAGTTGAAGAAGGTTAACTTGCAGCCCTCGGTGTGACTTGCACACTTGAGGACCAGATTAGGAAGCCAGAAAACTGATTTAGAAGTGGCTCAAATTTTAGAACTAATGAAACAAGGCAAGGCTAAATGTTTTAAGCAAGATGCATAAGGTACTCTATGGTTTGGAAACCGTATGGTGGTACCATTTGATCGCCACTTGAGAGAATTGATTCTCAAGGAGGCTCATAACTCAAAATTCTCTATCCACCCGGGAATACGAAAATGTATCAAGATTTGAAAAGAAAGCGTGGTGGAGCAGAATGAAGCGGCACGTTTGATATGTGGCGAGTGTGATCTATGTCAAGAGTTAAGGTGAGCATTTGAAGCCAGTGGTACTCTAGATCCCACCCATTCCCAGTGGAAATGGGAAGAAGTTGGCATTGATTTTGTCACCGGCCTTCCTAGAACTAAACTTGGATTTGATTCTATATGGGTGATTGTGGATCGTTTAACCAAGGTTGCACCTTTTATTCCTGTCAAGACCACCTACAACGGGGCCAAACTAGCGGAACTTTATATTTCAAGAATTGTTTGTCTCCACGGGTACCCAAAGTGATTGTTTGAACAGAGGTCCCCAATTCACCTCTCATTTACGAACCGCTTGCATCAAGCAATGGGGACCAACCTATCCTTTAGCTCCGCTTATCACCCATAAGCGGATGGACAAGTTGAAAGGGTAAATCAAGTCTTAGAAGACCTTCTCAGGGCTTGCGTGTTATCCCTGACGATAGTTGGGAAAAATATTTACTATTTGCGAGTTCTCATACAATATGACTTCAATCCGGTATTGGATGTCACCATTGAAGCATTGTATGGGAGAGCTTGTAGAACACCTGGCTGGTCCAAAGCCGGGAGAGGCCATTCTATGGCCCAACCTTAGTGGAAGATCTTTGAAGAACAAGTTCGTGTCATTCGCGAGCGACTTAGGACGACTCAATCACGTCGGAAGTCATATGCCGGCCGTCGTCGGCCGAGTTGAGCTTGAAGTGGACAATCATATATATCTTAAAGTCTCTCCTATGAAAGGAGTTCGTCGCTTCCAAATCAAAGGTAAATTAGCACCTCGCTATATTGGACCTTTCCATATTCTAGCTAAGTTGGGATCGGTGGCCTACCAGTTGGAGTTGCCACCATCACTTTCAGACTGCATAACGTCTTCCATGTCTCCCAACTCAAGAAATGTCTTGAGTCCCAGGAAGCAACCGAGTTGGGCGAACTCGATTTACAACCCGATCTATCTTATCGAGAGAGCCGATTCGTATCCTTGAAGAAACCGAAGCGCAAGGCGAGGAATCGTGACATCAAGTTCGTCAAGGTCAATGGAGCAACCACACGGAAGATGAAGCAACTTGGGAGCGTGAAGACCGGATCACGGCGGCATATCGGACCTCTTCTCTACATGAAGTGCCTTCGTATCAAGAAAGGAAAGGTAAAACATATCAATGTAAAAACTTATTCTTATAGCATAACTATAACCTGTCAACACTATCTTTGAAGGAAATCAAGACAACATAAATTATAACTTCTAATGAAAACTTTCTAATTCTTCTCCACGGATCTAAGGTGAGATCTTTTGTAAAGGGGAGGTTTGTCACAACCCCAACTATTAAAATGGATTATAAAGAATCTCACTAACATGCATTATCAAATTCAAATCATTTCATAATATATTGTACTTGGAAAATCTCATTTCATATAAACATACACTTCAAAACTCGAATTTCTTTTAGCATCGGTAATAAAAAGTTGTGATCATCATCTGGAATAAATTTATTTAAATACTACATTAATTCTCATGAATAAATATAATTTTTCCAAAATTTTTGGGACTAGTTTGAACCTAATTAAAATTCAAACAACATTCATAGACATACAACATGTTTGAATTTAAATGTCACAAATTTTAATATAAACAGTGGGGTTAAATAATTTTTGTGGACACTAGACCTACTCAGGAACCTCTGTGATTTATTTCACATTTTTAGGAATTTTATTTCTATTTTTAGCACCTCAGTCAAAGTGGAATCAGTTTGAATTAAGTCAGTCAAACCCTGGTACTATTCCTCGGGCATGAGCCAAACCTGGACTCGAGTCCGACTCGGCGAGACAACTCGGCCCGACCGCCTAACTGCGCCGTCGCATGCAACCGTAGGATCAAGGATCAACGGCCCAGCTCGCGTACCCTTTCAACCAGTTTTAATCGCCTCATCTAATCCTGGCCGTCGTAGAGATCCAGCGGTGAGCATCGACTCACTTAAACCCCGCGCTCGCGCGCGACAGGCTGAAATCGTGGGCCTTGTTGTCGAACTCATCCCCTACCTCTGCCGACTCGAGCGCCCGCGCCCACGCGTGCTGAATCTCTTTCATGGCGCGCCGAATCAACCCACCGCGTCCGTTGGCGGTCCAGCTGCTCCGTCTCTCGCCGCCTTCACTCCGTCTTCTTCCGGGCATAATACCCCTTGACATCCCCTTTCTTCCTCACTTTCCTCTCGGTGGGTGAGGAAGGAAGCTCTCCGTGCTCATCTCGGGTAAGCCCCTTCGCGTGATTCCTCTGTGTTCTACCTTCCATGCCTTCTCCATTTTGCTAACCCTAGCTCTTGCGATGACTTGTAGCATTGGTTCCACCTTGGTGCCATTCGGCCGCTCGGAGCACGACCGAGTGACATCCTCGTGCCATTTCTCACTTCCGGGAGGTATGGTCCTCAATCCACCGCGTCATCTTACATGCTTTAGGCCACCTGATCTAAACCCCTCAATCAATTTCTTGGATTCACGGCGGGATCTCGGTGAATCGAAGATTGTTCCATTTCGGTCGTGAAACACCCTTTCATCTCCCCTTCAAATTGGTAAGCCTTTCTTCAATTCTTTGCTCCTACCGCATGCTCTCGACTCTTGAAGCTATTCCAAGCATTCGGGCTGGTCTTGGTTTTGCTCGGGATTTTCTCCTCGCGGCCGTCTGTCGTCATCTTTCTTCTCGCGCCGTCATCGCTCCACTGCTCCAAGCTTCCTCGAGCCTCTCCTAGCCAGGTAGCTCCTAGTTAATCCTAGTACTCGGGCACTCGCTTGTATGACTGCGGAGCTACACTTTCTTTGTTTTCATGTTTGCCTTAGTAGAGCCGCCGCTTAGCTCGGCTGGCCTGCACGGGCTACCTCCGAGGTCGCCACCACCCTCCAAGAAGCGTGACACTATGGCGAAGCTATTGCACGTCTTAGCGTGCTCCACCGTGGCGGCGTAGCGCCGCGAGCCGCCGGCAAGCGAGCTGGCGCGCCGTTCTCGTGCCGTCACGCGAAACCATCAACGTAGGCGTCATTAGCGACTAGCGCCAATCATTAGCTTTTAAGTGATGTCTTAATTGCGGTGATGTTTCGCTTACACGCGGGCCCCACGCCTAAAACGGAATGCGGGGTTAAAGCCTCGGTGGTGACATGAGGGCCTTGGATGTTAAACCCGTGCTCGGGCGTGCAGCGCGGTGAAATGAGTCCAACTGGACCACGTCGCCGACGACGCCCCATGTCGATTCGATTTAAAATCAAAGTTAAAAGGAAAGCATCATTCTCCGGTCCCGCTGAGTCGATGACCGTGGCTAGCTGAGCCTCGGTGAGAAAAGTAGCAAATGCTTTATAAAATCCAAAACCATTTACTTGCATCTTGAAAAATATGTATAACTTCTAAAATGCATAACTAAATCATTTTAACTCCAAAATAGGTAAAACCACTTCGGTATTTTCATATTTAATGAACTTTGTATCAAAATTGGTTTCAACCTTGTCTCTGTAGCAGAGAGCTTTATTTGGAGATTAATCCATTAAAACCATTATTTTTACAATAGGAAAAGGACTGATAACTTCAAAAATGCATAAGTAATTATGGAAACTCCAAAATAGAGAGACCACTTTTAATAATTTTCATTTTTAGTAAACTTAATTCTAAAAATGGTCTCCATATTACCTCTGTCACAGAAACTATATTTGGGAGAATATAATCTTTAACTCCATTATTGTTATACTATAAAAGGCTGATAACTTTGAAAATACATAACTAAATTATAAAAACTCCAAAAGGACAAACCCAACTGTTTTGAACTTGTATTAATATTACCTATTTACCTATGTAATCCTTTACCCCACCACTGTTCTACAAATTTTGGCCAAATAATTAAATTACATAACTTAGGGTTAATGAAACCGAAATTCAAAATAGCATAACTTCCAATTCATAACTCCAAATGGGATAATTCTTTTACCTAAATCCATCTAAAATCATGACCTAACTACTGTAGAAAAATCATGCATTTTTGAGCATTTTGGTTTTGAGTTGTTTCTCATTATTTATTTGATGTTATAATTATATAGATCCCGATCATATTGATATCGACACTTACGCTACCGAGAGTGAGCAGTTACTGTACCAGCAAGGCAAGCATCATTTGAAATTTCTTTTGCATCATATTTGATCCCAGTTTTGGTTAAATTAGTGCAATGATAATTGCTTGCATGCTATTTTGATTATGTAAATATTTTTGTGATGTGTAGTTTAGTTATGTCCTATGCTTGAGGTTAATCTTGAATTATGCCAGTACCTACATGCTTAAGATAGGATGTGATGATTATTGAATATGGGTTGCTTAGTCATGCAAGTCTAGATACGGTAGTTTGATTGCCGGGGCTAACCCGACAATTATGGGAAACACATACTTACCTCTTTATACTTTAATTCAGATCTTCGCATCTGTGTTATGAGCTAAAATTTGTCATTTTAAAATGAGATTTGGTCCGGACAAGTGTTGGTTAGTGATGGTGTCTTTGTGCACGAGCATTGGGTAAGTGGAAGGACTTGTCTGGACAATTGAGGACCGAACTTTGGTAACGTCGTTAATTCAAGTACACTCGTCTTTGCCACAGCGGGTTGGGAGCCGTATGGTTAAGTAGGGGGAGGGTTTTATTGTGTTAAGTCCCTTGGTGGTGTAAGGGCATAGCAACCGTGAAATCCTATGTCCCTTAGGAGCCGATGTAATCCTTTATAGTGTGCAAGGGAGCACCAATTCTTTTTGTTTTGATTGCATCGGTATGTCCAATATAACTTGTGAGCCCCCTAGCAAGTGCTATCAGATGCTTGTACTAGGCAAGGAACCATCTCACAAGGGGGACTTAGCTCAATAGGGTTTTCTTGCTGAAAATAACTGTATCTTGATTTACCCGGCCGGCATACCATAGGAAGTATGCTATTTCAGAGGCCTCTGGAGGCTTACGGGCTAATCAAGTCGTGTGGGTAAAGTAGTACACCCCTGCAGGGTATCAATCTATTCGAATAGCCGTGTCCACGGTTATGGACAACCGCTTGAGTTCGGGAGTTACTATTGTTAGACTTTTAATTAAAATTGTGGTTGAACTTGGTATTCGTCATGAACGGGATGTTCATGTGTTTAATACATCAAGGTGGGCTGCCACTTTGGTCCTTGCATGATTCAATTGTTTATTACTGAAATGCTTTACTATATGCTTTACTTCTACTTCAAATCTGATTTTAAAATGGGCACATGAAAACTAGTATGTGTAGGATGTTATTTGTTGCATCTCTTTCGCAAAACTAAACCAATATGAGCCATCCTTTGAATGACCCTTATGCATAACTAATTTTATTTGTGTAAGACTTGCGAGTACACTTGTACTCAGCCAGATGTTTGCTGGCCTTTTCAGGTGAGGAAGATTATGAGTCTGACGATCTTGTTAGTGTTGACTTGGGTGACACTAACGAGTAGTGTGCTATCATTTAACTCCCGATCGGTTCTTCGATGGGTGATGGGCATACCACTCTGGTCTTTTGTTTAATTTACTTGCTTCACTGCTACTTGATACTTTACTTTGAATTTGGCGGTCAGTACAGTATGTAATAAGTTGTAGACTTTAACTATTATGCGAGTATGTCTTTTAATCTCTTGTTGTATCGTTGTATGGATGTAATCAACGTTGGATGAGGGTATGAGTATATTGGTCGTTGATCTTGGGAGCCAATATAAGTCATACTCGTTGTTGATGAATCCCATTTAACTCACTAAGTGTAGTGCTTCGAATCGAAAGAGAATCGACAATCATGTAGCGCTCACAAAGGAGCAGCGCGCATGATCGTTGAGGCTCTAGTATTCGGCTAAGCCTCTCACTTGGATAGAGTTAAATTGGAATTCATTTACCGGAGACCCGTGATTATGTCCCTAAGACCTTGTCTAATCTTGGTCTTATGGAGATAATTACCGGGGTCCCCACAAAGCTCATAAGAGAACGTCTAAAAGTAGCTCAGTCCCGACAAAAAAGCTATGCTGACAACCGAAGAAAAGAGTTGTCATTTGAGGTGGAAGATCACGTGTATCTCAGGGTAACTCCCCTCAAAGGAGTAAAAAAGGTTTCAAACCAAGGGTAAGTTGGCACCAAGGTTTGTCGGACTGTTCAAGGTCTTGGGAAGAAAAGGGGAAGTTGCTTATCAGTTGGAACTACCAGCAACCTTGTCTGCGGTACATGATGTCTTTCATGTATCTCAGTTGAAGAACTACCTCCAAGTTCAAGAGGAGCAGACCTCCCTGCAAAGTGTTGATCTTCAAGAGGACCTCACCTATGTGGAGCAGCCCATCAAGATTTTGGATGTCACAAAACGTGTGACCCGAAGCAAAGTCATCAGATCTTGGAAAGTACAGTAGAGCCATCACTCTGAAGATGAAGCCACTTGGGAGCGTGAAGAAGACCACAAGGCTGAGTATCTGCACCTCTTTGCTGACCCAGTTTGAATCTCGGGGTCGAGATTCCCTTAAGGGGGTAGGTTTGTAACGCCCTGGCTTTTGAAACTTTTCGAAAATTTCAAAATAAAGTGAACCATTTGATTTCCTCGAAGTCTAAAAGCTTAAACTGAGATTTTGGAATGGTTTTCAAGTGACTAACTCCAACTTCAATTCAATTCCCTTTTGGTTTTGTTGGTTGCTGGACTATTGGGGCTCTGGTGTTCTCTTTGTGGTCTAGATCTCCTTTGTGTTTTCTCTTGACCGTCAGGACCTCCCCTTGTGAGATCTTGACCGTCAGGACCCCCTCTGGTTTTGTCCTGGCCGTTAGGACCTCCCTTGCACCCTTTTTCCCTTGAGTCTCTTAGCCTTGGACCTTTTTCCTGGATCTCCTCTGTTAGATCCTCTACCCTTTGAATCTCACCTTTTAACACCCCCTTTGTACTGGACCTCTTTTAAGTCCAGATCTAGTGTGCGCCTTCCCCTCTCTAGAACCGTTAGATTCTGTTTGGATGGCCCGATGGAGAAGAGGAGTTGGTCCGAATGTTCCCTTACATGGTGGTGTGTCCGATTGAGTTTGGACTACCCCGATATAAGTACGCGTTCGTGCGGTCCGAACGTCCCCATCTCCTTGGACCACCCGATAAAGATCGTATGGCCCTGGTTTGTTGCGCCTTTTATCTTATCTTTTGGACCTCCTCCTCCTCTGGTCTTTTTGTAAAGACCATCCTCTTTTGTCACGACCACCTCCTGTGGTCATGACCTCTGGTCTTTTTGCAAAGACCACCCTCTTTTGTCACGATCGCCTCCTCTGGTCGTGACCTCTGGTCTTTTTTGCAAAGACCACCCTCTGTGGCCTTTTTGCAAAGACCACCTTGGTGGGACAGGACCTCCTAGGACCTCTGCGGGACCTCCTCCTCAGGACCTCCTCCTATGACCACCTCTTGGTTGGACACCTCCCTTGATCACAACTTTCTCCTGTTGCTTTAATCAACCTCTTTGTTTGAGCCAGCCTTGTCCACTTTCCCCTTTCTACACGTTTGTAGCAGAAAATATCTGAACATTAAATGCTGCTGCGGCACATTTAATGTTGTCACCTCTGTTGTACCTTCCTTTCTCTCTTGTCCCCTCTTTTACTCGCCCCTGTCCTATCTTCCACCCATCCTTGAACACGTGTGCCCTTGAACTCCCCGCATCCCAGGCCTTGTAGGCTTGGACAACACTTCATCTTTGCCTTCTTTCTCATTTCCAACTCTCTAGCTTTCCCTCAAACCAGCTCTTTGGACCTCCTTCCCAAGCTTTGGTCCTCCTCCGACCAGCTCTCTGGACCTCCTCCAACCTTCAGAGCTCTCTGGACCTCTTCCAACCTTCAAAGCTCTTTTATTGGTTCTAGTGGTGCTTTCTTTGAGGTTCCTTTGGCATTTTACTTGAGCTTATTTTGAGTTGGTTTTGTTTTTCCGTGTAGATTGCAAAGACACCGAAGAGCCCGAGTTCTTTGAGGAGGAAGACCCCCAAGCCTTCGAGCAAGGCAAGTCATGCCCTTGATTATATTGGCACCCATCATTTCAATCTATGTATTTCCCGTTTCAATCTAAGTACTGCATGCATATTTTACTTAGTATTTCAGTATCTGTGTTTACACTCATAGCTAGACCTAAGTCCTTTGTATGGTCACTGTTGATATTGCAACTAATCTTGCTGTCGCCTTAGTTGAAAACCTGGTTAATGCCTTAGCGTGACCAGGACCTCTTGATTAAAGACTACTTAGTCGAGCTTAGACCAAAATCTTGATTTGGGAAGTTTTGCTAAAGACCATTGTTTTACCTCAAATATTTTGACCATGGCATTGGGTTGTCATCGAAATCTGTTTTTCAAATATAAAGGTTGGAAAAGGATTTGGACGTGGGCGAACCTTGGTTGGTCTCATGGTGGGTGCACGGGGGAGTGCACAGGGGTCGTGTCAGCCGATGCCCTAGGGTTGAGAATGTCGCCCATATCAATTAAGGACATGTCTTTGAGCAGTACTTTGCTAAGCCCTTTCGTGCAACCACAAGTCTTGTGTGGGCGGGACCTGACCGAATAATTGCAATGTCTCACCATGGTTGTCCTTTGGATGTGTGGGTGGTCCTTTATGACCTACTTTTTTATATTCCCGCCTAGTGCAAGAGAGTGTCTGAACCCTGCAGGTGGATTTAACCCAAAGGGGGTGAAACCTTAGCGAGGGGGACTATAGCGAGAAGGAGCATTGTAAAGGCCTTGTAATAACCTTTTAACCGCACACCTTCGGAAGTGTGTGGGCGGGCAGTAAAACTGGTCATAGTCCCCCTCGCTAAACCTTAGCGAAGGGGACTATAGCGAGAAGGAGCATTGTAAAGGCCTTGTGATAACCTTTTATCCGCACACCTTCGAAAGTGTGTGGGCGGGCAGTAAAATTTGGTTATCTCTTGTGGGTAAAGCTGTACACCTCTGCAGAGTGAAATCTATTCGAATAGCCGTGTCCACGGTCATGAACATGCTGGCAAAGCCTCTCTCAGTTAGTCTTTGGTTTTGGTTTTCAAATGGTTTTAAAAACTGGTTCTGGATTTCCATCCGGTGTGTTTTAAGGGAAGCCCCGCGATTAGCTGGTGTTAGGAGGTCATCTTACACCCCTTACTTTTGTTACCAATAAATCAAAATCAGTGTTGAAAATGAACTTTTTTGTATAGTGTAATCTGCCTTCGAAACTATTACTTGTAATTATAAGAAATTTGGCTTTATGCAAACTAACCCTATAAGCTCTTCTTGTGATATCTAATTATACATGTCATTCTGTTATTTGATGGGTGTGACTTGCGAGCACGGTTATTGTGCTCACTCTTGCTTGAAATAATCTTTTAAGCAGGTGAAGAGGACTTTGCTGAGGACCAAGAGGTCCTGGACGACTAGGCTACGCCTTCCAGCCAATTGCCTATGGTGTATTGCATGGACCCTCTTTTATTTTTTGCTGTGTAAAGTTGCCCTTTTGTCAGCTTGTAAGCCAACTTTGTAATCAACACTTTTGTTGTTAATTAAGTTCTCGTTGATGTATGATTATCACTTGTGTTGTTGTGTGAATTAGCTGTTGATCTTTGGGACTAGTTCGGAACACAGGAGATGTAGGGCTTTTCCAAGTCCCACGACCTCTCGCTTGGAGTGGCCATGGAATTTGAGAAGGTCCTGGATCTCAAGACCTCATCGGGTTAGGTCTCAGGACCTCCTGGGTGGTCCTGGAGATCCTCTCGAGAGGTCCTGCTGGACCTCCTGGAAGGTCCTGGTGGACTTTTCGGGAGATCTAGAAGGTCCTCTCGGGTGACCCCTGGTCGGGTCATGACAGGACTTAACCTCCACCATGTCGTAGAGGGCCGGACTCATCTAAGGGCACAGACCAGGCCGAGTTCGGCCCCTAGGGGCATGACAAAGGGCAATGTCGTGACCTGGTGGCATAGAGAGGGCTTTGCCATAGATTGGAGGCACAGAAAATGATTGGCGTGGGTGATGTTAAAAAATTGATTAAAAATTATTTTTTGATACTATTTAAAATACTATTTGACACTTTAAAAATAAAATTCTTCTTTGAATTTGTTTGTTTTTTTAACCTCATAGTCGCAACTTCAAATGTATTATCACATGTGACAGAAAAATGTTTTCACAATTTTTTTTCACATAAAATCATGGTGCAACACAGCACACGTAGCTTCAAACATGGGTGTCAACCGTTGCCAGCGCCACCCTTCGCTGCCCACGTTGGCTCGGTAAGTCAATGAACGTTGGTAGCCTAGTGGCCTGGCTGCTACGGTTAGGTTTTCGCCTACTTGCTCGCATCGTCATCACAGTCTTACTCTTGCACATTCGCATACGAGTCGAAAGGTATGGTTATGGTATTATATGATCTGCATACCAAACATTTCCCTTGGTTGGTTTATAGATATACTTATCTAGCTTGTGGTATAATATAATATTAAAAAATGTTATCCACATTAAACAAAAAAATTAACAAAGAATGTACCAAATCCAACAACAAGTATGTCTTATTTTCTATGCCTTATGCCTGATTTTCAAAGTAACAAAGAATGTACTAAATCCAACACACACTTTCATTTTACGCCTGATTTTCTATGTATTATCACATGTACTAAGCATAAGTGCACATGCACCCCACTGCTGTGGCCGATGACGGCGTACTACTGCTCGCTGCCGCAACCGGTGACGGTGTACTACCGAGGGCAGCGAAGGGTGACGATGGCAATGGTAGACACCAAAGTTTGAAGATACATGTGTTATGTTGCGCCGTGATTTCATGTGAAAAAGTTTGTACAAAAAAATTTTGGTACATGTCATAATACATTTGAAACTGTGAAAAAGGGGAAAAAAATAAGAAAAAAGTGCTCTCGGTTAAATTTTTTTAATGTATTAAATAATATTAAATAGTGCTAAGCATGGTGCACATGCACCCTGTCGCGGCAACCAGTGATGGTGTACTACTGCCCGCCACCGCCGCCTCGTGCGGTGAATCATTGCTGCCTCAAGGATATTGTGACGTGCTGCGCCGTGGATTCATGTGAAATTTTTTTTCTAGTACATGTGATAATACATTTGAAGCTGCGAGTGTGAGGTAAAAAAATATTCAAAGGAAAAAATATTTTTTAAAATGTTAAATAGTGTCAAAAAATAATTTTTTTAATCCATTTTTTAACCTCACCTGTGCCAATCCTTTGCCATGCCTCCAATCCACGGCAAAGCCCCCTTCGTGCCTCCAGGGCACGGTATTGCCCTCTGTCATGCCCCTGGGGCCAGACTAGCCTAGTCTGTGCCCTAGGGACCCGGATTTCACACGTGGCGTGAAGGGGAGTTCAGCCCTTTGGGGATCGGCTTTGGCTACGTGTCGGCTGCCGGCAGTTCCGTGGTGTCATTTTTAGCATTAACATTTAAGAGGAGGCTAAAATTGCTATTACCATCGTTAATAGTGTCATATCAGCCAAAAACTCGAACTTCAGTGACACCTAGTTAGAGCATCTACAACAGTTCACGTCAACTGTTACTAAAGGATTGCCATATCAGCATTTAGGTGATGTGAAGGAGAGAATGTGAGGTTATTTCTAGATGAAAAAACTATCAAATTGTTAATACCAAGACGCAAGAAACAACCAAATACTTTATTGGAGACTTACTTGTTACCTAAAAATGTGTTTTGTGGGTCCCACTATCTTAAAGCAAAATATCCACTTGATCATTTGTGCAGTTTGACTTTATTATAGATATGATAAATGAGCTAAAATATGTAGGCCACAAAGTTGTACTTCATTATTGATCATCAAGAATTATACATATTTGTAGTAATTAAAGTCTTAGACACAAACTTAAGAAACAATCTATTGGAAGACTTATTTCTTTTATTAGATTGAGTACTCTCTCTTCTCTTAGTAACAAACTAAGAAACAAACTATTGTAGATGCTCTTAGTTCCTCTGTTTTACATGGAATCAAGAGAGGAGTGTGATGTTGATCGATGAAGGCAATTGTTTGTTGTATGTATAATGTATTAAAGTGTTGGAATAAACAGAGCAGTTTTTATTTTTTAATCTTTTTTTAAAAAAATATATTTTAAAGATAGCCTCTTCTTAACTTTATTTTCAATTCTAACCCGTTTGGTCACGCTATGACCCGTGGTGTGACCAAACTGTGTTGTCACGCCACCTACCACGGCGTGACCAAACCTGCCAGATAACCCCCCAAGCCAACACGCGTCCATGTTCGGGCTAAGTCTTGTCACGCCAAGAGGAGTGGCGTGACAACACTCATTTTCCACGCCAAGATTAGTGGCGTGACAACGTGCTTTTGCCACGCCACGCGTTGTGGCGTGGCCAAAGGGGTTAGAATTGGAAATAAAGTTAGAAAGAGACTATCTTTAAAATATTTTTTTAAAATAGATTAAAAAATAAAAACTGCTCGAATAAACACTAGAAGTTGTGTTCTAGTTGGCTAAACATAAACCTCCAATGTCCTTGTGCATATTTGTAGCGGCGCTGCTACACACACGAAGTTTGCTATACTACTCTCGTATGAAAACTCCACCTCACGTCCTCTCATGAGCGCTAGCTATGGACTACTCCGAGTCTCCAACATCCCAACTCCCGACGCGAAAAAGGGAGTCCTCCCTTTCACCTTAAAGCACGGAGAAGAAAGAATCGACCACGGTCCGTCGTAAGTTATGACTACTAACAAGATTAATTGATCCATGGAAGAATGTTTTTTTTTTATCAAATCCGTGGAAGAATGATCTTTTTTTTTAATCAAATCCATGGAAGAAAGATCTTTTTTTTAAAAAAAAATCAAATCCATGGGAGAAAGCTTGCTTGCGATGGGAAGTGGTAACGGGGAATCAGGGAAGGCAGCGGTGGGGCCTGAAAAAAGAAGTGCTCCGGCTGAGGTCACGTGAGACTTCGAATAGGCTTTGTCCAAGCAAGTTGGTGTGCTTAGCATTTTCCTATTTGTAGTACAAGCTAATTGTTATTTTGCGAAGTTTTTGACTCGTATTATACGTTTTTGAAGCGAAATAGCAAAAATAGTTCTCTATTCTTGCGAATGAAATAGAAAAAATAGTGTCCCTATTGCTGAAAATGTCGCGGCAGAACACATGATGACCTCCTACCCAGTATCAGGTCACCTACCGCTAACGCAGAGCACGGTTGACGAGGATTAAAATCTCTATGTATTATTTTTAATACATAAAAAGACCATAAGTCCTCATGGTCGTAATCCCTGAGGTGCACGACCTCACTGGTCGTAGGAATTCCAGAGGTTGTACAATGGGTACCCTGGTCGGACGGAGGCCTGTGTTAAGCCTCCGACCAGGAGAACTGCTCGTAAAAGGTACGAACTGATATATGGAACTGACTCCAGGAATATTCTTTACCGTGTGAAGAATGGGACACGTGCATATTCCTTGCCACACGATGTTTACACAGATGAACAACTACCATACGGTTACTTGTCTCACAAAGCATACAACCGCCGAACGGTTGATTATCCATCAACCGTCATTTGGCTCCGACCAGTCACAACGCTTCATATCAAGCGTCTTCTCCGGAAGTAACTGCCACCTCTTCAAGGGTTATTTAAAGAAGGAAGATGGAACGCCAAGGAGAGAAAAAAAATAATAGAAAGACGGAAAGGAGGTATAGACTAGTACTTTAAGAATAGTTTGTGATTCTGTCAGGAGGCACCCCTGTAAATCTCAGTTCATATTAACAAGAGAGCAGTCCCATTGTTACCCTAGATTTCTCACGTTACATTCTCCTTTTCTTTTCACTTTACGTAAGATCGGCGACTCGATCGTCGACAGCTGGCGCCGTCCGTGGGGAGCGCAACGTGAAATCTTGGAAGATTTGTGCTACTCACCAAATCTTGGTCCATTCCCCATTCGTAATCGCTCATGTGGTTATGTCGGGAAGTTGGGACGAAGAAAATTGGTTCGACCTGGCGGACTACTCCAACCTCGACATGGATGCATGCATGCGCGCCATGGAGGAGAATGGAGCCTCCTCGTCATCTTCCTCTTCCATTGGATCGCCTGTCGCAGAAACAAGCGAAATCGACCGAATGGATGAGGATACACCGCTACGACAAGTGGCAGTTCCAGAGGAAGCGCTTCCGACCAGTCCGGAAAGCCCAAAAACCTCAACAAGCCCGGACTCCGCAACCGGCAAGAAAGGTGAAGAAAACTCAACTCAGCAACTTGAAGTCCAATATACTCTTGATGCGATCATGGTTGATAGATACTCACCAACAACTTCTAGAGATTCCAGGAGCCAACCGGCACTTGGTGACAGTGTCGATGAAACCCCCGCTGGTTATAAACCAGATGGGGATAATAAGGCTCAGCATACGATCGGCGGTTCGCCGCATCAGGCTGAGACCTTTACGAGGACCTCAGGAAGTGCTGATCACCGATTACTCTCCATCGTGGAAACTTTTGGTGAAAGCTCTGAAAGGCTCTCCATAAATTACGACAGAAGCTCATCGGAGGATAACTGTTGGAAACACGAGGTCAATGCGATCGGAGATACGGATCAAAATGCCGTGTACGGTCGTCCACACATTGCCTCGCCACCACATAATGATGGAGATGGTACGAGCGGTCAGGCACCAAATGCCAAAGGTAACAGAACTGGTGGATGTCCATCAGTTGATTCGCCTGATCCTGCCCTAGCCTGTGCAGGGGACCAGGCAAGACCGACAGGGAGATCAGGGGATTCGGGCCATCGAATACCTTTTTCTGCAGAAACCCTGTGAGACCTTCGGTAACAATACAAAACCTTCAGCGAGTTAGAAATATGTTAAATACTTCTGACCCTGCTTTGGCGGAGACTCCAGGTTTTGCACAACTTGTAGGTCAAGTGTCGGAGATTATTCAACAGACCATGCAGCGCACAGAAGCATATCGGGAACGAAGGCACTCACAGAGTCAGACACTGACTTCATCTCAACATTCTTCCCAAAGCAGAGGCCAACGTGGTCGTGTTGAAGGCCGACTAACACCAGAACCACTCCGACGTTTCCGACCGGCAGGTCATGAAGGGAGAAGACTGTTCCAGGAGTCCTCACCCTCACTTCGTCAAGAAGAACAAACGCTTGGACCTGATGATCTTCGATATCGTCTCAACCAGGCAAGTGGTCAGGGGCGTTCTCAAAATGTCCACGACCAAATTGGGATACCAGGAAACCAGCGGTCTGGTCCCAGGAATCGGTCCCCGACCGATTATAATCCGGCACCTTTTCAAAGAAGGCGCCACGAGACTATAACGAGGTTGTCGAGCCTTCTCGCAGGCTCGGTGTCGCGTTGGCCAAATAGGTTCCGACCGGCCAACTTGGATAAATTCAATGGGACCCAAAATCCTTTAGAATTTCTCCAGATATACACCACCACTATTAGAGCCGCTGGCAGTGATGAAAATGTAATGGCTAATTATCTTCCAACGGTACTAAAAGGATCAGCCCGATCATGGTTGCTAAATTTACCAGTCGGATCTGTGTATACTTGGGAACAACTTTGCGATCTTCTAATTACAAATTTTCAGGGTACGTATTACCGCCCTGGAAAGGAGGACGATCTCCATAGAATACGGCAAAAATCTGATGAAACTCTCCGACAGTACATCAAAAGATTTAGCCAAGTTCATAACTCAATACCAGAGGTTGTGGAATCTTCTGTTATCCAAGCCTTTAAGGTGGGATTGAGAAATCGAAGGTTTACGGAGGATCTAGCTATTCATCCCCCACGAACAACCATCGAACTTTTTGACATGGCTGACAAATACGCAACGGCTAGCGAGGCGGTTGAGTGGAACGAGGCCATCGATCGAAAAGATAAAATTCCCCAACCTGGCTTGAATAGGACAGAAAAGAAACAAAAGAAAGCTCTCAAGAAAAAGAAACACGGCAGAACTGACGATAAGGAGGTTCTGGCCGTTCCTGGAAAGTTTACCAGAGGAAGAAAAGATTATTCTGGTCATGGCAAAGCAAAAGCTCCGACCAACGAATACAAGAAAAATAAAAAGTGGTGTCCTCTCCATAAACAAGCAGGACACGATTTGCACAACTGTCGCACTTGGCAAAAGAAATTGGATGATTATTATGCAGGTAAAGGCCCACTCCCGTCTATTCAAGAACTCGGGGAGACAAGCTCCAAGAAGGACAAAGACGGTGACGAAGAGATGGAGTATCAAGAACCTCAGCACACTATCGATATGATCTTCGGGGGATCTTCTTCGTACGAATCCAGATGTCACCTAAAGGCCGTGGAGCGAGAAGTCAACCTTGCCGAAACTCCGATCGCTACTAAACCTTCAAGGTGGTCGGAGACAATAATCTCCTTCAGTAAAGAAGATTGCCCCATTCCTTCAACTCGACCAGGTAGGTTCCCAATTGTCGTTGAGCCTACTATTAATAACTGCAAGGTTAATCGGGTTTTGATAGACGGGGGTAGTTCTTTAAATATTCTATTTGCAAGTGCTTTGGAAGACATGCAGATTCCCAATTCTAAGATAAAGCCTGTAAAATATGCCTTCCATAGTATAGTTCCTGGATCTACCGCCAAGCCAATAGGGCAGTTGTCCTTGCTGGTTACGTTCGGAAAACCCGACAATTTCCGAACAGAAAAAGTTTTGTTTGATGTAGTAAATTTTGAAACTGCATATAATGCAATCCTTGGTCGTCCAGCTTTGGCAAAATTCCTGGTAGCCACCCATTATGGTTACCAGAGTTTAAAGATGCCGGGACCAAAGGGTGTCATCACGGTCCGAGGTGATCAGAAAATCGCATACGCATGTGATCGGAAAGGCTTAGAACTGGTCGATGAGCTTCCGACCAGAGGAACTAACACCGCTACCGTGCAGGTCAAGCACTTGAGACCAAAAGTGGCACCAAAGCCCTTCGACCAGATAAAAGAGGTACCACTCGACGAGAGCACTACTCCAGGGGATACCAAGGTTCTGGTCGGGGAAGGACTCAACCCCAAATAGGAAGAGTCGCTCGTCTCCTTCCTCCGAGCAAATCAGGATGTATTCGCCTGGCAGGCATCCGACATGCCCGGAGTCCCCAGGGAGGTGATCGAGCATAGGCTAGCCTTACAGCCTGACAAGAAACCGGTCAAGCAGAAGCTAAGGCGTTTCGCACCTGATCGGAAAGAAGCAATCCAGTCGGAGATAGATAAGCTTCTCAAAGCTGGGTTCATTCGTGAGGTTGATCACCCAGAGTGGCTCGCCAATCCTGTAATGGTTAAAAAAGCCAATGGAAAATGGCGGATGTGTATCGACTTTACAGATTTAAATAAAGCTTGTCCGAAGGATGGTTTCCCCCTTCCTCGCATTGATCAACTTGTAGACTCCACTTCTGGGTGTGAGTTATTAAGTTTTTTAGATGCTTACTCAGGATACCACCAGATTAATATGAGTAAAGAAGATGAAGAGAAAACTTCCTTCATCACTCCGTTTGGTACTTACTGTTATGTAAAGATGTCATTTGGTCTAAAAAAATGCTGGTGCAACGTTCCAAAGGTTGATGCAAAAGACCTTTAGTACACAGATAGGTCGGAATCTCGAAGCCTGCGTTAATGACTTGGTCGTAAAAAGTATCAACGTTGGTGATCACATTCTAGACCTACAAGAGACTTTCAATAATTTAAGACGCCATAACCTTAAGTTAAAACCAGAGAAGTGTGCGTTCGGAGTTTCATCTGGAAAGCTTCTCGGATTTCTAGTTTCGGCTAGAGGCATTGAAGCAAATCCAGTGAAAATCACCGCTATCGATCAGATGCGTTCCCCAACCACAAAAAAGGAAGTTCAGAAGCTAACCGGTTGTATGACAGCGCTGAGTCGTTTCATAGCACGGTTAGGCGAAAAAGGACTTCCTTTCTTCAAACTTCTCCGGAAACATGGAAGTTTCGAATGGACTAAAGAGGTAAACGACGCCTTTGAGGAGCTTAAACGGTATCTTGCGAATCCTCCTGTCTTAGTTTCTCCAAGATTGGGAGAGACATTGCTAATTTACGTAGCTACAACGCCACAGACAGTTAGCAGTGTATTGGTCGTAGAGCGTGATCGTATCCAACGACCAATTTATTACATAAGTGAGGTCTTACATGGACCAAAAGAAAGATATCCACAGGTGCAAAAATTGCTCTATGGTCTCCTTATGGCTTCAAGGAAACTTAGACATTATTTTCAGGCCCATAAAGTGGTCGTGCCGACCGGATATCCTCTTGGTCAAGTCCTAGGTAACAGGGAGTCATTAGGACGAATAGCAAAATGAGCGGTTGAGCTTGGGGCGTTCGACCTTCATTTTGTCCCACGAATAGCAATTAAGTCCCAGGCGATAGCAGAATTCATTGCCGAATGGACAAACCCTGAACCCACCCAAGGGCCCAAGTACAAACTCCACGACGAGTGGACAATATACTTCGACGGTTCCTTGACGCTTCAAGGCTCGGGGGCTGGGGTCGTCTTGATTTCCCCTACTGGTGAACAAATAAAGTACGCCATCCAGTTAAACTTTCCTGCTACTAACAATGCGGCAGAATACGAAGGTTTGCTGGCAGGACTTCGAGCAGCCCATTCGCTCGGGATTCGCAGATTGCTAGTGAAAGGTGATTCTCAACTAGTAGCGAATCAAGTAGGGAAAGAGTATCAATGCTCTAGTACCAAGATGTCATCATATCTGGCGGAAGTACAAAAACTCAAAAAGCATTTCTTCGGTTTTCAGATCCAACACATTCCTAGAAAGGAAAACTTTATGGCAGACCAGTTGGCCCGGATAGCCTCTTCGAGGACATCCGTCCCACCCGGAGTTTTTCTCGAGAAACTCGATTCACCCTCGGTAGTCGAGCCTTCCGAGGACATAGATGTTCGCAAGGAGGTTGCACACCTCGATCCTGCCAACATGGATGCTCCACAGGTCGTTGACGGTTGGCGTTGTCGCAATCACGGTAGAGATTGGATGACATCGATCTACAATTATCTTCAGCATGACATAATTCCAGAAGATGATGTAGAGGCTGATCGTATAGCACGAAAAGCCAAATCATACACCCTAATCGAACGTACCTTGTATAAGCGAGGATCTCATGGAGTATTGATGAGATGCATATCTCAATCGGATGGCATTAAATTGCTAACCAAAATTCATGGAGGAGTCTGTGGAGCTCATCATTCCTACAGAATGCTGGTCGGTAAATCCTTTAGGCAAGGATACTACTGGCCAACTGCCCTTCATGATGCAAAAGAGCTCGTGACAAAGTACGTACAATGTCAGTTTCATAGCCGACAGGTACATCAACCGTCCCAAGCTTTGCAAACCATTCCTCTTTCTTGGCCTTTTGCAACCTGAGGACTAGACATTCTGGGACCTTTCCCAAGAGCACCCGGGGGCTTTGAGTTCCTTTTTGTCATGATTGACACATTTACTAAATGGATTGAAGCCGAACCAGTTGTGAAAATTACAACTGAGGCCGCAAAGAAGTTTCTCACAAAAAACGTGATCACACGATTTGGTATTCCCAATCGTATAATTACGGATAATGGTACTCAGTTTTCGAGTAGTAATTTCCAGGAATTCTGTGATGATCTAGGTATCAAGATACATTACGCTTCTGTCGCTCATCCGCAGAGCAATGGAGCAGTTGAGCGAGCCAATGGTATCGTAATGCAAGGAATCAAACGACGAGTTTTCGACCAGTTAATCACACGGTCAGGAGCTTGGGTTCAAGAACTTCCTTCTGTATTATGGGCTATTCGTACAACAACTAGTCGTGCGACCGGGGAAACACCATTCTTTTTAGTTTACGGAGCTGAAGCTATGCTTCCTCCTGAACTAAAAATTGGTTCTGCTCGAACTGATTGCTTTTCTGAAGGTGATCAGTCTGAACGACGACTTGATGACATCAATTTCCTTGAAGAACGATGAAATCAAGCCTTGATACGATCAGCAATCTACCAACAAGCCATGCGTCGGTATCACAGTCGTAAGGTGCAACCTCGCAGCCTAGCTTTAGGTGATTTGGTTCTCAGAAAAATTCAGAACCAAGCAGGTCGCAACAAACTTTCACCCAAATGGGAAGGTCCATACACTGTGGTCGAAGTAACCCGACCAGGATCAGTACGGTTAGCTATGTCCGATGGGCAAATTTTGTCTAATTCTTGGAATATTGATCAATTACGTAAGTTTTTTTATATAATTTCCTGTAATTATTTTATTTCAATTCATATTTCAATAAAGATGCATTTTCCTTTTCTCTAAACTATCCTTGTTGATAATTATTATTCATTGATCTTGGTCGTATGCCATTATTGTTAATGGTTGGTTGGAGAAGACACTCATTCTCTCCGATATTCCTTACAAAGGAATCTCCAATTCTCATTGGTATTGGCTTAAAGTCAAATACTATATGGTCTAAGCCGTGATCGTTGCTTCAATGATATACACGCACGACCACTCACTCTTTCTTAAGAATCATTCGAGTAAATGGAGTACAACTCGGACAATATATATGGTTTCCCCTACCTCACAAATACAAAGATTAATACTTTATTTCAAGCATTCTGTTCTACTTAAAGTTTGGCTACTGATCGGGACACGAAAAGCCTCCTAGTCGAAGTCTCTCCTCTCTGCATGTGGTCCTGCCCACTGGAAGGAGCTTCCTAGCGACGGTCCTTTTCTTACGATCCTCGCTACCAGTCGGACTTGAGCATGAGCACGTTTCACGAAATATTTTATAAATCTTTCAAGTCTTGGGATTCATTACGACCAGATTTGAATAATTTATATGAACAAGTATAGTGTTCATTTTATTTGTTACATACATTCTTAATGCATGTTTTATTATCATCAAACGCCAGTTTTGTTCTAACTTCAAACTATGTATGGTATTTCACATTGATCCGATAATGGATACGATCAGGGCTAGCCGAAATCATCAGCTGGTTCCGACCACATGATTTCCTAGTATCCACTTGGTCGTTGTTATAAACATTATCAGCAATTTTACCATAGTCATTACTCTTTTTCTTAGTCTACTGCTTCTTTAGTAAAGTTTATCTACTAATACAAGCAGTCAGGGGCTACAATATGTAAGAGTACTTAATGACATTGATAAGACAAAACAAGAACTTCGTTGATGATAAAAGGTAAGTTTTATTTACATAGTCTAAAATTTACATACATCTACTTGTTAGAACCACCAGACCGGTCGCTATGCGATGGAGATTCGACCTCCATATCTTCCGCAACTTTCTCTCCGAGAGTCTTTACTTCATCGAGAAGTCTTGTTGCTTCATCTTCGGAGCAGTCGAAGTCCTCTTCAACAGCTCTAAGACTAATGGAAGGGTCGGAAGCCTTCAGTTTTGCTAAGGCAACACTCACTCCATGCGCAATAGCTTCCTTCATTGTCTTGGCATGGTTCTCTCGAAAGAGTGTTATCACTTCCTTGAGATCTTCGAGTTGATGGCCGAGAAAATTGATTCTCTCAGCAGGGTCTTTTAGAATGGGCAACTGCGTTCCCGACCCCAGGTCGAAGAGCATCTTGTTCAGAGCCTTGACTTTGTCTTCAAGACTCCGATCCAATTCAGCCCCTTGGACACGCTCAAACTCGAGAGTCTTTTTTGCTCGTTCAAGTGCTTGAGTTTTTTTCTGTACGAGTGGATAAAAAAAAGTTAACACACGCTTTGGAGTTATGGAATACTGGTTAAGTCTATGACCAGTTACCTCTGATTTTCTTCTCACAAGAGTCGAAACCTCCTTTTGCCTGGTCATTGCGTGTTCAATTGATCGGTCTTTATTTTGGTTTTCCTCCTTAAGTTTTATAATCATGGCTTCCTTAGCCATGACCTCTTCTTTAATTTTCTCTAAATCTATCAAACGTGATAGAGAGAGAAAATTTAGTTAAGGAAGAGAAACAAGATGATAAAACACAGGAAGTCAAGCAAAGAGAGAAAAGTTCTTACTTTTCAAATCGGAATGTTTCTGCTCTAGATTTTGTATTCGCTGGGTCAGTCCTCCGACCACAGCATAGTTCTCGTCCAGGTGCTACAAAAATACATCATTTGTAAGTTTTTAAAGAAACTTCAAAAGATTAACACGGTCATAGAACACTAACCTTAATTGCCACGTCATTATAATCGGCAAAAATCATATCTGGACCCATCTGAACTTGACGGTCCGATATCTTCCCCCAAGCTTCGTCAAGTTCCTTATCCTCGATAAATCGGGGGGGAAAAGGGAACTTGTTAGCTTGAGGAGTATTACCAGTAGGAGGTGGAACCTATTGGGAATCTCTGGGGATGACTACCTCCGGAGATGGTGTCAGGATCACTAAAGGATCCTGAGCAGTCGTTGGTTCTGGAACCTGCTCGGGGGCTTCTGCAGCCACATTGTCCACTCCAACCTTTTCCGGAGGGGCATTTCGCTTTCCAGCCTCCACGACCATTTCTTCCCCAGGAACTTTATCCTGAGGAGTGTTCTGGTCGGAAATGACTGGAGTACCAGAAGATCTAAAGAGAAAAGAGAAGGTACTAAGATCGTGATGTCAATACTAAAATATATATATATATATATATATATATATATATATATATATATATATATATAGGAAGTTTTTCCTACTCCCGGGAGTAGTTACTCCTTATTCCGTATCTCACAACGTAGGGAGTATCTTGCGCAACCGAGAGTATGTATGTGTAGTATACGAGTATATAAGACCATATAGGTGGTATTTACACATTTTTAGAGGTGGTATGTATAATTTTTAGACATACTCCTTTTATGTGCGAATATGAAGGTATTTACAAAATATGCTAAAAACTATGGATTCTTTTGCAAATTTTTCGTGTTTCAGATTGAAGTATCTTATAATTAGTATATGAGTATACCCAAAGTGATAAAGGAGTATGTCAAGTTCTTTTAGGTGGTATATCAAAAGTGGGAGTAACTACACCCGGGAGTAGAAAGTATTTTTCCTATATATATATATATATAGAGAGAGAGAGAGAGAGAGAGAGAGAGATCGTATTTGTACATACCTTGGATATATATATATATATATATATAGATCGTATTTGTACAAATACGATCTCTATATATATATATATCCAAGGTATGTACAAATACGATCTCTTTATTTAAACATACCTGGTTGATTTCTTGAGTTTAACCTTGTAATGCATCGAATTAAAATCCGTTGCGCTGGCCTTCCTCTTCTTTTCAATTGATTTCACCGGTTTTGAACCGGTAGGGGTAATTACATCCTGCACATCCACTGATTGGAAATCAGAAGCAATATCCGCGACCAGTTGGTCGAGGATAAGATCCCTGACTCCCGGATCAGTAGGTGTAGACTCGTCGACCTCCAAAGCAACAGCTTCATCAGCTATTCGAGGGTCCTCAGCAACTCTGCTGGGAAATACGACGACCGCCTAAATGCATTATCAAAGATAATTAGGCGATGAAAACTTATCTGTCTGAATATTATTTACGTTCGGTTACCAACCTCTGGAAGGCTGATACCCTGTATGGTCGTAGGGAAGGTCGGATCAACAATTGGCTCACATCTTTCAGTAGCCTCATTGATCTTCAACCCGACCGACTATACATCAAAGATGATTTATGGTATACTGATCAGAAATAATATAAACAACAATATATCACGGTTAATAATTTCACCTTAAGTCTCTCAATCCTCTCTTCGGCAGAAACAACTGCCAGAATTCGAGGAAAACTAGCTTTATCGCCAGGCTCTCCGGCGCAGATCATTTTGATCCGGCTTCTAAAATCTCATCAGAAGATAGAGCTGTAAGGGCAAAAGAGAGAAGACTTAAGAATACAGAAGTAATTAACTGATATAGGCAAACTGGTCGGAAATCCTCATGGCTTACCCTCTTTTGAATCTCTGGTCGTATCATCACGACCTATATACCAGAGCATCTGGTACGCACGGGCTTTCAAAGGATTAACCCGGCGCATGGTTAAATCCTTCACTACGTGCCAGGATGTTAGACCCTTGACACTAAGAAGCTTGATAGCTTCGGCCCATCTCTTTACCTTTCCCTCCTCAGTGGAGGAGCGCCATCTTGGATTCTCGACCGCCTTCTTACCAAAATAGTAAAGGCTGTCTTCCTTCGTGACCGTCATATAGAACCAGTTTTTCTTCCACGACGACCACGAAGACTTCGAGTACATGGAGATGTACTCATCAGCTTTTCCATCATGGAGGCGCAAAGTGCACTCTCCAAGCGTCCCGATTGTTTTCCCGGACTTCGTCATCCTGTAGTAGTACCTGAACAGATCTAGATCCGCTGGAATCCCCAGGTACGCTTCGCAGAGGTAGACGAAGATGCTGAGATTGGCGATCGCATTTGGGGCAAGATTCACCAATTCGACTCCATAATACTCTAGAACTTTAGGAAGGAAGGAGTGGATTGGTAGCCTGAATCCGCATTCGACATATGCAAGAAAAATAGGGATTTCTCCATCTTCGCCACTCGGGGAATGTTCTCCAGCCGATGATCTCCAAGAGATCAAGCTCTTGCTGGGAAGCATCCCGATCTTCTCCAAGCTCTCTAGCTTCTTCTCGCTTAAATCGGAGACCGACCAGTTAGTGATTTGGTCCGACATGGTCGGGTTTTTTTTTCTTTTTGAGTGAAGAAAGGGATGGAGGTCGGAGGAAGGTTTTCACTCGAGAGATGAAGAAGGAAAGTATGAAGTAAAAAATCCTAGGTTTACAAAGGGGTTTTATAAGCTTCAGAATTTCTAACTGCTATCAGGAGTTACCAAAAAAGTCTAACGGACACATAAACTCTTCAGTTCCCAAGGCAAATTATCAACTTTAAAGTGAATATAAATCGCTTCAAATGTCGTTACATTTATAAAGCGTCAGCCCGACACGACTTCGTCGGAAGAAATGTGTTCACATAACCTATTCATTTAAAGTTCGAGGGCTAGCTGACGAGAATTAAAACCTCTATGTATTATTTTTAATACATAAAAAGACCATAAGTCCTCATGGTCGTAATCCCTGAGGTGCACGACCTCACTGGTCGTAGGAATTCCAGAGGTTGTACAATGGGTACCCTGGTCGGACGGAGGCCTGTGTTAAGCCTCCGACCAGGAGAACTGCTTGTAAAAGGTATGAACTGATATCTGGAACTGACTCCAGGAATATTCTTTACCGTGTGAAGGATGGGACATGTGCATATTCCATGCCACACGATGTTTACACAGATGAACAACTACCATACGGTTACTTGTCTCACAAAGCATACAACCGCCGAACGGTTGATTATCCATCAACCGTCATTTGGCTCCGACCAGTCACAACGCTTCATATCAGACGTCTTCTCCGGAAGTAACTGTCACCTCTTCAAGGGTTATTTAAAGAAGGAAGATGGAACGCCGAGGAGAGAAAAAAATAATAGAAAGACGGAAAGGAGGCATGGACTAGTACTTTAAGAATAGTTTGTGATTCTGTCAGGAGGCACCCCTGTAAATCTCAGTTCATATTAACAAGAGAGCAGTCCCATTGTTACCCCAGATTTCTCACGTTACATTCTCCTTTTCTTTTCACTTTACGTAAGATCGGCGACTCGATCGTCGACAACGGTAGACAGGTCATTTTGTTCGCTGAAATATTATTTTTACTATTTCATTTTAAAAAGAAATTAAATGAGTCAAAAACTCGATACTCGTGACTTTGTGAGGGTCTAGCTTACCTTCCGTATGCCCAGTAGTTCATGTCCTTTTTTATAATAAATTCTTCCGGTCACTTCAGTTGCGGGGATCGCAATCTGTGTAGACTCAACTCTGTAATAGTAGCTTTCTGTTTTTATTAACGAAGACGTAATCAACGCCTCCACATTGCATGATGTAATCCTAGCCATACATGTGTAAGACAAGTCAAACAAATGTAACCGTGCCAAGCGTTGATTTACTCTGTATTTATCTGATGTTGATGTTACCATCGAGCTTACCATCGTATGAGGTGACTTAACCCACGCGTAAAAATTAGGCTGATGACCAAGATCATTATTGGGGAAAGGCCTCGCGTCCCCTCGAGCCGACGACTATGTCAGCAAAGAGCTGACGTAGGTGCACGACACCAAGCGTGGTGGACGGCGCAAGACATCACCTCGGACTTGAGCCTAGGTTCGGTCTCGCCACGGCTTACGTTGGCTACGTACAGCAACACCCATGACGCGTGAAGCCAATTGGGGTTCGAACCTGGGCACCAACCTCGCGCTCAGTGCATCATGTGGACCGAGTTCTTACCACTTTTAGCCCTGTAATTCCGAAACTAACCCTGTTAGCTCTGAATTTTCACTTTTGGCCTCGCCGACGCTGCGTCACGCGTCGCGTGCACATGATTTCTCACTTGCTGCACTCCTGCACCACAGTACCAAGGTGCTGCACTCCCCGACGGCAGCAGCAAGGTGCTGTCGTCCCACACAGTAGCATCTCCCCTCGTCCCCCCGCGCACGTAAATCCAAGAGGAGAGAGAAAATACATTTAAGAATATTTTTTGGAGGAATTTTTAAATATATAAAATGAGTTCCAAAAATTATGAAATTTTTTTTGGAGCCTCCCAGCACAGTTTAATTGCTTGTATAATTTTTTAGGAATTTTATGAGTTATGATGTTTTCCTGTAAAATTCATTTAAGTATACTGTTTGTAGGAATTTTACAGAAAAAATCGTAACTCATAAAATTCTTAAAAAATTACACAAGCAATTAAACTATGCTGGGAGTCTCCAATTTTTTTTTTATAATTTTTGGAGCTAATTTTCTATATTTAAAAATTCCTCCAAGAAATATTCTTAAATGTATTTTCTCTCTCCTCTTGGATTTGCGTGCGCCAAGGGAGGAGGGGAGATGCTGCTGTGTGGGACGGCAGCACCTTGCTTCTGCCGTCAGGGAGTGCAACACCTTGGTGCTGTGGTGCAGGGGCGCAGCAAGTGAGATGCTGTGGTGCACGGCCGCAGCACGCGCCAGTAGGGGGCCAAAAGTGGAAATTCGTAGCTAACGAGGCTAGTTTATGAATTACGGAGCGCTACGGGGCCAAAAGCGGCAAGAAGTCATGTGGACCTGGCGTTGACGGCCCCACCTGACTGAAAAAGACGAGATTGCCCTCAAGATTGTACTAGAATTAAGGTTGATTATGTAACTTCATCCCCTTCCACTCTCATCCTATAAATAGGGCACCATGTATCATGAGTGGGGAGACTACTTATACATCATATTACACTTGAGAAATACAATTTAGATGGTTCACTTGCCTTACTTACATTTTGCTCCTCACCTACGCATTCCAGTGGCCCACGAAGCCGACCGGCGATGCGTACAAATCTACTCTCTATACGCGTATCTATGACAATAGTAATAGTACATAAATGGATTTATGTATGTTACTTCTCCACACTTAATCGATCAAGTGGAAGGAGAGCAGAAGTGCATAACGACCATGTAACTTATGATTTTGTAGTACGATTTCAGACTACTTTGTTCCTTTGGTTATCGCGACCCGACGCGCGTTAGTTTCACCATCTAAGACGGTAGCAAGTGGCAACTCACGCACATTCTTTTTCCAAATTACCGGACATGTGGAAAATTTCCTAGGATTAGAATGGTAACTTTCTAAGCCGAAGCAACTTAGTCCACCGGTATCGACGTGAAGGGCACGCCCGCACTCCTATATCTTTCAATGTAGACACTGGACATGTGGAAAAATCGTTCACTGGCGACTAGAAATGTGACAATTCACAAGTGTAACCTGATAGAATTTCTAGTAACGCTATCGCCGTCGAAGGTGATCTGGAGAACAGGGTAGTTATCAGCGGTCGCCATCAGCCAAGCTGCGCTCTACAGCGACCATCGACCGCGGGTTGGGCGAGTCGTGCATCGTGATGACCCCGGCGACGACTGTAACATCTGATGGGACTATTGCCCCTGGACTTCCTACATTTAATCCTTCGATTGAGAGTTAGGATTGTGATACCCGTTTAATTAAGAGAACTAGAGAAGAGATTAAAAAGGAAAATAGAGGTTAGAGAGCGTACAAATTAGGGTTGTGATACCCGTTTAATTAAGAGAATTAGAGAAGGGGTTAAAAGGAAAAGAGAGAATCTTGATCGTTATAATCTAGACCGTGTAGATTTTTCTTTTTTTCCCCCACTTATTAACATAAAAAATTAACCTTTGAGAGCGAATATGGTGGTTTCTTTTGACTCTACTTTAATAAGATAATAAATAATAATATAATAGATACTACAATGTATTAGTGTATGGGAATAAATATTAGAAGTGGCGCTCTTGTTTGCTAAACATAATCCTCCAATGTTCTTATGCATATTTCTAGTATAAGTTGACCGTTGTTCTAATGCTTGTGGCTTTTGTGAGGAGTCTAGCTTACCTTGGCCGTACGCCCAGTAGTTCATGTCCTTTTTCATAATAAATTCTTCCGAGCACTCTAGGTCGTGGGGATCACAATCCATGTAGACTCAACTTTGTAATTAGGGTTTATTTAGTTTGTTCGGTAAATACAGTATGTACGTTAAATACGGTATTGCCAATTTGGTAATACAATATTGTTTAAAATACGGTTCGGTATCGGTAAATACCAATTTATTTCGGTACGGCATCGGTAAATACCATATTTACCGAAGTTAACGCGAATTACGAAACGATACGGCGACTTGTGGTCACAAATATTGACATCTACCAAAGTTAACACATGAGTACACACAGAACAAAACCTGTCACACATACAACATGCAACACTCCTATGCCTCTGCCGCTCTACGGCTCTAGTGACTACCAAATACCGAGAGGCAGCAACCTGAAGCATTCATTTCAAGCAAATGAAAGCAATACTAACTTCATTGCAAGTTTCGTCAGACCGATTGGCTAGCGGTCAGACCAGCCGAGGGTAGCAGTCTGACCGGCCAGAGAGGGTTCATGTGCCAGGAAGACGGTGAACTTTGAGGGTTAGGTCATATTTATAAGTTTCATTGCATAGATGTTGCATGATGCATATTTTGGTTAACATAGGTCAAGTTGTGAAGAACTTATGCCAAAAATAGCTGCATAGTCTATTATTTTGTAGGTGACTTGGAATCAACTATTATCAATGACGAGGAGGACTAGGACTTGGTTAGGAGAACCAAGGTCCAGAACGGTCGTAGATGCTAGGTGAGATGGTTGGGCTCAAGTAAGATGTAAGATGGACAAGAATCATAGAAGGTGAAATTTGAGCAAAGGCCTTTGTGAAGGTATGTGCTCATGCTTCATCAATTATATGAATTGATGATTGTGCGTATCGTGCGGTGCTACGTAACGGTTTTCTTGTTTGTGATGGTTGTAGAACACCGGAGCTAGGTCATGGTAAGGCAGACTAGATCGGGACTAGGTTAAGAGAACCGAGGTCCAGAACGATCGAGGTGGTACCGGAAGATGACTGACCGTGCTATTCAGCGGTCTGACCGGTCAGTGGGGATTTCGGCTAGTTTTGATCCTTTTGTTGCCCGATTATTATTTGAATGATTATCTCTGATCTTCATAGCTACTAGAGTGAAAGAATCTTGAACTTCTTGAGATAAAAGATTTTTTTAGTGGCTAGGATCTCACTGGCTCGAGTGCGGGTGGACAGAGGCCCAACGTCCTCCCGTGCCCACTGGGCTACTTCCCATTCTTTGAGAAAAGATTTTGAAGAAGTCGTTTTTATGTGACGCCTATTCACCTCTTCGGTCCAACAGCCAGGCAACTTAGTCCAATATCTTTCAATGAAGACGCTGGATGTGTGGAAAATTTGCATGTGGAAAAATCGTTCACTGGCGACTAGAAATGTGACAATTCACAAGTGTGACCTGATATAATTTCTGGTAGCGGTGTCGCCGTCGAAGGTGGTCTGGAGAACAGGGTAGTTCTCAGCAGTGCATCGTGATGACCCCAGCGACGACCGTAACATCCGATGGGACTAGTGCCCCTGGACTTGCTACATTTAGTCCTTCGATTGAGAGTTTTGAGACTCAGGGATCGCCTTTGTGTGCGTATATATGTAGTGACAATGAGCGGAACAATATGCAGCTGCCTCTGAAAATCTCTTGATCCCATAACACTGAATCGCACAAAATCAACCATGAACACATACAAGCTGATCACCGGAGCAACGATGGGCTCCACCGCGGTGATAATTAGCGCCATATCCTTTTTGCTGGTGTGCTTGGGAGCAGTTGCCCCGCGAGCATCGGCCGCAGTCTCTGGAGTGGCCGGAGGGAATGGGATCTTGCAGATCCCTTCGAATCACTCCCTGGCTCACTGCCCCTCCAGCTGCGGGAACGTGAGCGTTTCCTATCCTTTCGGGATAGGACACGGCTGCTTTCGGCAAGGCTTCGAGCTCACATGCGACAACACTTCTCATCCTCCCAAGCTCTTTCTGGGCAATAGCACGACTCAGATCCTTGGGACGTATCCCGACCGAGATGAAGTTTATGCCTATTATACTATAATCGGCCCAAATGAAGTTCATGCCTCTGCTATCGACTTCAACATTACCATGAGACCAGGTGTGGACACCTATAACAGGTCATGGAAGGCCCCTGTAGAGGGTGTTATTATCGATGGAGAGGCAAACGGTTTGTTCGTTGTTGGCTGCGGTGTCGACGTCTACTTGTTCGGTCGTAACACGAGCGATCTCATCGGTTCTTGCATGAGTATTTGCGTAGACGACAGAGTGGCCATGGAGAAAGCAAACTCCTGCAATGGGATGGGCTGCTGCGCCATCTGGTTGGAATGGGACCTGCGAGCCTTTGGGTTCAGACTTGGCCGCCGTGATGGCACTGATGGCACCATATCACAATCAGATGAAGTGCTCTCTAATGTCAAGGTTTTCTTAGCCGGAGATTATCAATTTGATACTAACGATCTTTACTCAAGCCGGATAAATGCAAGCAATGTCCGAGATGTACAACTTAATATTGCCATCACGGATCAACCAAGTTGTGAAAGTGCCAAACTGAATAAGGCAAGCTATGCTTGTAACAATGAAAGCGACTGCACGGATCTACCATCTGGAGGAGGCTACTCTTGTTCATGCTCCGCCCAGAAGCTCGGCAATCCCTACATTCTGGATGGCTGCAGTCAAGGTCTCTCTCTCTCTCTCTCTCTCCTCTGTAGTCCAAATTATGCGAAGAAAGAAGATAATTCTCTTACAAAAGAAGGTTCCAAATCCTAGATAAATTGAGACAACCTCAGACATGATTATATCCTCTAATTTTCTAATTCTTTAAATCAGCTTTATTAACTAGAAAATAGTATTGAAAGTAGTGAGCCATACCTAATCAATTTTTTAAAAATGGCCGAATGGTTTTTTTCTCCTAGTTAGCCAGTTGGTCCACGCAATTGCACGGTGTAGTGTGGTATAGTATAGCATATAATTTTTTTTTTTGCGAATTCCAAATGTTGAAATACCACTTTCAGAAAACAAAATATATGGATTTTATGGTACACCTAGTTATTTATGAACCGTCCATTCCACGTGATCTAAGTGCTGATATTGCTATTACCTCACAAAAGTTAATATGTCATCTTTTACTATTCAAAGGCTACTAATGTTATTTACTACGTAGTAAATAAGGAAGCAAATAATGATTTGGCACAAGTCATTGAAAGCATCGCTGTTATTCTCTCCGTTCATTTTTACTTACGTTTTTGACTTTTTAAGGTCTCCGACTTTGATTTTTATAACTTTACATTAGGATTTACTAATAAAATAATAATATTATGAAAGTATTTTTAACAACAAATCTAATAATTTAATTTTCATATAGCCAATCTAAATAGTTTTAAACCTATTGGCGGTCAAACTTTAGAAGGTTTGACTATATGGATTCTAGGACATCAAGTAAAAAAGAATAGATTGAGTAATATGTTAAGAAATTAGTGCAATTAATCCCATTTGCTATATTGTGTAAATTAAAACTCTGCACGTGCAAAGGTATATCTAATTTTTTAGACGTATATCGTAATTTTCAACATTGTACTGATATACTTTTTTTTTAGAAAAATCTAATATACTTTTTATTGAGAGGGTACTTATATAACTTATCTACATCTTCACTGAGGCATAACCAGGTATAGATAAAGTGTGGCTAACAAAATGGTGACCACAAGTTAAGCTAAATTAATCAAGAAATTGAGTCTATGGCATATGGGCCATGAGGCTAAAAAGATGTGGCAATCCACGGTTGTGGCAATGAACCAAACAACGTACCTAAGAAACTGTGGTGTGACTAAGGTTAGACGTGGCTACGTTAGGCATCAAACCAAATGTTCCCTAAATCCAAACCATAATACAAAAAATAAAATACTGCCAGTAAAATTCCGAATATGATATTTAGATTGTAATATTCAAACTAGAAAGTAAATATTTATTTTTTTACTTTCAATTATAATGCAGCCTTGCATGTCAAATTTACTCCACGTAGATCTTATATATTTCATATTTTAGAAAGCACCAAAATACCAGATACTTCGTACTTGTAGTCATATAGTAGTGAAATCTTTCCTCGCAAAAAACATAGTAATGAAATGCTACTAATCTACATACATACGTAGCGGTGTGCCAATGTAAAAAAACATTTAAGAGTTAAGACGTTACTTTCTTAAGTCTATGGTTGTCTAACCAGCTATAGGAGGTTAACCATATTTGTACCAATACTACCCCTGGCAATCAATGGCTAGGATTTCACCGCTCTTCTTACGTGCAAACGCGCCCTTGTTTTAACGCGAAATCTATTTCAGTAGAGCGTATGATGCTATAGGGGTAAGTGGTGTACCAAAAAAGAGCTCAAAATATATTTGAGTTATTTGATTTCATATTTAATTAGCGTAATTTGTTTTGAGATCTATCTCCCCAATGTGAAAGAAAGGATCGATATTGGGACGGCCGTCTAGCAAATTTACACCCTCTCAACCTTTAAATAGTGCTACTTATCTCTCTTTTTTTTTTTTAATATATCTCTAAGTCAACTATCAAATCTAGGCCTGTAAAATTAAGATCCATCAAATTATGGGATAGATGTTTTTTTTGTGAGAGTTATTTCAAATTCTTAAATCTCTAAGCTAATTATCAAATCTAAGCCTCTAGAATTAGGGTCCACCAAATTAAGGGTTATATGTTTTTCTATTTTTTTTATTTCTATCATTTTTTCTTCATAGCAGCTGTAAATCACCTATTATCAACTTCTATTATATAGCAATAGATGTTCACACAGTGTGCTAGATTTACAACAAGTAGCACAGTTCTCGCCAAAAAAAGTAGCACAGTCGTTTTCAATTTATAGCAAATAATATTTCTTTAATGATAAAATATACACATGCGTATTGTTACTCCAGTCTGATTCTAGATGACATCCCCGTTTTTGTTTCAGGTAATTACAACACCAATCCTAAAGAAAATTGTAAGAGATCATGTGGGAACACGAGCATTCCCTTCCCTTTTGGACTTAAAGAAGGTTGCTACGCTCTTGAGAAGTTTCGACTTAACTGTACGTCAGAGAACTTCACCGTCCTTGATCGAAAATCGATAAAATATATCGTGGCTAACATTTCAGTGAATGAAGGATATCTGCATGTTGGAAACGTGCTGAACAGTTCTAACAATGAATTGATAATAGCAGCTCCAACCGAGGATGGTAGGCAAATGCAATCAGATCGCCCTCTGTTCGACCTTTTCGATTTATCAGACGAATACGATATGAAGATGTGGTGGGCTGTCACGAATTTAACCTGTCCAGTAGCTATGAGCATGCAAAACAGGGATACGTACGCATGCCGCAGTGTCAACAGCACTTGCGTTAATGTCACCCATGGGAATGGGAATGCGAGAAAACAGCTTGGCTATCGCTGCAAGTGCTCTTCAGGCTTTGAAGGAAATCCATACCTACAAGATGGCTGTGCCGGTAAGCTCACTCTGCCTCCAGTTCAAATTGCAATCAACTGCATGCTTTTCCTGGCACATGAGATGGTTGACTGAAACTTCGATAGCGAAACATCTAATGAGATTCATGTGATGCAATTCCATGGCCATCTTGATCCAAAAAGTTGATTTCTTCTTTTCGACGGAATTAGACTTCTATAAACTAGCTCAATGGCAAATCAGGATAAAGATTATTGAATTTCATGCATCAACTGGTTCACCCAAAAGCTTAATTAAACCGATAAAAAGTGGGAAAATGGGCAATATAATATACTTAACACTCTCCTTACATCTACACTCCATTAGACCTAAGAAATGGACTCGAAATGGGCCACAAATTTTTTTTTAATATCGCGTTAGCCAGATGTTGAACTTAGGACCTCTTAGCTCCAATTCCATATTGAGTTTTATACACCAACCGATTCACCTAACAACTTAAATTGACACGAAAAAGTGAGCAATATACTTCAACAAGCTGCAAACAATCTTTGTCCCTGATTATTTTGAAGAGCTGCTCCCCACCCTCATGTGTGCATATCAGGGTGAAAGGATCCATCTATATTAAGCTCGAAGTTCTAGTTAAGTATTTTATACTAGGCAATGTATGATATGCAATCGTCCTTACTCATGCATTCGCTTTCCATTTGGGTATAAGATCAACATGAAAAATTCCCCCCAAAAGTACTAGATCTACTTCTCAATTTAATCTACATATATATAAAAATTTTAAGTTCAACCTTATTCTATTTTAAGAGTAACAAAAACGAGAAAAATATGTCAAATAATAAATTAAAAGGAAAAAAGAAAAGGACAAATGCTACTATTCACAACAAGCTTTCTTTTAACACATTTTGAATTTGAAGATGAAATTTTGAAGGGTGTTCAGTACATCGTCAATTTTCTTTTGAAATTTTTCATATTCATTTGGTGCCAAAAAAAGAAAGTTGATTGCATGAGTGCACCACAACGAGTAATAGTATTGCACATATTGCCCTTATACACCCATGCAATTCGTACCTTTTGAGGCACCAGAGGATTCGTACTATATGTTCATTTATAGTGAGTTATACTTTTATAGCAACAATATTGCACAAAACGAAATGTGGTTGCTTCCACTGTTACTTGAATGCGGCCAAGATATCAATAGCTTTGGTTTCATACTCCGGGGTGTAGCTTGAAAACCAGGCTCTACTCTTTTATATGAATATAAATAATGCAGTAGGGGTCTACTGTTTTCTATAAAAAGATAAGGTTTACTCGATATAATTTAGCGTAAATGAAACTTAGAAAATTCTTTTAAAACAAAAAAGATCTCCAATTAATATAGACTCATTAAATAAATTGGAGGGCATGTTTAATTTAAAGAATATTTTTCGTTCATATATAATGCATGCACTCTGTGTATGTTCTATCATATAGGAACTCAATAGGAATTGAGCTGTTGTTATGGTACAAGTGTACCCCGTGTATGTTCTATGGTATAAGAACTCAATAGGAATTGAACTATTGTTATGGTACGAGTTAGGGTGGAGCCAGCCATGGCCCAAGCCTCGGGTTGGGCCAATCTGTTCTTGGGACGAACACAGCCACATGCAGACATGCATACATAGATTGCTATTGTTTTTCATAGTCTTTTGATCCTAGGCCTCTGGCCAGCTTTGCTCCCTGGTACAAGTGAAACAAATCTAAATTCAACATATATTTTTATACGGCATTGCATTCCCAAAATCTTGCTTTATTCAAGAATCCCCACCCCACCCAAAAAAACTTGTTAAAAGCAGCTTGTCCACATAACTAAAAGATAAACTATAGCAAAATATATTTCTCTAATTCTCTAAGAGGAAAATGCGCAAAGCATAGGGTTTGAACCAATATTAAATACATCCACAGTGTATACCACTAATATTATACTATATATGTTGTTTTAGAATGTGTGCAATTAAACTTTCAAAACTTTAGCCATTAATATAAACAAAGTATGTAAATTCGCATGATAAAGTGATTAGCATATATGACATCAAGAGTATTTAAATATATTTTTGTACATTTAGTTGTTTACTAACATATAGTTAGGAAAAAAGGGTTACCAATGGTGTATATCAGATATTGTGCAAATGTTCTCCTGGCTACGAAGGACATCCATATATCCAAGATGGTTGCACATGTCTATGCCAACATCCCTACACCTAAAATAAATAAATAAATTATGTGGTGGCTATAGTACATAGAACTTATAGTTAAAAAAACTTCAAAGACTTACTATTATTTCACTCCCAACCACTCCCACTTGTTGGATGATTAATGGATGGTGGAAAAAGTGTACATAAAGTGTATAATTTACATACACATGTACCACCATAGTCACTCTCATATATTATATAATTGTTAGAGTTATTTAATACCATCGATTAGCGCTTACTTCCTTTCTATTTACAGATATCGATGAGTGTAAACTACCAAATTATTGTAAAGGCACATGCCAAAATTTTGCTGGAGGCTATAGTTGCACAAATTGCACTCACGGAAAAGAGTTTGATCCAAGAAAAGGGAAATGTGTGACATCAGCTAAGAGACGCAATCTTCTTCTAGGTAAGTCATAACGAATTGAATCCCGCATTTACAATTAGCAAAATGCATCAAGCTTTCATGACTACAACTATTGGGTGTAGGTATTGCAATCGGAATTGGTTGTGGCCTTGGCTCCATAATTCTTGCATTTGGTGCAACTATACTCATTAGCAAGTGGAAGAGAGGCACACAGAAGAGAATTCGAAGGGCATACTTTAAGAAAAATCAAGGCCTACTCTTGGAACAACTAATCTTAGATGAAAGCACCACAGATAAAACAAAGATATTCTCCTTTGAGGAACTAGAGAAGGCAACCAATAACTTCGATGCTACTCGTGTTCTTGGCCGTGGAGGACATGGCACAGTTTACAAAGGGATTCTATCTGATCAACGTGTGGTGGCTATTAAAAAGTCCAAAATAGTGGAGCAAATTGAGATAGACCAATTCATCAATGAGGTTGCCATCCTGTCACAAATCATTCATCGCAATGTGGTGAAGCTTTTTGGTTGTTGTCTCGAAACAGAGGTGCCTTTGCTTGTCTATGAGTTCATATCCAATGGCACACTAGATGACCTTCTTCACATAGATGTAAGTCTTAAATGCTTGCTGTCATGGGATGATCGCATTAGGATTGCGGTAGAAGCTGCAGGTGCTCTTGCTTATCTTCACTCAGCTGCTGCAATACCAATTTTCCATAGAGATGTCAAATCTTCCAATATACTCTTAGATGGCAACTTTACTACAAAGGTTTCCGACTTTGGTGCTTCAAGATCTGTATCACTTGATCAGACTCATGTGGTGACAATTGTACAAGGCACATTTGGTTACTTAGACCCGGAGTACTACCACACTGGCCAACTAACAGAAAGAAGCCAATTTTTATTAATGACCTAGGTACAAAACAGAGCTTGTCTCATTACTTTGTGGAAGGACTTCAACAGGGAGTTCTCATGGAAATTATTGATTCCCAAGTAGTGGAAGAGGCAAACCCGGAGGAAATTGATGATATTGCCTCAATCGCAGAAGCATGCTTGAAAACCAAAGGAGGAGAGAGACCTACCATGAAAGAGGTAGAAATGAGGTTGCAGTTCCTTAGAACTACAAGACTTACAAAATGCCAACTTTTCCCTAGAAAGGATGGAGAGGTTGAACCTTTTCTATGCCCAAATACCAGTAGCTCTCATGTACAGAGCAATTTTATCAATACCGTTGGTTTAACATCTGAATGCATCTTTGGAAGCTACAGTTTGGAGCAAGAGTTTTCGTCCTCGGTCAATTTGCCACGCTAACCATATATTATTTCTTTGGAGAATATGTTATGTATTTCCCTTTAAATGAGAGTATGTTGTGTAGTTGCACTTCCTCTATATTTTTACACAATATATTTGTGGACAATGATCCACTCGTATACTTCTATTATCTATGATCAATATGTCATAATTGAGATACATCATTGTAGTTAAGCTATGGAGGTGAAAAAAAGTATTTTGTAGCGTTGTCAACAAGTTCAGCAATAATTTCATACTACCCATTAGCTATGGTTTTACCCAGTACAGGTTCCAATAGCTTTGTGATTTATTGACAAGTGATATTCTAATTTAACTTGTCAAGTTAGGCACTATATATTGCTGCATTTTTCACATAGCATTAGCGATAACATGAATAATGACTTGAAAGTTGGAACAGAGAGGTAGTAGGCAAGACAACATTAGGCCAAAGATAAAACTCCTCCATTGGATATCTTTACGTAACAAGTACGAATGACACAGTTGACATAGTTCATTCACAAAATCCTACACTCGCAGTATCATAGAGAAATGCAGAACTCAGTTGGTCACGAAACTCTTTCATTAAGGAGAAACTCAGATAGCCTCCATTCAATTTAGCATTACCATAACCCCAATGTACACAAATTCATAAATTTTAGGATCGCTCATCTCAATCTATACCCAAAATTTTGAAATGACATTGTCAAATCTTCCAATATATTCTTAGATGAAAACTTTACTGATGAACCCGAAGGTCCGAATTGTTGGCCCGATCTTTCGATGAGAACGATAGGTTCGGTAGGCGCCGCTCAACTCTCACGATCCGGCTACGAACACGCAAGGCTCAAACCACGCAATCGCCGAATCGCCGACAAGTCGTTATCAACCGCGCATGAATACCGGCTGACTGACCACAAGGTCGATTCCTGCATACACCGAAGAAGCACGCAAGAACAAGATCAAGCAATCTGAAATTGCAAATATGAATTGAAATATTTGAATTGAGTTGGGATTCTGAGTAAGGATCTTAATTGGGTGGTCTAGTCGACACACGCAAAAGATACAAGTTGCAACGAAGGCAAACTAAACATAAACAAAATCCAAGAAAAACGAGAGGGGTGCGGCCTCCTTATATAAGGGAGGAGGAGCCGTACATCTAATAGAACCAGCGGAGTGGGACTAAATTCGTGGGTTACTGTTCACGTGAACAGTAACCACACCCCCAAGTGGGCCGCCGGCAGATGGGCCAAGTTCAGTATGATTACAAAGCCCAAATTGACCCCAAACAAGTGATATGACATCTTCTTTTGATGATTGCGATCAGTCCAGAAAGAATTTGAAGATGAGGCTAGATCCGTTCGAAAGAGGACGAAATAAGCTTTCAATCAAGTATTTGTGGGCCTCCAACGGACTCTGTATGTGAAAGTTATGTCTGTTTTAAGTTTATGCTGTCATGCTGATTCCGGGGACCTGGACTTGTTGTAGTAGTTGCGGTACCCCCCTTGCCTTCGTTCCTGAGTAGAATAACATCACCAGACTTAGGTAGCAATCCATCCTCAATGGAACAATTATAAACTCCTAGAAATGAAGTTACCTGATAATTCAGTTGGCGAGCACGCGCTCTAGTAATTGGTCCTTGCATATCAAGTTGAAGAGTAGAAGCAGTAGGGATGGTTGTATCAGTGGAAGGGATGTCCTCATCATCCTCCCCTTCTTGAATTGGAGTCGTCCTCGACTCAAGATCATCTTCTTCTCCCAAGTAGGGCTTCAAATCTGCAATGTTAAATGTGGGACTAACCGCAAAATCTGCAGGCAGATTAAGCTTATATGCATTAACATTAATCTTTTCTAACACTTTAAATGGACCATCAGCTCTAGGCATCAATTTTGATTTTCTCAAGTCAGGGAACCTATCTTTGCGCAAATGCAACCAAACAAGATCTCCAGGTTCGAATGTTATGTCTTTTCTACCCTGACTACCCGCGAGTTTATATTGTGCGTTCATTCGCTCTATATTCTCTTTAGTTGTCTCATGTATCTTCAGAATCAGTTTAGCACGTTGTGTAGCATCAATGTTTACCTTTTCCGAAGATGGTAGAGGTAATAAATCAACAGGAGCGCGAGGAATAAAGCCATATACTACCTGAAAAGGGCACATCTTTGTGGTTGAATGCTGCGAACGATTGTAAGCAAACTCCACATGAGGTAAGCATTCTTCCCACATCTTCAAGTTCTTCTTCAAAACAGCCCTCAACATAGTGGACAATGTCCTGTTGACAACTTCAGTTTGTCCATCTGTTTGAGGATGGCAGGTAGTAGAAAACAACAACTTTGTCCCCAATTTAGCCCATAGTGTCCTCCAAAAGTGACTCAGAAACTTCGTATCACGATCAGATACAATTGTATTGGGCACTCCATGTAGTCGAACAATTTCTTTGAAAAATAACGCAGCAACATGTGTAGCATCATCGCTCTTATGACAAGGTATGAAATGCACCATCTTCGAAAACCTATCCACAACAACAAAAATACTGTCCCTCCCCCTCTTTGTTCTAGGCAGTCCTAAGATAAAATCCATAGAAATATCTTCCCAAGGTACGCTAGGAATAGGAAGAGGCATATATAAACCATGTGGATTAAGACGTGACTTAGCTTTGTGGCATGTAGTGCAGCGAGACACATAGCGCTCAACGTCGCGCCTCAACTTAGGCCAATAGAAGAGATCGGTTAAAACATCCTCCGTCTTCTTGACACCAAAATGTCCCATGAGTCCTCCTCCATGCGCCTCCTGTAACAACAAAAGACGAATGGAGCTAGCTGGAATGCATAGCTTGTTAACACAGAACAAAAATCCATCATTCACAACAAATTTATTCCAGCCTTTGCCTTCTTTACAATTCTGAAATATATCTTTAAAATCAGCATCATGCACATATTGCGCTTTAATTGTCTCTAAACCAAAGATTCGGAAATCAAGTTGAGATAACATAGTATAACGACGAGATAAAGCATCAGCAATAACATTATCCTTTCCTTTCTTATGCTTAATGACATATGGAAACGATTCAATGAACTCAACCCATTTAGCATGTCTACGGTTCAGATTTGATTGACTACGAATGTGCTTTAACGATTCATGATCAGAATGTATGACAAATTCTTTGGACCATAAATAATGTTGCCATGTCTCTAATGTTCGAACTAAAGCATATAATTCCTTATCATAAGTAGAATAATTCAAACTTGGCCCACTCAATTTCTCGCTGAAATATGCAACAGGTTTACCTTCTTGAATAAGCACACCTCCAAGTCCAATCCCACTAGCATTACATTCAAGCTCAAAAGTCTTACCAAAATCAGGAAGTTGGAGAAGTGGTGCATGTGTCAGCTTATCTTTCAGAATCTGAAATGATTGTTCTTATGTAGGGCCCCATAGAAAAGGAACGCCTTTCTTTGTAAGCTCATTCATCGGTGCGGCAATGGTGCTGAAATCTTTGACAAAGCGTCGATAAAATCCAGCAAGTCCGAGAAAACTCCGCACTTGTGTGACCGTGTTAGGAGTCGGCCAACTCTGTACAGCTTCGATCTTGGCTGGATCAACCTCAATACCCTGTGGAGTAACAACATAGCCAAGAAACGATACTCGATCGGTGCAAAAGGTGCACTTCTCAAGGTTACCAAATAAACGTGCATCACGTAGAGCAAGAAAAACAGCACGCAAGTGTTCAAGATGTTTCTCTAATGTTTTGCTATAAATCAATATGTCATCAAAATATACCACCACAAATTTTCCAATGAAAACACGCAAAACTTCATTCATTAATCTCATGAAAGTACTAGGTGCATTAGTCAACCCAAAAGGCATCACTAACCACTCATATAATCCAAATTTAGTTTTGAATGCTGTTTTCCATTCATCGCCTAACTGCATGCGAATTTGGTGATAGCCACTACGCAAATCAACTTTAGATAAAACAGTAGAGCCACTTAATTCATCAAGCATATCATCTAGCCTAGGAATTGGATGACGATATCGAATAGTAATATTATTGATAGCTCTACAGTCAACACACATACGCCATGATCCATCTTTCTTAGGTACCAAAATCACAGGGACAGCGCAAGGACTAAGGCTTTCGCGTACGTACCCTTTGTCAAGTAAGTCTTGCACTTGACGCTAAATTTCCTTAGTCTCTTCGGGATTGGTTCTATATGGTGCACGGTTGGGAAGCGAGGCTCCTGGAATTAAATCAATCTGATGTTCAATCCCCCGAATTGGAGGCAGCCCCGGGGGTATGTCACTTGGAAACACATCAGCAAACTCCTGCAAAACATGAGCAACAGCAGGAGGCAAAGAAGGAGGCATATCCTCAAAAGAAAACAAGGCCTCTTTGCACACTAAAGCATAGCAATCAGAGTTGCTATCTTCCATCTCACAAATATCAGACTTAGTAGCAAGTAAAACAGAACCTTTCAATTTAATTTCACCTTGCCTAGCGCTAGGTTCTTTCTTCTTCGGGTGCAAAAGTTCTTTAGCTACAAGCTGATTTTCACTTTTGCTACTCTCCTTTGCTCTATTAGCTCTCTCTATTTCATCCTTTAGAATGGCGTCAGGAGACATGGGCAGCAGCGTGATTTTCTTTTCTTTAAACATGAGAGTATACGTATTAGTTCTACCATGATGCACCGTATCTCTATCATATTGCCAAGGTCTACCTAACAACAAAGAACATGCTTGCATAGGTACTACATCGCAATCAACATAATCATGATAGGCACCAATAGAAAATCAGACTCACAATACGGGTTACCTTCAGCTTACCACAATTGTTAAACCATTGAATGTAATATGGACGAGGGTGCTGTTCTGTGGTCAATGCAAGCTTTTCAACCATGTCCATGCTCGCCAAATTGTTGCAACTGCCTCCATCAATGATCACACGATATGAACGCTCTTTGATGACAAGCTTTGTTAGGAACAGATTATGGCGTTGATTCTGTTCAGCACGCTCCATTTGTGCACTAAGTACACGCTTCACTATAAGGCTTAAATACTTATCCGAAATTTCAGCACCATATTGTTCCTCTTCTCTCTCAGATTCTTGGTCATCACCTGCGGTGTCAGTTGCAAGCATAGCATATTCTTCCTCAGTGTCACTAGCTGAAGTGTACTCACCGGTATCCGTTATCAAGAGAGCGCGCTTGCTAGGGCAATCCCGCATCATGTGTCCATAGCCCTTGCAGCGATGCCATTGTGTATCTCGTGCTCTACCCGTTGATGCAACCGAAGATGAACTTTGTACATGGGCTTGTCTTATGCTCTTACTCATTTCCGGTGTGCGTGATGGTGTAGTGGAAGTAGGTGGGCGCCGACTGTCGGAGGAGTTTGCAGGTGCAGTTGTTCGGCTGGAAGGGGTAAAGGATGCTCTTGAGTGCCCTTGAGTTTGACGACCTGCAAAAGAACCTGCAAAGTTTCCTTTGTTCCTAGATTGACGGCTCTGCACCTCTCTTTCAGCTTTACAAGTAAGATGAAACAAGTGAGTGATACAATTGTATTCCTTATAATCAAGTATGTCCTGAATTTCATGGTTTAAACCGCCCAAAAATCTAGCCATCTTAGCATTTTCAGTTTCTTCTAATCCACAACGCAACAAACCAGTTTGCAATTCTTGATAATAATCCTCTACAGAACTACTACCTTATCTTAAGCGTTGTAATTTATTAAGCAAATCACGAGAATAATAGGAAGGCACAAATCTAGCTCTCATAGCTCTCTTCATAGCATCCCATGTTCTAGGTATGTTTCGCTCATTACGGCACAATTCATTCCACCAAATAGAAGCAAAATCATGAACTCACTAGTAGCATTTCTAACCCTTTTATTATCGGAAATTCATGGCATGCAAATTTTTGGTCACGACTAACTCCCATGTGAGATAAGCATCGGATCATATTTACCAAAGAAAAGGAGGCATAGTGAATTTAATTTTACCAAGTGAATCATTACGATACCACGCACCTCACGTGGTGGATCTCTTCTCATACCTTGTCGATTGAAGCGCCGTTGCGGTGATCACGATCATTGATGGGATTGAAACCACCATCGGACTCAGACAAGAACATATGGGTTCGCTTCATCTTCTACCTCATCGCCCATGAGCTAGGAACAGATTGGTTACTGGCGCAGCTTGTGCGACGCCAACACAGCGGGAGCGGCAGCAGAGGTGGAGTTTCGAGCGCTCCCACACGTAGCAAGCGCGAAGAAGATCGATATTGTGCGATCTAGAACGCCTCAATACGCTCCAAATGTTGATTCAATAAGCGTGAAAAACGTTGCATGATGTCATTCGTGCGAGGCGTGAGGGGTGCATTGTCCTCAGCGTAGGGCCTGCTATGCTCCCCTTGTGACCCTGAACCTGCCATCATTAGTAGAAAACAAAGAACAGATCACAATGTATATGTCCCTATGAACTACTAGGTTCTGGAGCTCAAAAATCACTCACACTCAAGCTTTTACCAAGCTCTTACAAGATCTTACAATGCAGCAAGAAAGTGGTACAATTGGTGGCTGGTTCGTGATACTCTCACTTGCGATAAGACCAACGATTGCGAAGAACGGTACCTGCTGAGTTAGTAGGGAGTGGAGCTCGGAAAGGCTAGTATGTAGCAAAGGAATAGCAATTATTCAATTTAGTAGGCAAAGTTGAAAAGTAGTTCAAAGTACTAGTCACAAGTGCTGGTTCTAGTCTAAACTAAGTCTAGCTAGAGCAACTTGTAAGAACAACTAGTCGTAACAACGGAAAGCTAGCACCAGAACTATCAATGCCAACGTGCAATGGATGAACTATGCCAACCTGAACAGGCAACCAAACAAGGAAGGAGAACAGCTCTGATTTTTTTTTCTCCTCTTTTTTCTCTCTTTTTTTCTTCTTTCTCCTCTCTCTCTCTCTCTCTCTTTTTCCTTCTCTTTCTTTTTTTTTAACCTCAGAAAGCTACCAGGGCTGAAAATCTGAAATTTTCCGTCTGCTACAGTAAGCAAAACCACTTTTTTTTCTTTCTCTTCTTTTTTTTCTTTCTTTCTTTTTTTTCGTCTTCTTTTTTTTTCGGTTCTTTCCTTCTTTTCTTTATAACTCCGAAGCTCTCTTGATATCCCCTTTTTTGTTATGCCTTCAGAACTAATCCTCACAAAGAACCAGGGCAACTCCACTTGAGGGCGATGGTGCACATGAGGCGGCGGCGCACAAGAATGCAGCGCGAGGCGGCACCGTGGTGGCGGAGGCTTGCGGAGGCGGCGTTGCCTGGTGTAGATGGAGGCGACGGAGGCGGCGGCGCCCAGATGAATCCGAGTGGCGACCGGATGGCAGCGATGGCGGAGGTGGCGCGTGCGGGGCCTTGCGAACTGGAGGCGGCGTCGGTGTAACACCCTGGCTATTCGGAAGCCAAGATGTTACCTAAAACATCTAACATACATCCATAATGCGGAAGAATGGGAAATAAGTATATCAACTAATGGCAGACTAAAATAACAGGACAAGGTGAAGGTATCCTTCCTTCACCATCTAATCTATTTATTTCAGTTCATTGATAATGAGAGTTCACATGCGTAATAATTCAACATCAATGTGGAGAAGGTATCCTTCCTTCACCAATTATAAATTTATTATTACGATTCATCATTTACGAATGTAAGATAGAACTAAATTTAATCTTGAACATGGATTGGATGATGTGAACAAGTAGTGCGTGTCTACTCCCTCCCAAGTGAGCCAACTCGAGGTTACCTAAAATAAACAAACAACGCAAGAGTGAGTCCACGACTCAAACAAGTACAAAGAAAAGGGACATAACACACATATGAACAAGTCATCATCATAAGAGAATATGAGCATACATCGAATGAAAACTTAGGAATGCATGGCATGAATGAATGTATTCAAGGATGGACTGCACACATGCTTATACCGGTATAGCTAGTGACACACCCGTCGGTGTTCACTCAAGCCCGCACCTTAACAAAAGTGCGGGGATCCAAGTCCTATATGAAGAACGTTTCCTATAGGTGTCCAAAGTTGTCCATACTAGAATTGATGGGTCTTACGTGCCCATACTGGAATTTATGGGTCTTTCAATCCACTCCCGTGGACGGGACATGACAATGACCCCGATTATCTTTTAGAGAGATAGTTATTCAGGAGAGAGAATTAATGGAAAATTCAAGATTTTCGGGAGAAAAATTCAGAACCTAGGGTTTCGGCCAGCTAATCCACTGGTGGCGGTCATGAGTGGCCCAGAGGGGAGGCGCACTGTGCCCAAGCCCATGCGCCCACACCTCCCCCTAACCCTAGGGCAGCCCCATCCCTTCCCCTTCTCCCCCTGGTGGCCCTTATTTCCCATTCTTCCGCATTATGGATGTATGTTAGATGTTTTAGGTAACATCTTGGCTTCCGAATAGCCAGGGTGTTACAGTTGGTATCAGAGCGGACTTTAGGTCCGTGGTAATTAAGTTATTAAATTGACACACTGTGCACAGTAGGTGGGGTTGGAAAAATTACATTGCTTCCGCAATATCTGTTATTATGTTTCATTTTGTTGAGCAATTGTTGAATTGCTTCTGTACTATCATCCTTGTTGGTAATATATGATCTGCTATGATATTCAATATCTATGAACTAATACTATGATTGTCATGAGATGATCCCGTATATTCATAATGGAGTATTTTGGTGAAGCGTGTTGTTAACGGATGATAAGGAGTGGAGGTCGCGGTTGTTACTCTGGGATTCACCAGGTTACACCACTGTTCGCAATACGTGGTTAGAGGAGTAGTTACCCCGAGTACCAAAGTTAGAGGTGTTGAGCGTGAGTTGCTTTAGAAAGTTGTACTCTTTCTTGATTTCTGAATTTGCCAATTCTTGTCCTGTGGTGGTTGATGAATTTCTCCTGGGTTTGTGGTTCATGATAGTTTATGGTTTTCAATAGATCCATCTTGGTTCTCTGAAACGAATGTTGTTTTTCGACTGTAGGGTTGCTTTTACCACTTGTGGTCGTTGTCAATTGGCAAGATTGATGTTTTCGTGGTTGCTCCTTCTTTCTCATTGAAAAAGAATGACTCATTTACTCGTTTGATAGCTTGGTTAGTGAGAGTTTTCCGCTGTAAGTTCGTTTGCATGGGAAAGCTTTGGCTTTATGTTTCTTTTGGATTACTTGAGCATTGAGGTTTGAAGTCTCTCTTTGTCTGTAGTAAGGTGTTAGAATCCTTTTGTGATGTCTTGCCATGCTTAAATTGAGAATTTATAACCAAGCGAATAAATTGTTACGATATGAGTTACCAAGTTGGGTTATTAGCATGGTGCAAATCAATTATTCTTAACTACCATCCATGAAAGTGAAATTGATTAATTTGAAATGTCCTTGTAATTGATACTTGGTGCATGTTAAATAAAGACTGTCCATATCCGTTCAGAACTAATAGATATTACTTAAGAGCTAGATTTATCTATTTCCTGGTATGCCAAAATTATTGAAACTTGTATAAAGTACCAGATGGGTGCTGGTGTATCGATTCATGAAACCTTGTTTATAGGAAATTATGTTAGTGAATCTTTAATCATGTTTTGAAATGATTTCTGAACAAAGGTGAAATGTGAATCTATGTTTATATATGGTGATGAGATTGCAAATGAAATTAGTACCGTATGAACACACATGATTAGTACAATCATCATTTGTTAATGAGCGTTGAAGAAGGTGTTGAGCAACACCAACAGTTGGGTAGATGAATTTCGTAAGTAGGCTTTGATAGCGTGCATTGTGATATTGTTATTGCTTAGCATAATCTGGTTATAATAAATTTGTTTCAACTTTGTGGTTTATGTTTCCTTTGAGAAGTTTTAGGATGGAGTAATAAAGTTTGATGATTCTTGGTACTAGTATATTTTGTCGATGTTTTTGAATCGTCAAAATGGGAGAATGAGGTTAACTCTTATAGTAATTTGATCACCTATGGTGATATTTCCTAAATGATCAAATTTTAAGTTTTGTGTTCATGATCTTTTGGGGGTTCAAGCTTTATGTGGTAAATGAAGTTTATCGAGTAGCGATATGTTGCAAAGTTATCATGGTTCTTCAAGAATGCAAGTGCTTTGATTTGAGTACTTATTTGTTCTTATCTCATTAAGGTTCGATATTCTCTTCTTGTGAGGCTTAAGTGTTCAACTGTGGACTCCACTTATGTTCTATAAGTTCATTGCTTAATTGGTTTCTTCCTTGGTCCGTGTTCAAGCATGAGTGGTAGATGAGTTTTCTAGTGGTGAAAGTCGTTTCCATTTGTCTCTTCTTTTGAGAAAGAATCAACCCATTCTTTTCACGTGGGTCTTTCGAAGTGTTTTCTAATTGTTGTTGTGAAATTGATGTTAATACCCATAGTAATTTGATCGCCTTTGGTGATATCGTTCAGATGAGAATATTTCAAGTTTAGCTTTCGTGATATTTTCTTTGAGCTATTGAATCATCTGGTAGCTGAAATTATTTTAAATAAATTAAGGTATTGGATTGTCCTGTTGCTTCTTAAGAGATTTGTGTGGTTAACTCTAAAGGCTCTTTGGTTTGAGTTGACAATGTGAGGTTGCAATCAAAGAAGTTATGTTGGTTCCTTTAAGAGGAGAATAATCTACTTGCTTTTCATGAAATCCTGTAATTGGAAATGTTTCGAGTTTGGTGGCTGAGATTATTTGGATCTCATGTTTCGTGTGTAGTTGAATTGTTCTGAACAAATATGATGTATTGAAGAATTTTTATTGGTTCTTAATTAGTCCTTGTAGTTTGAACTAAAGACCTTATCTTGTTCGTAGTGGCAAAGCGATGTTAGTCAAAGAATTAATTACAGTGTTAAAGGAGAGAGTGCATTAGGAATATTTGAGAATGGAGTCAAGTTTTGTAACTTGTGGTCATTTGAATTGTTCATAAACTTTTTGCTCTTTTCACTCAAGAGTTGTCGAGTTTCAATCGTAATGTCATTCTTCTTGTTGGTGGTCATTTGCTATTCCCTTTTCGAGGGATGCGTGCTCTTCGCTGTGAACTCAACTTTCGTTTTCCCAGATCTTCATTACCAGATTATTTCTTTTGGTCTCGTGCTCACTGTGAGCAGCAACATTTTCCTGTGTGGTGAAATTTGTTCTTGTTCGCCTCTTTCTTTTGAGAAAGGATCAACCGCTTTGTGTCAGAAAGTTTTACAACTCGTAAGTTGTTATTTGTTTGGTGGTGGTTAAGTGATTGTAGGGGTGAGATTTTACTACCCAGCTATTGGAGGAGTAATAGAAGATGAGTTGGTTTTGACCTGAACCTCTTGGAGGGAAGTTGATTCAGATGGAATGTATGGTTTCGAAGTAAAATTGTATATTGTTCGACTAAGTAGGACCTATGGTATAGTGTAGTTCCAGAACCTTGGATCATGTTGAAATGTTGGGGATTATCAAATGTATGGAAACCGTAATCAATTTTATAGAGTAACACTATTGAAAGTATCGTGATGTTGTATGAGTGATTCCTGATGATGTCAATGAGTGAGTATGTCGGAATTGTGGGGATCTTAGAGATTTAATCCGATGATTTCATTATTTGTTATAAGAGGAATTCGTTGTAGAGGTCTCAGAGGTCAAATTTGGGTTTTCCATTTTCATGCTAAACTTTTGGTCGCCCAAAGGTTTGTGTGTAGAGGAGATAGAAAACTGGAGTATTCTGAGTAGTGGAATGACTGTCGATAGAACCCTTCTGATGTAGTTCATGAGCGGGTGTGCTGAGGATTCTGGTGTGTTATTCTTGAAAGTTGGAGGTGATGAAATTGCATGGGTTTTGAGGTGCTTTGGTGCCTTCTATCAAATTAACGTCATCAGTTGAAGGAGTTGTTTAGAGTGTTCAGTGGAATCAATAGAGTCTCTCTACAAAGGTGTGGATAATGCATTTCGGTTTAAGCCTAATTTGAGGATGTTAAATTAAGTGGTTTGAGACCGTGTGGTATGCGATGAATTCGACTCGATTTTGGTATGTGTGGTTCTTATCGGTTCAGGGAGGATAAAGGAAGTTTTGATTTGAGCATTTAAAATGATTCCTCCTTTAGTTTTCGTGACGTTTATTCGCAATTTGCCACTTGGAAAGTGGGAAGGTTTTCTTGATGAAATTCTGATTTCTGGATTTTACTCTTCATTACTCAGTTGGTAACGTCTAGTTGTGACGTGAATCTTTCTTGTTCAGATGTGTTTTGTCGGTAAAAGAGTTTGCTTAAAGAGAATTCGATTGTATGTTTCCGGTTAAAGGAGGTGATCCTTGTTTTCAGTGAAGAGTTCAATTGAGAGGTGGAATAAGAGTTCCGTGTTCTTTGTGCTTGTCGTGTGGTTCGGTATCTTTGGGAAGGTTAACCCAAAATACATTGGGTTGTTTTCGTTAGTTGGCGTATCGCCAGGGCTGTCTCGTTTCCGTGCGCGGAGTACGTAACGTCTTGTATGTTCTCGTGTTGAGTGGGTACTTGGAAGATCCAGAGTTTGAGGTTTCGTTTGCGCCGTTGACCATCGAGTGAGATCTTACCCTCGAGTTTTGTCCGATGAGTGTACCTGGAAGTGCCGGGTTGAGTGTTAGATCAGACGTCGTGTTACGTCGTTGTGTTGTGGTATTTTCAGTCCGAGGGAGATGCTACTTGGGAAGTTGGAGTTTCGTGTTAATTCATTGTTTTCAATTCCGTGGTATTCTTGTCCTTGTGTTCTTTTCGACGATTAGAATTCGAGGTCGAATTCTGTTAAGGGGGGTAGAATGTAATACCCCGATTATCTTTTAGAGAGATAGTTATTCGGAAAGAGAATTAATGGAAAATTCAAGATTTTCGGAGAAAATTCAGAACCTAGGGTTTCGGGCCAGCTAATCCAAACTGGTGGCCGGTCATGAGTGGCCCAAGAGGGGGAGGCGCACTGTGCCCAAGCCCATGCGCCCACACCTCCCCAACCCTAGGGCAGCCCCATCCCTTCCCTTCTCTCCCCGGTGGCCGCCACAAGCATCCTCCCTTCCCCATGCGCCTCCACCCCATCCCCTCCCTTGCGCTCCACCTCCACCCCTCCTCCTCTGGCAGCCATCTTCTCCTCCCTTGTCGCCGCCACCCAAAACAACAAGGAGGATGAGCCCGGTTGCAACGCACAAGGAAGAAGAAGAGGGGAAAAGAGGGGAGAAAGGAGGAGATTGAGAGAGTTTGTGATGGTGGGCTGTTCTTCATCTTCCCGCGGATCTACAAGGGTAACAAAGGGCTAGCTTCACGGTTTGATGTTTGTTAGATGCAAATATGATTAGTTGTTTGGATCAAGTCTGTTTTTTTTAGTAGATTCAATTCTGTCCAGAATGTTGCGGGGTCTGTTTTTTTTAGAGGCCGAATCTGAGATGATCATCTCCTGGAGTTTTGTAGGTCTTGTTCTTAGCTTTCGTTGGCCGCCAAGATCACCTCATTACGACTTTCGAGTCAAAAGTTATGATAGATTTACTATCTGCTGTCCAGAATCCTGACGAGAATTAGCAGTCTCTGTATAGGTTGATTTATGGCCTAGTTAGAGGGTGATTAAGAGGTCTTGCCCATAACAAATTTTGAAGGTGATATCACTAGCTTTCAGGATTGGTAAATAAAATCTCATTTGGATTTATAGATCAAAAGTTATGCACTTTTCATTGTGACTGTCCAGATTGTAGGTCAGTCTGTCCAGATTGTATGTCAGTTTCTATCTTTAGTTTTGACCCGTGTGCCACTTTTTGTTAAAGGCAGAATATGAATGTTGTGCCAACTAGGTTATTGTAGGTAATTTCATAACCTTTTCAGATTGTTAAAGAACACTCAATTCGGAGTTGTAGTTTAAAAGTTATGGACGTTTTAGTTCTGCTGTTCTAATTGCTCAGTCAGATTCTGTTCTGCTGTTTCGTTTGACAGTTAGCAATTTAGTTTGGCCGAATTGGGTTATCTCGTAAACTACAAAGTTGTAGATATATTTGTTAAGCTCGTGTAGGATCTGGGCTCATCTCTTTTGGAGTCCCAGATCATTAGTTTTGGTCTTTACCGTGCTGCTGTCCTGATGGGATTCCATGTTGCTGCTGGAATTTCAGATTCGGGTTATGACTATGTTTTGAGTGTGCAAGAGGGTAGTGTAGAATATTAATTCATGATGCGCTCTATGTTGTTCTTATTTCGGTTATTTAAATGTTTAGGCCGCGAGGCTACGGGTTTGGGAGCGCCATCGTTGTTCGCTAACGCCGCAACGCGGAAGGCAAGTACTTTGTTGATTTTAAGTCTTTGTGATTGTGAATGTTTATATGAATGTGATGTGACATCTTGTGATACCCAAATGCCGATCCGGTTATGTTCTTTCAATATGTGGATTATATGTCGAGAGATGATATTAGCATTGTTCATGTTCATATCGTGCATCCTTTTATTCATGTTATGTCCACGGAGTGGATTGTAAGTCCCACCATTCCAATATGGGCAGGTTTGGACATTGTCATGTCCCGCCCACGGAGTGGATTGAAAGACCCATAAATTCCAGATGGGCACGTAAGACCCATCAATTCCAAAGATGGGCAACTTTGGACACCTATATGAAACGTTCTTCATATAGGACTTGGATCCCCGCACTTTTGTTAAGGTGCGGGCTTGAGTGAACACCGACGGTGTGTCACTAGCTATACCGGTATAAGCATGTGTGCAGTCCATCCTTGAATACATTCATTCATGCCATGCATTCCTAAGTTTTCATTCGATGTATGCTCATATTCTCTTATGATGATGACTTGTTCATATATGTGTTATGTCCCTTTATCAGATTTGCTGTTTGAGTCGTGGACTCACTCTTGCGTTGTTTGTTTATTTTAGGTAACCCTGGTTGGCTCACTTGGGAGGGAGTAGACACGCACTACTTGTTCACATCATCCAATCCATGTTCAAGATTAAATTTAGTTCTATCTTACATTCGTAAATGATGAACTGTAATAATAAATTTATAATTGGTGAAGGAAGGATACCTTCTCCACATTGATGTTGAATTATTACTGCATGTGAACTCTCATTATCAATGAACTGAAATAAATAGATTAGATGGTGAAGGAAGGATACCTTCACCTTGTCCTGTTTATTTTAGTGCTGCCATTAGTTGATATATTTATTTCCCATTCTTCCGCATTATGGATGTATGTTAGATGTTTTAGCTAACATCTTGGCTTCCGAATAGCCAGGGTGTTACAGTCGGCTCGGGTTGCGCGATCGCATGCGGTGGTGGCGCTTATGGCGTAGGGGCGCGGCGTCGCCGCGCGTCCCGGCGTGAGGAGAGGCGCGCGGCTCGGGCTTTGCCCCGGAGGCGGCTGCAGCTGCGGCGTAAGCGGCGGAGGCTCGGGCCGGAGGCGGAGCAAGTGGTGACGGCTCCCGAGCAGGCCTTGAGGCGGCAGGCCGAGCAGCAGCGGGGCGCGCGGCCGGAGGCGCTGCGCCGACTCGACCGGCAACGGGGAGGAGCTGGAGTGGCGGCTCGGGCTCCTTGTTGCAGCGGCGGCGGCGTGGTGGCGGCGGAGGAGGCCCCGAGCGGCGATGTCACCCGGCGCGCGCAGTGCGATGAGAACGAGCGGCGCGGCAGCCGGCGAGGCCCTCGCCGGCGGCGGCGGTCCACGGCACGGCAGCGGCCTAGCGGTACGGCGACAGCGACGGTGGTGGCGACCCAAGCGCAGCTGCTCGAGTGGCGCGCCCGATTAGAAATCGATCTGCTATTTTCTTTTTGTCTGCTGCCTTGGTTAGATTAGCTGTTGGATGAAATGCCCGAGAGCAGTGCGCGATGCGATTGACGTCGGAACGGAGGCGATGATGAACCGATCTGCTATTTCTTTTTTTTGCCTGCTGTTTTCAATTGACCACGCGGCCACGCGCGATGGTCTCGGTGCTTGAAGGAGCTGGTGATCCCTGTTGAACCCTAATGATGTTCGCGGTAGTGAGGGCGAACAGACTAGACGATCGAGAAGAAACCCTAAACTAGACCAATCTAAATAAAAACCAGCACAATGACTCGACGATGCAACTAAAATTCAACAACGCAAACTAAAAAGAAAAAATTGCAAAGGCACAAATTGGTTTGGACGATGAACTAAACATATATATTTTTTTTGGCTATTTGGACTGTAGGGAAAAAAATTCTCACCGATGAACTGTTGCTCTGATACCACCTGATGAACCCGAAGGTCCGAATTGTTGGCCCGATCTTTCGATGAGAATGATAGGTTCGGTAGGCGTCGCTCAACTCTCACGATCCTAGCTACGAACACGCAAGGCTCGAAACCACGCAATCGCTGAACTGCTCGACAAGTCGTTATCAACCGTACGAATACCCGCTGACTGACCACGAAGGTCGATTCTCGCATACACCAAGAAGCACGCAAGAACAAGATCAAGCAATCAAATTGCAAATATGAATTGAAATATTTGAATTGAGTTGGGATTCTGAATAAGGATCTTAATTGGGTGGTCTAGTCGACACACGCAAAAGATACAAGTTGCAATGAAGGCAAACTAAACATAAACAAAATCCAAGAAAAACGAGAGGGGTGCGGCCTCCTTATATAGGGGAGGAGGAGCCGCACATCTAATAGAACCAGCGGGGTGGGACTAAATTCGTGTGTTACTTTTCACGTGAACAGTAACCACGCCCCCAAGTGGGCCGCCGGCAGATGGGCCAAGTTCAGTATGATTACAAAGCCCCAATTGGCCCTAAACAAGTGATATGATATCTTCTTTTGATGATTGCGATCAGTCTAGAAAGAATTTGAAGATGAGGCTAGATCCGTTGGAAAGCGGACGAAATAAGCTTTCAATCAAATACTTGTGGGCCTCCAACGGACTCCGTATGTGAAAGTTATACCTGTTTTAAGTTGGTGCTGTCATGTTGATTCCAGAGGCCTCGACTTGTTGTAGTAGTTGCTGTACCCCCTTTGCCTTCGTTCCTGAGTAGAATAACATCACTAGACTTAGGTAGCAATCCATCCTCAATGGAACAATTATAAACTCCTAGAAACGGTTACCCGATATCAGCCATGAGCACGCGCTCTAGTAATTGGTCCTTGCATATCAAGTTGAAGAGTAGAAGCAGTAGGGATGGTTGTATCAGTGGAAGGGATGTCCTCATCATTTACTACAAAGGTGGCGCTTCAAGATCTGTATCACTCAATCAAACTCATGTGGTAATAATTGTACAAGGCACATTTGGTTACTTAGACTCAGAGTACTATCACACTAGCCAACTAAACCAAGAAGAGTGATGTTTATAGCTTTGGAGTGATACTTGTGGAGCTTTTGATAAGAAAGAAACTAATTTTTGTTAATGACCTAGGTACAAAAGAAAGCTTGTCTTGTTAATTTTTGAAAGGCCTTCAGCGGGGAGTTCTCATGGAAATCATGGATTTCCAAGTTGTGAAAGAGGCAAACCAGGAAGAAATTGATGATATTGCCTCAATTGCCTGCTTGAAAACTAAAGGAGGAGAGAGAACTACCATGAAAGAAGTGGAAATGAGGTTGCAATTCCTTAGAACTACAAGAATAAGAAGGTGCCAAGTTTTCCTAAGAAAGGATGGAGAGGCTGAACCTTTTCTATGTTGAAATACTAGTAGCTCTCATGCACAGAGCAATTTTATCAATACTCACTACCACAAAACAGCCTATAGTGGACGCCTCATCACAGACGGTTCCAAAGGAACCGTCTGTGTTGAACTTATACAGATGGTCACTTAGGAACCGTCTTTTCAACCGTCTGTGATATATCATTATCACAGACGGTTTGTAAATAAAACCGTCTGTGATACTTCTACAGGCCGAGGTGGTGACGACTCTATGTCATCTTGAGATGTATTTCCCTCCGTCATTTTTCGATATCATGTTCCATCTTGTGAAAGAGATAAAGATATGTGGTCCTGTGTTCCTACGTCATATGTACCCGTTCGAGAGGTATATGTGAATTCTCAAGTCCTACGTGACGGAATCGATCTCGACCGAGGGCAGCATCATCGAAGGTTATGCAACCGAAGAGGTCATTGAGTTCGCGCCGACTACATGGCTCGTGGAACCGATAGGTGTACCTCTATCTCGCCATGAGGGAAGGCCGGATGGTATCGACCATCGAAGGAAATCAACCACCCCGACCGATACGCACGCTCAAGCCCATTTCACGGTCTTGCAACACATGACCCAAGTGTCCCCGTACATCGACGAGCACAAAGACATGGTACGCCAACAAAATCGCAGACCGGTCGAGGTTTGATCACGAGCACAACCGTCGGTTCAACGAATGGTTAAAGGTGTGAATCACCGGGAGGTCATCAAGTGATGATACGCTATGGTTGGCAAAAGGGCAACAATTTACAATTGTCACATGGCAAGGATAACGACATAAATGGGTACACATTTTATCTGGTGACTCAGATAGGAAGAGCACATCCGTATCAGCCGTGTCCGTGATAGATGCATTCGCATCGATGGGTCGAGGAGCTTGTACTATGGGCAAATAGAGGAGATATGGGAGCTCGACCACGTGCTTTTCAAGATCCTCTATTTCGGTGCCGTTGGGTCCATCTCTCCACAGTAAAGGTCGACAAGCACGGGCGTCACTACCGTGGACCTCGATCGTGTCGGATACAAAGACGAACCATTCGCATCAAGCAACCAAGTTGTTCAAGTCTTCTATGTAACCGACCGACAAATAAGAAGTGCCACGTAGTTCTTCATGGAAAAAGAAGGATTGTCGGAGTTGAGAATATAGTGGACGAGGAAGAATACAATCAATTTGACGAAGTTGCCTCCTTTTGGAGACGGCATTAGGCTCGAGGAAGAACCCAGTGAGGAAGCTAGTTATATGCGCGTTGATCATCGTGAAGGGCTATATTTTAATTAAGAATTTACTACATTGTAATTAATTTATTCCATAACATCATGTGTTATGGACTTGTAATCTCTCGTACGTATATTTTGATGTCAACGTGGAATTGTCATGTGTTAATATGTGTGATGTCAATGTGGACGTTCATTGTAATGTGAAGTATCAAAATTAGTTTCACTCGATTTGGAGTTGAGTTGAATTAGATATGAATTTTTGAAGTCAAATATGTTATGAGTTGAGTAAGAGCAAAATAGGCGGCCTCCTTATAAAAAGGCTATCACAGACGGTTCTATTAAAGAACCATCTGTGATACGTTCCATATCATAGACGGTTGTGATATGAAACCGTCTGTGATACGTTCCATATCACGACGTTGAACCGCTCGTGATATGGAACGATCACGCATTCGCTCATTAATAGAACCGTCTCGGGATAGCCTTTTATAAGGAGGTGCACCCTAGGGTTTTACTCTTTACTCGTCACTTCCTCTCCCGCGCTCTTAGGCTCTCCCGCGCTCTGTCGCCTCCTCTAGGGTTCGCCCGTTCACCTCCCCGGCCGTAAGCCCCAACGCCGCCGCCCCCGACATCGACGACGCTGCCGCCGCCTCGACGCGCCTCCTCCCGTGTCGGCCTCCTCCTCTGCTGACCGCCTCCTCCGCCGTCCTCCTCCCCGCTGCGGCCTCCCCGCACCGGCCTCCTCCGCGCCTCCTCCTCCCCGCGCCGGCCTCCCTCGCACCGCCTCCTCCTTGCATCGTGAGTTCTTGTGCGGCATCCTCTCTGTGAGTATTCCTATATTACGTTTGTGCATCACTTTGGCTTCAGATTATCCTTGTATGAGCTAGCAATGTTATTAAGTCGCACGACTAGTCGCGACTAATCGTCGACTAATCGCCCTGCGCCTTTGGCGCCACGCCACGCCGCTGCGCCTCCGCTTGCTCTGCTTTAGTAGTAGTAGTAGTAGTAGTGTAGTACTAGTAATAGCGTGAGTAGACTAGTAGTCTAGTAGTAGTAGCGATTCTGCTTTAGATAGCAGCAGAGTAGTAGGTGAGAGCGTGATTACTACTAGTAGTAGTAGAATTAGTAGTAGTTGTGAATAGCAGTTGTAGTAGGCAAATTTGATATACTTGAAGTCTTGGACTGCCAACTATGCAAAAGAAATATATGTTAGGATCAAAACAAGTAAGTCATCAACTCATTATCATGCTTATGTTGTTTTTCTCTTTATTTCATGATGTACAATATGTACATGTGTATATTTGTTGCTACAACTTAGTACATTATATGCTCTGTTCTATTTTTCATAACAGAGTGCCTTTTGTTGTCCCGATGGATATATTGACTTTGATAGTCTTTGATAATATGTGAACTGAATCTAGTACTAAAGATATTGCAAATTGATCAGTGGGCTTTGTTGACATGCTCTGTGATGAACTTTGTCTTATACTGAGATTGAATGTGATAGTTAGTTCATTCTTGAGCTCTATTGTATTACTTGCTACTGTCAATTTGATATACTGTTAATTTGTTACTTTCGGTTGAATGCTAGTTATTCTGATTCTTCTAGTTCGCTCTTTTGCAACTCTCCTTCTGAGAGCACAAACTATCATCAATCCTTCTTTATATATTACGTTGAGCAAATCTGCTTGATCTGGTCAGTTAGAGCTTAAGCATATTGCTTCGCATATATATAGCAAGTGTTTACATGACGTCCGCACTCGCCTTTTGCCGTCATCGACGTCGCCAACGCGCCTGGATCTCCGAGAAAAGTGGTACATACGCGAGATGGCAGAGGAATATCGAAAATTCCTCCGGGCCTAATGACCGTCACGGAGGTGAATGCCAATGGGATCCCTGTGAGTCCCCCCAAAGCAGCGGCGAGATTCCGGACCATCTGCGGTATACATGGAAGGGAACGGGTCCCCATCACCACACTTTCTGAAATTAATTTGATAATTTCAAAAATATTTTGACTCAAGAAGGCTTACTAACTCTAACACCAGTGCTATCTCTAACCTACAACTAAGATGGCTCGATACCAACGTTGGGACCCTGAGTTATCTCCGTAAGACCGAGACTAATCAAGGTCTTAGGGACATAACTCTAGATCTCCAAAGAATGTATTCCAACTTAACTCCATCTAAATGAGAGGCTTAACTCAAACTAGAGCCCCGACGATCATGCGCGCGCTCCTCATGAGCACTACATGATTGTCTGTTCTCCAACAAGTCAAGCGCTACACTTAGTGAGTTAAATAGGAAGTTATGAGCAGCGTAGTATGACTTATATTGGCTCCCAAGATTAGCGACCAATATAACCATACTCTCCTTCAACGTTGATTACATCCATACAACATCCATACATAAATAGTTCAAAAGACATACAACATAGTTCCAAGTTTACAACTATTACAAGTGGCCAATCGCCAAATTTAAAGGAAAGTGTTAAGTAGCAGCGAAATAAGTAAATAAACCAAAAGACCAGCAATCGTATGCCACACAACCCATCGGCAACTAATCGGGAGTTAAAGACAAGACACTACTCATCTGTCGCCTAAATCGACACCGACGAGCTCGCCGGTCTCATTATCTTCCTCACCGTAAAAGCTCGCAAACATCCGCTGAGTACAAAGAGTACTCGCAAGTCTTACACAAATAAAAATAGTTATGGATAAGGTCATTCAAAGGAAGGGCTCATATTGGCTTAGTTTTTATAAAACGACTAACATCGAACAACCTACACATACTAGTTTTTCAAGTACCATTTCAAAATCAGATTTGAAGTAGAAGTAAAGCATGTGAACAAGTGATAAATTCAATAATAAAGAATCATACCAAAAACAAAGTGGCGGTCCACTTTGATACAACAACAAGCATGAACATCCCATTCATGACAATACCAAGTTATAACCACAATTTTAATTCCAAGTCTAACAATAAGCAGCCACAAATTTCAAGCGGTCGTCCATAACCGTGGACACGCTATTCGAATAGATTTATACTCGCAGGGGTGTACTACTTTACCCACACGACTTGATTAGCCTCGAAGCCTCCAGATGCCTCCGAATATAGCATACTTCCTATGGTATGCCGGCCGGGTAAATCAAGATACGGTCGTTTTTAGCAAGAAGATCCCATTGAGCTAAGTCCCTCAACCCATGGCTCCTAGGAAACACAAGACGTTAACGTCTCCATCCTATATCCTAGGAAACACAAGACGTTAACGCCCCCATCCTATCGGTCCAAAAGGAACACGGGATTTCACGGTTCCATGCCCTTACAATTTCACCACTGTGGGGCTCAACACAACAAAACCTTCCCCCTACTTAACCATACGGCACCCATATACCGCGTGTGATAGCACGAATTTTACTTGAATTGCAACAACCCAAAGTTCGGTCCTTAATTGTCCAGACAAGTCCAACCACATACCCAAATCTCGTGCACAAAGCACCATCACTAACCAACACTTGTCCAGATCCATCACGGTCTTTAAAATGTCAAAATTTAACTCATAAAATAGATAACGAAGATCTGAAACAAAGTATGTTCGAGAGTTGTGTTTATCCCATGATTGTCGGGTTATTCCCAAGAATCAAACTACCTGCTTAGACTTGCATGGCTACAAACCCAACAATATACTTTCACACATCCTATCATAAACATTTCAAGATGGAATAATTCATGGATAGCCTCAATGACACGATAATAGGATGTGTCTAACCATTCATCACAAAAATAGCGACAATATAAGACTAACATGCAAGCAATTATCATTGCATCTACCCTAGCAAAATTGGGATCAAATATGATGCAAAAGAAAGTTCAAAGGATGCTTGCCTTGCTGGTAAAGTAATTGCTCACTCTCGTCGCAGAGGAGTCGATATCAATAAGCTCGGAATCTAAATAAATACAATACCGAATAAACATCGAGAAATACTCCAAAAATCAAGATGCTAAAAAATGCATGATTTTTCTACAGTAGCTAAGTCATGATTTTAGATGATTTTTGGTGAAAGAATTATTTAATTTTGATTTAGTATATGAAAGTTATGGTGGTTTGAATTCCAGATTTCAATATGCCTTTATTTATGTAATTTAATTATGAGGTGAATTTTTGTAGAATAGTGGTGAGTACATGGATTACATGGATAAATAGGCAATATTATTACAAGTTCAAAACAGTTGAGTTTGCTCCAATTGGAGTTTTCATGATTTAGTTATTGATTTCTAAAGTTATCTGCATTAATAGTGTTAAAATAATGCCTTTTACGGGCATTTTCCCCAAACTATAGTTTCTGTGGCAGAGGTAAGTTTGGAACCATTTTTATAATTAAGTTCCTTTGAAATATAAATTATCAAAATTGATTTCACTATTTTTGGAGTTTCCAATAATTACTTATGAATTGTTAAAGCTATCAGCCTTTTTCTTTTGTAAAAATAATAGTGTTTATAGCTCATTTTCTAAAATAATGCTCTCTGTTACAGAGACATGTTTGACACTAATTTTAATATAAAATTCATTAAATATGAAAATTATCAGAAGTGGTTTCACTCATTTTGGAGTTAAAATGAATTAGTTATGCATTTTAGAAGTTATACATATTTTTAGCTTACAATTAAATGGATTTCGAATTTTATAAATTATTTTCTACTTTTCTTACCGAGTGCTAACTCAGCCACAGCCGCTGACGGGTGGGACCGGACAAAACTTTGACCGGTCAACGCGGCTTGGTCTAGGTCGAATCGAAAGGCGCATTCCCAAGAATACGCCTTCAAAACTAGAAAACATAGACTTAGCTCTAAGTATACCAAAAGTACGTGTCTCCTTAAGGAAAACGATTTGTGAAACTACGATCGCTTAACCGGTCGGATGGCCCACATGTCAACGACTTAACATTCAAACCGCTTAATCACGTTATTAAACGGTGGCCCTACATCATAAGGACACTAAGACCTCGCTTAGCGCTACAACGCCATTAGTCCTTAAACGCTCGCTATGTGTCCTTTGCTGACGGTCCGACAACAACGAAGTCGGCCGTGCTTGTCCGGCGCCACGCCGCTGCGGTGATCTCGGCGGCGCGCCAAAGCCGTGAATGGGTGCACAATAGCCGCGCGATCCTAGAGGTACCTTCGCCGAGTCGGACGGCCGCAGAGCGGCGCAACGCTGGAAGCGAGGCGCGCTCGCTCAAGATGCTAAGGCAACTCGGCGACAACCGAGCAAGCTAGCACGCGCGAAACCTTCTACCAAGTCCGGAGAATCCGCACTGCAGGATGAGAGGCCGAGGAGCTCGCAGGAGTTGGCGCCAGAATGGTGACGGCCGCGAGGGCTTCACGAGGGCACGACCACCTAAGCAAAGGGAGAACAAAAGAACGATCGGGATCACGATAATAGCCCTAGGAGATGCCACGACCAAAAGGAATCGATGAACTACTCACTAGGCCGGAGATGAGAACGAAGGAGTTGACTTCGGCTGGGAATCAAAAGAACCAAATTCACGAATATCCTGCGATCCGATGAAGAAATAGATTGAGGGGTTGTCGACAGTAGATATAAAGGCACCTGGTGACGCACTTTGAGGATGATAATACCTTCCGAACATGACGTTGACACGGCGGCGGTGGCGCGCTTTCTCCGAACGACGAGAGCACGAAGAAGAACCGAGAGCCACACGATAATACAAGGATTGAGATTAGCTAAAATGGAAACGGCATGGATCAGAAAGATGAGGGGAACCACGCGGAGGAAGCTCACCTGTGAAGAGAGCAAGAACAAGCCTCTTTCCTCGCACCGAGAGGAAAGATGGGGAAGAAGGAGGCGTCGGGGCGACTTAAGCTTGACCGATGGACGAATGTAAGCGCGCCGCTGGGAAGGCTCGGGACCGTTGAGAGGGGCGCGGCAACGCCGTTGACGGGCAGCGCAGAGCTCTTTGGCGCGTGGCGCCGAGCTCGCCGCGCCGCCCGAGGTTAGAGACGATCCTAACGTGGGCCCGAGTTGCGCAACGCACAAGGTGGCGCGGCTCGGTGCAACACGGGATTAAATCGACCGTTGGATGGCGAACGACGGAGGAGATTTAAAGCATTGTTTTGAATCGCCTCAACAGGGCGTAGATTCGAATTGTTGATCTCAGATCCGACGGTCGCATGCGTCGGTGCATTTAGGCGGTTGGGCTGAGCCGTTTTGCCGAGTCGGACTCGAGCTCGATGAATAGTAACAGTCGGTTAGGGTTTAGGATTTGACTGGTTTTTAATTTGTTCTTCCTACTTTGACCAGGGCTTAAAAATTAGAAATAAAATTCCTAAAATCATGAAATAAATCATGGGGGTTCCTGGGATAGCCTAGTGTCCATAAAAATTATTGAACCCTACTGTTCATGATATAATTTGCATAGTTTAAATTCAAACATAAAGTTGGTTTGTAAATCGTGTTTGGATTTTCATAGGGTTCAAACTAGTCCCAAAAATTTGGGAAAAATTATTTTAATTCATGATAATTAATATAGTATTTGAATAAATTATTTCCAGAGGATCTTCAGTAGCATTTATTTCAGTGTTTGTTTGGAGGTTAAATTAAAGTGTATGTTACATGTGTATTTTAAGATTTTCCTAGTACAATATTTAATTAAAAAGTTTCAAAACATGATGCATGCTAATGAGATGCATAATAAATCTCTTTATTAATTTGGGGATGTGACAAACCTCCCCCCTTACAAAAGATCTCGACCCCGAGATCGATAGGGTGGAAGTTGGATAGAAAGGTTCTAAAAGAAGACATAACTTCCGTTGTCTTGATTTCCTTCAAAGATAGTGATAAGATATCTTTTGTAAGGTTACAAGGAATGGCTAGTGCAATGTTTCTTCCCATCGCTTTGTTTAAACTTTCCTTTCTTGATTCGAAGATACGTTAAGTAGAAGGAAAAAGATCTGGATAGCTAGCTCGTAGTTGATCTTCACGCTCCCAAGTTGCTTCATCTTTAGTATGGTTGCTCCATTGAACCTTGACGAATTTGATATTGCGATTTCGTGTCTTGCACTCCTTCTCTTCAAGAATGCGAATCGGGTGCTCACGATAAGAAAGATCAGATTGCAAGTCAAGTCTTTCCACTCGCTGTTTCCGGCCGGACGCCAAGACACTTTTTCAGTTGGGAAACATGGAAGACATCATGTACATCGCCAGTTTATGGTGGCAATTCTAGTTGATAAGCCACCGGTCCCAACTTTGCTAGAATTCGGAAAGATCCGATGTAGCGAGGTGCCAATTTGCCTTTGACTTGGAAACAATGTGTTCCTTTTATTGGAGAAACTTTAAGATAGACATGATCATCCACCTCAAAGCTCAACTCGCGACGACGACGGTCGGCATAAGACTTCTGACGAGATTGAGCCGTCCGAAGTCGTTCGCGGATGACACGAACTTGTTCCTCTGCATCCTCTACCAAGGTTGGGCCATAAAACAACCTCTCCCCGGCTTCAGACCAGTTCAAAGGTGTCCTACAAGCTCTTCCATACAATGCCTCGAACGGTGACATTTGAATGCTGGATTGGAAGCTATTGTTGTAGGAGAATTCCGCAAATGGTAAACATTTCTCCCAGTTTTTGCTATAGGACAGCACATAGGCTTGGAGAAGGTCTTCTAAAATTTGATTCACCCTTTCAGTTTGCCCATCTGTTTGCGGGTGGTAAGCGGAATCGAAGATAGATTGGTCCCCATTGCTTTATGTAAGCACTCTAAGTAAGATGTGAACCGAGGCCCCTATCGAAACGATCACTTTAGGTACACCATGGAGACAAACACCTGGAGATATAAAGCTCGGCTAACTTATCCCCGTGGTAGGTGGTCTTGACCGAATGAAGTGAGCAACCTTCGCGCGACGGTCAACAATCACCCATATAGAATCGCACTCCAACTTGAGTTCTAGGAGGCCGTGATAAAATCCATGCCAACTTCTTCCCATTTCCACTTGGGAATGGGCAGGGTCAGAGAGTACCCGCCGCTTCAAGTGCTCACTTTGACTCTTTGGCATACATCACACTCTGCAACAAATTGAGCGACTGTCGCTTCATTTGGCTCCACCAAAGCCTTTTCTTCAAATCTTGGTACATCTTGGTACTACCTGTGTGAATAGAGAATTTGGAGTCATGAGCCCTCTCGAGAATTAGTTCTCTCAAGACATGATCACAGTGGCACCACCAACCGGTTCCCAAACCATAGGGTGCCTTGTGCATCCTCTTTAAAGCATTTGGCCCCGCTTGCTTCATTTCTTCTGGATTTGAGCTACTTCTTCGCGCCTCGGGCTTCCTAATCTGGTCCTCAAGTGTAAAATTCACACTAAGGGCAACAAGAGAACCTCTTCAATTATCTGCAGTGCGACGCTGCATCACCGCACACAAACCTCACCAAATGGAGTTACCGATAAACAGCTGACCGAGACTTTCTCGCTTAGTGCATCGCTACCACATTTGCTTTTCCCGATGATAATGGAGTCCAAAATCATAATCTTTGATCAACTCAAGCCATCTTCTTTGCCTCAAGTTCAGATCGGCTTGGGTGAAGATATATTTAAGACTCTTGTGGTCGGTGTAGATTTCGCAACGACATCGATGAGGTAATGTCGCCAAATCTTTAGAGCATGAACCACCGCCATGAGTTCCAAATCATGAGTGGGATAATTCAACTCATGTGGTCTCAATTGCCTTGATGCATAAGCTACCACTCGGCCCTCTTGCATAAGAACACAACCGAGCCCATGGCGAGATGCATCGTAGTAAATGTCAAAGTTCTTGTGAATGTCGGGAAGGATAAGGACTGGAGCTTTGGTCAGGCATTCTTTTAGGACCTGAAAACTTTCCTCACATTCAGGCGACCATTCAAACTTCTTTGCTTTCTTTAGAAGTTGAGTCATTGGCCTCGAAATTTTGGAGAAGTTCTGGATGAATTTGCGATAGTAACCCGCAAGTCCGAGAAAACTGCGAATATCAGTAATGTTTCTGGGTTGTCCCCAATCCAGGACGTCTTGCACTTTGCTTGGATCAACAGCGATACCGCCCTTGGATAGGACATGTCCCAAGAAACTAACTTCATGAAGCCAGAACTCACATTTGCTGAATTTGACATAAAGCTGATGTTGACGAAGCTTCTCCAACACAAGCCTCAAGTGTTGCTCGTGTTCTTCATCAGACTTTGAGTAGATGAGGATGTCATCAATGAATACAACAACAAACTTATCCAAATACTCCATGAACACTGAATTCATAAGATTCATGAAGTATGCCGGCGCATTCGTAACGAGTAGAGAATGCTGTCTTCGGAATGTCTTCAGTTCGAACTTTAATTTGATGATAGCCCAAGCGCAAATCAATCTTGGAGAATACTTGGGCTCCACTCAATTGGTCAAATAAATCATCAATCCGTGGAAGCGGATATTTATTCTTGATAGTGACTTCATTTAACGGACGGTAGTCAGCACACATCCGCAGACTCTTGTCTTTCTTCTTAACAAAGATAGCCGGGCATCCCCAAGGTGAGGAGCTCGGCCTAATAAATCCCTTGTCTTGAAGTTCTTGGAGTTGCTTCTTCAATTCTTCTAACTCATTAGGAGGCATCCGATACGGCCGTTTTGAGATTGGCGCAAAGACCGGGTACAAGCTCGATGACGAACTCAACTTCTCGATCAGGAGGCATGCCAGGGAGTTCTTCGGGGAATACATCTGGATATTCACACACCACTGGCACCCTCTCAATTTCAAGAGAGGGAGAAGCTTCTAAAGTATAAAGATGAGAACTGCCCACCGAAGGTGCAAAAACGACCTGACTGCCGTCTTCGCTAGTGACAGAAATAGACCGTCGAGCACAATCGATCTTTCCCTGGTTTTTGGACAGCCAATCCATCCCCAAGATCACATCAATACCCGCTGATTTTATCACAATTAAATTTGCCAAGAAGTTAATATGTTGGATTTCCACTTTTACGTCCCGGCAGACTTGATCGATTTGGAAAACCGATCCCGACGACTGGATTTGATAAGGTGGCTGAAGTTTAAGTATTTCAAATTGATTAAGTGCAGCATATTATTCTTTGATGAATGAATGAGATGCTCCGGAATCAAATAAAACTGATGCTGGACAAGAAGTAACAAGAAGTGTAACCAAAACGACGTCTGGAGCGTCGCTTGCCTCCTCGGCGGTGACGTGGTTCACTCGGCCACGTGCTGGAATCTGAGGAGGGGTAGATGCTGCCCTCGGAGGTGGGGTAGGTCTTGCCACAGCTGGTGGTGTAGGAGCTCGATAAACCTGAGGCATTTTCCGCTGCTTGGCGAGGCAATGAGAGGCATAGTGGCCATGGCGACCACAATGAAAACAGGTGACATTAGGCTTGTATGTACCACTGTTTTGGGAGTTCTTACTCCCATTGTACCGCTGCCTCTGTAGGTGGAGAAGGTCGTGGGGGTGCCACAGAGGCCTCGTGGCGCTGGGCTCGAGAACGAGGTGCTCGGGTGGCTCTGGGCGCTGCCGAGGAAAACCGCCGCTAGCTAAAAACTAAGCGGCCCTCTTCCTCTTCCCCGACTCTCCATCGCCACACTCTTGTGCTCCACCACAATGGCCTTGTTCACCATGTGTTGGAAGTTCTGTCATGTACGCCTAAAGCCACCGCATCTTCTCGCTCAAGCCGCCATGAGTCGGCCACGCGGCAGCGCCCAGGAGACGCCGTCCGGCATAGCGAGCTAAGGAATTAAACTCCCGCAGATACTCGCGGACAGCTTTCCTTCCTTGCTTCAAAGCAAGGAACCGCCGCCGCTTGATCGACATGACCCCATCAGAATATAGGCTCCCAAGGCCGCATGTAACTCACCAAGTTGGAACTCTTCATCAGCCGCATGGCGGAAAAGTTATCCCACCACGCACTAGTAGCGCCTTCCACCGATAGCGGCAAAGAGCACCCTCTCAATGCTCGTAATCGAGCAACAGCCAGCTTCTTCTCAATGTTTCTTAGCCAATCTTCAGCTTCCATTGGATCTCCGTGTCGCAAAAGATGGAGGATTGGTCCTCTCAAATTCGCCGAGACCTCCACGCGCCTTCGATGTCCTCTCCTCGCCGCAGGAGCAGAGAAGTGTTGTGAGCTATAGCCTCCGTGATCCCGGTCCGATCCTTCCTGCTTTCTCGACCTGGGCCAAGACTTCGCCATAGTGGGTGGCGGAGGAAGCACTTCCTCGATGAACCGTCCGCGGGTGGTGCTGTTGAGAGGGCTCACCCCTCTCCTCGCGGTCGTAAAGTTCTACTACAGCAGCAGCATAACGAGTGCCCTGGGGTGGAGATCCCCCATCGCGCTGAGCTCTAGCACGAGTGTTAGGGACTGACATCCTGGAGTGACAAGGAAAGTTAACAAGAGGCCAAGAATGCTGGAAAAAGTGTGAATAATAAAACTTTGGACAGCAAGCACAAAGTTCTTAATTAAGCATGCATAATGATATAAAATGCACAAAAACATAACACCAAAAGGGCGTACAAAGGCGATAATGCCAGTACAAGATCCACAAATTCAAATCATAGTTTTCCCAATGCGATTACATCCATAAAGGCCCGTGGGCGAAAAACAACTGCCGGAGTTAAAAGTTCTTGCAAGAGAGACAATAATAGTTCAATTGCTACAAGCCCATTACAGGAAATCAAAGATACATGCTCAACCATGAGCTAACACCTATAACATCCTAAATGTTGTTCCGGTCAAAGTTTACTGGAAACTCGTCCAGAAGATGTGCCTCAGGGGATCCCGTATCATTGGGGTCTCCAAAATTAGGAAGACGTAAAGGGGAGCCTTGCTCTATCACATGGCCTCCCGCAGGTTCCATTCTGTGAGTACGAGCAAAACCGACCGACATACGGGCTTGGTGTCTCGCCCCATAATTAGGCTCACGCCCCGCACTTCCGGAAGACGCAGACATCGGTGGTCAAGCATATGGGGAAATCTCATTTGCGCCATAAACCACATGGCGGTCAACGATCCCCATGTTGTACCCGAGTTGTAAGTGCCTTGGGCCACTACGACGCTGACGAGTCTCGCATAACTCATACATAGTGCATCGATGGATTTGGTCCATGATATGGACCAATCTTGCTAATCGCCTAACCCGGGATCTTCCCAAACCGATCCGGCAAAGGTGTCCACCTCCATGCCACGCCCTCATAGGAAAATGGTCGTAAAGCGGCCGAGACAACTCCGCCAAAGTCATAACGAGGTGGCTCGCGGCCACACGAGCCACTTCCTCAGAGCCGTGGCCTCGTGAGGTGCCACGCGTGCCGAAACAATATGGGATAATCCCCGTGACTCGTCCTCGCGATGATGTTGATCACGCCCAAGTATTCTCCAGTCGCCCTCGCCGCGCGATAGATGGCGAGGTCGGCCGATAAGTAAAGTTCGCCTCCACATCATCTCTCTGAGAAGCTGGTATCCATCCACGCTCTCACTTGAGTTTCTTTGACCTGTATTGGCAACTCATCTAAAAGCAAGAACAACAAGGTAAGACTTCTTTAAAACAGTAAATAGGTAAGAAAGGATGCTAGGATGGATGAGGAATAAAAGATATTCCAAACTTAAACTTTCTGAAATTAATTTGATAATTTCAAAAATATTTTGACACAAGAAGGCTTACTAACTCTAACACCGTGCATATCTCTAACCTACAACAAGATGGCTCGATACCAACGTCAGACCCCGGAGTTATCTCCGTAAGACCGAGACTAATCAAGGTCTTAGGGACATAACTCTAGATCTCCAAAGAATGTATTCCAACTTAACTCCATCTAAATGAGAGGCTTAACTCAAACTAGAGCCCCGACGATCATGCGCGCCGCTCCTCATGAGCACTACATGATTGTCGGTTCTCCAACAAGTCAAGCGCTACACTTAGTGAGTTAAATAGGAAGCCATGAGCAGCGAGTATGACTTATATTAGCTCCCAAGATCAGCGACCAATATAACCATACTCTCCTTCAACGTTGATTACATCCATATAACATCCATACATAAATAGTTCAAAAGACATACAACATAGTTCCAAGTTTACAACTAATACAAGTGGCCGACCGGCCAAATTTAAAGGAAAGTGTTAAGTAGGAGCGGAAATAAGTAAATAAACCAAAAGACCAGCAGTGGTATGCCACACAACCCATCGGCAACCAACTGGGAGTTAAAGACAACACACTACTCATCGGTGTCGCCTAAATCGACACCAACGAGCTCGTCGGTCTCATTATCTTCCTCACCTGTAAAAGCCAGCAAACATCTAGCTGAGTACAAAGAGTACTCGCAAGTCTTACACAAATAAAAATAGTTATGCATAAGGTCATTCAAAGGAATGGCTCATATTGGCTTAGTTTTGCGAAAACGACGCAATACTGAACAACCTACACATACTAGTTTTTCAAGTGCCATTTCAAAATCAGATTTGAAGTAGAAGTAAAGCATGTGAACAAGTGATAAATTCAATAATAAAGAATCATACCGAAAACAAAGTGGCGGTCCACTTTGATACAACAACAAGCATGAACATCCCATTCATGACGATACCAAGTTATAACCACAATTTTAATTCCATGTCTAACAATAAGCAGCCACAAATTTCAAGCGGTCGCCCATAACCGTGGACACAGCTATTCCAATAGATTTATACCTGCAGGTGTACTACTTTACCTCACACGACTTGATTAGCCCGTAAGCCTCCGGATGCCTCGAATATAGCATACTTCCTATGGTATGCCTACACGTAAATCAAGATGATCGTCGCTTAGCAAGAAGATCCCATTGAGCTAAGTCCTCAACCCATGGCTCCTAGGAAACACAAGACGTTAACGTCTCCATCCTATATCCTAGGAAACACAAGACGTTAACGCCCCCATCCTATCGGTCCAAAAGGAACACGGGATTTCACGGTCCCATGCCCTTACAATTTCACCACTGTGGGGCTCAACACAACAAAACCTTCCCCCTACTTAACCATACGGCACCCATATACCGCGTGTGATAGCACGAATTTTACTTGAATTGCAACAACCCAAAGTTCGGTCCTTAATTGTCCAGACAAGTCCAACCACATACCCAAATCTCGTGCACAAAGCACCATCACTAACCAACACTTGTCCAGATCCATCACGTCTTTAAAATGTCAAAATTTAACTCATAAAATAGATACGAAGATCTGAAACAAAAGTATGTTCTGAGAGTTGTGTTTATCCCATGATTGTCGGGTTATTCCCGGCAATCAAACTACCGTTTCTAGACTTGCATGGCTAAGCAAACCCGAACAATATACTTTCACACATCCTATCATAAACATTTCAGTACTGGAATAATTCATGGATAGCCTCAATGACACGATAATAGGATGTGTCTAACCATTCATCACAAAAATAGCGACAATATAAGACTAACATGCAAGCAATTATCATTGCATCTACCCTAGCAAAATTGGGATCAAATATGATGCAAAAAGAAAGTTCAAAGGATGCTTGCCTTGCTGGTAAAGTAATTGCTCACTCTCGGTCGCGTAGGAGTCGATATCAATAAGCTCGGAATCTAAATAAATACAATACCGAATAAACATCGAGAAATACTCCAAAAATCAAGATGCTAAAAAATGCATGATTTTTCTACAGTAGCTAAGTCATGATTTTAGATGATTTTTGGTGAAAGAATTATTTAATTTTGATTTAGTATATGAAAGTTATGGTGGTTTGAATTCCAGATTTCAATATGCCTTTATTTATGTAATTTAATTATGAGGTGAATTTTTGTAGAATAGTGGTGAGTACATGGATTACATGGATAAATAGGCAATATTATTACAAGTTCAAAACAGTTGAGTTTGCTCCAATTGGAGTTTTCATGATTTAGTTATTGATTTCTAAAGTTATCAGCATTAATAGTGTTAAAATAATGCCTTTTACGGGCATTTTCCCCAAACTATAGTTTCTGTGGTAGAGGTAAGTTTGGAACCATTTTTATAATTAAGTTCCTTTGAAATATAAATTATCAAAATTGATTTCACTATTTTTGGAGTTTCCAATAATTACTTATGAATTGTTAAAGCTATCAGCCTTTTTCTTTTGTAAAAATAATAGTGTTTATAGCTCATTTTCTAAAATAATGCTCTCTGTTACAGAGACATGTTTGACACCAATTTTAATATAAAATTCATTAAATATGAAAATTATCAGAAGTGGTTTCACTCATTTTGGAGTTAAAATGAATTAGTTATGCATTTTAGAAGTTATACATATTTTTTAGCTTACAATTAAATGGATTTCGAATTTTATAAATTATTTTCTACTTTTCTTACCGAGTGCTAACTCAGCCACAGCCGCTGACGGGTGGGACCGGGGACAAAACTTTGACCCGGTCAACGCGGGCTTGGTCTAGGCCGAACTGAGCTGAAGGCGCATTCCCAAGAATACGTCTTCAAAACTAGAAAACATAGACTTAGCTCTAAGTATACCAAAAGTACGTGTCTCCTTAAGGAAAAACGTATTTGTGAAACTACGCATCAGCTTAAGCGGTCGGATGGCCCACATGTCAACGACTTAACATTCAAACCGCTCTAATCACGTTATTAAACGGCGGCCCTACCGTCATAAGGACACTAAGACCTCGATTAGCGCTTACAACGCCATTAGTCCCAAACGCTCACATGTGTCCTTGTCGACGGTCCGACAACACCGAGTCGGCGTGTTGTCCGGCGGCTCGCCACGGCGCGGTGATCTCGGCGGCGCGGCCAAAGCGTGAATGGGTGCACAATAGCCGCGCGATCCTAGAGGTACCTTCGCCGAGTCGGGACGACGCGTGAGCGGCGCGCATCGTCGGAAGCGGAGGCGGCCGCTCGCTCAAGATGCTAAGGCAACTCGGCGACAAACCAAGCAAGCTAGCACGCGCAAAACCTTCTACCAAGTCCAGAGAACTGCACTGAAGGATGAGAGGCCGAGGAGCCGGCAGGAGTTGGCGCCGAATGGTGACGGCGGCGGAGGGCTTCACGAGGGCACGACCACCTAAGCAAAGGGAGAACAAAAGAACGATCGGGATCACGATAATAGCCCTAGGAGATGCCACGACCAAAAGGAATCGATGAACTACTCACTAGGCCGGAGATGAGAACGAAGGAGTTGACTTCGGCTGGGAATCAAAAGAACCAAATTCACGAATATCCTGCGATCCGATGAAGAAATAGATTGAGGGGTTGTCGACAGTAGATATAAAGGCACCTGGTGACGCACTTTGAGGATGATAATACCTTCCGAACATGACGTTGACACGGCGGCGGCGTCTTGGTGCGCGCCCGAATCTGACGAGAGCACGAAGAAGAACTGAGAGCCACACGATAATACAAGGATTGAGATTAGCTAAAATGGAAACGGCATGGATCAGAAAGATGAGGGGAACCACGCGGAGGAAGCTCACCTGTGAAGAGAGCAAGAACAAGCCTCTCTTTCCTCGCACCAGAGGAAAGATGGGAAGAAGGAGGCGCTCGGGGCGACTTAAGCTTGACCGATGGACGGAACGAGCGCGCGCGCTTGGGAAGGCTCGGGGACCGGTTGAGAGGGGCGTGCGGCAACGCCGCTGACAGGGCGGCCGCAGAGCCTTTGGCGCGCGGGCGCCGAGCTCGCTCGCGCCGCCGAGGTTAGAGACGATCCGACGTGGGCCCGAGTTGGTAGCGCACAAGGTGGCGCGCTCGTGCAACACGGGATTAAATCGACCGCTGGATGGCGAACTGACGAGGAGATTTAAAGCATTGTTTTGAACTGCCCCAACAGTGGCGAGATCTGAATTGTCGATCTCAGATCCGACGGTCGCATGCGTCGGTGCATTTAGGCGGTCGGGCTGAGCCATTTTGCCGAGTCGGACTCGAGCATGATGAATAGTAACAGTCGGTTAGGGTTTAGGATTTGACTGGTTTTTAATTTGTTATTCCTACTTTGACCAGGGCTTAACAATTAGAAATAAAATTCATAAAATCATGAAATAAATCATGGGGGTTCCTGGGATAGCCTAGTGTCCATAAAAATTATTGAACCCTACTGTTCATGATATAATTTGCATAGTTTAAATTCAAACATAAAGTTGGTCTTTAAATCGTGTTTGGATTTTCATAGGGTTCAAACCAGTCCCAAAAATTTGGAAAAAATTATATTAATTCATGATAATTAATATAGTATTTGAATAAATTATTTCCAGAGGATCATCAGTAGCATTTATTTCAGTTTTTAGTTTGGAGGTTAAATTAAAGTGTGTGTTACATGTGTATTTTAAGATTTTTCAAGTACAATATTTAATTAAAAAGTTTCAAAACATGATGCATGCTAATGAGATGCATAATAAACCTCTTTATTAATTTGGGGATGTGAAAACACTCACCCCCACAAACTCGGCACCGCTGGGTACGCGGGTAAAACCGCGCAATGGGCGGCGGAGGACGAGAACGAAACAAGGCCATTTGTCGAGATCACGCACAGCGCGCTCTCCTAGTTAAAAGCGAGGGCATCAGCCACGTCTTCGGGTGAAATCTCTTTCACAAACCCGGCAGACCGGGATGTCGCCAACCGTGTGGTAAATATATCTTCGAACTACCTAGTTGTTAATAAGTCCATAACTTCATAATGTCTATAATAATATGATGACCTCTTGCAGCAAGAATTGAGTTTCAGATGTTCCAAGGCTCCTTCCAGCGCATGTGAAGAAGGATATACTATCTACGCTGGGAAACAAGGAGCACCTTGTCGCACGCGAGGCAAAGGGTTAACGATCTTAGAGGGATGGATTCCTGCATCGACTCATCGCACGATAGGAGCAGGAAGAGATCCAAGGCCAAGTACGACACGTAGTTGGAACATGTGCTTACTACAAAATTTGAAGGAAGAGAACGGTGCTTACTCGCAAAATTTGTAGAAAAGATAGCAAGATTGCAGACCAAGTGAATCAACTCCTACTCCTCAACCACGCAAACCGCCCCGTTGTTTTGGGAGTCCTCCTCAACATCGGAGTAGCATCGCGCCCACGCAAAATTATGAACATGATGACGCCCAATTACCTATCGACGACATCAAGGTAATGTACATCTCTCGAATGCTCCAAAGATAGACCTATAGGACGCCTTAGCTAATTGCGATCGCTTTGTAGGAGCCACGACCGCATGCTCCAAGTGAGGATGGTTGGGATGTCTATTGAGGTCGGACGGGGTGGCGATCCATGCAAGGAATGGATAGTGCAAAGACGGTGCCCGTGTGGCGCAGGTTACGCTTAGGGTCCAGTGGACATGGTACATGATAATTTTAGGCCGTCTACCGAGATTCGCCCGAATGACGACATCGAACACTAGGGATGCCGTATAGTTTTATCCATGACCCAAGAAGGACATCGCCTCGACCTCGCAGCCGCCTCAAGCTTTGATGACTCCACCCCAACCATCTCGACACGACCATGCCTCCAACAGACCCAAGAAGAACATCGCCTCGACCTGCAGCGCCGCCTCAACCTCGATGACTCCACCCCAACCATCTCGACACGACCATGCCTCTCCAACAGACCTCCTGACTACACCTCAACCTTCGCGTAAGCCCGCCTCATCGGTGCCTCGTGGAGAAGACACCAACGAACAAACAAAGTGTGCCGCCATATCGGTTCCCGAGTCGTCTCACGTAAAGACGCCAGAGCGGCAAGTCATTCGTGATAAATCAAATCGAAGAACATTAAGGCGCTCCGCCTCCTAACCCTAAGAAATACTCTTTCGAAGTCTCATGGCGACCACCACAAGATAGCCTACATTGGATTAGGTTGTCGAGTTTGCATACCGGTACTTGCACAAGACCAAAGAGAAAGGGTGCGCTGATGGAATCACCGTCGATACACGAGGAGTATTTCTCCACGAGCGCCCATTTCGTCGTGGGCTTCAACGACTTATTCGACCTATTCAACCTTAAAGCCCTCGATGCCTCACTTCTACGATGTCGACATCGTAAGTGTGTACAATCAAGTTCTACATTCACGTAATACCGAATATAACAACTCATTGCTTATGTATAGATACATGATTAAAAATACCCGACGATTGAAAGAACCGGTGGTTTCTCGACCCACACGTGGTGTCCGAGCAAACCATCTTGGCAGACGTATCCACGCCGATAAATACATAACGATGTGGATTACTTGCTCAAAACGACAAGGACTACATAATGGTGCCCTACAACTAACTAAGTGCTTCACTACATGCTATACAAATTTCATTTGTACTTTATATGCAAAGACTAACTTAGGTTTAATGACTCAAGCGACATACATGAGTAGGCACCACTGAATCCTTTTAGTCATTATACCAAAGAGGAACCAGATACTATACCTTGATTTCCTAGTCAAAAAAAGCCACGACTTCACCCTTGTGCAAGGAGTACTCGACAGGTGTTCTCATTTCCTCCATACATAACTCTATTGTAGTCTTCCTTCGTTTGAAATGGTCGAGGTTAACTTTTTGGAAACATGTAGGTCGTTCATCTCCTATATTGCCGAGGGAGGGCTATACAAGGGAACGAACGCCACATTTAATCACAGGACACGATTTTCGGTACATGCTACAACACAATAATCCTATATCATACTTCATAATAATGCGTCTCGAACTGACTATACCTATATATGTAATTCTATTTTTGCAGTGTCGCCAGCAAAAAGCAGAAGAATGTGCATTCTACGTTTGCCATCATATGCAGATTCTCATGAGTGCTAAGTTGAAGGATCCCGATGTTGGTCAATCTCGTAATAATTATTTCCTAATTATAAATTTAAATATATATGCTTACTACTTTACTCTTGCTAGCTACTGTGGCTTGAATATAGATTTAGATTCACTGCTCGAGAGAGATCTCGGATGTTCGAGGAAGCTCGCACCTTCATCATGACGGATATCATTGGCGCCAACGGAGAGTTTCACTACTCCAACACCGCTGAACGACCTTGAATGATTCATTAATTGTAATTCACTTTGAATAGTTGTAATTCAATTGTAACTCTAGCGACAATATTTGATACATATTCGTGTCTAATTGATTTTGAGTTATAAATAATCACTTTGAGTGTCAACGATTGATTCATCTGTAATGTATCTATTTTCTGCCCGCTTGTTTTTGAGGGTATGGCTAGCAATTCCCGAGGCTAACCAAAATAAAAATAAATTAGTTAGGTCGAAGAGCTATCACGCACGGTTCATAATTAGCACAACGTGATATATGGATATCATGACGGTGATAATTATGAACCGTCTCGTGATATCCATATATCACGCGGTGCTAATTATGAACCGCTCGTGAGATATGGATATCACTGATTTTCAGAACTAGAACCGCTCGTGTTGTGACGTAGCACGCACAGACGGTTGGTAATTAGAACCGCTCGTGATATGTGGATATTACGACGGTTGTTAGTTAGAACCGCTCGTGTTGTGACTTATCACGACGGTTTTTAACCGACTTATCACGACGGTTTTTAACCGTCATTATAACCGCCGATTATCACAGACGCATAAAACACGTGATGGTTCCGAACGCTCGTGATGACGGTTCCGAACCGTCTGTGATAACGTTTTCTGTAGTAGTGAAAAAATTTGTAAATGTTTTTTTTATACCTGTCATAATACATTTGAACCTACGAGTACAAGGAAAAAAACAAGAAAAAATCAGACGAAAAAAGTGTTCTCAGTTGAAATTTTTTAATGTATTAAATAATGTTAAATAGTGTCAAGCATAATGCACATGCACCCCGCCATGGCGATCGTGACATGTATCATCGCCCATGGCACGCCTCGTGGCCAATCGTTGCTGCCTCAAGGAGATTATACTGTGTTGTGCCGTGATTTCATGTAAAAATATTTGTGAATTTTTTTCTAATATATGTTATAATACATTTGAATCTGTGAGTGCGAGGTAAAAAAGGGAAAATTTCAAATATCTTTTTTAAAGTATTAAATAGTGTTTTCAATAGTATCAAATAATGTTTTAAATAGTGTCTAAAAATAATTTTTTAATCTATTTTTTAAGCTCACCCGTGCCAATCCTTTGCTATGCCTCCAATCCACGGCAAATCCCGCTCTGTGCCTCTGGGGCACGGTATTGCCTTCTACCGCCACACCATCTGTCATGCCCTCACGAGCCGGACTCAGCCTGGTCCATGCCCTTGGGGCCAGATTAGCCTGGTCCGTGCCCCAGGGACTCGGATTTCATACGTGGCGAGCGGGGGGAGTCCAGCCCCCGGGGCACGATGGAGGTTGAGTCTGGCTTCCTGGAGACCGGATTTGGTTATATGTCGGCTGCCGGCAGCTGCATGGTGTCATTTTTAGTATTGATATCGAGAGGAGATCAAAATTGCTATTACCGCCGTCAATAGTGTCGTATCAGCCAAGAACTCGAAGTTTAGTTACACCTAGTTAGTTCCTCTGTTTTACATGGAATCAAGAGAGGAGTGTGATGTTGGTCGATGAAGGCAATTGTTTGTTGTATGTATAATGTATTAATGTGTTGGAATAAACACTAGAAGTGGCGTTCTAGTTGGTTAAACATAAACCTCCAACTAGCCATGTGCCCGTGCGTTGCAACGGAAATTCATACTTTGCATCAATAATTTCTAAGCAATGTGCTTAACACACATGTAATTTTTTAGCATTACAATCCGTTTTGGTAGGAATATAGCACATTTGAACAACATAGCACCTATAAATATAAAGATCTTATGAGAAAACATATCCAAATGTTACAAGCACAGAACCGATGAATTGCTCTTGAACTGTTTAGTTCTTAGTTTTGACCAGATTATTAGATGACCAATCAAAATCACAATTTAGAAATAAATAATATCTCAATATCAATTTTGACCTATTCAATTATTTAGACAACTACAATAGTTCAAACACCACTTCAGCAAAAGTAATGAAAATAACACAAGGCTTCCATTCAAGGGCATCATTTCCCATTCTTTTCCAAAAAAACACTTTGCAGCATGAATTACAACAGCTCTCGACAACCATCACTTCGACTTAACACTTCAATGATGCATTCTTCAAAATGAACAAGGTAGAGCAAAACACCAAAAATCCAATGGACAATGCTCATAGGGTCAGTGAACTCTTTCGAATGGTAAGAGGGAATTCTATGTTCCCTCACCTGTACATTGATGAGTAAGATTTAATACAACAAAAATATTAACCACTCAACTATGAGATGATCCTCTTATCCCAAAGCTAATTTGACATCCTCACATCGAACAACAACATGATTCACCAAGAGAAACAAAATCACTAACAAAAATCAGATGACACGAGAGCTATTGATTTGACAACAAAACAAAACTGAAATTCAAACAACACATTGCCTTTCATCATTTGCATGCCATATGTTGCAAGCTTATTTATTAATGCGCTTATAATTCAAACCAAACCTAGCAGTTAGGAGGCTTGGGTTCACTGTACTCGTAGTATTCCTCCAATGGTCCACAGTTTTTTCGTTTTGCATTTTGTGTGCCAACCTGCAAAAAAGACAACATTATTATGCAAAAGCTTTTGCCTACCTCAGTAAAGCAATCTACAAAATTTGCTAAAGCAACTCACAGTAGGAGTTTCTCTTCGTAGTATCTTAGCAGTCTTGATAACTAGCTTTGGAGTGAGGTTCTCCTGACAAAAGAGTAGTTGCAAGGGAGTTCAAATAGATGATATCCAAGCCTTTATCAATAAAATGACATTTCACATGCAAAGTATATGCGAGAACACCCGCATGATGCTATCGCTTGACCTTGCTAGTTGCTACCAAAACATAGAGACACTAGCTTCATATTTCCACCGGACATTGACAATTTCGTTGAAATCCTAGGTTTAGATATATTTTGGACACAAGTATATTCAAGGAATGCCTACATGTTCGCTAAGTAATTCGATGGCCCTTCAAAGATTCCGAATCCAATATATATATTATATCGATATAGCTTAGATGCGATCAAGTACGAGAACTAAAATCACGGATCCTTCTTTAAAAGCCATCGACTTAGATATATTTTGGGTTGCAATTTGTTGTCGCTTGCTACCGTTTCAACGATGGTGATGGTTGCCTACAGCCGTGGCACCATCAATAATGAGTTAAACACACATGACCCAAGAATCATATGGGCACACTTATGATGGATGAGAAGACCTTATCAAGGTTTGTGACCTCTAGGAGGAAATTAAGCTGCATAACACACTTGATATTCTTCATCAATCCAATTTTTCCATGAGAAATATGGGGCCTCATTTATTGGTAGACTCCAGATCACCATGGAGCTTTTGCGCTGTCTAACTCGGCAAAAAGGAAGGGGTCTATGTATTTACATGACCCCTGCAGATTGGACCCTATGTACACCCCCCGTAGCAGTGCATACTATTTCGGGAGTAGTAGCATTTCTGTGGAAAATTATTGGTTGGGACTTAACGGTTCTCCACGTGCAATCTTGTCATATGAATCATCTTTGGCTTACCTCAAAAAAGGGGAATGGTGAAATTAAATGGGCAAAGACTGCAAGATAAGACAATAGCAAAGGATAATATATATCATTAAACTGAAAAGTTGTTACTAACCTGTTCTGAATAGATAGTCATCATACATCATGTGGGATCCCTGATCTTTATTATTTAAGACATCTAATAACCGATCATTTGGGATCACAATAAGTGTGTTTACACTCCTTTCCGCTTTCTAATGCTTCCAAAGGCTCGAAATGGGCACAAAGAAAATAAATTGACTAAGGAAAAACAACTTGAACAGGAAAGTGTTCCAAAACAAATATAAATAGCTACATATAGAAATTCAAAGGTCCCAAACAACCAAATGAATCCACACCGGACAAATGATGATAAGTTGACAGCGAAATGCATTTTGGGATATTTTCACAAAGCACATAGCTACAAACTCAGATACAACAAAATTAGGGAGTCGAAAAACATAATTTAGTCCAATTAACACCAAACATTACAGCTGCCCAACACAAAGCAATTGCACAATAGTTAGCTCACATGAGTGCAAGACACTAGTCCAAAAACCGAAAATGACAAGACTACAGGTAATGCTACTTCTTACAGCTAGTGTCTGACCTACCATTCCTTAAGATAATACCTCCTCTAAGCAAATGTCCATTCCAAGCTTAAACAAAATTAATTACCAAATATTGCTGGGTGAGACCACATAACTTGTACTTAGGACTTAGGAGGAAAAGACTAAAATACTTGCCTTTAGAGAGCGCTTGTGTCCTTTGAGTCGAATGGATAGGTGACAACCAACAATTAGATAACGCCTTTGATATCCGGGCAACAATCGAGCAAGATCGGATCCAGCATCACCTCCCATTCCAATCATATGAAGACAAGATCCTGAATCCCTTAGGGCATTGGCTATAGCTTCCTTTGATTCCTCGGCACTTGCTTTCCCAAATTAGGATTTCCACCAGACTGAATGCACAAACATAATTAGTGAATCTAGTTATTACGTGTGCTATTTTCAATGGAAATTACAGTCTGTAACCCTGCATTTATCCATCTATTCTACTGCTTAATTCCATTCGGTTTATCAGGTCGCCAACACGTGTTTGCACAAAAGGCGAAGTAGCATAAAGGATAATGCCTTTACACGCAAAACATTTCTTAAACACGTCATTTGTTCATAAGAAAACAAAAAATATTACCTAGCCCGCAAGTCAACTGCTCTCCAATTTGCAGAGGATATTGCGCTTGTGAATTCAAAAGCTACTGGGAAAAACTCAACACCCTGAAATTGTATAATTTAGTTATCAGTATTTAAGGAAACAAACAAGGGACAAGTAGGAAACAACCTGGTTAAATTATACTACATTGGACTTCACGATTAGTACATGTTTCTATGGAGTCATTTCCAATGTGATAAGCATATCATAAACAACAGCATAATTAGTCCACAAAGCCTCATATGCTGAACAAAAGTATATCACGAATGGTGGCATGGATTGGATGGGGAGGATGGAAACAAGGCCGTAGATTAACTTGCTAAGCTGAAAATTCAATTCGGACTATGAAATGGATCTAGATTTCGAGCACCGCAAAGAAAGGAAGCCTAATTTCGGGAGATTAAGGGCCAAGGAGTTCCTTAAAAAAAACGGGCCAAGGAGCACCGCCGGTACCTGGAGGCCGTTGCCGATCATGTGGTTGACGGCGTTGTTGCTTTCACCTCCGATGCCCACGACCTTTATCCTCGCCGTCTCCACTGGCGGGAACGAGCACCGCACGGCCACATGGCGCGGGGAAGAGGGAGGTTGATGGCGTCGGGCGCGGGGAAGAGGACGTCGGGAGCGGGGAAGAGGGAGGCCAATGGTTCTCGCGGGAGGTCAGTGTAGTTGGGGCGCAGGGACGGTGGGGTCGCGGAGAACGCGGCGCGGCGGCGCCGATCGGGTGCGGAGCCGAAGGGGTGGGAGGGGAAAAGAAAACGGAGTAGGTGCGGTGGGGTGGTTACGGTATTTTAGTGGGTGAGGTGGGATGATGGGACGATGCTCTCAGCGCCAGTGATATGGTGCGAGATGATCTGAGTTGTCGGTTTATTGTTGATCAGACGGATACCGAAGAGAGTGGGAGGACGGACCGTCACCAAGTCGTATTTTTAAGTAGTAGAGATGTCCTTGTGCATATTTGTAGTGGCGCTGCTACACACACGAAGTTTGCTGTACTACACTCGTACGAAAACTCCACCTCTCACGTCCTCACGTGCGCGCTAGCTGTGGACTACTCCGAGTCTCCGACCTCCAACTTCCGACGCGAAAAAGGGAGTCCTCCCCTCCTACATTTCCAAGACCGAATCAAGAGCTAGTCTTCTTCACTAAGAAGTTAAGAACCCAAATAAAAACAAATTGAATCATGTGCGATCCACCATCTTCTAGTGCTCCAGCGATTTATCCATCCCAACGAATGGAGGATCTACTCGTTGGAAGGGCCGCATCCTTTGGCCAGCCGGCTGGCTTGCGGGATCCGCCTCTCCAAACCTCAGCCACAGTTTGCGGGAGAGTAGAGACCTTAAAGCACGGAGAAGAAAGCTCAGACCACGATCCGTTGTAAATTATGACTACTAACAAGATTAATTGATCCATGGAAGATTCACATTTAGGGTTTAATGTGGTCTTAGATGGTGAAACTAACGCTGCTGAGTTGCAATGGGAACGAAGTTGTAACACCCCATTTTTCTTCTTCGTTGGGACAGCACCGCCCGGACCCCCCCCTCGCGCGTGCATGCCCACTCCTGTGTCTCCGTGCCCCCGCCCGACCCGTGCTCGCCGCCCGCCGCGCGCGCCGCCCTCGCATTTCTGCACCGCCGCCCGCGCCGCACGCCTTTTCTCCCCTCGCCCGGGCCGCCTCGCGCTGGTCTTGCTTGCCGCCCGTGCCCGCCGCTCCGCCGAACCCGCCACCCACGCCGCACGCCTCTTGCCGCGCATCTCGCCGGACCCCTTCTCCCGAGCTCCTCCCGGTTATAAAGCCCCGCCAAAGGCCCTCCCTTCCCCTCCTCCCCATTTCTCCATCTCCCCACCAAGCAAGAATAGGACCGAGAAGGAAGAAGAGCAAAAGAAAAGAAAGGAAGAAGGAGAAGAGGCCAAAGCCTTACCTCCGGTCGCCGCCGCCGCTCGGTGCCCTCCTCGCCGTCGGTGAGCCTCGCCCCCGAGCTCCCGCGTCTTCCGCTCCCCGCCATCGCAATCGTCGTTGCTGTTGCTGCTGCCGCCCGGTGAGCTCGCGCCGCCACCCCGAGCCTTCCTCTCCTCCGGTCGCCGCCGACGCCGCCGCCCGCCGCGCCTCCATTCCTCTCTCCCCGCGCCACCGCCGCCTTTCCTCCCTCCTGCGCGCCGCCGCCCCATTCCTCCCTCGCCTTAGCCCCTCTTTTCTTCCGCCCGGGCAGGCCGCGCCCGGTGGGCCGCACCCCGCGCCTCCGTGGGCCGCGCGCTCACGCCCGCGCGCCGTTTCGGCCCGAGCCGTGGGCCGAGCTGATTTCTTGTCCTTGGGCCGCGCTGGTTTTCTTTTTCGTTGTTTTTTCTTTTCCTTTTTCTATTTTAATTCAAAAGTGAGGCTTTAAAAATTAGTATCTCCCCCATTTCAACTCCAAAAATTATAAAATAAATTTGTAAAAATTTGTAAATTCAAGATCTTGCTAATGGCATAGGTCTTGTTCAATTTGAAGTTCATTTGTTATTCATTTGTATTTAATTGCTCTTTTTGCTTGGCTGTGCTTTTTTCCGGTACTTTCGTCCGACTAGGATTTGAAGAACGCCGGAGATCCCCAAGTTGATCAAGCCCAAGATTATCAAGATCCTCTTACCTATATCCCAGGCGAGTCAATACTTTGATCATATTGAGCCTATATTTTATGCAAATTATATTCTTTTAAAATAGCAAATTGCATGTTTTAATTCTTTAATCAAATATATGTTAAAACTTAAGGTAGTTAAATACCCATTTGATGAGTAATTAATTATTATGCCATCGTTGATAACTTGAATCCCTTAACCATTGTCACCCTAGTAACTATATGGTAATACTAGTTATAGGTCGTACTTAAGCGATATGCTAGTTTTGCTTAAGTATCGGGACATTAAAATGTCCTAATCATCTCTTCAAACATGAAAATGGTTTGGACAGTCATTGGTGCTCCATGACTAAGATAAATGTGGTAATTTGGTTTTACTCCTCAAAACCCTAAATTGCTATTACCATCTGGGCGGATGGTATGATGGATGACAACGGTGGGTGCTAATGTAGCCCAAGGATTGCTGTGTGTGGATGGTATGTGGAATGAACCGCCCAGATAACCCTAAGGACTTAATCTTGTCATGACCTCCCGTGTAAAACAAGTGCAACCACAAGTCTGTAAAGTACAACCTGGCTAAATAATTTGTATCCATCAGTACGAGTTGCATCAGATAGATGATCCTCGACGCCGTAAGCCCTTGTGGCGAAGGGTGTCGGGGTACACGATGTAAGTCGTTGGATGTCGCAAGAGGGGGTCTGAGTAAGGGTTAACGGATCTAAAAACAAAGAGTGTAACCCTTCGCAGACGAAACCTTAGCGAAGTGTAATTCATACTGAGGGATGCATTGTAAAGGCCTTGTGATGATCTCCCCTTGATTCACATGTCTACAGAAACGTGTGTACATATCAGGATGATTATCTCTTGTGGGTAAAGTGTACAACCTCTGTAGAGTGTAATAAACTGTTTAAACAGTCGTGCCTACGGTCAAAGGCGGACATGGGAACTTAACTTGAGTTAGTTCTATTTCAAAAACCTTTGTGGGTGGTATGAAAATGTGGTGGACTCACCTAGCCCCGGGTTGGATTTTCCCTGAGTTTTCAGACTCAGTGATGTTAATATGTGGGGGTAACCCCAATCAAATTAAGCATAAGACGGAAGGAATCTCTACTGTTATTAAATATTGCACAATTACTCTCTTTATAGAAATGCAATTTGTTAAAAATGCTAAGTGATAGGACTTTGTAATTATGATAATTGAAAACATCGCTTTAGCAAATAAAAGAACCTGAGTCATCCTTGTTAAGCCTTGCATGTATATTATTGCATTGTGTATTGGCTCGCGAGCACAGAAGTTGTGCTCATTCTCGCTCTCTCCCCCAAAACCCTCAGAAGCAGAAAATCCTGAAGATTACGACTACTACGAGGATCCAGAAGTCGGAGGACCCAGAGATAATAAAGCGTAGTGTAGCCGTTAGCTGTTCTAGTCTCGCCTCAGTCCAGCTGACTCCGTTGGTTCTAGCGTGCATCTTATATTATCTGAGTCTTTAGGTAATATCAGACGCACACGAGTTTTCCCCAGTCGTTTGCCTGTGGAGAGATGTGCTCTCACCCCTTTTAATTCCGTTGTCGCTTCCGCTTTTGTAATGTAATCAATTTGGCATGTTTGGTCCGTATTGTAAAACTCGACCCGAGCGGCCTATGTAAACTCTGATGTGCTAAATTAATGAATGATATGGTTCTACGCCATGTATGAAATGGTTCAATAATATATCTGTGAGTGCTATCTACTGATCCAGGGAATAGCACAGTGTTTTCACAGAGGATTCTGGATTAGGAAATCCGGGTCCGACAGAAGTAGTACGAAACTGTACTAGAAAAACATAGTTACATGTTATTTGAGGTCCATGCTTGCAAAGCTAGCATTAAAAGTATCAGATCCAGTCGTTATGCACTTCTGCTATCCTTCCACTTGATCGATTAAAGGGTAGAGGCAAGACACATATTTCCCTTTTTGTACTATTACGCTGTTGCTCATCACCCTAATTTGTACGCCTATGTTAATTCACCTCATACGATGATAAGCTCGATGGAAAGATGAACAACAGAATACAGAGTAAATCACGCTTGGCGCACTTACATTTATTTGACTTGTCTTACATATGTATGGCCAGGATTCCATCTTGCAATGTGGAGGTGTTGATCATGGAGTTTTCCTTAGTAAAAATAGAAAGCTACTATTGCAGAGTTGAGTCCACACGGATTGCGATCCCATGACCAAGAGTGGCCGGAAGAATTTATTATGAAAAAGGACATGAACTACTGGACGTACGGCCAAGGTAAGCTAGACTCCTCACAAAAGCCACAAGCATCGGAACAACGGTCAACTTATACTAGAAATATGCATAAGAACATGGGAGGTTTATGTTTAGCAAACAAGAGCGCCACTTCTAGCATTCATTCCCATACACTAATACATTGTAGTATCTATTATATTATTATCTATTATCTTATAAAAACAGAGTAAAAAAAATCACCATATTCGTTTTCAAAGTTTAATATTATCACGTTAATCAGTGAAAAAAAGATAAAGATCTACACAGTCTAGATTCTCTCTTTTGCTTTTAACCCCTTCTCTAATTCTCTTGATTAAACGAGGTATCACAACCCTAATTTGTACGCTTCTCTAACCTCTATTTTCCTTTTTAATCTCTTCTCTAATTCTCTTAATTAAACGGGCATCGCAGCCCTAACTCTCAATCAAAGGATATGTACGAAGTCCAGGGGCACTAGTCCCATCAGATGCACCCGCGGTCGATTGGCTGATGGCGACAGCTGATAACTACCCTGTTCTCCAAGTAATTTGGAAAAAGAATATGCGTGAGTTTGCTACTTGCTACCTTCTTAGATGGTCGCGAAAACGGAAGGGAACAAAGTAGTACAAAACCGTACTACAAAAACGCAAGTTACATGGTCGTTATGCACTTCTGCCATCCTTCCACTTGATCGATTAAGTGTGGAGAAGTAACATACATATTTCCATTTCTGTACTATTTTGATTGTCGTAGATACACGTATAGACAGTAGAGTTGTACACACCCCTGGTTGGCTTTGTAGACCACCGAGAATGCGTAGGTGGGGAGCAAAACGTAAGTGAGGTAAGTGAACCACCCAAATTGTATTGCTCAAGTGTGACATGATGTACAAATGGTCTCCCTCCTCATGATACATGGTGCCCTATTTATAGGATGAGAGGGGGAAGGATGAGAGGGGAGGGAGGATGAAGTTACATAATCAACCTTAGTTCTAGTACAATCTTGATGGCAATCTTATCTTTTTCGATCAGGTGGGGCCACCAACGCCGGGTCCACGTGAAGACATCATAGTCACTGAGCGCGAGGTTGGTGCCCGGGTTCGAACCCGAGTTGGCTTCACGCGTCATGGATGTTGTTGTACGTAGCCAACGTAAGCCGTGGCGAGACCGAGCCTTGGTTCAAGTCCGAGGTGATGTCTTGCGGCGTCCGCCGTGCTTGGTGTTGTGCACCTACGTGGCTCTTTGCTAACATAGTCGTCGACTCAAGGGGGACACGGGTCTTTCCGCAAGAACGATCTTGCACATCACCCTAATTTTTACGCGTGGGTGATGGTAACATCAACATAAGAGAGAACTAAGTCTTACTTGGATGGCTAGTAGAGGTGGTTGTACCCTCAGCCTACCAGGGTTCAAATCCAAGGTTTGGCTCTGCGTGTTTCATTAAGGAGGATTTTCTTTCAGTGGGAAGCGACGTGCCCGTCACAAGCGAGGCGTCGGTGGTGACTTCGTCATTTCTTCATCAAGCTCCGTTCGTCCGTCTTCCGTAGACGTCGTGCGTGTGGTGGTGCGCGTGTGTGGGGGCATCTATGTATTGTACCGGGTGTTTCTAAAAAACATCAACATAAGAGAAATACAGAGTAAATCAACGCTTGGCGCAGCTACATTTGTTTGACTTGTCTTACACATGTATGGCTAGGATTACATCATGCAATGTGGAGGTGTTGATCATGGAGTCTTCGTTAATAAAAACAGAAAGCTACTATTACAAAGTTGAGTCTACACGGATTGCGATCCCCACAACGTGCACTGACCGGAAGAATTTATTACGAAAAAGGACATGAACTACAGGGCGTACGGTCAAGGTAAGCTAGACTATAAGAGAGTCGCAAGCATTGAGTTTTTGGCTTATTTAGCTTTTTTTTTTAAAGTAAAATAGTAAAAATAGTCTTCATGCGAACGAAATAGCACATCTACCATGCTCTAGGTTAGCGACAGGTGGCCCGACACCAGGTGAGAGCTCACCATGTGTCCTGTCACGACATTTTCGCGTGGTAGGGATGCCGTTTTTACCATTTCATTCGCGGAGAGGTGCTATTTTTGTTATTTCGTTTCAAAAATATGTTAAATGAGTCAAAAACTTCGCAACCATAAAAAACAACAATTAGCTTGTACTACAAATAGGAAAATGCTATGCACACAAACTTGCTTGGTTGAAGCCTATTCGAAGTCTCACGTGACCTCATCACCTCAGCCGAAGCACTTCTTTTTTTCTGGCTCCACCGCTGTCTTCCCTGATTTCCTCGTTGCCACCTCCCATCACAAGCAAGCTTTCTTCCATGGATTTGATTTAAAAAAAAGAGAGCTAGCATACCTGGAAGCTTCCTACCAATGGGTTTTTATTTTTCTCCTAGCTTTATTTGTTGAAATTGTTTTTCTATCATATTGGTTTCTAAAAATTATCCATAAACCACATTAATTATTAGAAAATCACGATAATTGCTAGGAAAATTCATAAAAATATCTGCTAAATAGATGTCAAACCAATCTTTACTGATTTCACAATATTCATACTTTAGGTTCTATTTTATCTGTAGTACAACTGAACATTGCATGAACCTAATGTAGGAGATGTCACACATCGCTAAGAAAGAATTCGTTGAGCTTCCCTTGAATGGCAACAACTACCTCACTGACGAGGATTAAAATCTCTATATATTATTTTTAATATATAAAAGATCATACGTCTTCGTGGTCGTAACCCTGAGGTGCACGATCTCACTGGTCGTAGAGATTCCAGTGGTTACATAATGGGTACCCTGGTCGGACGAAGGCCTAAGCCAAACTCATGACCAGGAGAATCGCTCGAAAAGGGTATGAATCGATACTTGAATAGATTCGGTGTATATTCTCTACCGTATGATGAATGGAGCACGTGTATGTTCCATGCCATACGACGTATCTTATCCGTACACAACAATAACAACCTCCATGCGATTATATGTTTCATAGACATACAACCGCCGAACGGTTGATTCCGTATCAACCGTCACTTGACTCCGACCAGACGCAACGCTTCGCATCAGACGTCTTCTCCGGAAGTAACTGCCGCTTTTTCAAGGGCTATTTAAAGATGGAACCTGGACAGATCAAAAAAAGGAAGAAACAAGACAGAGCCATCAGACTAAAGCACAAGCCATAGATTCGTGTGATAGGTCTGAGATTGTAAGGGAACAAGCAGAGTTCCTAGAGCCTACATTATAAAATCCAGTTCATATTAATAAAGAGCAGTCCCATTATTTCCTTAGATTTCCCACGTCACTTTCTCCTTTTATTTTCGTAAGATCGACGTCTTGATCGTCGACAGCTGGCGCCGACCGTGGGGAGCGCGACGTGGAATCTCAGAAGAATTTCTCTGCTCATCAAATCTTTGTCCATTCCCCGGTTGTGATCGCTGATGCGGTTATGGCGGGAAGTTGGGATGAAGAAAATTGGTTCGACTTGGCGGATTACGCCAACCTCGACATGGACGCATGCATGCGCGCCATGGAGGAAAACGGAATCTCTTCATCATCCTCCTCCGCCGGTTCGCCCATGGCAGAAACCGGCGAAGTCGACCGGATGGATAAAGACACAACGCTACGATCAGTGACGGTTTCAGAGGAAATGCTTCCGACCAGTTCGGAACATCCTAAAGCCTCTCAAGCCCGGGCGTTTCGACCGGCAAAAAAGGTGACAAAAATTCAACATCGCAACCCGAGGTTCAATATACCTTTGATGCAATCATGGTTGATAGGTACTCACCGACGGCTTTTAGCAATTCCAGGAGCCAACCGACACCTGGTGACAGTGTCAATGAAACCCCCATTGGTCGTAAACCAAGTAGGGATCATAAAGCTCAGCATTCGATCGGCAATTCGCCGGATCAGGCTGAGGCCCTTCCAAAAACCTCAGGCGGTGCTGATCACCGACTGCTCTCCGTCGTGGAAGCTTCTCGCAGAAGTTCTGAAAGGCTCTCCATCGATTACGATGGAAGCTCATTGGAGGATCACTGCTGGAAGCACGAGGTCAATGCGATCGGAGATACGGATCACAATGCCGTGTACAGTCCTCCATACGTTGCCCCGTCACCACGTCATAATAGAGATGGTACGGGCGGTCAAGCACCAAATGCCGGAAGTGACGAATCGTGGACGTTCACGGATTATACGCCTGATCCTTCCCAAACCAATGTGAGGGACCAGGCAAGATCGATCAGGAGATCGGGGGATTCAAGCCATCGAACACCTTCTTCCGGCAGAAATCCCTCGAGACCTTCGGTAACAATACAAAACCTGCAGCGAGTTAGAGATATGTTAAATACTTCTGACCCTGCCCTAGCAGAGACTCCAGGTTTTGCCCAACTTATAGGTCAAGTGTCAGAGATCATTCAACAAACGATGCAGCGCACAGAAGCATATCGGGAACGAAGGCACCCGCAAAGTCAGACCATGACTTCGTCCCAGCATTCTTCCCGAAGTAGGGGCCTGCATGGTCGTGTTGAAGATCAGTTGACACTACGACCACCTCGATGATTCCGACCAACAAGTCATGAGGGGAGGAGACTATTCCAGGAATCCTCACCTTCACTTCGTCGAGAGGAACCATCGCTTGGACCTGGTGATCTTCGACATCACCTAAGCCAGGCAAGTGGTCGGAGGCGTTCTAGTAACGTCCACGACCGAATTGGGACATTGGAGCACCAGCAATCCAGTCCTAGAAATCGGTCTCCAACCGATTACAATCCGGTACCTTTTCAAAGAAGGCGCCACGAAACTATCACAGGCTGTCGAGCTTTCTCGTGAGGCTCCAGTCGCACGTTGGCCAAATAGGTTCCGACCAGCCAATATGGATAAATTCAATGGGACCCAAAATCCCTTGGAATTTCTCTAGATATATACCACCGCTATTAGAGCTGCTGGTGGTGATGAAAATGTAATGGCAAACTATCTTCCTACGGTATTAGAAGGATCAGCCCGATCGTGGTTGCTTAACCTTCCGATCGGATCCGTGTATACTTGGGAGCAACTCTGCAACCTTTTGATTGCAAATTTTCAGGGTACGTATGATCGCCCTGGAAAGGAAGACGATCTCCATAGAATACGGCAAAAATCAAACGAGACTCTCCGGCAGTACATCAAAAGATTTAGCCAAGTTCGTAATTCAATACCGGAGGTTGCAGAATCTTCCGTTATCCAAGCCTTCAAAGCGGGATTGAGAAATCGAAGGTTTACGGAGGATTTATGTGAGACCCCGGGGTATTTAACTTGTAATGCTTAGTTTAGCATCACAAATAAAATATCCCGTGCCTCGGGAAAATATGTACATCCCAGAAATGTTGTACATACCCCCTTTTACAAAATTATGCATCAATTCCATTCAATCGCATAGAACCAAATCACAACAATAACAGACATACATAATAGAGATTTATAACAACAAGGGCCAACCGGCCAAATAACAACTAAATAACAATTAAACAGCGGATGTCAAAGTGCCATAAGATGGCAATAAACAAAAGAGCCAATTAGTGTGCCTTTACCCACAAGGCAACCAATCGGGCCGCCAAGCTAGTCGTCAAACCCGCAGCACATCTCACAAAAGGGAAGCCCTTGGGGCTCACCTTCTTCCTCTGCAACAAAACAATTAAGCAAAGCAACTGAGTACAAAAATGTACTCGCAAGACTGACGTGTGGACTAACAGACCTATATATATGCTACATGCAAGCTTATTTGAGTGGTGGGGGCTCTGGACTTATTTTTAGCATAAAGCAAGTTTTCATTTGCAATAATGTAATAGATTCAAAACAATTTTGACAAAATATTTGTAATTGTTGAAATAACAGCGATACAATAATAATAACAGTAATAAAGACAACCTGGAAGTGACTAACCCAATAGTCACCACAACAATAGTATGAACATCCATTCATACCAACCCAACATGTTTTAATTAAATGTTGTAGTCTAGTTCTTGCACGACCTTACCAAGCATGTCCATAACCTAGGACGAGGCTATTCGAATAGATTTAACCCTGCAGGGGTGTACCAATGTACCCACACGATAGACCGCCTTTCCACCAGCCACGGTTAGCATACTTCCTTTGGTATGCCGGCACGGCTAAGTCTAACAAGACGATTTCCAATGGATGATGCTAATTAAGAGCCGCAACCCACGGGAGAAGGACACATTAGACAGCCTAACCGGTCTGCTAATGCTCCCCTTACACACCACATACACACACACATTTTTAACACACCCACCGACCAGCTCATAATTAACACCTCCCAAAGTATTTAGTCAAGAGAGGTCCCATATCCCTCTCGTGTGGTTAGCACGCAATAAGCGCTTGGCTTAGTGACACAAGTAACTCGGTCCTTGGGGGTCTTAGGCACCATTCCAATCACACCCGACAGATCACACCATCATACCATTATGCCCAAGTCTAAATCATTTTGTTTTCAGTTTTGGTTTTCACAAATAAACAAAGCACAAGGTATAGATTAAAAGTAATGGCAAATTTTTGTGTGATCAAGGTCATCGACTAAGTCGATAACCGCCCAATTCTACCGGTATCTAAGCATTGCTAAGCATCATATCGTAAAGATAAAAAAAAGACCCTAAATCATTCACCGGGCTTTAATTCACCAGTGAGAATAATAACTTATGGCTGTGGCAGGGGTGAGCAATTTAAAGGAAACAATGCAATAGGATTAACTACCTCTATTCGGTAAAATTAATCATTGACACAAAAGCATGCATACATACGAGTAAAACAAAGTATTAGATTTCAAAAGTAATGGGATTAAGTGGATATGATCAAACTGCTTGCCTTGCTGAAGTTGCTCGCTATGCTGCAGAGGGTCAGTCTCGTATACAAGGTAATCGTTGGAACCTAACGAAAGAATTGAGAAGAACCAATAAGAACGAATAACACCGAATAAACACCGAAATTCAAAAAGTCTCCAAAATTAAGAAACTAATATCGAAGGTAGATAATGATTTTAGATAAACTTAGGGATAATGATTTTAGACGAAAGAATTGCTTTAATTGGAGTCGATTTGAAATAATTATGAACTTCTGAAATTGAGATTATGACAATAGGTCTACTGCCAATTAACATACATGTACCTCACTCTTGCTTTTCTAAATATCTTGACTCTTTTAGATTCACATACTAATGGCTAGCCCCTAAGAGTTTTACTTACTGATCTTTGCCTTTTACAAGTCTTTAGCTCCTTTTAGCTTAATCTCTAATAGCTATTTAGTTTAACACAACTTTTTCCCAGTTACTGACATTTGAACCGACCGAAACTTACAGAAACTACTAAATGTACTCACATACTCTCCTCTGCTCACAAAGCACAAATAAGATTTGGTTGTTTCTCTACTAGTTGTGAAAATTCACAACTCTAAAGGTTCTTTTCAAATTTGGATGCTACTGCTAGATGATTGCTAAAAGAATAATTGAACCTAAAACATGTCTAACTCTGTACTAACAGAGTCAAAAGCCTAATGACCAAATGAACAACTTCGTGTTACTATTTAGACAACCTACAACAAAAATTTTCAGAACTAAAATGCTAACTAAAAGAGTGTCTCAAAAGACAATACACAACAAAAGCTAACATAGCACTTGCTAGGTCTAACAATTGAGCTTACTGACAACACATCATTTCCTTTTTAAACCTTTCTCTTCTGTGCTCATGCATCCGAATACATGAATTTTCTTAGTACTAGTGTTAGTTATCTAAACCTTCTTACTAATTCAAATACTCATTTGTTAATTAAATTTTTGAGTGATCAATTAGTTCACGATTAAATAAATCATCCATTTGTTAAATACATATAAACATGCAACAGTAGAAAAATGCCATGCTTATGATGATGCAACATGTATAAATAGACATCAGAACGCGGTAACGCAATAAGACTAAAGATTTTACCGTCGCCCGCTCTAGGCATGCGACTACCACCAACGATGTCTTCTTGGCTCCGCGTCCGCATCCACCGTAGTTGTCGCCGATCTCGTCCGCGTCCGCGCTCGGCCTCTCATCCGCGCCCTTGGTGCCGCGCATGCATGCGCGCGCCGCCTCGGCCCGGCTCGTCTCGCCGTGCTCGTGACACGGCTGGGCAGAAAGCCGCTGTCCTCGCGTCTGCTCCGCATGCGCCGCTATACTTCTCGCCTCAGCAGCCCGGGCTCGCCACCTCGCCTCGCGCCGCGCGCACCTCGCCTAGGCTCCGCGCCGCCCGCCGAGCCGATGCCATCGCCGCCGCTGCCGTCCTCGTCGCGCCGCCATCGCTCCGCCGGCCGGCCGCCATGCGCCATGCGCTCGGTGCCACCTGCTCGCCACCGGTGTCGTCTTCGACTCGCCGCCTTCCACCGAAGCCACACCATGCGCGCCGGCGCCGCCGGCGCATTTGCTCCGTTGGCGCGCTCCTCAAGTTGCCAACAAGCATGGAGCTGCCGCCTTCTCAGCCGTCGCCTCCTCCTCCGCCACTACATGCATGGTGGCCGCAGCACCGCGCCGCCTTGCGCCGACCCTCCAGCGCCCCGCTGCGCACATGCATGCATGCACCGCGCACATTGCCTTGCTGCCGGCGGCCACGGGGGACAGCGCCTCGACGTCGCGCCCTCGGCCTCTTGCTTGCCGGCCGCCGCGCCACGGCGCCGCCGCCATGTGCCGTGCCACATCCCCACGCGTGCCTCGGGCGAGCCTCACCGGTCGCCGCTGCGTGCCGCTGCTCGCCGAGAGGTCTTTGTCAGGCGCCTCGACTCCTCTCATTGGGCCATCTGCCACCGCCACCACCAGTGCCGCCATGGCCACAAGCTCATCGCCTCTCTTTCCAACCAAAGACGACCACGGTGTGTCTTCCTTCCTCCTCCTTGCATCGCTCAAAAGAGCTCGCATGCGGAAATCGATTGGATAAATGGAAAGCTAATGAGATAAGGAACCCGATGGTGTGACATGCATTGAGAGTTTTCAGATTTTTGGGAGTGATTAGAAGGAGAGAAAGTGAGGTAGATGAAGTAGTGTTAAACTTGGGGAAGAAAGAACGACTAGAAGTGGTGCTCTCGGCTGGGGGAAAATGAGTGGTGTGGAGAGATGTGATGACAGTGGGGTGGGAATGGTGCCACATAAAAATGGGAAAAGTATTATGGGCTGTTCGGTTGGGAGGAGAAATGGCTGTGTACTTGGGGAGAGTAAAGAAATGAATGGATGGGACATGGGAGTTGTTCGGCTGGCCATAAGAAATGGCAATGAGTGAATACATAAACAAAAGAAGATGGTAAGGGAAAAAGGAAAATGGCAGGGCAGAGGAGCTGAGTTCGGCTGGGAATTAGGAAATGAACAGTGGAGTGGGTGGTGGTGTTCGGCCGAGAGAAATGGCTGTGAGTGAGTTGGAAAGTTTTGCCTCCTATTAGACTACTTTGACAACCTGTTTAAAATAGCAAATTAATTTGAAAAATTGTGAAATTTTGAAGGTGAGTTACTTAGTTGTTCTAGAACCTAGGAAAAATATTTGTAGACACTGTTCACAGGAGATGTTGTTTGAAAGAGAAATGGGTTAGAGAAATAGCAGGGAAAAGAATAGACACGCAGACGTTTCATCTACTACTTCTTTTCTCCTCTCGCGTAATCGTTCAAACTGCCATGCATGCGAAAACGGATTGCAGAAATGGGTTGGTCGTGCGATGACGATCACGGTGGTACGACATGCATGGCTTGATTTTGAGTTTTTAGATGAGATTTGAAGGAGAGAAGCGAAGGGAGTTAGCAGGAACGGAAAAGAAGGGATATCCAGGCGTTTCACCTGCGATCGGTCGAACCAGAAAAGAAAGATGATGATAATAATGCATGCATATTGACAAGATTTTTGTGATGCAAGCGAAAACATAAAATCAAAATAATTAAATTTTTAATTGCAATTTTTCTTACAATTTGATTTAATATTGATTATTATTACTTGATGAGAGAAGAATGGCAAAACATGCTTTAATTATTTCTCAATTTATATTTAGTAATTATGTTGGGTCAAGATTTTTAATTGTCAACTTTCATTTCCATTTGTTTTATTTATCTATTAGGTTGGTGTTTTAAATTCAAACTCAAAGTTGAACATGCAAACTAATCCGGGAACCAATTAAGCTCCAAAAATTCCAGAAAAACCAACAAGCATGTCAGAGAATATAGAATCCAACTAAAATATTCCCACACTTGAAACCTATTTGCTGCAACAAAAAATTTTAAAAAGTCCAAAATTTCATAAATGCACATTAGATGCTTAACTAATCCAACTTAGGGATTTTGGGCTGTTACAATTTAGCTATACATCTCCCACTAACAACCATCGAGCTCTTCGACATGGCTGACAAGTACGCTACGGCCAGTGAAGCGGTCGAGTGGAACGAAGCCGTTGATCGAAAAGATAAAATTCCCCAACCTGGCTTAGATAGGACGAAAAAGAAACAAAAGAAGACTCTCAAGAAAAAGAAGCATGGCAGAGTCAACGACAAAGAGGTTCTTGCTGTTCCTGAAAAATTTTCCAAAGGAAGAAAAGATTATACTGGTCGTGGCAAGGCAGAAAAGATTATACTGTTCGTGGCAAGGCTAAGGCTCCGACCAATGATTACAAGAAAAATAAAAAATAGTGTCCTCTTCACTAGCAAGCAGGACACGACTTGTGCAATTGTCGCGCTTGGCAAAAGAAGCTGGAAGATTATTATGCAGGTAAAGGACCACTCCCGTCGATTCAAGAGCTCGGGGAAACAAGCTCCAAGAAGGACAAAGATGGTGACGAAGAGATGGAGTACCAGAACTGACACCGTCGATGTGATTTCGGCGGATCTTCTTCGTCTGAGTCGGACGTCACTGAAGGCCATGGAGCGAGAGATCAGCCTTACCGAATCTTTGATCGCCGTTAAACCTTCAAGGTGGTCGCAAACGATAATCTCCTTCAGCAAAGAAGACTGCCCCATTCCTTCAAATCGACCAGGTAGGTTTCCAATTGTCGTTGAGCCTACTATTAATAACTGCAAGGTTAATCGGGTCTTGATAGATGAGGGTAGTTCTTTAAATATTTTATTTGCAAGTGCTTTGGAAGACATGCAGATTCTCAAATCCAAGGTAAAACCAGTGAAATATGTCTTTCATGGCATAGTTCCTGGGTCTACCGCTAAGCCAATAGGGCACTTGTCCCTCTTGGTTACGTTCGAAAGCCGACAACTTCCGGACGAGAAAAATTTCATTTGATGTGGCGAACTTCGAGACTGCATATAATGCAATTCTTGGTCGTCCAGCTTTAGCAAAGTTCTTGATAGCCACGCACTACGGTTATCAGAGTTTGAAAATGTCGGGACCAAAGGGTGTAATCACGGTCCGAGGCGATCAGAAGATAGCCTATGCATGCGATCGAAAATGCTTAGAACTGGTCGATGAACTCCCGACCATGGGAACTAACACCGTCAACATGCAGGTCAAACATTCAAGGCCGAAGATGACACCGAAACCTTCCGACCAGATAAAAGAGGTACAACTCGACGGAAGTCCTTCTCCAAAGGGTGCCAAGATACTGGTCGGGGCAGAGCTCGACCTTAAATAGGAAGAGTCGCTCGTCTCCTTCCTCCGAGCTAACCAGGATGTATTCACCTGGCAGGCGTCCGATATGCCCGGAGTCCCCAGGGAGGTGATCGAGCATAGGCTAGCTCTACAGCCTAACAAAAAACCGATCAAACAGAAGCTACGGTGTTTCGCACCTGATCGGAAAGAAGCAATCCAGTTAGAGATTGACAAACTTCTCAAAACTAGGTTCATTCGTGAGGTCGACCACCCAGTGGCTCGCCAATCTGTAATGGTTAGAAAGGCCAATGGGAAATGGCGAATGTGTATTGACTTTACGGATCTTAATAAAGCTTGTCCAGAAGGATGACTTTCCCCTTCCTCGCATCGATCAACTTGTAAACTCTACTTAGGGTGTGGGTTGTTAAGTTTTTAGATGCTTACTCAGTACCACGGATCAATATGAGTAAAGAAGATGAGGAGAAAACTTCCTTCATCACTCCATATGGTATTTACTGCTATGTAAAGATGCCATTTGATCTAAAAAAATGCTGGTGCAACATTTCAAAGGTTGATGCAAAAGACCTTTAGCCCACAGATAGGTCGAAATCTTGAAGCCTACATTGATGATCTGGTCGTAAAGAGCATCAACACCGGCGATCATATTCTAAATCTACAGGAGACTTTCAATAACTTAAGACGTCATAACCTTAAGTTGAATCCAGAAAATGTGTGTTGGGGTTTCATCGGAAAGCTTCTCGGGTTCTGGTTTCGGCTAGAGCATCGAAACAAATCCAACAAAAATCACCACCATCGATCGGATCGCGATCCGACCACAAAGAAAGAAGTTGAAACTAGCGGTTGTATGGCGCTAAGTCGTTTCATAGCGGTTAGGCGAAAAAGGATTACCTTTCTTTAAGCTTCTCAGGAAACATGGAAATTTCGAATGGACTAAAGAGGCAAGCAGCGCCTTTGAAGAATTAAAATGGTACCTTACGAGTCCCCCAATCTTAGTCTCTCCGAGATTGGAAGAAACATTGCTAATTTACGTGGCTGCAAGCGCCACAAGCGGTTAGTGGTGTCTTGGTCGTAGAGCGAGACAATGTTCAACGACCAATATATTCGTGGCGAAGTCTTGCACGGACCAAAAGAAAGATATCCGCATGTACAAAGTTGCTCTATGGTCTCCTTATGTCTTCAAGGAAACTAAGGCATTATTTTCAGGCCCACAAAGTAGTCGTACCTCTGGATATCCCCTTGGTCAAGTCCTAGGAAGCGAGGAGTCATCGGGGACGAATAGCAAAATGGGCGGTTGAGCTTGGGCGTTCGATCTCCATTTTGTCCCACGACGACAATCAAGTCGAGCAGCGGCGAATTCATTGCGAATGGACAAACCTTGAACCCACCCAAGGGCGAGTACGAGCACCACGATGAGTGGACAATGTACTTCGATGGTTCCTTGATGTTGCGGCTCGGTGGGGTCGTCTTGATTTCCCCTCTTGGCGAACAAATAAAATCGCTATCGGTTAAACTTTCCGCTACTAACAATGCGGCGAAATCTGAAGGTTTCTTGGCGGGACTTGGCGGCTCGTTAAGCTCGGGATTCGCAGATTGCTAGTGGCGATTCTCAACTAGTAGCGAATCAAGTAGGAAAGAGTATCAATGCTCTAGTACCAAGATGTCATCATATCGGCGGAATACTAAACTTCGAAAAGCATTTCTTGGTTTTAGATCCAACACATTCCTAGAAAGGAAAACTTTCGGAAGACCAGTTGGCGGATGGCTTCCACAAGGACATCCGTCCCGCTTGGAGTTTTTCTCGAGAAACTTCGATTCACCCTCGGTGATCGAGCCTTCAGGACATAGATGTTCGCAAGGAGGTTGCACACCTTGATTCGCAAACATGGATGCTCCGCAGTCGATGATGGTTGGCGCCATCACGATCACGGTAGAGATTGGATGACATCGATCTACAATTATCTTGACATGATCTAATTCCGAGAAGATGATGTAGAGGTGATCATATAGCACGAAAAGCCAAATCATACACTCTAATTGAGCATTACCTTGTACAAACGAGGATCTCACAGTGTTGATGAGATGCATATCTCGCTCGGATGGCATTAAATTGCTAACCGAAATTCATGGAGGAGTCTGTGGAGCTCATCATTCCTACAGAACTTTGGTTGGTAAAGCCTTTAGGCAAGGTGTAACATCCCAATTTTGGGCTTGTGTTTCAAATGTAAGAAAATCAGTAGAAATTAAAACTTTTTCTTACATCATGTGTTTCCTGTAAGCTTTGAACATCTGTTGTAAGAAGTTATGGAAATACAATGTCACAAGTCTGTTTGATCCAAACTTTGATATTCCAAAAACAATCTTGTCAAATTTTGTGATCATCTTTGGGAAATATCTTTCCTAGGTTTCTGTGATGGTTTGTGACCCCTCTGAAAAATTTCACAATTTTTAGAAATTGTTTGAATATTTTTAGAGGCAGTCAAACCTGTTTGAATTCCAGTCAAACATTAAAACAGAGCCTTGCAGAATTTTTGGAGATTTATTCACAGCATAAAAACCTCTGAAAATTTTACAAAAGTTTGATGTCTGAGTCAGCAAGCTCCTGTAAAAGTGTCATAATTTTTGGAGTAATTTTGCTACCTCAAATAAATCCTCAAAAGCCTATGTCCTTATTTTAAATCAAAACCTAGTCTCACCGTGCTTTGGGTTGAGTCGGACTCGGGCTCGAGCCAACCGACTCAGTCGATCAACTAAGCGCACCGAGCCTCTCTTTAAAAGCGCGTCCATTCTCGCCTTTGGATCTAAATCGCACGGCCCGCGTGCGTGTATGCGTTCGGACCTTCCGGTTGCAAGTGCGAATGTTGACCGTTAGATCTCCATCCAACCGTTGAGATCCTCCGATACATTTGGACCCTCCGGTTGTTAGTTTAAATCAGAGCCGTTGGATTAAGATCCAACGCTCGCTCATCTCCTTCGTTGTGATCTAAACACGAGGCGTGGCGTGATCTCGGCCGGCGCGTCTAATCCAAGCGCTAGAAATCGCCCGAGCCTTTGCGTTGGTCATCTTCAACCTCCGTGATGCGTGTGCGATTGTAGAGCATGGCGGTGTCTTTCATGCTTCCTACAGCCACCCTAGTCAATAGTGAGGGTGTGGGAGAGGTATTCGGCGAGCCATACCCTATTGCACGTCTACTAGCTTTTTTCCTTGTCGGCGCACCTTGTGCTCGTAGCTGCCGCCGAAAGGCTTGTGGTGCAAACCTAATGCCTCCAAGGCTTTATAAGCACCCTAACACTTCTGGTATTTCTTTACACCACCATCAAGCTCCATTCACGGTGTTGGAGCTTAACACCTCAAAATGGCAAGTCGCCATTGTTGACCGAAAACTCCATTGGTGTTCTTGGTGTTCAGTGGTTCTCCTTCATGTTTCTTTGCCCTATCCTTATCTATTTACCATCTTGAACATTTCCCCTCACTTAATTTTGGATTTGATTCTCGGAATTGTCAATTTGGGGTTTGTTCAAATTAATTTAAAATCGGTCATCTTCTTCCTCACTCAGATGAGTGCTCCATTTTCACATTGCTTGCTCATGTAAGCCATGGACCATAATGAAGCTGCATTAATGCTGGAATCACTCATTTGGCTCTGTGGTGTCTATTTGGTCTTTCTTCTCCAAGTCCCGTGAGCTTCCACCGTGATCGAGCTTCTCAGGCCATCTTTGAAGCTTCTCTTCACCAAGGTAGCTTCTTATTAGTCCTAGAAGCTCGGCACCCGCTTCCTTGGGTGCTGCGAGCTCTTTTCTTTATTTCGTGTTTAATGATAAAGCTCCCTTTTCATTTCCGGCTAGCGGCGTTCTAGTCCTCACCGCGGCGAGGATGCCACCATTAGGTTCGTAGTGCTATTGCGATTCCATTTTGGTTCTTGTTAAACCGCACCTGCGGCGATGTCGCCGGCGATGAGCCGTTGAAGTCGCTCGGTATTTTGCCGGTGCAGGACTCCCGGTTTCGTCATTTGATTAGGACATATTAATTGCAGTGAAAGCTAATCATTGGTTAATTAATTGTGTCTTAATCTTTGTCGTTGAGTCACTGACCAGTGGGCCCAACGTCCTTAAATCGCCGTGGCGCCATCATAACCGTCCGACATCATTAATGCTTAATCATTGATTAATTAATATGTCGGCATTAATCGCTGTCGAAAATCACCTTTGGGTCAGCGACTTGTGGGCAGGGGTTAAAATCCAAATCCGAGGGTCATTAGTGTCTATTTAATGATGATCATTAGAAGCATTAATTACGTCCTAAACCGCCACTCTTGATCGTTGACATGTGGGCGATTGCTTGTGCGCGTGGGTTAAGCGTTGCGGTTGTGACTTGAGGTCAGCGACATGCGGTCCCACGTGTCAACATCGTCTTTGAACCGATCTTTAGCCACCGTTCGTTTTTAGATCTGCGGCCCGGATCTTTGTATGCATTCGGACCCTCCGGATGCCTTGAACATTCTCGACCGTCGATCTCGCGATCAACGGCTGGGATCTTGTATGCAATCGGACCTTCCGACCGTTGGTGCGCTCTGGACCGTCCATCTACAGATCTGCGGCTGGGATTGGCCCAAGCAACCGCACCGTCCGGTTGCATACACTCGTGTGCGCCGTTGGATCGTGATCCAATGGTGGGCTCCGATTAGGTTTCGCGCGCGTGCGTTGTTTTCGGCGCGCGTGAGCCATAGGATTGTAGATCAATGGTCCTCGTGCGTCCACGTCTTTATCTTTTGGTTAGATTGTCGGGATTTCGATAAGTAATTATTTTGCCACTGCAAATTTGTGCAGAAGCTTTGTAAAATCGTAGTAAATTCGTTTTAAACTCTTTTTAGTTGTTTCCAACTGTAATAATTTTGTTTTAGGCTAAAGTTTTGTTTAAAAATGCTTTAGGCCTTGTTGCTGTAATATAAATTCGTGTAGACCTTAAAAACTTGTTTCCTGTTATTTTGAATATTCCAGAAAATGAATAAAACTTTAGAAAATGCATATCTTGCTCTAGGTATGCCCAAAATGAATGATTCAACTTTGATAAATTTATTTATTAACCAAACTTTAATGTAAAAATGATTGTAGGCCAGGATATAAATGAAACCTTGATTAATGATTTTGGACCTATTTTCGGCATTTAGAAATTCCAGAAATCTTATAAAAGGCACAAGTAGTTCTCTGAAAATGCAAAATATATAAAATCAATGCTATAAAATCCCTCTGTTAGCATACTTCGATATAAAATTAGTTTTGAGCATATTTATGTTTCTAGAAATTGTAATATGCTAGATTTGCACTTTAGAAAAATCATAAGTAAATGTGTATAACTCCAAATTTAGTAAACTCAACTTTGCTGTCATTAGGATGCCATGATCTACCTGCTATAAAAATTTCAGACTTTAATTAATTAGGTAGAAAATTTCGCCATGAACAGTACTATTAATTAATTAGGTTGTTGTAAGGCTGAGAAAGAGCATTTTGTCCATATCTTTTGCATGTTAAGTCCAAATTGCATAATTCTTGTTCCTATCATTGTCTTAGATCATTCCCTAGCTGTTGTGTAAATTTCATCAGATTTGGTTGTATTTTGCTGTTAGAGTTATTTGGTGTTCTTCGTTCTTATTTGCTTATCGTCTTTTAGCGTTAGGTTAGAAGATAATTTTATTGCGATATTGAGCCACGCACGGATCCACGCACTTCACCGGCAAGCAGATGTAGCATTCATTTGATCATATTGTTCCTACTATTTTCAAATTCTAATATATTGTTTGCAAATTCTATGTATGCATTGCTATGTTGTTTTAAACTATTGTCGATAGTTGGCCCGATGAGTTGCATAATCGGTAGGAATTGTTTAATCCTCTACCTCGAGCCTAGGATTACTTGTCGTGATTTTGGGTTATTTGGATGAACCCTTGTCACTTAGTAGTTTACGTGTCATTATGCTTAGCCATGCTTAGTTATCGGTAGAAATGGGCGGTTATCGACTTGTCGATAACCTTGATCACACAAACTATTATAATCTGTATACTTCAGCCTTGTGCTATGTCTAAATTGCAAAACTAAAACTGAAAATGAAAACAATTTAGACTTGGGCACAATGGTAAGATGGTGTGATCTTTTGGTGTGATTGGAATGGTGCCCGGGTCAATTAAGGACCGAGCTACTTGTTACAGACCAAGCATTTGTGCGTGCTAACCACACTAGGGGATATGGGACCTCTCTTGGTGAGTACTTTGGGTGTGTTAATTAATGAGTCGCGTGGTGGGTTGCATATTTGATTATGTGCAACATGGACACGTTTGTGGGAGAGGAACACCAGCCGAGGCGGTGTGTCTGCTCCACGTATGGGTCCTTGTGATCCATATTCGTCGGCAGATCACTGAGGATTAACCCCCATCGTGCGTCTCTTGATTAGCGTATTCCATTGGAAAGGGTTCGTAGGACTTAGCCGTCTGCGCATACCAAAGGAAGTGTGCTTAATAGCTTGGCAAAAGGCGATGCAAGTGTGGGTACATTGGTACACCCTACGAGGATTAAAAACTATTCGAATAGCCTTGTCTAGGTTATGGACACGCTGGGGAAGTCTTTCAAAGTTAGACTACAACCTTTTAAAATTAAAACTTGATGGGTGGTATGAATCGGGATTCATGCTATGTTGTGGTGGCTTTAGGAAAGTCACTTCTAGGTGGATACTTGTTACTTATGTTTACTCATTGTTATTTAAATGCTTAAAACAGATTTTACAAACTATTTGTTCAATCTATTACAATGTTGCAATTGAAACTTGCTTTGTGCGTCAAAGAACCATATAACCACATTCCTTGGAATACAACTTTCATGTAGCTATGTATAGGCTTGTTACTCGTAAGTCATGCGAGTACATTTTGTACTCACTGCATTACTTGTGTTGTCTGAGGATGATAGTGAGTCAGATGGACCTCACTTTTGTGAGTTGTCTTTGTGGCGATTTAAAGGCGATTAGCTTGGCGGCCGATCGGTTGCCACAATGGTGTTATGTGGCTAACCGGTCGTCTTTTGGTTCAAGCCATCTTATGGCAACTTTGCTTCATTATTACTTATTTGATAGTTATATTATTTGGCCGGTCAGTTTGTGTTGTAATAACTTATATTATGTATGTCTTTTGGTAGACTTGTTATATTACATTGTATGGAAATGATGCATACTTTGATTTGATGTATGTGTCTTTGCTTGTTCAGGAGGCACATGTTCATCGAGACGCGGATTATTCTATTTGTGATACTAGAACCAGTGGAAGGTTAAGTATTACAAGTTTAATAAACCGAGGTCTCACACAAGGATACTACTGGCCAACTGCCCTTTATGATGCAAAAGAGCTCGTGACGAAGTGCGTACAATGTCAGTTTCATAGCCGACAAGTACATCAGCCGTCTCAAGCTTTGCAAACAATTCCTCTTTCTTGGCCTTTTTGCAACCTAGGGACTAGACATTCTGGGACCTTTCCCAAGAGCACCCGGGGGCTTTGAGTTCCTTTTCGTCATGATTGACACATTCACTAAATGGATCGAACCGAGTAGGTTGTAAAATTACAAGCCAAGCCGCCAAGAGGTTCCTAACAAAAAGCGTGATTACGGTTTGGTGTACCCGATCGTATAATCACCGATAACGGTGCCCGTTCTCGGCGGCAATTTTGTGAATTGCAGCGAAGACCTAGGTATCAAGATACATTTAACCGTTGCTCATCCACGAGCAATGAAGCGATTGAGCGAGCCAATGGTATCATAATGCAAGGAATCAAGCGGCGAGTTTTGACCGATTACTTCAGCGGTCAAGGGCTTGGGTTCAAGAACTTCCTTCGGTATTATGGGCGTTCGTACCACAACTAGTCGTGCGACGGTGAAACACCATTCTTTATGGTTTCTGAGAGATGAAGCCATGCTTCCTCCAAAACTTAAAATTGGTTACGCTCGTGCGATTGCTTTTAGAAAGTAATCAATGTGAGCGATGACTTGCGACATCAATTTCCTTGAAGAACAACGAAATCAAGCTTTGCTACGATCGGCAATCTACCCGACCAAGCTATGCGTGATTACCGATCGTAAGGTGCAACCTCGCGACCTAGCCGTAGGTGATTTGGTTCTTAGAAAAATTCAGAACCAAGCAGGTCGCAACAAACTTTTACCTAAGTGGAAAGGTCCATACACTGTGGTCGAAGTTATCCGACCATGATCGGTACGATTAGCTATGACCGACGGGCAAGTTTTGTCTAACTCTTGGAATATCGATCAATTGCGTAAGTTCTATGTTTAATTTCATTTCCATTAATTTTTCAATAAAGACGCATTTCCTTTTTTTCAAACACGATAAGTATGGTTGTTTATAGTTATTCGTTGCATCTGGTCATATGCCATTTTTGTTGCTGGTTGGTCGGAGAAGACACTCATTCTCTCCGATATTCCTTTTAAAAGGGATCTCAACTACTCATGGTTCTTGACTTAAGCGTCACCGATCAAGACTTGGTTTTAGTCGTGATCATTGCTTCAATGATGCGCACGCACGACCACATATTCTTTTCTTAAAGAATCATACGAGTATAAGGAGTACCAATCCAGACAATTTACTCGGTTTTCGTTTTTTCTTGAATTTGAAGACTGTTATTTTATTTCAACATTTTGTTCTACTCAAGTTTGGCTACTGGTCGGGACACGGAAAGCCTCCTAGTCGAAGTCTCTCCTCTCTGCATGTGGTCCTGCCCACTCGAAGGAGCTTCCTAGTGACGGTCCTTTTTCCTATGATCCTCGTTGCAGTCGAATTTGAGCATGAACACGTTTCGCGAGATATTTTACAAATCTTCACTTCTTGAGATTCGATACGACCAGATCCGAATATTTTCTAAACAAAGGTACTTATCTCTTCATTTTATTTTTTGCATACATTCTTCATGCATATCTTCTTATCAGCAAATCCGGTCTTTGTTATATCTTCCGACTACAAGTGGTATTTTATAGTACTTCGATAATGGACAAGATCTAGACTAGTAGAAATCATTAGTTGTTTCCGACCACATGATTTCCTAGTATTTACTGGATCGTTGTCATACACATTATCAGCACTCCTACCATGGTCATTGTTATTACTCAATTTCTTGGTCTACTGCTTTTCTTTTAGTAAGGTTCATCTACTAATATAAGTAGTCGGGGGTTAGGAGATATATGAGTATTTAACAACATTGATACGACAAAGCAGGATCTTCTTTGATAAAAGGTAAGTTTCATTTTACATATTCTAAATATTACATCCATTTACATATTGGAACCACCAGACTAGTCGCTACATGATGGAGATCCGACTTCCATTTCTTCAGCAACTTTCTCTCCGAGAGGTCTTACTTCCTCGAGAAGTTTTGTTGCTTCACTTTTAGAGCAGTCGAAGTCCTCTTCCACAGCTTTAAGACTAATAGAGGGGTCGGAAGCCTTTAGTTTTGCTAAAGCAACACTAACTCCATTGACAATAGCTTCCTTCATTGTGCGGGTATGGTTTTCCTCATAGTTTTGAGCGGGCCTTTGAGATCTTCGAAGTTGACCAAAATAGTTCATCTTTTCATTTGGATCTCTAAAGAAGGCAAGCTTGATCCCGATCCCATATCAAAGATTATTTTGTTAAGAGCCACGATTTTCTCATCAAGGCGAATACAAGGGTGCCTTTTGCCACGCTCAAACTCGAGGGTCTTCTCTGCTCGTTCAAGTGCTTGGGTTTTTACGCGCAGTGGATAAAAAGAAATTAATATACTCTTTATAATTGAGTTATGGAATCTTGGTTAAGTCTACGACCGATTACCTTTGATTTTCTTCTCACGAGTGAAAACCTCCTTTTGTGCGGTCATCGCATGCTCGATCGACCGGTCTTTACCCTGATTTTCTTCCCTCAGTTTTATTATTATGGCCTCTTTGGCCGCGGTCTCTTCTTTAATTTTCTCTAAATCTATCAATATGATAGGAAGAGAAGGTTAAGTAATAAGAGATAAATAAGATGATAAAATTTAGGAAATCAAACTAAAAGAGAAATGTTCTTACTTCTCAGATCGGTGTTTGCTCCAAGAAACTTATTCTTTGAGTTAGTCCTCCGACCACGACATATTTCTCGACCATGTGCTACAAAACAAAAATCCTTTCTTTGATAAGCTTTCAAAGCAACTTCAAAGAAAGAGTTGTAAGGATAGTCGTAGAACACTTACGAATTGTCATATCGTTATATTCGGAAAGATTGTATCTGGACCAATCTCGGCTTGATGGTCAGATATCTTTCCCACGCTTCATCAAGTTCCTTATCCTCGATAAATCGGGGAGAAAAAGGGAATTTGTGAACTGAGAAGCATTTCCAGGAGGAGGTGGAACCTGTTGAGGATCTTTGGAGATGACTACCTCCGAAGAAGGAGTAAGGATTACTAGAGGATCCTGAGCAGATGCTGAAACCTGCTCGAGGGCTTCTTTTACTACTTCATCCTCGACAGTTTTGGTTTTAGGAGTATCCTGATCAGGAACCTCCACGACCACCTCTTCCTCAGGAACCTTTTCCTGAGGGGTGCTCTGGTCGGACACGACCAGAACACCAGAAGATCTAAAAAGAGAGAGAGAGAGGGTAAGGAAGATCCAAGGTATGTATATATACGACCTCTTCATTTAATATATATACCTTGTTGTTTTTCTTAATTTTCCCTTATAACGCATCGGAGCAAAGCTCGTTGCGCTGGCCTTCCTCTTCTTCTCAACCGATTTCACTGATTCTAAACCAGTAGGGTTAACTAGATCTTGCACATCCACTGATCGAAAATCAGAAGCAATATCCGCGACCAGTTCGTCAAGGATAAAGTCCCTGATCACCGGATCAGTAGGTGTAGATTAGTCGACCTCCAAAACAGTAGCCTCGGTAGGCACTGGTGGGTCCTCAGTGACCTTGCTGGAAGGTATGACAACCGCCTAAATTCATCATCAAAGATAGTTAGGCGATGAACATCGTTTGTCCAAAAATATTATTTATGTTCGGTCTCCTACCTCTGGAAGGTTGACATCCTGTATAGTCGAAGGGGTGATCGGATCATCAATCGGCTCACATCTTTCGGTGACCTTATTGATCCTCAACCCAACCGACTACACATAAAAAAAGGATTTATGGTATACCGATCAGAAATAATATGTACGACAACAAATAGCGGTTGATATTCTTACCTTAAGTCTTTCAATCCTCTCTTCAGCGGAAACAACCGCTAAGATTCGGGGGAAACTAGCCTTGTCGCTGAGCTCTCGCGTAGATCATTTGATCCGGCTTCTAATCTCATCGAAGATAGAGTCGTAAGGTAAAATAAAAGATTTAAGAAGTGCGGAAATAATCAACTAAGATAGGTAAACTGGTCGGAATCATTCATGGCTTACCCTCTTTGGCATCTTTGGTCGTATCATCACGACCAATGTACCAGAGCATCCGGTGTTCTCGGGCCTTCAAAGGACTAACTCGTCGTATGAAAAAATCCTTCACTACATGCCAAGATGTTAGACCCTTGACACTAAGAAGCTTGATAGCTTCAGCCCACATCTTTATCTTTCCCTCCTTTTCTGTGGAAGAGCGCCATCTCGGATTCTCGACTGTCTTCTTACCAGAATAATAAAGGCTGTCTTTCTTCGTGATCTTCATATAGAACCAGCTCTTCTTCCACGACGACCATGAAGATTTCGAGTACATAAAAATGTACTCATCAGCTTTTCCGTCATGGAGGCGCAAGGTGCACTCTCTAGGCGTTCCAATCGTCTTCCCAGACTTTGTCATCCTGTAGTAGTACCTGAACAGATCCAGATCTGCTGGGATCCCGAGGTACGCTTCGCAGAGATAGACAAAGATACTGAGATTGGCGATCGCATTGGGAGCAAGATTCACCAATTCAACTCCATAATACTCCAAAACTTTGGGAAGGAAGGAGTGAATTGGTAGCCTAAATCCGCATTCAACATATGCAAGAAAAACAGGAATTTCTCCATCTTGACTACTCGGGGAATGTTCCCCAACCGCGGATCTCCAAGAAATCAGATCCCTGTTGGGAAGCATCCCGATCTTCTCTAGGTTCTCTAACTTCTTCTCACTCAAGTCGAAAACCGACCAGTTGGTGATTTGGTCCGACATGATCAGATTGCTTTTTTGGGTGAAGAAAGCAAAGGAGGTCGGAGGCAGTTTTTTACTCGGGAGATGAAGAAGGAAAGGAGGAAGTAAAAAAAACCCTAAGTCTACAAAGGGGTTTTATAAGCTTCAGAATTTCTAACCGTAATAAGGAGTTACCCAAAAAAGTCCAACGGACACAAAAAAACCTTTTCAATTCCCAAGGCAAAGTTCTCAACTTTAAAGTGAATGCAAACCGCTTCAAATGCCCTTGCATTTAAATGGCGTCGGCCGTCGATTTCATCGGAAGAAAAGTGTTCACACGACTTATTCATTTAAAGTTCGGGGCTAGGCGGCGAAATTAAAACCTCTATATATTATTTTAGTATATAAAAGACCATACGTCTTAGTAGTCGTAACCACGAGTGCACGACCTCCTTTGGTTGTAGAGATTCGGAGGTTACATAATGGGTACCAGGTGGACGAAGGCCTAAGCCAAACTCATGACGGGAGAAGCGCTCGAAAAGGGTATGAACCGATACTTGGAATAGATTCGGTATATTCTCTACCGTATGATGAATGGAGCACGTGTATGTTCCATGCCATCGGCGTATCTTATCGGACACAACGGCGAACAACCTCCATGCGGTTATATGTTTCATAGATATACAACGCGACGGTTGATTCGTATCAGCCGTCACTTGACTCGACCGATCATAGCGCGCCGCATCAACGTCTTCTCGAAATAGCTGCGCCTCTTCAGGGCTATTTAAAGATGGAACACGGGCGGATCAAAAAAGGAAGAAACAAGACGAGGCATCGGACTAAAGCACAAGCCATAGATTCGTGTGATAGGTCTGAGATTGTAAGGGAACAAGCAGAGTTCCTAAAGCCTACATTGTAAAATCCAGTTCATATTAATAAAGAGCAGTTACATTATTTCCTTAGATTTCCCACGTCACTTTCTCCTGTTATTTTCGAAAGATCGACGTCTTAATCGTCGACACTCACCTGGTCGATGGATGCAAAGATTAGCTTGAAGTCTCGATTGCTTGGAGCCACCATCATCGAGCCAGAAACTGACGCCCCTGCCATCCCTAAGGCCGCCAAGTATATGTCCCTGCACTTCTTGAGGCACCATCTCCATGCAGACCTGAAGCCTTAATACTTATTGGAGGAGGATCCACTAGCACTGTGGAATTCCTTAAGGGAACGCTACAACCAACAAAGATTTGTCCCACTCCCAGAAGCACAACAAGAATGGACTCACCTACACTTTCAGGATTTTAAGACCGTGGCAGCATATAATTCTGCCATGCATAAACTTATCTCTAAATTGAGGTTCTGTAACTAGACCGTTACAGAAGCTGATATGATAAAAAAGACTTTGTGCACTTTCCATCCCAACGTGAGGGTACTGCAGCAACAATACCGCAATGCGAAGTACTTGAAGTACTCTAAGCTGATGTACACTCTGTTGGAAGCAGATAAACATGTCGAACTCCTGATGGAAAACCATCAGATACGTCCCCCTAGGACAATGGCTATGCCTAAAGCACACGCCAATGCTCAGCGGGCTAGCAAGATCCAAGGCTGCAGAAAAGGTCCAAAACAAAATAGAGGTAAATGGAAGAAGGTCGAAATGCAGAGAGGTTCCCTTTGCCTTTTCCTCTACCATGGGGTTTACCCCTGCCTTTGCATAAACGGACAACTATAACATACAAGCAACTAAGATAGATTGAAACAATTAGAACATGAAATATTACAACTACTTGAGATTACATCGTTACCTATTACAACAGTTGAAGTAGAGCTTCAGAACCTCCGGTAGGGCTTTGCCGCTAAAGAACTATTCTAATCTAGCCTTTCAACTAAAAGAACATATTTGGAGGGTCAAAATCCATCAAAATTGTGCTGGGCATCGGAAGAAGGATTGCAAAATCGAAGGAGGGGGTCCCCTCACTACAACATGAACACCCCTTTAACAACGCATATATGCGTTGGTAGAAGTCCAAATAAATGTTGTTAAGGTCTATACCAACGCATTTAGTATGCGTTGCCATTGAGGGCGTTGCCAAGGTCTGTGACAACACATATACAAGTGTTGGTAACATGTAAATAAAAGCGTTGTAAGATTGCAACGCATATTTTGATATAGTGGCAACATATATATACGTTGGCATTGGATACTAGCAAATCGCTTCCAGGATTGTTTACAACGCATTTAATCATTGCAAAAGGTGTTATTTTTATGTCCAGACTGGGCTTATCAATTAGGGCCCACGAGGTTAAACAAAACACACATATCAAAGTGTATAACAAAAAAACTTCATTGATATCAACAAAAAATTGTTTCATTACAAAGAATTTCCAACTAGCTTCACAAGTCTAGACTCAAGGCATACACAGTTGGTACCATCATGATATAATAACATAATATGCCCTAAAACATAAATGTAAATACATGTCTATACTTTTAGTGGAAAGTCTTCGTTCTTTATGCCCGATGGTTCTATTAAACAAAATCTTCATTCCTCTGCATTCTCCATTCTACACACAAGTTTGCCGAACAGTCCAAACCATCAACATATCTTCTCAATCTGAAAAGAGAAATAAAGTTATTTTAGTGCATTATTAAAGTAAAATGTAACATTCCAACTCTTCAAAATAATTAGGAGGTACATACATGGAGCAGCAATTCCCAATCATTAATCGCAACCTTATAGGAAGACTGCCTTTTAAGCCCAGAACAAATCAAGTAGAGATAAATAACTTTGTTACAGTGTGATTATCTTTGTGGCTTGTAAGATAGAAGAAAAAATATCTAATATGAATTAAAAAAAATGGAATGAAATATGCACATCACATCAATTGGGATTAAAAGGTACTCACATCACTTGCATCAACAAATGAAAGAGCTGCTGTAGCGATAGGGCAGGGAAGATCATCAATGTTCAGAACCAAAACAGCATCGATAATTTGCTGAACCAATCTATATGATATAAGAAAAGAAGGCACTTGTGAGTAATAAAATGGAAAACGGTGTAAGATTTTCAGAAATATGAAATGGAATATGTTGTTTTAGTAATTGAAGATGTTCTGAAATTAAATAACAAAAGAGCATATTCTTACTGACATTCAAATAAATATATGGTAATAGGGAATGTTCTTAGTATATTCAATATTCCTACTCTTCATCTAAGTACAAGTACAAAAAACTAAAAGAGTGTTACTCCAACTTCCAGTAACAAAGCAAGTATACATAGGAACTCAAAAGTGATGGCTTTCTAATTTAATAAGTAACATCCTGCCATTCTGGAGTTTCAGATATTTTTCAGTAATGCTCCCTAAAAATGTGTAATAAGTTCTTACAAGAATCGATGTTAATTGACAGGAAATAAATTTGTATAGAATAGAGCCAATTCAGATTCATATGAATTGAACCAACTTCAAATGGTAACAAAAAAAAAGCTACAGCAGTTCTGTATGGACTATCAAAATCATTCATGTATTTGATTCAGTTGTGAGAACTAAATATTCAAATTTTTCTCAGCATAGCAAACCCTTGGGACATAATAGCACTCCATGCACACATCCTCTGTATCCGTTATCCAACACAAATCATAAATTTCTTACGCCAGCATTAGCATATGAATAGTTTTACTTCTACAGTTTTACCCTGCTTCATTTTAATTCGGTTGTGTGCTCGAGCATTTCACCATCTTGTTATGCCCACATCTCCTCGAGCGAAGATTTGATCTCTACCGTCTTCCACAGTTAATCTCTTCCTTGCGATTGCTATAATCGTGTAAGCAAGGTAACGATGGACCGATAGCATATCTAGCTTAACCCACCAAGTACCAACAAGGTTCATACATCATCATATAGTAGATTACTTTTGAATTAAAGATTAAAAAAGCGATATCCTTGGTTCACAACTGAATATAGCATGACTTCAAGCAGATTAATATTATCTTATCTAGATGGTTCAAATATCACTACATTACTTTTGTTCAAAGATGGGAATGGTATCCATGGATGATAGTTTAGTGTGACATGACTACGGATGTAGATTAATCTTAGCAAGGAATTTGTTCTTTAACCAACTTGATCCCTCCACTATGCATCTTAGCAAGGAATATCGATTGTCGACCATATCATCATATATGGTTTATCTCTCAGTACCAACTTGTTTGATGAGAACATCTAACAAAAGCTAGCTTGGAGGAAAATCATTAACAAGTTCAATATAAGTACATTTCAAAATGATTATATTCAGATATACTCGATTATTTCAATGCACAAACTAAAGCAGTATGAAAGGGCCTCGGTAATAATGATTTTATGAGGCGTCATGGCCATTCTTGAGAATTGAGATATCTTTGGATTCAAATCTGACATATGAAATCGGGATTTAACTTTCCCCAAATGTGTCGCTCTAATTACAAATGTGTCTTCACCTAAATTAAGACCCAATGGCAAACTTTGTCCTTCCTTGTTTCACAATTTTCACTTCTTTGGTTACCTAAATCCCTAACCGAAAAACTATTTTTTAGCATATCAGATGAGACGATCTTTCTTTTAATGTAACCTACAGTTGACACCAATTAGTGAACCCCATCCATCTAAAAAAACTATCACTTATTTAGTTAATAGTTATATAGTCCAACTCCAACCTCTAACAACAGATACCACATCCAACATATACAATGCTATATAGCACCTCGATCAAAGCAACCTTTTTCATTCCATGGTTCAACCACGCATCATTCTCATTCAGATTCAGTTACACAACACTACAAGTCTGAGAAGTGATTAACACCTGCAATGTGTGCATGCATCATAATTCTAATATACAATGACATGACTTAGATGCGCATTTGACAAGCATAGCTTGCCTAACCCTAGAACCCTAAAATTGTAAGCGACGATTCAGCGCAGAATGCCCAATGCGATCTCGAGGGCGTAGAGATAAGAATTTCGAGGGAATCGAATCCCTCGATTCTAGAGACTTGTACTTAGCACCACATTGTAGATTTCTCACGACATACTAAAAATAGATAATAAGAGGTAGGGGCGGGAGGCGAGTGGCGGCGCTACGAGTAGGTGGAAGGCGGCGAGTGCGGGACGCGGCGCCCCACCAGGAGAAGCGGGCCGGCGTGAGCGGCGATGGCGTGGTAGGATCAGCGACGATCGCGGCCCGAGCGCCACCATCAGTACCCGAGCACCGCGACCCACGCGACGCGCGAGCGGGTTTACGCACCGGCGATCCATCCCGCCTCCTCCAGCAAGAAGGGGACTAGATGGGGAGGAGGAGGTGTCGGTGACAGCGTGCGTGCTAGGCGGGTTATACCAAAGGTCCAAAACAAGAAGCTATAATCATAGCAAACATATCTCCAAGAGCGCCAGATTATACCTACGATGGAGGCCGAGGAGGGGGCACCTGCTGCACCTGGGTTCCCCTCACTGGGTCGCCGCCGCCAGCATTGCCCGCCGTGGGCTTTGCCGCGGCCTCCACCGTGACCTTATGCCTCGCCTCCTCCAGCGCAGGCCACGACTCGGCCCCCATGACAGCCGCCTCACCTGCCACGGGCGGCGGCGTGGTCCTCCTCCACAACGATGTGCCGCCGCCAGCCGGATCTGCTGTTGGGAACCAAGACAAAGGAAGCGGATTTTTAGAGGAAGATGAAGCAGAAGGCACGAGTGCGGAGGCGGCGGCGGCTTGCTGGCGGCGCGGAGCGGCTGCTCGGCTGCGGAGCGGCGAGGGCGAAGGTGCTCGGCAACACGGAGGTAGCTGCGCACATGGCGGCGGAGTCGGATGGTGCCAGCGCCGCGCGGCGGCGGCGCGCGGCGGCACCATCACGAGGGCGTGCGAGGCTCGCGCAGGATCTGCCGAGGGGCACGGTAGAAGGGAAGGTTAGGGAGGAGGAGGAGGGGCGGCGGCGGGCGAGGGGCATGCGTGGAGGCGGGCGGCGGTTTGAGATCTATTTTAGAGGGAGAGAAAGGAATGAGATGGGGGGATGGGGAGCGTTTTTAGGACTAACTGTCAGGATAAGAAGTTTAGATGCTGGCAATTTTTGACAACGCTTATGCTTTCCGTTGCGAGATATACGTTGCTATATGCATGTTTTTGTTGTAGTGCCTATTATAGGCGGTCAATGACCCCTGTGCGTCGCACAGCTCACAGGTTGAGTTGGCCAGTGCACGGACTCAAACACTTGAGTCCGAGTTTGGTTGGCTCCCCGGAAGCTTCATGTGCGTATGACATGCGTGCCCTATCTGAATCCTTCCGTTGTCCATTTTAGAGTCCGTGTTGGTTTCCAAAAATTAGAGAGTCTGGTGTCTTGGTGCCCAAGTTGGCAATCTTTCGTGCAAAACCGGATAAGAGGCATCTAGAGAGTTCTTGGAGGGAGGTCGATGCCTAGTGGGCCATCATGGTGGCAAAGCTAACTGCGGCCTAGTGGCTCTGGTGCTTGGCCCATAATGGCCCATTTATATCCTTTGCGTATTTTGCATTGATTTTCGATGATTTCTGCAAAGAATATTCCAAAAATACAATATTTGATTTCGGGTTAGGGTTAACAATAATAATCCATAATTTTGGTATTTTTTATGAATTTACCGGGAATTTAAGATATGAAAACACACATAAAATGAGTGTTAATAGTGGGCGATGGAGGCCTTGGAGAAGCCTCGCAGTGAGGCTCCTTGGTGCTTGGTGGGCTCCGTAGAGCCCCTGATGGATCTCGCAGAGGAGGTCTTGTCCTTCTTGTCTGGATATGCAGCAGAGGAATAGGGTGTAGCCCTCCTTTGTAAAGGAGCCCGTTGACGACGGAGTAATTTCTTGCGCGCTACTGGAGGCGCTTCGCTTCGGTTGGTTCCACGGGCTCCTCCCCGTTGGTGAGGTAGGTGAAGATGAGTTTGTGCTAATCGGCATCTCCGATGACGAGGACTTCACACGCAACCCCTTGCGCTTCGGGTCCAGCCTCTGGTGCTTCTGGTCTAGCCCCCTGTATTTGAGCCGACACCGAGGGTGTCTTGAGTTCCTCATAGATGACATTTGCCAGAGGTGGCTGCGTTGTGCTAGCCATCTTGGCTAGTTCATCGGCCACTTCGTTATCGCCGCGTAGGATGGCTTGGTCTGTAATACCCAAGAAATGCTTTGCTATGGCCCGGACCACATCCAAGTACCTAACTATCTCGGGGGTCCCAAGATTGAAATGATTTGTTGATGTGGCCTGCCATGAGGCAGGAATCACTTTTGACAACAATTCTCTGAGCCCCTAGTGCTTTGGCCTTGCGGAGGCCAAGTAACAGGGCCTCATACTCAACCACATTGTTCGTTGTAGGGAACTCAAGGCAGGTTGTGTGCAGTATCTGTTGCCCCTTCGGCGATACTAAAATTGTCGTCGCACCCGGCCCGTGGCGCACCATTAGTCGCCAGTGTATACGGTGCGGTTGCCTCGTCGAGAGCGAGGAGCTCCGTAAGCTCTGAGTCCACTCGGCGGCAAGTCGATCAACACAGGATTTGATGGTCGTGTAGGCGGCGAAGACGCAGGTCGGGCGCCCGACTCTATGGCCCATTTGCCAATTTGGCCCTTGGTGTCCTTATTATGCAACAACATTCTGAGGGGGTAGGATGATGGTGTGGTTATCTGGTGTGCGACAAAGTAGTGGCATAGTTTAAGGGATACCATGAAGCGGGGCATATGCCAAATTTTCCACTCTGTATCTGAATCTTGGCCTTGGAGGGCCTCGATACATAGTATCACGGGCGTTGCACACCATTTTCTTCTTGGACTAGGACCACACTTACGCGGTCGTCGAGTTGCTAGATCTGACAAGAGCTTTGCGTCATGCTTCGAGCTGACTAATCTTGGAAGTTGGTGAGGTTTTGCTTGAGTTCGTCGAAGGCCCATTGGCAATCCTCGGTCCACCAGAAAGGCTCTACTCCTTGGAGCATTTTGAAGAATGGTATAACGCACTCCGCAAAGTGGAACATGAAGTGGATGAGTGCTGTTGGGCTCCTTGTTAGCTTCTGTACCTCGTGAGTGTTGCGTGTGGGCTTCATCTCTTGTATTACATGTATATTCTTAGGGTTCGCCTTAATGCCCCCTTCGGAGATGAGGAACCCCAAAAGTTTTCCCACTTTGATGCTGAAGGTGCACTTCCCAGGGTTAAGCTTTACACCCTTCGCTCGGAGGTTGGCGAAGGTCTCATGCGGATCTGCCAGGTGGGAGCTCACTTTGAGACTTTTGACCACATGTCGTCGACATATGCTTCGACATTGTGGCCTAGCTGTGTGGCCAAGACTTTCACAATGAGCCTAGTAAAAGTTGCTCTGACATTTTTTAGGCTGAAATGCAAGCATGTGAAGCAATAGGTCCCCAGTAGGGTGATGAAGGTCATTTTCCCCTCGTCCTTTTTGCCATGAACACTTGGTGGTAGCCCGAGTAGGCATGCGGGAAGCTTATTAGTTCACAACAAGCGGTTGCATCCACAAGGCTGGTCGATCACGAGGGAGAGGGCGTTGTCTTTGGAACATTCCTTGTTGAGTTCGGTGAAATTGGCGCTTTGTCGCCATTTTACGATGGCCTTCGCACTAAGATGGGGTTGGCTAGCGATTCCGAGTGCTTGACTTCGCGTATGATGCGGCTTTGAGTAACTTTGCTACCTCGATCTTTGCGGCCTCGGCTGTCTATGGACATATGGCGTATCTTTTGTTTTTGGGCTTTATCTCGCTCTTGATCATGAGGCGATACTCGATGGTTTGCCTATCGGCCGGGATGTCCTCGGGCCCTAGGAAAAATGTCTTTATTTTCGCGTAGGACCCGAGTAGCTCTGCTCGCTCTGGCGTGCAATCCGCCCCTAGGGCCCTTTGTCTTCTTTGGGGATCCTTCCTTCAAAGAGAATCTATTGGTATGTCCCTCGACTTGGCTTTGGGTACCCACCTTGCTAGGGATGGTTCCTCGTGCTTCTTCACCTCTAGCTCCACCGTGTGGACATCACATGTCTCCATCATACCCTCCGATTATGTTTTCTGGTAAGGTCTTGGTCCCCGCGGATCGTGTGATGACCCCTCACGGTGTAGGGATCTTCATGCACAAGTAATTGTGATTTGCGATGGCATTCAAGGAGTTCAACGTGGCGTGCCCGAGGATAGCATTGTACTAGTAGGGCATGTTGACAATGTCAAACATGATGACCACCATTCGTGACGAAGGGCCATCGCCGAAGGTTACTGCTAAGTCGATTTGACCTAACGCTGTCATGGGTCTACCCCCGAAGCCTATCAGCGGTATGCCCGGCGGGGACAAGCGATCTTGGGGGATCATCATTTTGTCGAATGCCTTTGTGGAGAGGAGGTCCACGAAGCTGCCTCTGTCCACGTGGATGCGCCTGACTTCGAAGTCCACAATGTTCGCGGAGATGATGAGGGGGTCCTAGTGGGAGAAGAATGGCCCTGCTACATCTTTAGGACCGAAGGTGATGGGGACCTCTGCATATCTCAAGGGCGTGCTAGCGTGGTATGCCACCACATGGTGGATCTGTCTGGTGTAGGCGCGTCACTGCCTCTTGGACGCCAAGCCAAGCGAGGAACCTTCGGTGATTGTGTTGATTATTCTTCGCGGGTGGTCTTCGCTCGCAGCCTTGATGCAACGCCTTGGTGGTGCAGCCGGCAATTCATTCTTGGGCCTCCGTTCCCCTTTGTGGTCAGCACAAGGTGGCTCGTGGTTCATGTAATCCCTCATGGCCGCTATGGTGCGACAGACCTTGGTTAGGTGCGACCATTCGCCTTGGAGGTCGCACCACAACATGGGCGCCTTAGCGTCGCCTCGTGCATCCGGGTTTTGGCTGCCCCCTCGTCCTCAGCCATGGCCATGACCACGACCATCACAACCACCTCGCCTTCCTCCTTCAGGGGCTTGGCCACCTTCCACGTGGTATATCCGGTGGGTTCATTGTCTTGGTCGACCATGGTGCTCGTCGGTGCGGGGTATGCCCACAACTTCGGCCACCTCGGTAATGGATATTACTTTCTTGGCGAGGGCATCACCTTTGCTTACCGCCAATGTTATTGCCGCCAGCTCTGCCCTGGCCCTTCGGGTGCTGTCTTCTTCGGCTCGGTCATACCCCTCCATCTTGTCAAACAGCTCCATCACTATGTGGATGGGCTTCCGGGCAAGCCTTTCCACTAGGGGGCCCTTTTGAAACCCGTAGGTTGCTGCGTTAATGACAATGATCTCGTTGATTCCCTTTACCTGGCCCTTGACCTCCGCGAACAGCTTAAAGAAGCTGCGCAGGGACTCCCTCGATGCTTGTTTTATTGCGAACAGGTGCCCCACGTCCTTTGGTTTGGCGTAGTTTCCTTGGAAGTTGTTGTGGATATGATTCCAGAGTTGGGTGGATATGGTCCCAGAGTTGCTCCCATGCATATATCGACCAGGGGTATGATGAAGAACTGATGAGGACATCAACCCTCTGGATATGACTGCTACTCCACGTCATGGTACAAGGAAGGTCCCCACATTCCAAGTCAAGCAAGAGTTCCAATAGGACATGTTCTGGAATCCAATTCGGCCTCCGGAGATAGCACAAACTTCAAATTTGCATAATTTCACATACGGAGTCCGTTGGAGGTCCACGAGTACTTGATGGAAAGCTTATCTCATCCTCTTTCCTACGGATCTAGCCCCACCTCTAGATTCCTTCCGTGCTTGCGGCAATCACCAAAACAATCTGGTGCTATTTCTGAGCCCGAGTCAAAAGGGTGTTGTACCACCTCCACCTAGGCCCATGGGCCTTGTAACCTTAGGGGCGTGTGTCCACCCCATGACCGCCACACCTGTTCGTCTCCTCATATAGGAGCTGCCATCCCTTTGCTCAAACTTGGATTTTGTTTAGTTAAAGTTAGCTACCTTGCAACTTTGTGTATTAGCTTGTGTCATTGGACCAACCCTAAATACCACTTTGGAATCCCACCTTATTGAGTACTTCAATCCTATTTGTAATTTTAGATTGCTTATTATCTTATTCTTGCTTGTTCTTCGATTGCATGCAGAAATAGACCTTCGTGGTCACGTTGATCGTACTTTTAGCAAGGTTGATAACAATCACAGAGTTGGTTCAGCGATTGTTAGACATATTGGTCGTGTGCGATTGGTAGCCGAATCACGAGAGTTGCCTCCACCAAATCGAATTATCCATCTCATCGAAAGATCGAGACACCCATTATCGCATCAAGAACCATGTGAGTGCCACGCCTGCTAGGGTGAGGGTGACACTCTTCGTCCTAGGGGTCTCGTAGACCCTAAGGAACTTTGTGGGATCGGTGTTCCCCTCGTAAGCTTTTACATCAGGCATCTTGAAGCCCAAAGGCCACTGGGCGATCTTTAGGCCGGCGCTCAACGGGGAGTTCCGGTCTCCCCGAAGCACAGGCTCTAGCCACGTTGTCGTGGGGGTGCTGGTAGAGCTACAACACCTTCTCCAGCCGTCGGACCGGGTTCGTGGGTAGCGGTTTGTGGGGTTATCATTGTAGGTTGACGAAGGCTCAGCAGTTCTTGATAGAGGTCATCCATCTCTTTTTGTATCGCCTTGTAGGCCTATCTGGTCATGCCCGAGGCAGTGGGCGATGGAGGCCCTGCCTGGGGATCCTTGGGCAGCGAAGCCTCTATGTGCCGGGTGTCGCTTCCGACAATATCCCTGTGCATGGAATTGTTGCCTTCTTCTTTGGCAGCTTCGGCGGCGGCCACGGCAGTGGATGTCCTACTGCGTTTGGCCCACGGGGCCCTCGGTGTGGCGTGTGCCTACTACTTCGGCTGCCGAAGCCTTGGGTGTGCTCTTCTTCTTGCGACGTGCCATGCTAATGTGACTAGCTTGTCATTCCCCACGGTTGGCGCCAACTATCGTAGCTACAAACTAGACAATACAGAAGGGGGACCCCCGGGTTCCTGTAATATCCCAATTTTCTAAGCTTTTAAAATCTTTTGAATAGTTAGTAGGGAGAAAACTCACCATTTGGTTTTATTGGAATTTAATTTCAAAAGCTTAAATATGGACTTTCAATAGCAAAATCATTTAATATGAATAATTCCAACATGAACTATTATCAAGACTATTTTATTTGGATTCTATGTGCTTAGATTTATTTTCTAGATTTTTCTAGAATTTTTCTGAGTTCATTTGCTAATTTGGAATTTATGCTATTTTATAAAATAGAAAAACTATTATAAATCTCAATTAATCTCTTGGGCCAAATCTTTTCGCATCCCATCTCCCTTTTCCACGCGTGGCCCACATAGCGGCCCAAACGCGCGTCCAAGCCAGCCAGTCTCGTGCTCGCGCACAACCCTTTCGCCCCAACCGTTGGATCGCTTTCGAACGGTCCGATGAGATTTGGACGTTCAGAGGTCCGAACACCACCGGTGGTCAGGACCTTCCAATAGTGCTTGGACCTTCCGAGTCCGAATGTCACTCGTGTTGTGGATCGTCCGATTGAGCTGGCCGGTCAGATCAAGAGTGGTCCGATCGCGCCCACGCCTTATCTCCCTGACCGGTGGACCCCGCCGCTGCGTCGTCCTCCTCACGCACGTCTTCTCTGTGCGCGCGTTCGCTCCGTCCGCCATTGTTGTAGAGCTTGAGCTCCGTACAATAACGCGTTATATCCAACCAAACTCTTTCTAGAAAACACGGCAAATCTTATCCCTAATCCCCCCCACATCTATTCAGATCAAAATCTTATCCCGAATCTCCTTCAAACTAGGAGATTCCCTTATGTTGGTTTCAGACTCTTTTTAGGGTTCCGCCACCGCACTCCACCCTAGCCGCCCTGGACCCTATAAATAGGACCTCTAGGATCGCAGCAACGCCCGCACCTCAAACCCTCAAGTCGCCACACCTCTCGAGCCTTAGCATCGCCACAATCCAGAATTAGGGTTTTGGTGAGCTCTTTGTTTCACGGTGCACCTTGCGCGGCGTCACCTCATCGATGTTGAGCACACCGAGCGAGTTCACCGTCACGTGGGCTACCTCAAAACCCCCGCGTCGCCAATACCTCGTCGAAGCTTCCGTCGACAATGCCCGAATCCACTCCGCTTCTTGAACCTCGCCGTCGGCCATCACCGTCGTCCTCGACCACTCGGGAGTGCATCTATAGGTGCGCATTACCGTCAGCTACCCGCTGGTACAACCCATCTCCGGTGAGGCGCCACCGTTTGCCGTTGTCGGATGATCCAGAGCCCTTGCCACCGTCGGTCTGACATGGACGCCCGCATCAGCATCTAACTCAGCTTCTGTGCGTGCATGTCAGTCGCGTGTTGCCCAGCTGTCGCCTCGTTAGCATCCGCGTGGGACGTCCAGATCCAATCCAAAACCCTAGCTCGGTGGGCTTAGTCCACCGTGAGACTGATTTGTGGGTCCCACATGTCAATATTTTCTTTTATTTATCTTATTCCTGAAAATTTTTTGCCGACGTCATACTTGCGTAGTAATTCAATTTTTCTGTTAAGAAATAATTCAGAAATTCCAGTAATTCAGTTTTTAGGGTTTTTCTTTAGATTCAATCTTCCAAAGCCCATATCTTTTGCATCCAAACTCTGTTTGAACCCATTCAAATTTCTAAATTCATCTAAATTCGAGATCTATTTATCTAATATTTTTATTTAATTTTTGGAGTTTTTTGCCTCTGTTATTTATTTATTTTATTTATTTGCTTCGTTGCGAGTAGATGTTGATACTTCGGGAAGCTTTGTTGAAGAAGGAGTGCCTCAAGATCAAGACCAGTACCTTGACCTTTTCCAAGGCAAGTCATACCTTTTCCAAAGCCCATATACAGGAGGCGCATGGAGGAGGATTAATGGGTCACTTCGGCGTGAAGAAGACCGAGGACATTCTGACCCACCATTTTTATTGGCCAAAGATGAGGCGAGACGTCGAACGCTTCATTGCCCGCTGCACCACGTGCCAAAAAGCTAAGTCACGACTTAATCCTAATGGTTTAAACATGCCTCTTCTTGTTCCAAGCACACCTTGCGAAGATATTTCTATGGACTTTGTTTTAGGTCTGCCTAGAACAAAGAAGGGGAGAGATAGTATTTTTGTTGTCGTGGATAGATTCTCTAAGATGGCTTATTTTATACCATGTCATAAAAGTGATGATGCTACAAATGTTGCTGATTTGTTCTTTAAGGAAATTGTTCACTTGCATGGTATTCCGAATACGATAGTTTCCGATCGTAATGTTAAATTTTTTAGTCATTTTTGGAGAACTTTGTGGGCTAAATTGGGGACTAAGCTGTTATTTTCTACTAATTGTCATCCCCAAACCGATGGACAAACTGAGGTAGTCAATAGAACCTTGTTTACTATGCTTAGGGCTGTGCTTAAAAAGAATTTAAAAATGTGGGAAGAATGTTTACCTCATGTGGAATTTGCTTATAATCGCTCGCTGCATTCTACCACAAAGAAATGCCCTTTTGAGATTGTTTATGGTTTCATCCCTCGTACACCTATCGACTTGTTGCCTCTTCCAGCTTCAGAGAAGGTAAATCTTGATTCTCAACAACGTGCTGATTTGATACTTAAGATGCATGAGACAACTAAAGAGAACATTGAGCTTATGGATGCTAAATATAAAGTTCTTTGGTAGTCAGGGCGCAAGCATGTTACTTTGAACACAGTGATCTTGTGTGGTTACACTTGTGTAAGCGATTCACTGAATTGAGAAAGTCTAAACTCATGCCTCGTGTAGATGGTCCTTTTAAAGTGCTTGAACGTATTAATGATAATGCATATAAGTTAGATTTGCCTGCGGATTTTGGGGTTAGTCCCACCTTTAACATTTCAGATCTACGACCATTCTTCAGAGCGGAAGATGAGCTTGAGTCGAGGATGACTCCAATTCAAGAAGGGGAGGATGATGAGGACATCACTTCGACTGATATGAACACTCCTCTTGCTACTACCATGAATGATGTCCAAGGTCCAATTACTCGGGCACGTGCTTGTCAACTAAATTATCAGGTAAATTCGTTTCTAGGGCTGAGTGTATCACTTAAGAACTCTATGATGCTGCCTAATGGAGATGATTTGCTTGTGCTTAGGAATCTAGGACGGGACAGCAAGGAGTTGATGATATGCATCAAGGAAGGAGAAGGCAATAACAATGGCCAAATGAGATGAAGAATTTGTAGCCTCCAACTCAAAGAGTTTCGGCCACCCTTTACTTGGTGATGCGTCACCTTTTCTTTAGCCTACAAGGTTTGTATCCAAATCCTATGGGCTGACTTGGCCCATATGGCCCATATGTGGAATAGCCACCCCTAGGGGCCTATTACTATTCATGTGAACAGTAATATGGCCGCGTGAACAGTACCCCACCTAGGGTTTCCACCTCCTAGTCGCCCTCCTCATATAAGAGCCGTCGCCCTTTAGTCCAATTTGGGTTTTTCTTAGATTTTTCTGCCACTTTGCAGTTTCGCCGTTTGTTCGATTTGAGGAACCCCACTATGTGAACTTCATTATTATTTGCAATACAATTTCAGATTGTATCTTCTATTCTCTTGCTTGTGTTCTCGATTCGCTTGCAGGAGATAGCCTTCTTGGCGAGATCAACTGCGTTCGGCACGGTTGATAACCAACGGTAGCGGTGGTGTAGTGATTGCGAGGGGTTCGATCCATTCTGGTCGGATCCTTTGGATCATCAACATTGTGTTCTCCACAATCGACATATCAATACCTTTCGGAAGATCGGGCCATACTCTCATCACTATAGCACCAACGTAGGTTGGTTAGTACGAGTAGATTGCTTAGCCATGCTACGAGTCATCATCTTATGTGAGTTGCAATAATAATCTTGACTAAGTGATTATGGAACTATGTAATAAAACTTTGTGTGTACTATTTGCTATTACTCGTTGATGGCATATGTTGCACTTAACCAATAGGGTGGGAAAGGATTTCGACTGAGGCAAGTGACTGTGTATTGTTATGGTGGATCTGTGTTGGATGAGAATGATAATCTTTATGACATAGTTAGAAATTGAAAGTCTTGCCTTGGTTAATTAAGGACTTAACTTTGTGCGCCATTGAACCGAGCCTTACTGTACAACCACATGTTTGGTATGGGACGGGCCTAACTTAATAAGTTATGGATTCTTGATATTGATTACTCAGGAAGTAGGTTAGGCTATGTTGGAATGGGTGGAGGTGTGTACTACCAGGTAGTCGCATCGCAGGACGGTTCGCCGCATCCCTGTGTAACAGTGTGTGTTATGCCAAAGAATTATGTTGGATTTTGGTATAGCGGTTAAGCACACTGGGAGTGTCAATGCTTGAGATGAAATTTCTTAAACGTTTTGTTATGATTAATGCTAGCTGCACCGATCGTATCGTGTGGGTAAAGTGTACAACCTCTGTAGTGTGTTTAATCAATCTATTCGAATAGCCGCGTCCGCGGTCATGGACATGCTCGGGGATTTCACACGAGGGCTAGATTTTCATAATACTTTGGGAAGGGACAACTCTATGATTTAAGTCATGTGGTTGTGTGAATTAGTCTGATTAGCTTTGTGTTTTTTTTTTTTGTGAAAACAACTATTAGATTATTATTGTTTATTTGTTTTGAATTATATTTCAATCTATTATTGTATTTAATTGCAAATGTTGTATTTCTACAAAAGAACCACATAAGTCATTTCCTTTGGAATAAGCCAGCATCTATAAATTGTATTCTGTGGTATGTCTTGCGAGTACGGTTGTATACTCATGTTTGCTCTGCAAACAAATCTACAGAAGAGGAGGAGTCTTCGCATGCTTTCGAGGAGGAGTTCAACGAAGGTTGCTGATCATTAGGATCTGGATCCCAGTCGGTTGTCTGTGGTGAATTGATAGGATCTACGCTAAAGTTTGTTTTGTTTATTTGCAGATTTCTTTATTGTTAGCCCTCATTGGCTTAATAAATGTAAACTTCGACCATAAGATCAAAACTATTAATTGTTATTCAAATTACTCGTTTATGCTATTAATCGCTTGTGTGGGTCGATATTCATCTTTGTCGTCACTGTGTGCACTAACGTTATCCTGGACTAGTGTTGAATACACAGAGGGTCGAGTGCATTTTGAGTCAGCAGGTTCCCTACGATATGAGGGGGTAAAACCCCGAAGGTCCTCCAAATGTGGGAAACAATATTGAACTGAGTAAGTGTGTCTTTTTATTTTCGAATGTTCTCTCGTTAACCACTAGGGGAAAATGGCTATTTATAGTGTTACATCAGAGGTATAGGAGATTACATTTCTAAACCTAAAAAAGGTCCTATGACTATAGGTGCTTCAAGGTCTTTACACTTCTTTAGACGTAGCTTTTGGTGCACGGTAGACTTTCATGGATTGAGGGGTACCGCTAGCTTGGTGCCTTCAATCAAGGCTGCTTGTGACGGTTTTGTTGTACCTTCACACTTGTATAAAGGGGTTCGTGGTACCCCCTCGACTGGATCAAGGGGTACCCCTAGCTTGGTGACTTCCCCAGGGTAGTGGGCCAATGGACCATCCACCCTGGCGGGTCAGTGGATCATCCGTACGACAATATCTTTTCATAAAAAAAAAAAGTAATGTGCTGCAATAAACACTAGAAGTGGCAGTTTAGTGGAACCTAAGTCTCCAATGTTCTGGTGCATATTTGTATACTTTAAAGTATAAACTAACCATTTTTATGATGATTGTGGCTTGTGAGCTCTAGCATACCTAGAACGTACGCCCGGTTGTTGTTGTCCTTTCTTTCGTCTTGAAGTCACTCCTCCAGGTAGTGGGGATTGCTATACCCGTGTAGACCCAACATGTAATCGCTTTCCGATGCATTTAACTGATGAGAAGACTCCGTGAATCAACGCCTTCACGTTGCGGGATGGAATCCTAGCCATGTTTTGATCAATTAGTAATAAATGTAAAAGAATGCGGCAAATGCTAGTACATCATTCCATAGGAATTTCAAAGGAACTCTTACAGCCTTTCCTTTTTAACCGAACACCCCACATAGGATTTTTTTTTTCTTCATAGAAATGAATTCTTCAAAAATTCCTTTGCTTTTTTCATTCAATCCAAAGAGGCCCTAACTGCTGTTCCGATGCTTGTGGCTTGTGAGGAGCTCTACCATACCTCGATCGTAAGCCCGGTAGTTGCTGTCCTTTTTTCGTCTTGCAGTCACTCCAGGTAATGGGGATTGCTATATCCGTGTAGACTCAACTATGTAATCGCTTTCCGTGCATTTAACTGACGAGAAGACTTCATGGATCAACACCCCCACACTGCAGGATGGAATCCTAGCCATACATGACAGAGGGCAATGCCGTGTCCTCGAGGCACGGAGGGGGCTTTGCCATGGATTGGAGGCACGGGCAAAGGATTGGCGCGAGTGAGGTTAAAAAATATATTAAAAAATTATTTTTGACACTATTTAAAATACTATTTGATATTTTTTTAAAAAAATTTACGTCGCACTCGCAGCTTCAAATATATTATCACATGTACTAGAAAAAAAATTTATAATTTTTTCACATAAAATCACAGCGTAATACAACACACGTAGCTTCAAACATGGGTGCCAACCGTCGCCATTGCCATCCTCGTTGGCACAGTGAGTCGATGGACAGTGGTGGCCTGGTGCCCTAGCTGCTAGGGTTAAGTTGTCGCATACTTGCTTGCGTCGCCATCGTAGTCTCACTCTTGCACATCCGCACACAAGTCAAAAGGTATGGCTACGGTATTATATGATATGTATATCAAATATTTCCCTTAGTTGGTTTATAGATATACTTATCTAGCTTGTAGTATAGTACAATATTAAAAAATATCATCCACATTAAATCGACAAATTAACAAAGAATGTACCAAATCCAACACCAAGCATATATGATTTTCTATGCCTTATGTCTAATTTTCAAATTAACAAAGAATGTACCAAATCCAACACACATTTTCCTTTTATGCGTGATTTTCTATGTATTATCACATGTATCAAGCATGAGTGCACATGCACCCTCGCCGCCGTGGCCGATGACGGTGTACTACTGCTCGCCGTCGCGACCAGTGACGATGTACTACTGTCCGCCGTCGCTCTCATCAAGTAGTGTTTTACATGCACCATCCATCGGCTCACTGAGCCACTGAGGGCAGCGAAGGGTGACGATGGCAATGATAGAGACCTAAGTTTGAAACTGTGTTTGCTATCCTGCGCCGTGATTTTATGTGAAAAAATTTGTAAATTGTTTGGTACATATCATAATATATTTGAAGCTGCGAATGTGAGAAAAAAAAAAAACAAGACAAAATCAGACAAAAAAAGTGCTCTCAGTTGAAATTTTTGCTAAATAAATATGACGATCCAACGAATCTGTGAGTGCTACTCGGTCTGTGAGTGCTGTGAGTGAGGTGGTATACGTATTTCTTTACATTTTGTTGGTCTGTCTTTTTCTTTTTATTCACAAGTATGCTACTGATTTCTCAGAAGGTATACTGGCTTGTCCTTTCGCAGCAAGAAATTGAGAAGCGTGAGGTTCAGTGCCAAGTAGCTAGTTCCTCTGTTTTACAAGGAATTGAATGAATGTGTAGTTGATCAACAAAGGACATGGTTTATTGTAGGAGTATGTAATGACAGCAATGTACTGCAATAAACACTAGAAGTGGCGGTCTAGTTGAACATAACCCTCCAATTCTGGTGCACATTTCTATAAACTAGGCCCTCTTTGGCAGCAGGAATTAAGAAACATAGGAACAGAAGAAAAAAAAACACGAGAATTGGATGTCATGCCTTGTTAAATCCTAAAGGAATTAAAAACACAGGAATGCGTAACAAATGTTGTTTGGTTGAACCATAGAAAAAACACAAAAATTTTGGTGAAAATTTCCAAGAGGTTTTTTTAGTGGATGTTTGTTTTCCACTAAAATGTAGTTGCTGTCCTTTTTTCGTCTTGCAGTCACTTCAGGTAATGGGGATTGCTATATCCGTGGACTCAACTATGTAATCGCTTTCCGGTGCATTTAACTGACGAGAAGACTCCATGGATCAACACCCTCACACTGCAGGATGGAATCCTAGCCATACTTAAGATCAGCTAGTAATAAATGTAAAAAATGTGGCAAGTGATATGCTCTGTATTTTCTGATGATGCTATCATTGAGCTTACCATCCTATATGGTATGAGGTGAGTTAACCCAAGGCGAACAACTTTGGGTGATGAGCAAGAGCGTAGTAGTGCAAAGGAAATATATGTATCTTACTTCTATATGGATGTGCTGAACCGCTGAAGGCCAGATAACCCCAGGCCTGGCTAACGCATGGGAAAAGATAAATCTTTGGTATGTAATATATACTTTTTTTTAATAATCCCCAGTCAAATCACATGTGGCTGACATAATGAAAAGTTCCTTAAAAAAAGATAATAAAAAGTTCGGAGTCTGGCCTCAACATAATAAATAGTTTCAAAAAATAATTTTTTAACCTCAATCGCGTCAATCCTTTATCATGCCTACAATCCACGGCAAAACCCTCTTCGTGCCTCCAGGGCACAATATTGCTCTCTGTTGTGCCCTTGGGGCCAGACTCGGCCTAGTCCGTGCCCTTGGTGGTTGGACTCGGGTTGGTCCGTACTCAGGAGGCCATATTTCACACGTGGCACACGGAGGAGTCCGGCCCCTTGAGGGCCGGATTTGGCTACGTGTCGACTCTCGGTAGCTTCGTAGTGCTATTTTTGGTATTGACATAGAGAAGGAGCCAAAATTACTATTACTGCTGTCAATAGTGTCATATCAGTAAAAAACTCGAAGTTCACTGACACCTAGTTAGTTCCTCTGTTTTACATGGAATCAAGAGAGGAGGGTGATGTTGATTGATGAAGGCAATTGTTTGCTGTATGTATAATGTATTAATGTGTTGAAATAAACACTAGAAGTGGTGTTCTAGTTGGTTAAACATAAACCTCCAATGTCCTTGTGCATATTTGTAGCGGCGCTTCTACACACACGAAGTTTGCTGTACTACGCTCGTAAGAACGCAAATAAAAACAAATTGAATCATGTGCGATCCACCGTCTTCCAGTGCTCCAGCGATTTATCCATCCCAACGAATGGAGGATCTACTCGTTGGAAGGCCCGCGCCAGCTTCGTCCTTTGGCCGGCCGGCTGGCTTGCGGGCTCCGCTGCTCCAAACCTCAGCCACAGTTTGCGAGAGAGTGGAGACCTTAAAGCACGGAGAAGAAAGCTTCGACCACGATCTGTTGTAAGTTATGACTACTAACAAGATTAATTGATCCATGGAAGAAAGTTTTTTTTATATCAAATCCGTGGAAGAAAACTCTTATTTTTTTTAAAGAAAAAATAAATCCATGGAAGAAAGCTTGCTTGCGATGGATCAAATTCGCCCTACCAGCAAAATTGTCGGACCCGGATTTCGTAATCCAGAATCCTCTGTGAAAACACTGTGCTACTCCCTGGATCAGTAGATAGCACTCACATATACATTGCTGAATCATTTCATACATGGCGTAGAACCATACCATTCATTAATTTAGCACATCAGAGTTTACATAGACCGCGTCGGGTCAGGTTTTACAATACGGGCGAGCAGGCCAAATGATTACATTACAAAGCGGAATCGACAGCGGAAGCAAAAGGGTGAGCTCATCTCTCCACGAACAAGCGGCCCGGGAAACTTCGTATCGTCGATATTACCTAAAGACTCGGATAATATAAGATGCACGCAGAACCAGCGAGTCGGTGGGTGGGCGAGACTAGAACGACTAATGACTACACTACGCTTCATTATCTCTGGGTCCTCCGACTTACGGATCCTCGTAGTAGTCGTAATCTCCAGGATTTCCTACTTCTGAGGGTTTTGGGGGAGAGAGCGAGGATGAGCACAACTTTCGTGCTCGCGAGCCAATACACAATGCAATAATATACATGCAAGGCTTACAAGGATGGTTCGGGTTCTTTTATTTGCGAAAGCAATGTTTTCAATTATCATAAATACAAAGTCCCATCACTTAGCATTTTTAACAAATTGTATTTTTATTAAAAAGAGTAATTGTGCAATATTTAATAACAGCAGAGGTTCCCTCCGTCGGAAACTCTACCCATGCTTATTTGACTGGGGTTAACCCCATATATTAACATCACTGAGTCTGCAAACCCAGGGAAAAATCCAATCCAGGGCTAGGTGAGCCCACCACATTTTTATACCACCCACAAAGGTTTTTGAAATAGAACTAACTCAAGTTAAGTTCCCATGTCCGTCAACTAACCGCACCACCGCCGTTTGAAAATCCCGCGATCGATCTCAACCGTTGGATCTAAATCGCACGGCCCGCGCGCGTGTTAACATTCGGACCTTCCGGTGGCTTAAAGGAATGTCAGCCGTTAGATCTCCATCCAGCCGTCGAGATTCTCGAAACCTTCGGACCCTCAGGTTGTTGGTTTGAATCGGGGCGTTGGATTAGGATCCAACGCTCGCGATTCGCCGTTGTAAATTGAGTTTGCGACGTGGGGCAATCGAGCCGTTCATTTCTAATCCTAGGGCTCGCATTCTCCCCGTTGTGTTTTAAACACAGGGCGTGGCTCTATCTCGTGCGTCCGTGTCTCATCCAGCAGTGAAAATCATCGAGCCTTTTATTTGGTCATCTTCTACCGGCCGTGCGAGCAAAGTAGGGAAGTAATGGCGGTGTCATTTCTTGCTCCTAAAGTCACCTAGCCGACGTTTAGGGTATGGGAGGTACTCAGGCAGGCCATGCCTAGTGCACGTCTACACATCTTTTCCTTGTCATTGCACCTTGTGCTCTGTGTTTTGCACTTGAAAGAATTGTGGTGCAAACCCTAATGCTTTCATGGCTTTATAAACACTCTCAATACCTCTGGTATTTCTTTAGACCACCATCAAGCCCCATTCACAATATTGGAGCTTAACACCTCAAAATGGCAAATCGCCATTGTTGACCCGTGAAGCTTCTCAGGTGTTCTTAGTGTTCAGTGGTCCTCCTTCACGTTTCTTTGCCCTAACCTTATCTATTTACTTCCTTGAACATTTCCCTCACTTAATTTTGGATTTGATTCTCGGAATTGTCAATTTGGGGTTTGTTCAAATTCAGTAAAGTGGTCATCTTCTTCCTCGGCTCGGTGAGTGCTCCATTTCTAATTACTTGCTCATGTAACCAGTGGACCTTAATGAAGCTATTTTGATGCTTTAGTATCACTCATTTGGCTCGAGTGTCATGTTCAAACCTTATTCTCCAAGTCGTGAGCTTCCTCGTGATCAAGCAACTCAGGCCATCTTTGAAGCTTCGTCTACGAGGTAGCTTCTTATTAGTCCTTAGAAGCTTTGGCACCGCTTCCTTGGACCGGCGGTGAGCTTTTAGCTATTTTCGCGTTTAGCAGTGAAAGCTCCCTTTTTCGTTTTCCGGCTAGTCGGCGTTCTAGTCCCTCACCGCCGGCGAGAATGCCACCATTAGGTTTGTAGTGCTATTGCGAATCCATTTTAGTGCTTGGTTGGCGCCGCCGCGACCAGTGTCGCCGGCGATTTGCCGTTGAACTCGCTCGGGTTTTGCCGGCACAGGAGCTCCCGTTTTCGTCACTTAATTAGGACACATTAATTACTAATCATTAGTTAATTAATTGTGTCTTAATTGTTGTCGTTGAGCCACTGACCAGTGGGCCCAACATCCGTAAATCACCCTCTGGTGCAACCCCGCACTGTTCCGACACCATTAATGCTTAATCATTGGTTAATTAATGTGTTGGCATTTAATCACATCGAAATTACCTGCAGGTGATGACTTGTGGGCGGGGTTAAAATCAAATTTGAAGTCATTAGTGCCTAGTTAATGATAATCATTAGAATCTTTAAAGCGTCCCTACTTAGCCACTTTGATCGACGACAAGTGGGCGATGCATTGTGCGTGGGTTAAGCGCTTCGCGATCGTGACTCTAGGTCAGCGACATGCGGTCCACGTGTCGACATCTCCCTTTGAGCTGCGATCAATAGCTACCGTTCATTTTTAGATCTGCGGCCCGGATCTTTGTGTGCGTTCGGACCCTCGGATGTCTTGATCGTTCTCGGCCGTCGATCTATCGATCAGCGGCTAAGATCGTGTATGCACCGCACCGCCGTCGAATGCATACACTGCGTGTGCGCCGTTGGATCTTGATCAACGGTGGGCTCCGTTTAGATTTGCGGCGCTGGCTGTTTTTGTAGCGGGAGCCGTGAGATTTTAGATCAAGGGTTGGGAGTTGTCCACGTCTTATTCTTTTATTTGGGTTTGTCTGTATTTCGGTAAGTATTTGTTTAACAACCGAAAATGATGTAAAAACTTTAGAAACTCATAACTAATTCATTTTAACTGCTTTTTAGATAATTCCAACTGTAATATATTATGTTATCACTTTAGATTATTATAAAAATGGATTTAAGCATGTTGCAGTAGCAGAAAATTGTGTAACTAGGAATAACTTGATTTCTGTCATTTTGAATATTCCAGAAATAGTTTTAACCTTGAAAAATGCATATCTTTTTCTGTATAAATTCAATTTGTGCAAAATCAATTTTGTTAAATTCATCTGTTAGTATACTTTCATATAAAATAGGATTTGAGCATGTTCATAATTCTGTAAAATGACTTGCATTAGATTTACAACTTAGAAAAATCATAAGTAAATGTGTATAACTCCAAATTTAGTAAATCCAACTTTGCTGTTATTAGGATGTCATAATCTACCTACTATAAAAATTTCAGACCCTAGGTCATTCTAGAAAATTTCGCCATGAACAGTGCTAATTATTAATTAGGTTGTTGTAAGGCTGAGAAAGGGCATTTTGTCCATATCTTTTGCATGTTAAGTCCTAATTGCATAATTCTTGTTCCTGTCATTGTCTTAGGTCATTCCCTAGCTGTAGTGTAAATTTTATTAGATTTGGATGTGTTTTGCTATTGGAGTTATTTGGTATTCTTTGTTCTTATTTGCTTATCGCCTTTTCGCGTTAGGTTCCGAAGATAATTTTATTGCTGATATTGAGCCACAGCAGCCATCAGATCCTGCACTCCAGCAAGGCAAGCAGATGTAGCATTCATTTGATCATATTGTTCCTACTATTTTCAAAGTCTAATATATTGTTTGCAAATTCTATGTATGCATTGCTATGTTGTTTTAAACTATTGTCGATAGTTGGCCTACTAGATGCATTATCGTGAGGAAATGTTTATTCCTCTACTCTGAAGCCTAGGTTACTTCTTTGTGACTTTGGGTTATTTGGATGGACCCTTGTCACTTAGTAGATTACGTGTCATTATGCTTAGCCATGCTTAGTTATCGGTAGAAATGGGCGGTTATCGACTTGTCGATAACCTTGATCACCTAAACTGTTATAATATGTATATTTCAGCCTTGTGCTTTGTCTAAATTGCAAAACTAAAACTGAAAATGAAAACAATTTAGACTTGGGCACAATGGTAAGATGGTGTGATCTTTTGGTGTGATTGGAATGGTGCGGGTCGATTAAGGACCGTGCTACTTGTTACACCAAACCAAGCATTTGTGCGTGCTAACCACACTAGAGGATATGGGACCTCTCTTAGTGAGTACTTTGGGTGTGTTAATTAATGAGTCGCGTGGTGGGTTGCATATTTGATTATATGCAACATGGACACGTTGTAGGGAGAAGAACACCGCCGAGGCGGTGTATCTTGCTCCATGTATGGGTCCTTGTGATCCATATTTCGTCGGCAGATCACTAAGGATTAACCCCCATACGTACGTCTCTTGATTAGCATATTCCATTGGAAAGGGTTCGTAGGACTTAGCCGTGCCCGCATACCAAAGGAAGTGTGCTTAATAGCTTGGCAAAAAGGCGGTCTGAAGTGTGGGTACATTGGTACACCCCTGCAGGGATTAAAACTATTCGAATAGCCTCGTCCTAGGTTATGGACACGCTTGGGGAAGTCTTTCAAGAGCTAGACTACAACCTTTTAAAATTTAAAACTTGATGGTGGTATGAATCAGGGATTCATGCTATGTTGTGGTGACTTTTGGGAAAGTCACTTCTAGGTGGATACTTGTTACTTATGTTTACTCGCTGTTATTTAAATGCTTAAAAACAGATTTTACAAAGCTTTGTTCAATCTATTACAATATTGCAAATGAAACTTGCTTTATCGTCAAAGAACCATATAACCACATTCCTTTGAATACAGCTTTCATGTAGCTATGTATAGGCTTGCTACTCGTAAGTCTTGCGAGTACATTTTTGTACTCACTGCATTGCTTGTATTGTGCAGAGGATGATAGTGAGTCAGATGGACCTCACTTTTGTGAGTTGTCTTTGTGGCGGTTTAAGGGGCGATTAGCTTGGCGGCGGTCGGTTGCCACTGTGGTGTTATGTGGCTAACGGTCGTCTTTTGGTTTAAGCCATCTTATGGCAACTTTTGCTTCATTTGTTACTTAATTGGTACTTATGTCATTTGGCCGGTCAATTTGTGTTGTAATAACTTATATTATGTATGTCTTTTGGTAGACTTGTTATATTACATTGTATGGAAATGATGCATGCTGTGATTTGATGTATGTGTCTTTGCTTGTTCTGGGAGGCACATGTCCATCGAGGCGCGGATTATTTTATTTGTGATACTAGAACCGGTGGAAGGTTAAGTATTACAAGTTTAATAAACCGGGTCTCACAGAGCTTAGTATCGAGCCATCTTGACCTGTAGAAACCCCTAGCTTGGTCGTCCCTAGTATACTTTGAAAACTTACTTTCCAAATACCAGTGCTTTCCTGAAAATCTTAAGTAAGTTCTCAGATTTTACTTTTTATCTATCTTAGCTTGCTTACCTCACCTTATTCTGAACTGAATTTGAAAGCTGAGTTTTCCTCTCATCTTCCTTCAAAAGTTAGTTGTTAACCGAGTAGATTGGTTTTGGGTACACCATGAGAGTTATAAAATGAAAGTGTTGGCTGTCTTGGGAATATTTGAAGCAATAGGAAGCTACAAATTTCGGCCAGGAGCTTGGAGGGAAGATCTGGACAGCAAGCAGAATTTTCTGGACAGCTAGCATTTAATTAGTAGGAGGTGCTGAAATGAGAGGTTAATTCCACTAAAACTTGTGGGGATGAAAGGGTAAGAAGTGATATGAGATAGCTAAGTGTCTAACCATTCTTTAGTAAATATCTCACCCTGTTCCTAGCTGTTTCGAACAGAAGTTGAGATTCTGAAAATTTCCTTCCTGAAAAATTGATTACTCGTTTTTCCATACGAGTTAGTCATAATAGGAAGATGGTTGTTATCTTTATGATCTTGCTGTAATTTTATGTTGTTACTTGAGCTTTTAAAGGTTGTTTTGTTTAGTGGTTAGTTGTTTTCTTTGTCTCTGTTCCGGAGTTGTGTTTAACCTATTTTTGTGGAACAGGATGACAAGAACCACCCGCAACAGTCAGCCGGCTGGTTCCGATGAGGAGCTTCCCCCTCCTCCGACCATGGCTGAGGTTCGCTCAGATCGAGCGGAATCGCATGGACCGGACCGGATCTTGGAGGTCATTGCGAGAACACCTCCGCTCCCGCTGCTGCTTCGGGATCTGGAGGTGGTGGCCACCAGTCTCGTGGTGGGCTTGCGGAGTTTCTCCGTACGCAGCCGCCACTTTCTCTCGGTCAGAGGACCCTTTGGACGCGGATGATTGGCTGCGTCTTGTTGAGCGAAGCTCAATATCGCTCGCTGCCGAGAGCAGAGCGGGCACTCTTTGCATCCCATCGCCTTGAGGGTGCGGCACTATCTTGGTGGGAGAACTTTCTCGCCATGCAGCCGCAGCCACGTTGTCGTGGGATGAGTTTCGATCCGCTTTCCGTCGGGCCCATACGATGGCCCGATGAAGCTCAAGAAGAAGGAGTTTCTTGCGCTTAGGCAGGCGCAAGTGCGTCTCGGAGTATCTTTACGAGTTTAATCACTTGGCTCGTTATGCTCGGGTGAGGTGGCCTCGATGAGGCTAAGCGGGAGAAGTTCATGGATGGCTTGTCAGGAGGCTGCGAGGACAAGCTATCTATAGTGGACTTTGTTGACTTCGAGCCTTGGTTGACAAGGCCATCGTCGCCGAGCACAAAGCGGCGGCAGGTGAGTCCCATAGCGCAAGTGGGAGGCCCATCGGTGCGCACAGGCCGGCCTCACTCGCCCCCGTGTTGGCCCGCACCGGGGCTCGTGCTTGGCTTCACCACTGCCGAGGCCGTCGGCGCGATTACTCGTCCCCGCAGCCGTGTTTGATCACGTGCACTGCGACCAGCAGCGAGTTGCGCCCGCAGCCCGGCGCGATGTTTTGCCGCTTTGCAACAAGAAGGGCCACTATGCTAGCGATTGCCCTCGGAGGATCGAGCAGCCCTCGTCCTAATGGAGGACGCGGAATGGTCACACACGACCGTAAGGTGATCGAAGAGACCAGTGTCGGGAGTGGTCGAGTCAACCACATCTCGGTGAGGAGGCTCGTGAGGCACCGGCGTTGTGTTGGGTACGTTCCTTGTTAGTTATCGTCCTTTGCGGTATTGTTTGACTCGGAGCTTCACATTCCTTTATTTGAGATCATTTCTTGCTGAATGTGACCTTCACTTTGTTCCTTTGGGGATTCCTTTGCTATTCGCTCTCCGGGCGCGAAATGAGAGCGATCAAGAATGTCGGGCGTTCCCATTAATATTGAAGGAGTGGAATTCTTGGCGAACCTCATCTTACTTGACTCGTCGCGCTGGATGTGATTTTTGGTATGGATTGGTTGTCCCAACACTTGGGGCAAATCGATTGTGCGGGAAGATGGTTTTCCTCACTAGTCCCTCAAGCGAGCAAGTTGGGATTTCACCGCAGTGCAGGGCCACACCTTTGTGAGATTCGGGATGTGCCCTGATCGTGACTTTGTGGATGTCTTCCCGAAGATTTGCACAGTATGCCTCGATTCGAGACTTGGAGTTTGTGATTGAGTTGTTGCCCGTGCGCTCGATTTCTAAGGCGCGTCTGAATGCCTCCTAACGAGTTGGAGAGCTGAAGAAGCGATTGGGTGAGCTTCAAGCAAAGGCTTCATCCGTCCTAGCTCATCTCCTTGGGGTTGTTCGGTTATTTTGTGAAGAAGAAGGACAAGACCTGCGTATGTGTGTTGATTACCGTCAGTTGAATGAAGTAGCGGTGAAAAACAAATATCCTTTGCCTCGTATTGATGATCTCTTTGACCGATTGTTGGAGCTTGTTTGTTCTCCAAGATTTACTTGAGATTGGGGTACCATCAAGTCCGGATCGAGTGAGGATATTCAAAGACGGCATTCACTACTCGTTATGGCCTTTACGAGTACACCGTCATGTCTTCGGTTTGACCAATGCTCCGACTTTGTTCATGAATCTTATGAACTTCGGTGTTCATGGAGTATTTGGATAAGTTTGTTGTGGTTTTCATTGATGACATTCTTATCTACTCCAAGAGTGAAGAAGAGCATCTTGAGCATCTGCGGATTGTGTTGGGAAAGCTGCGTGAGCATCATTGTATGCTAAGTTCGAGCAAGTGCGAGTTCGGTTGAAGGAAGTGGCATTCTTGGGCCATGTTCTTTCAGCAGTGGTGTGATGGATCCTAGCAAGGTCGGCGATGTTCTATCTTGGGGCAGCCAAGTCGATCCACCGATGTGAGGAGTTTCCTTGGTTTAGCGGGCTACTACGCGCTTTATCGAGAACTTCTCCAAAATTGCTAAGCCCATGGCCGAATTGCTCAAGAAAGAAAAGAAATTCGTGTGGTCATGCTTGTGATTTGAGTTTTCAAGAACTCAAAAGGCGATTGACGTCACACACGGTGCTTGTTCTCACGATGTGCATAAGAGCTTTGATATTTATTGTGATGCCTCTCGCGAGGACTCGGTTGTGTTCTTATGTAAGAAGGCAAGGTAGTGGCCTATGCATCGAGCGATTGAGGCCTCATGAACTCAACTACCCTACCCATGATTTGGAATTAGCTGCGATGGTTCATGCACTCAAGATTTGGCGGCATTACCTTATTGGTAACCGTGTGAGGTGTATTCGATCACAAGAGCTTGAAATATTTGTTCACCCGACGGATCTGAACCTCAGGCAAAGGAGATGGTTGGAATTGATCAAGGATTATGATATGGGTATTCAGTATCACCCGGGCAAGGCCAATGTTGTTGCTGATGCACTCAGTCGCAATGTGTATTGCAATACCTTGTCACTTCAAGAGCAACAACCTACCCTTCTCGAAGAATTTCAGCGGCTTAATTTGGGATTGGTTGAGCATGGTTCTCTTGCTACCTTGGTTGTACAACCGACTTTGGTGGAGCAAATCAAGGCTGCCCAGCAGACAGATGTTGGTGTGATCCAAATCAAACAGAACATCAAGAATGGGACAGCTAAGCGCTTTTCTGAGGATGAGCACGGTGTTGTGTGGTTTGGACAGCGTCTTGTGGTTCCGAAGGTCATGGAATTGCGGGATTTGATTCTCGCGAGGCCCATGACTCCCTTTGTCTATCCATCCTGGAGCTACCAAGATGTATCAAGATCTTCGACGAGATTCGGTGGACTCGCATGAAGCGAGATTGCTAGGTTCGTGGCCGAGTGTGGCGTGTCTTTGTCGTGTCAAGGCCGAACATCGGCAGTCAGCCTTCTTCGCCTTTGCGATGCACGAGTGGAAGTGGGATTCCATTGGTATGGATTTCATCACGGATTGCCCGCTCACCCAAAGGGAACGATGCCATTTGGGTCGTGATTGATAGGTGACTAAGGTGGCACATTTTCTTCTGTCGGGACCCGACTCAGTGTGAAGCCCTTGGCGAGCTTTATGTCTCAAGGATTGTGAGTTTGCATGGTGTGCCACGAACGATTGTGTCGATCGTGGTTCTCTTTTCACCTCTCGCTTTTGGCATAGTCCGCAGAGGCTATGGGTACACGTCTTTCTTTCGATTCGACTTATCATCCTCAAGCGATGGTGAGACGAGAGAGTCAACCAAGTGTTGGAAGATATGCTCAGTGCTGTGTTCTTTCCTATGGGAGGAAGTGGGAGAAGTGTTTGCCGTTTGCAGAGTTCTCCTACAACAACAGTTTCCAAGCTAGTCTTGGCATGGCACCGTTTGAGGCTTTGTATGGGAGGAGGTGTAGAACTCCTCTGAACTGGTCAGAAACTGGTGAGCGTCAGTTCTTCGGGCCAGATTCCATCAATGAGGCCGAAAGTCAGGTTCAGCTGATTCGTGAGCATCTGCGCGTGGCCCAGTTTAGGCAAAAGAGCTATGCGGATCGTCGTCGTCGGGAGTTGAGCTTTGAGCCCAATGACTTTGTTTATCTCAAGGTCTCACCCTTGAAGGGCCATCAGCGTTTTGGCATCAAGGGCAAGTTAGCTCCTCGATACGTTGGGCCTTATCGCATCATCGAGAGGATTGGAGCCGTTGCATACAGATTGGAGTTGCCAGCTTCACTTGAGGGTGTGCACGACGTGTTCCATGTGTCACACTTAAAGAAGTGCCTCCGTATTCCAGTTGAGGAAACTCCGTTGGACAACCTCGATGTGCAAGAAAATTTGACCTATCATGAGCATCTTGTTCGTATTCTCGGAGAATCTGAACGAAGGACAAGGAACCGTGCCATCAAGTTCCTTAAGGTTCAGTGGTCAAACCATTCTGAAGATGAGGCAACTTGGGAGCGCGAAGATCGTCTTCGTGCAGATTACCCATCCTTCTTCTCCGAGTAAATGAATCTGGGGAGATTCTTGTAAGGGGGGGAGGTTTTGTAACATCCCAATTTTGGGCTTGTGTTTCAAATGTAAGAAAATCTGTAGAAATTAAAACTTTTCTTACATCATGTATTTCCTGTTATGCCAAACAATTCTTGTACAAGGGATTATGGAAATACATTGTCACAAGTCTAGTTGATCCAAATCTTGATATTTCAAAAACAATCTTGTCAAATCTTATGATCATCCTCTGGAAATATTTTTTCCTAAGTCTCTGTGATGGTATGTGACCCCTTTGAAAAATTTCACAATTTTTGAAAATTGTTTGAATATTTTTAGAGGCAGTCAAACCTGTTTGACTCCCAGTCAAACAATAAAACAGAGCCTTACAGAATTTTTGGAGATTTATTCACAGTATAAAAACCGCTGAAAATTTTACACAAGGTTAATATCTGAGTTAGCAAGCTCCTGTAAAAATTTCATAATTTTTGGAGTTATTTTGCTACCTCAAACAAATCCTTCAAAGTCTCTGTTCTTATTTCAAAGTCAAACCTGGTTCTACTGTGCGTCGGGTTCGAGTCAGACTCGGGCTCGAGCCAATTGACTCGGTCCAGTCAACTAACCGCACCACCGCCGTTTGAAAATCCCACGATCGATCTCAACCGTTGGATCTAAATCGCACGGCCCGCGCGCGTGTTAACATTCGGACCTTCCGGTTGCTTAAAGGAATGTCAACCGTTAGATCTCCATCCAACCGTCGAGAATCTCCGAAACCTTCGGACCCTCCGGTTGTTGGTTTGAATCAGGGCCGTTGGATTAGGATCCAACGCTCGGCGGTTCCTTCGTTGTAAATTGAGTTTGCGACGTGGGGCAATCGGAGCCGTTCATTTCTAATCCTAGGGCTCGCATTCTCCCCGTTGTGTTTTAAACACCGGAGGTGTGGCTCTATCTCACCGTCAGTGTCTCATCCAACGGTGAAAATCATCGAACCTTTTCGGTCATCTTCTACCTCCTCGTGATGCGAGCACGATAGGGGAGTAATGGCGATGTCATTTCTTGCTCCTAAAGTCACCCTAGCCGACGTTTAGGGGTATGGGAGGTACTCAGGCGTGCCATGCCCTAGTGCACGTCTACACATCTTTTTCCTTGTCGGCCGCACCTTGTGCTCTGTGTTTTGCCTCCCGAAAGAATTGTGGTGCAAACCCTAATGCTTCCATGGCTTTATAAACACTCTCAATACCTCCTGGTATTTCTTTAGACCACCATCAAGCCCCATTCACAATATTGGAGCTTAACACCTCAAAAATGGCAAATCGCCATTGTTGACCCGTGAAGCTTCTCTGGTGTTCTTGGTGTTCCAGTGGTCCTCCTTCACGTTTCTTTGCCCTAACCTTATCTATTTACTTCCTTGAACATTTCCCCTCACTTAATTTTGGATTTGATTCTCAGGAATTGTCCAATTTGGGGTTTGTTCAAATTCGGCCGAAATTGGTCATCTTCTTCCTCAGCTCAGGTGAGTGCTCCATTTTCTAATTACTTGCTCATGTAGCTTCTGTGGACCTTAATGAAGCTATTTTGATGCTTTGGTATCACTCATTTGGCTCAGGGTGTCATGTTCAAACCTTCTTCTCCATGTCCGGCGAGCTTCCTCTGTGATCAAGCAACTCCGGCCATCTTTGAAGCTTCTCGTCTCTGAGGTAGCTTCTTATTAGTCCTTAGAAGCTTTGGCACCCGCTTCCTTGGAAGGCAGCTGAGCTTTTCGCTATTTTCGCGTTTAGCAGTGAAAGCTCCCTTTTTCGTTTTCCGGCTAGCCGGCGTTCTAGTCCCTCACCGCCGGCGAGAATGCCACCATTAGGTTCGTAGTGCTATTGCGAATCCATTTTAGTGCTTGGTTAGCGCAGCCGCGGTCAGTGTCGCCGGCGATTTGCCGTTGAACTCGCTCGGGTTTCTTGCGACAGAGCTCCGTTTCGTCATAATTAGGACACATTAATTACCAATCATTAGTTAATTAATTGTGTCTTAATTGTTGTCGTTGAGCCAGCGACGATGGGCCCAACATCCGTAAATCACCCTCGGTGCAACCCCGCGCTGTTCGAGCACCATTAATGCTTAATCATTGGTTAATTAATGTGTTGGCATTTAATCCTGTCGGAATTACCTGCGGTGTGACTTGTGGGCGAGGGGTTAAAATCAAATTTCGAAGTCATTAGTGCCTAGTTAATGATAATCATTAGAATCTTTAAAGCGTCCAAATCGCCACTTTGATCGGCGACAAGTGGGCGATCTGCAATGCGCACGTGGTTAAGCGCCGCGATCGTGACTCTAGGTCACTGACATGCGGTCCCACGTGTCAGCATCTCCCTTTGAACTGCGATCAATAGCTACCGTTCATTTTTAGATCTGCGGCCCAGATCTTTGTGTGCGTTCGGACCCTCCGGATGTCTTGATCGTTCTCGACCGTCGATCTATCGATCAACGGCTAAGATCGTGTATGCAACCGCACCGTCCGAATGCATACACTCGTGTGCGCCGTTGGATCTTGATCCAACGGTGGGCTCCGTTTAGATTTCGCGCGCGTGCGCTGTTTTTCGGCGCGCGGGAGCAGTAGGATTTTAGATCAAGGGTTGGGAGTTGTCCACGTCTTATTCTTTTATTTGGGTTTGTCTGTATTTCGGTAAGTATTTGTTTAACAACCGAAAATGATGTAAAAACTTTAGAAACTCATAACTAATTCATTTTAACTGCTTTTTAGATAATTCCAACTGTAATAAATTATGTTATCACTTTAGATTATTATAAAAATGGATTTAAGCATGCTGCAGTAGCAGAAAATTGTGTAACTAGGAATAACTTGATTTCTGTCATTTTGAATATTCCAGAAATAGTTTTAACCTTGAAAAATGCATATCTTTTTCTGTATAAATCCAATTTGTGCAAAATCAATTTTGTTAAATTCATCTGTTAGTATACTTTCATATAAAATAGGATTTGAGCATGTTCATAATTCTGTAAAAATGACTTGCATTAGATTTACAACTTAGAAAAATCATAAGTAAATGTGTATAACTCCAAATTTAGTAAATCCAACTTTGCTGTTATTAGGATGTCATAATCTACCTACTATAAAAATTTCAGACCCTAGGTCATTCTATAAAATTTCGCCATGAACAGTGTTAATTATTAATTAGGTTGTTGTAAGGCTGAGAAAGGGCATTTTGTCCATATCTTTTGCATGTTAAGTCCTAATTGCATAATTCTTGTTCCTGTCATTGTCTTAGGTCATTCCCTAGCTGTAGTGTAAATTTTATTAGATTTGGATGTGTTTTGCTGTTGGAGTTATTTGGTATTCTTCGTTCTTATTTGCTTATCGCCTTTTCGCGTTAGGTTCCGAGGATAATTTTATTGCTGATATTGAGCCACAGTGACCATCGGATCCTGCACTCGGCCAAGGCAGCGGATGTAGCATTCATTTGATCATATTGTTCCTACTATTTTCAAAGTCTAATATATTGTTTGCAAATTCTATGTATGCATTGCTATGTTGTTTTAAACTATTGTCGATAGTTGGCCTACTAGATGCATTATCGGTAGGAAATGTTTATTCCTCTACTCTGAAGCCTAGGTTACTTCTTTGTGACTTTGGGTTATTTGGATGGACCCTTATCACTTAGTAGATTTCGTGTCATTATGCTTAGCCATGCTTAGTTATCGGTAGGAATGGGCGGTTATCGACTTGTCGATAACCTTGATCACACTAGCTGTTATAATATGTATATTTCACCTTGTGCTTTGTCTAAATTGCAAAACTAAAACTGAAAATGAAAACAATTTAGACTTGGGCACAATGGTAAGATGGTGTGATCTTTTGGTGTGATTGGAATGGTGCAGGGTCGATTAAGGACCGAGCTACTTGTTACACCAAACCAAGCATTTGTGCGTGCTAACCACACTAGAGGATATGGGACCTCTCTTGGTGAGTACTTTGGGCTGTGTTAATTAATGAGTCGCATGGTGGGTTGCATATTTGATTATATGCAACATGGACACGTTGTAGGGAGAAGAACACCAGCGAGGCGGTGTATCTTGCTCCATGTATGGGTCCTTGTGATCCATATTTCGTCGGCAGATCACTAAGGATTAACCCCCATACGTACGTCTCTTGATTAGCATATTCCATTGGAAAGGGTTCGTAGGACTTAGCCGTGCCCGCATACCAAAGGAAGTGTGCTTAATAGCTTGGCAAAAGGCGATCAAGTGTGGGTACATTGGTACACCTGCAGGATTAAAACTATTCGAATAGCCTCGCCCTAGGTTATGGACACGCTTGGGAAGTCTTTCAAGAGCTAGACTACAACCTTTTAAAATTTAAAACTTGATGGTGGTATGAATCGAGGATTCATGCTATGTTGTGGTGACTTTTGGGAAAGTCACTTCTAGGTGGATACTTGTTACTTATGTTTACTCATTGTTATTTAAATGCTTAAAAGCAGATTTTACAAATCATTGTTCAATCTATTACAATATTGCAAATGAAACTTGCTTTATCGCCCAAAGAACCATATAACCACATTCCTTTGAATACCGCTTTCATGTAGCTATGTATAGGCTTGCTACTCGTAAGTCTTGCGAGTACATTTTTGTACTCACCGCATTGCTTGTATTGTGCGAGAGGATGATAGTGAGTCAGATGGACCTCACTTTTGTGAGTTGTCTTTGTGGCGATTTAAAGGCGATTAGCTTATGCGGCCGTCGGTTGCCCTGTGGTGTTATGTGGCTAACCGGTCGTCTTTTGGTTTAAGCCATCTTATGGCAACTTTTGCTTCATTATTACTTAATTGGTACTTATGTCATTTGGCGGTGGTTTGTGTTGTAATAACTTATATTATGTATGTCTTTTGGTAGACTTGTTATATTACATTGTATGGAAATGATGCATGCTGTGATTTGATGTATGTGTGCTGCTTGTTCGGGAGGCACATGTCCATCGAGACGCGGATTATTTTATTTGTGATACTAGAACCGGTGGAAGGTTAAGTATTACAAGTTTAATAAACCGGGTCTCACGAGCTTGGTATCGAGCCATCGACCGTAGAAACCCCTAGCTTGGTCGTCCCTAGTATACTTTGAAAACTTACTTTCCAAATACGGTGCTTTCTGAAAATCTTAAGTAAGTTCTCGATTTTACTTTTTATCTATCTTAGCTTGCTTACCTCACCTTATTCTGAACTGAATTTGAAAGCTGAGTTTTCCTCTCATCTTCCTTCAAAAGTTAGTTTTTAACCGAGTAGATTGGTTTTGGGTAAACCATGAGAGTTATAAAATGAAAGTGTTGGCTGTCTTGGGAATATTTGAAGCAATTGGAAGCTACAAATTTCGGCCGGGAGCTTGGAGGAAGATCGGACAGCAAGCAGAATTTTCGGACAGCTAGCATTTAATTAGTAGGAGGTCTTTGAAATGAGAGGTTAATTCCACTAAAACTTGTGGGGATGAAAGGGTAAGAAGTGATATGAGATAGCTAAGTGTCTAACCATTCTTTAGTAAATACCTCACCCTGTTCCTAGCTGTTTCGAACAGAAGTTGAGATTCTGAAAATTTCCTTCCTGAAAAATTGATTACTCGTTTTTCCATACGAGTTAGTCATAATAGGAAGATGGTTGTTATCTTTATGATCTTGCTGTAATTTTATGTTGTTACTTGAGCTTTTAAAGGTTGTTTTGTTTAGTGGTTAGTTGTTTTCTTTGTCTTCTGTTCCGGAGTTGTGTTTAACCTATTTTTGTGGAGCAGATGACAAGAACCACCGCAATGTGATCACCGGCTGGTTCGATGAGGAGCTTCCCCTCCTCCGACCATGGTGAGGTTCGGCTCGATCGGCGGAATCGCATGGACCGGACCGGATCTTGGAGGTCATTGCGAGGAACACCTCCGCTCCCCGCTGCGCCGGGATCTGGAGGTGGTGGCCACCGATCTCGTGGTGGGCTTGCGGAGTTTCTCCGCACGCAGCCGCCACTTTCTCGGTCGAGGACCCTTTGACGCGGATGATTGGCTGCGTCTTGTTGAGCGAAGCTCAATATCGCTCGATGCGGGAGCGGAGCGGGCACTCTTTGCATCCCATCGCCTGAGGTGCGGACTATCTTGGTGGGAGAACTTTCGCCATGCGGCCCGCAGCCACGTTGTCTCGTGGGATGAGTTTCGACCGCTTTCCGTCGGGCCCACATACGATGGCTGATGAAGCTCAAGAAGAAGGAGTTTCTTGCGCTAGACAGGCGCAAGTCTGTCTCTGAGTATCTTTACGAGTTTAATCACTTGGCTCGTTATGCTCGGGTGAGGTGGCCTCGATGAGGCTAAGCAGAGAAGTTCATGGATGGCTTGTCCGAGAGGCGCGGACAAGCTATCTATAGTGGACTTTCTTGACTTCTAGGCCTTGGTTGACAAGGCCATCGCCGCCGAGCACAAAGCGAAGGCGCTGGTGAGTCATAGCGCAAGTGGCAGTTTAAGGGGCGATTAGCTTGGCGGCCCGGTCGGTTGCCCTGTGGTGTTATGTGGCTAACCGGTCGTCTTTTGGTTTAAACCATCTTATGGCAACTTTTGTTTCCGCTGTTACTTAATTGGTACTTATGTCATTTGGCCGGTCGGCTGTGTTGTAATAACTTATATTATGTATGTCTTTTGGTAGACTTGTTATATTCTGTTGTATGGAAATGATGCATGCTGTGATTTGATGTATGTGTGCTGCTTGTTCTGGGAGGCACATGTCCATCGAGACGCGGATTATTTTATTTGTGATAGTAGAACCAGTGGAAGGTTAAGTATTACAAGTTTAATAAACCGGGGTCTCACAGCCTGCGAGACTTGATAGCTTTGGCTTGCAGCTGAAGTCTGGCCTCGAGTTGTTGTGGCTCCTGAGTTGAACTTTGCAGAAGTGTTCTGGCGTTGAGGGCACCGTTTGGCGAAGTGTCCTTTTTCACCACACTTGAAGCAATGGAGGTGAGCTACCGGGTTGCACACTAGAGGCTGTGCGGTCGAGCGAGGAGCGTAGGAAACATTCTCACTGGAACACGGTGCTGCGACGAACGTTCCTTGAGGCAAGGCTACTAGTGGTTGGAAAGGTGAGCTACCCTGAAATGCTGACTTCTGCGGAAAGCTATCTTGTGGTCGCTGAAATACCATCTTTCTTTTGCGGCTAACCTCCGCAGTTCTGTTCTCATTTTCACAGATGAGGGCTTTATTGACCAATTGGTGGAAGCTGGAGTAATCATGGAGGATGAGCTGCCCTCTCATATCTTCACGCATTCCTTCCACAAAGCGGTCAATTTTCTCTTCTTCGTCAGCTACATCATTGGGGGCGTAGCGGACGAGCTGGTTGAACTTGGTTAGGTATTCATTAACTGACATCTGACCCTGCTTTAGAGCTCTGAACTCATTTTTCTTCAATCTCATTGTTCCAGCTGGTACGAAGTTGGTTCTAAAAGCGGCTTTGAATTCCTCCCAAGGAATTGATTTCCATGCAGGTTCAATTTCTTCTGGTTGTACTTCAGCAACTTCTTCTATGGCAATGGCTCTTGTGGGGCTCCAATTGTGGATGCTACAACCATTATACTTCTGCCTCTTCTTCTTCTTCTGAGCTGTCACCACCTCGGGCAGCGAGGTAGTTTTCTCACCAAGCGGCGGCGGCTCCTTTTAGCTGATGGGTGGCAAAGTCCACTTTGTCTTCTTCGGAGCAGCGGGCGAGACGAAGCTTTCTCTTAGTATCTCTGAGCCAGTCTTCAGCTTGAAGGGGTTCATCGGCTGCAAGCTTGGAATTGCGACCGGTTGACCCATTCTGCTGATTAGCGAGCAAAGCTTGAAGAATTTGAGCCTGCTGCAACATGACTTGCGCCATGGATGGGTCTGCTGGCGGCGGGGGAGGTAGACCTTGTCCACGGCCACGACCATGACCACGGCCATTGCCACGGCCTCTTCCTTGGCCTGCTACAAAGGCACCACGTCTTGGGGCGGCGGCTCTTCTTGGCTGCATCTGAAGAAACTCGGAGGCTTAGAACGAGGGGGAGGGGGTTTATATGAGGGTTTTCTGGCCCTCTAGAGCACAGCAGAAGAACTTTAAACCAACGAAGAAAAACGATCAAACACAATACAAAGCCGAGAATGGCTGCATTATATTAAGGGGGATTAGGTGTTACATGACTCCTAAAATATAGCATATAGGCTATGCTAAGTCATGACACAAGATACAAGCACAACGTCTACTAACTGAGGTAGAAGAAAGAAAAAGATGCTTGCAGACCAAAAGGCTGCCTAGCAAGCACTGCTAGCTATTCTAACCAGTCTGACTACTCCAACGGGGTTGACCACTACAAGCAGCGCAGTTGTCCGAGGAGCGGGAACAAGAGTGAGGACGAGAAAGGCTGCGTCCTCGACCGGAGTCTTCAACGTTGATGACAGGCGACGGACTGGGATATCGCATACTCTTGCGTGCAGCGATCCTAGTACGGGGTCCAAGACATCTGGTCGGCGCCGGGTCACTGAGGATGATGGCTGGTGCAGGAGGAGCTGGGGTGTGCATCACGACGGCTACTGCAACAACGGTGTTCTTGATGTCGAAGATCTTCGGGTAGCATTCTTCCTCCTGGAGAGACGAGAAGGAACAGAAGGGCGACCTCAACAAGAGATCCTTGTGCACCTAGCACAAGTGAGTCGAGGTGGAGCGCGCTATGTTCTGAACGGAAACCGAACAGTGGCTCCTGGAATGCTCGGTATGGAAGGTGTGAGCGATGAACTCAACCCCCAAGAAACGAGACTCTCGATCCAGAGCCTAGGTCTTCCGGCCTCTAAAGATGGGCCAATGGTGAACTAAGGTACTGCTTGAGTTTGCGGAGGAATACCGACAAACTCGTCGTCGTTCTCGCCGTGAGAGAAGAAATCCCACGGGCCATCGGACGACGATACGGTTTATCTAATTTTTTAAAAAACAAAAGAGCGAGCCAGCAATGGAGTAGACTCACAAAAGGAGGTAAGTAAAGAACTAAGAGGGATGAGAATGAGCAGTATTTACGCTATATTTTAACAAAAGCCTTTTCGTAATTTTTGGAAATAAGACTCAAGTCCTTAGGCTCGACCAGTCTAGCTAAGGCTCTTACAGTCGTATGCTCTGATACCAGCTCTGTCGGACCCAGATTTCGTAATCCAGAATCCTCTGTGAAAACACTGTGCTACTCCTTGGATCAGTAGATAGCACTCACAGATACATTGCTGAATTATTTCATACATGGCGTAGAACCATACCATTCATTAATTTAGCACATCAGAGTTTACATAGACCGCGTCGGGTCAGATTTTACAATACGGGCCGAACAGGCCAAATGATTACATTACGAAAGCGGAAGCGACAACGGAAGCAAAAGGGGCGAGAGCTCATCTCTCCACAGGCAAGCGACTGGGGAAACTCGTGTGCATCCGATATTACCTAAAGACTCAGATAATATAATATGCACGCAAGAACCAACGGAGTCAGCTAGACTGGGGCGAGACTAGAACAGCTAATGACTACACTACGCTTCATTATCTCTGGGTCCTCCGACTTCTGGATCCTCGTAGTAGTCGTAATCTCCAGGATTTCCTGCTTCTGAGGGTTTTGGGGGAGAGAGCGAGGATAAGCACAACTTCCGTGCTCGCGAGTCAATACACAATACAATAATATACATGCAAGGCTTACAAGGATGGCTCGGGTTCTTTTATTTGCGAAAGCAATGTTTTCAATTATCATAAATACAAAGTCCTATCACTTAGCATTTTTAATAAATTGTATTTTTATTAAAGAGAGTAATTGTGCAATATTTAATAACAGCAGAGGTTCCCTCCGTCGGAAACTCTACCCATGCTTATTTGACTGGGGTTAACCCCATATATTAACACCACTGAGTCTGCAAACCCAGGGAAAAATCCAATCCAGGGCTAGGTGAGCCCACTACATTTTCATACCACCCACAAAGGTTTTTGAAATAGAACTAACTCAAGTTAAGTTCCCATGTCCGCCTTTGACCGTAGGGCGCATTTGTTTAAGCGATTTATAACTCTGCAGAGATTGTACACTTTACCCACAAGAGATAATCGTCTTAATATGTACACACGTTTTCATAGACATGTGAATCAAGGGGAGATCATCACAAGGCCTTTACAATGCATCTATCAGTATTAGTTACACTTCGCTAAGGTTTTGTCCACGAAGGGTTACGCTCTTTTAGACCCATCAACCCTTACTCGGACCCCCTCTTGCGCCATCCAACGACTTACGTCGCGCACCCCGACACCCCTCTCCACAAAGGCTCACGGCGTCGCGGATCATCTATCTGATGCAACTCGTACTGACGGATACAAATTATTTAGCTAGGTTGTACTTTACAGACTTGTGGTTGCACTTGTTTTACACGGGAGGTCATGACAAGATTAAGTCCTTAGGGTTGTCTGGGCGATTCATTCCACATTTCGATCCACAACACAACAGTCCTTGGGCTACATTAGCACCCACTATCATACCATCCATCTTACCGTCCACCCAGACGGGGTAATAGCAATTTTAGGGTTTTGAGAAGTAAAACCAGATTACCACCTTTGTCTCAGTCATGGACCACCAATGACTGACCAAAATATTTTCATGTTTGAAGAGACGATGATTGGAACATTTTAATGTCCCGGTACTTAAGTAAGACTAGCATGTCGCTTAAGTACAACCTATAACTAGTATTACCACATAGTTACTAGGGTGACAATGGGTAAGGGATTCAAGTTGTCAAGGATGGCGTAATAATTAATTAATCATCAAATGGGTATTTAACTACCTTAATTTTTAACATACATTTGATTAAAGAATTAAAGCATGCAATTTGCTACTTTAAAAGAATATAATTTGCATGAAATGTAGGCTCAATATGATCAAAGTATTGACTCGCCTTGGATATAGGTAAGAGGATCTTGGTGTTCTTGTGCTTGATCAACTTGGAGGTCCTCCGAGTCTTCAAATCCTAATCGGACGATCGTACCGGAAAAAGGCACAGACAAGTAAAAAGAGCAATTAAATACAAATATACAACAAATGAACTCCAAATTAAACAAGACCTATGCCATTAGCAAGATCTTGAATTAACAAATTTTTAGAAATTTAATTTATAATTTTTGGAGCTAAAATGAGGGAGATACTAATTTTTAAAGCCTCACTTTTGAATTAAAAAAGAAAAAAGAAAAAGAAAAACAAAGAAAAAGAAAAACGACCGGCGGCCCAAACCACAATTTGGCCCGACCCACAGCCTCGGCCAAAACCGTGTCGGGGGGGGGACGCGGCCCACGGTGCGGCTAAAAGAGCGAGGGAGCGGCTCGGGCCGAGGAGGCAGCGGGGTGGAGGTGCGCGCGGTGAGGAGGCGAGGAGCTCGGGGAGCGCGGTGGCCGGAGAGAGGCGGGAAATGGGGCGGGAAATGGGGCGGCGACGCACGGAGGGGGAGGAGAAAGGAGGGGAGGCGTCGACGTGGGGAAGAGGATGGGGGTTCAAGGCGGCGGGAGCTCCAGGGCGTGGAGGCACGCGGTGAAGAGCACCGGTGGCGGCGGCGACGGGGCTCACCGGGCCGCGCGACGAGGGCACCGAGGTGGCGGCGGCTGCGACGACGTCTTCACGGAGGTAAGTCCCTTCTTCCTCCCTTTCTCTTTTGCTTCTTCTTCTTGCTCTTCTACCTCTCGGGTTCTTTCTTGGGGGGGGGGGAGGGTGGTGTGGGAGAGGGAGGGGAGGGCACCGGGGAGGGGGTTTTTATAGCCGGGGAGGAGGAGAGCCGTCGGGGGTGCTGTGGTGGCCGACAAAGGGGCGCGGAGATGGGACAAAGCGCCGGCGGGAGCGCGGGTTGCGGAGGCGTGCTGGTGACGAGACGCGTGACGGCGACGGGTGACGAGCGTTGCCGCGGGGTTTGCGGGACGAGGACGCGCACTAGTGAGTGGGTCCCAGCGAGGACGAGGAGATGGAGGGAGGCGACGGCCTCGCACGGTGCTGTCGGCCGGCGTCAACGGGGAGGGAGAGAGGGGGACGAAGACGGGGAAGAAGGGGGTGTTACAAAAATCTAATGATGCAAAAGAGAAAGTATCTCCTGAATCAAAAAGAACAAATGCCTCCACTGAGTCCACTAAGAGTGTACCTGTCACCACATCGGGACGATCCACTGACTCGGCCGTCGGCATGGCATAGGAGACTACTGCAGGGGCGGTAGGAGCTCCAACACCCTGGTACGGTGGTGCGGCAACTGCTGGAGGTGCTGAAGGTGCCGCAACTGGAAACGGGGCCACGGGGGTGGGCGGCCAAAAATATCCTGACGGTGGGATCCCTCCAGGAACAGGAAAATAAGGCTAGGGAGGTGCCCAAGTCTGAGTAGGAGTAGCCGCTAACATCTGCACCGACCCCCGAGAAGAAGCAGCTGGCACTGGTGTTGGAACAGGCTCCCACTTGATGATACTAGCGGGATTCCGCCGACAAACCAACGCCTTGTGGCCCTCCTGACCACAATGGCGACAAGTCCCATGCCAGGAACACTCTGAAGCACGATGCTCACTGCCACACTTGAAACACTTCATACCTTGCCAGGATGATGACGCAAAGATAGGAGCACCCCACCGACGCCGCGAGGTCGTGGAAGTCTGCGTCTTTGTGAACTTGGTCTTGAATGTTTTCTGCGCCCCTTTGAACTTCTTGGAGGCGGGCTTCTGGAAAGACCCACCCCCTCCACCAAAACTCCTCTTCTGGCTGCCACCTACACCATCAGAAACCACAGTACCTTCTGTACCTAGCAGCTCCTCACCAAGCTGCATCTCTAGCTCCATGCCCCTGGCTTGCTCTACCAGGGAACTAAAATCACGCAACTCCATTGCCCCCAACACCTGACGGAACTCTTGCCTGAGCCCACTGCGAAATCTCTTAGCCTTTTCTTCATCATTCGTAGCCACGGCTGGAACGAAGCGGATCAAGTTGTTAAAACCCGCTTCATACTCTGACACTGTCATCTTACCCTGCTTGTACCCTTACAATGTGACTTCCATCCTCTCCACGAATGAAGCTGGGTAAAACCTCCTCCGGAACTGCTCAACAAATAGCTCCCAAGTAACTGGGCCATGGGCAGCGGTCCTAGCTGTTAGGACTCCTTCCCACCAGATATCCGCTTGCCCTTTTAATTGGAAGGCCACAAACTGAGCCCTCATTTCTGTCGTCATCCCCAGTGCCCCGAAGTGTCTCTCCATGTGTCATAGCCAGTTAGCAGCATCAACTGGCGTGCTCGACCCGTCGAAGGTATCCAGCCTCAAGGCGTTCCACTGATGTAGCCCCATAGCAACCACTGCCGGTGCCGCTGTAGGGGCCGCCATAGGAGCAGCAACGGGCACAACCGGAGGAGCCTGGTTTCCCTGAGCTGCAGAAGCAACCTCCTCTTCCGACCCCGCAGGGCTAGCCTCCCCAGCAACGAAGTTCTGAACATCGGGGGAGGGCATTGCCTGGCCCCGGCTAGCACCCTGCCGACCACGACCACAGCCTCTACCCTTTGCTATATCTAGACAACACAACAAGAACAATCAACCATTAAACACAAAGAGCAACTAGCACCAGTAGTACAAGTTTAACTATACATCCAAATAGAAGCGTGTCCGCAATGCAATGCAGAAAGAAAACCCAGCCCACATACAGTGCGTAGTGTGTCAAGATTAAATTTTTTTATACCACGGACCTCTGACGCTCGATACCAATCTGTAACACCTCACCTCAACGGCGGTGAAATGCTACCCAGGTAACTATTGACAGATTAATAAAATAACAATTTACTGAAATCCGGCAGCAACTTCTTTCTTTCTTCAATAAAACTAGGAGGTTCAATATGAGTAAATATCAAACTAAGGAAATTCCACTCGCTAAATAACAATAGGCATCACGATATATCAAAAGTCTAAAGACTAAACACAATTAACCAAAAGGAGATGCTACCAACGTTATTACAAATAATCCAACAGGTAGACGTAACCAAAATCCATCACTTAAGCAGTTTGCTCATTTGTCAATGTGCGATCTAAAAATTTTAATCATCTATCAAAGCTTCATGGCATTGTGCGTGTGAGCCAAAAACTACTACCTCCTATGCATGTCGATCTTGGATTGGGTACCTAAAAGAACAACAACAACAAGGGTGAGTCCACAGACTCAGCAAGTACATAATAAAGGCATACGGTGCAAAAGAAAAACATAACATCAGCATCCATGGCCAGAAACATATCTTAAATCATTCCGTATGCATATGCAATGCTCAAGGATTCATTCTCTTTATCTCTTTTTGCATCTTACCGGTAATGCAAAGTATGCAACCGTCGCTGCATACCCATGCATGTGCTCGCAAGCGCAGGGACCAATTGCCCAATACTCCGTAAGTAAAGGGGACCTCAAGCCCACACTCCACAAGTGTGGGGATCTCAAGCCCGTCACATACATGACAGGGACCTCAAAGATGTGCATGCTTGGTCATTACAAGACCAGGCCTCAACATGATATCAATATGTATATGCATCACCTCTATTCATCATCAAAGTGCCAAAAACAATAACAACATTCATGAATAGAGCATAGCCATACTTTGAACATTCACCATTCTTATTATGCACACATGCCAACAGCCATACAATACTAACATATATCAAACACGCATTCATGTCCAAGCAATCACAAACAAAGTACAAACAATACACTTGCCTCAACTGTGCGGGAACGAAGGACGCGAAGAGGGTGCCGCCTCCGGAACCAGTCCCCCACCTAAATTCATTTAATAGAATGCTAAGACAACAGTAATGGACCAAACAAACTATAAGAGTAAACACGAACTCGCAATAGTTCCTTTAGCGCGAACCCAACCCCAATTTCTAAATGTTGTTCTGTCCCCTCTGTAGACAGTCACGTTCTAAAATTCATAACTTTTAGTACAGTAGTACAAATAAGGTGTTCTTGGATTCTATTTAAAGCTTAACAAAATCTCCACCTAAACCTAGTTGGTGAGCCCTCTAGATTCAGCCATCTAATAACCCCATCGAGCTAATTATCAGAACATCAATTTCACGTCAGGTTCTCTGGATAGTACACTAAAACTATTATAACTTTCAGCTTGTTTGTCCAAATTTCGCGTTCTTGGGCTTACCTGAAAGCTGCAATAATTATCTACAACTGTCGTTATACTTAGCTCCTCTAATTCTTCCTTTAACTGGTTGCTTAAGTTATATTACTAAAACCTGTCAGAATACTGACAGATTCGCAGAACAGTCCCACTAAATAATTCATACCTTTTGCTACAGAGGTCCTAATAATTCGATCTAGCACTTCATCGAAAGCTAATGACGTCCTCTACAAAACTATAGGAGATGCCCAGAACTGAATCCGCACTTAACTACATCAAAACGATCACCTAACGAAATCTGCCCTGAGCAGCCTATAATACCAACATTGCTACAACAATGAATGTGCATCCAATTGGGGGGAAAAACCGGGGTTACCCTTGATGAACCGCTGTAGACCACGATGCAGCCCGCGAATCTTCCCCTTCCCTCTCTTCTCCCTCCTGCTTCTCCTTCCTTGGACGGCCACCACGCACGCAATCCTTCTCGTCCCCTTCCTTTGACGACCAGCAGGAGGAGACAAGCCTGCGGGGGCGGTGGGGAGGCGCAGGGGAGGTGCGAGGACCGGGAGGCGCACAAGGGAGAGGCGCACTCGGGAGGCGCAAGGGAGTGGGGGGGAGGGTGGGGTGGCTAGGGTTTTTGGGGAGGTGCCTCCCCTGGCCGGCCACCACATGGCCTTGTGGGCCAAAGCCCAGGCCCAAGTTGCCTGGGTTTCGCGATAAACCCCTCCTTCTCCCGCTTATTTAACTATTTCCCAGAAGGTCCTTCTCCCGAATCGATTTCCAAATACCCATTTCCTTTAAACCTTTAGGTTTTTCCCTGTTTTCAATCCTGGAGTACTACATCTGTGAAATGATGCAAATAAATCGCCTCTACTGCATAAATAAATCGTCTCTGCATGCCGCTTTTTTGTCACAGTTGTACTAATACTTTTGATTGTTTCTCGAGAAGTCAGTCTCAGATTCAACTGGGGAAACAAATTTCGCCAAAATTTCGCAGAAATTTTGGAGATTTTGCACCCTCCGAAATATTTGTAACCCGTTTAAAAAAATTCAGAAATATTTGAATTTGGACAAATTACATCCTAAATTTGATTTTGGACCAAATTCAGTCAAATTTCGTCCAAATTTTAAATCCAAAATTTGTCCCGTTTGAAAACCCACCGAAATCCAGAAATTTTGTTGATTTCGGTTATTTCGGCCTCCAACGAAATATTTCAAAAACGAAAATTGTTTCCTTGGATCAACTGCCAACAATGGTGGGCATGACTTTTTCGCTATTGAATGTGCGTTTATTGTTTGCCACGCATAGAGCATCTGATAGGATGGCCGATGGATTAGTCAATGGACTACTTGTTTACTTAAGTCATGCTGCCGCACATGTCTCTCCGTCGGGCGGCAGCCTACCGCAACGCCAAAACCAACACAGAAACTTAGCAACGCAGCCATGAGCTCCGCCATGGCAACACCAATTAGCATGTCGCTCCTGCTGATGTGCATGTGCCTGGGAGCTCTGCCGCGAGCGTCCGGAGCTTCTGTAGTTGCCGGAGGGATCATGCATCTACCTTCCAGCGACTCACTGGCTCACTGCCGCTCCAGCTGCGGGGACGCCAAATTCCTCTACCCCTTCGGGATAGACCCTGGCTGCTTCCGGCAAGGCTTCGAGCTTACCTGCGACAACACCACTCAGCCTCCAAGACTCTTCTGGGGCAATAGTACTACTCAGATCCTTGGCACAGATGGGACAGATCACTACTTTGCTTATGCCTCCATTGGCTTCAACATCACCATGGCACCAGGTACGAATACCTACAACACGTCCTGGGAGCCCCCTGCTAAGGGTTTTACCATCGATTCTGACAACCAGTTCTACGTTGTTGGCTGTGATGTCGAGGCAACCCTGTTCGATATAGATACGAACCTGACCATCGCTTCTTGCATGAGTATGTGCCAAGGCGACAGAGTGATCATGGAGAAGGAACTAGCCGTAGTTGGGCACTGCAATGGGTTGGGCTGCTGCAGCATTTTCTTGCCAGAATTCATGCGAGGCTTTCATTTCACACTAGCCCGTAGAGGTGGCATCACAGCACGACCAGATGCAGTGCCCTCCACGGTCAAGGTTTTCTTATCAGAACAATATGATTTTAGCACGAGCGATCTTTACTCAAGCTGGATAAACATAAGCAGTGTTCATACGAGTCTTGAAATTTTCGTCACGGACCAGCCAAGTTGTGAAATTGCATCTGCAAATAAGGCAACCTATGCATGCAGCACTAGTAGCTTATGCCAAGATGTACCATTTGGAGGTTACTTTTGTTACTGTGATCCTCGTGTAAGTGGCAACCCCTACATTTCAGATGGCTGCATTGAAGGTTCGTGATACTGCCCCCAACGTCTATCGTAATACTCCCTCTCTTTTTTTGTTCGACGTTTTCCTTTTACTTTTCGTGGTCTTCGAGGTTGCGACTTGGATCGTTACTTTTTTATAATTTTATATTAAGATATACTAATAAGGCCCTGTTTGGTACAGCTCCTACTCCTAACTTCTCTCCAGAATCAATAGGAGCTGAGCCAAACACCCGTAGCTCCAAAAAAGTAGATTCTAGGAGCAACGAGAATCAGGACCTATTTTGTACTAGCAGGAAGGAGCGACCCGAGTGCTGATTCTCAGCGAGAGCCGCACCTTACGATATCCAAATGCACTTGGAAAGTCTTGTTTATTACCCGCACTTTGCCATCCCCTTCTGCTCCGCACAGCCGCAGCGATCCAAGCCCCATTGCGCACGGAGTCGTCCCTTCCCCATCTGCTTTTGTTGGCGCACGGAGGAGTCCCAGCGACCAGCGACCACGGCGAACACCGGCAGCCACAGCGACGTCGGTGACTTCCCCGGACTTCGTTCATCCCCTTAAGGTCATCATCCGCCGCCGCCCTTAGCCCTATCTCCTCCCTCCACATGAGTATACTTCCAAATGCACCTTTCGCTACATGTGTACGATTGGTAATAGCTAATTAATGGAGGAAATGCAGATGGCTGATAACGCTGAGTAGAACGACGAGAACACTAGGATAGTGTGTGAATTGTACGTAATAGTATTTAATTATCATTTGAAAACTTATACGATATGAATGCAATATCTTCAGCTTTATTTATCGCAGCGTCAACAGTACAAAATTTGCGTATACACAGTCAATGGTTGTGCGTCAATTCGTTATTTGCCAATAGTTGTACTTCGTCATGAAGTGTAAATGCAATTTATCCTGGCATTGTGTACAAACACAACATATATATATATGGTTACACAAATTTGGGAAGAAAATTATATAATTTGTGTACAAATACATAGGACAAAGACACAAATACAATTAAAGTATTACAACCAGGGGTAACATAGTCTATTTGCCTCTAATCCTCCCTCAAATGTTTTTGGAGCTAACCTACTAGCCAAACGCTTTTAACAGACAGCTCCAGATTCTCAGAGAAGTGGATTCTCAGAGAATCAGGAGCAGAATCTGAAAAATGAGAATCTGAAGCTCTACCAAACAGGGCCTAAAATTGTAATATTATAAAGTATTTTTAACAACAAATCTAATGATATAGCTTTTATATAGCCAATCTAGATAGTTTTAAAAGTTTGACGGCACATATTCTAAGATGTCAAGTAAAAAAGAACAAATAAAGGATTATTATTACAAATATTAATAGTATCAAGATTGAAAACCTTAATACTTAAGAGGGGTATCTCTTTTTTGCAACAGGTTATATTGTAAGTTCTCAGATGCTCGACACTCTTGACAAAAACATATACATTTAATCTTTTTTTTTTGAATGAAAACCGGCAGGAGAGCTGCCTGTTATATTAACAGAGAAAGGACGGCGTAACGGCCGCAAGGTACAAAAGAACTAAAGACAGGCCTTAATTACTAGATAATAAAAGGCTCCAGACACTTGGCCCCCGCAAGGAACCAAGCTCTGCCTTCCTTTTTGATCGTAGCTAGGAGATCTAAGGGCGCGGCGGCTCTGTTGTTGAAGATTCTAGCGTTGCGTTCCTTCCAGATTTCCCAAATAATAAGGATCAGGACCGTTCTCGTAGCTTTCATCGGGGAGCCTTTCTTCTCTGCTATGTTTGACCACCATTCCGAAATGTTTGAGCTAGGAAGTCAGAGAGATGGTTGTAGACTATCAGTACCCAGCCAGTCCGCCATAAGCCTCCAGATTCTTCCGGAGAAGCGACACTGGGCGAAGAGGTGTACGGCCGATTCCGGGGTGTGTCTGCAAAGGGGACAAAAGGTCGGTGGCGCAGTTGGCTAGCGCGTAGGTCTCATAGCAATACATATACATTTAATCAACTATATTTTAAATAAAGTGTGACTAAAATACCCTCTTTAATATTTAAGAACGAATTGCTAGGTGGGTATGTAATCTAAGAAATTATCCTTTGGGGTTGTAAAGTACCAAGTACAATTGGTGCACATGTTTTTTAGTCACAAGCGCCACGTGCCCTGACTCTCTCTCTCTATGTCACCCGGAGCCCAATAAAATCATGAAAATCACTAGCTATTGCTAGTACTTTTGTTTTTAACTTCTACTATATCATAAATTTTCTGTGTCACTCTATCCTGGAGCAGGTTACAATCCCAACCCTAGAGGAAATTGTAAGAGATCATGTGGAAACATGTTCATCCCCTTCCCTTTTGGGCTTGAAGAAGGCTGTTTTGCACACGAGAAATTTCGACTAAGTTGTGTGTCAGATAAGTTCACAGTTCTCGATCGAGGAGACGGCACAAAATATCAGGTGAATACGGTGTCAGTGGACGATGGATATTTGGGTGCAAGCAGCATGCTGAACGATACAAGCGCCAGCGATGACGAGGTGATAAGTACAGTTCATACCATCAACGGGTACTTTGCGGGCGCCTTACAAGAAAATATGAGATGGGCTATTACCAACTTAACTTGCAAAGCAGCCTCGCAAAGGAGCACATCATATGCATGCATCAGCGCCCACAGCGAATGCCTAAATGTCACCCATGGAAAAATATATCTTGGATATCGTTGCAAGTGTTCTGTTGGCTTCGAAGGAAATCCTTACGTCCAAGATGGCTGCACAGGTCTCTCTCTCTCTCTCTCTCTCTGATATGCAAATTAAGTCTTATTGTGTTCTAGTTTCTCCACACGATAGAACATAAGATCAGAAAAATCTAGATAAAAATTTTTGCCATAAGCAATCTAGGTATGTATCTGTCACCAACAACATAATCCGTTAGAGTGATTTTAAAGACCATGGTGATGGCTCACTTCATTCTATGTTGTTTGCAGACATCGATGAGTGCGTACTGTCAGATTCTTGCAATGGAATATGTCATAATTTTCCAGGCGGGTATTATTGCACAGCTTGTCCTCATGGTAAAGAGTTTGAACCAACAAAAAGGAAATGTGTAACTTCTGCAAAGCAACGCAATCTTCTTTTGGGTAAGTTATACCCAACATCAACATCCCTACAATGGAATTATCAAATATGCAAAATGATCTGGTTGGGCAATTCCATCGGCTAAGCAACACAACCTTCTTGTAGGTATTGCAATTGGAATTGGTTGTGGCCTTGGTTCCATAATCCTCGCACTTTGTGCAACTGTACTAGCTAGCAAGTGGAAGAAAGGCACCCAAAGAGAATTCAAGAGCATACTTCAAGAAAATCAAGGTCAACTCTTGGAGCAACTAATCTCGGATGAAAGCGCCACAAACAAAACAAAGATATTCTCCTTAGAGGAACTAGAGAAGGCGACCAACAACTTTGATACTACTCGTGTTCTTGGACATGGAGGTCATGGCACAGTTTACAAAGGGATACTATCTAATCAAAGTGTGGTGGCCATTAAAAAGTCCAAAATAGTGGAGCAAATTGAGATAGACCAATTTATCAATGAAGTTGCTATCCTATCTCAGATCATCCACCGCAATGTGGTGAAGCTTTTTGGATGTTGTCTCGAGACAGAGGTGCCTTTGCTAGTCTATGAGTTCGTATCCAATGGTACATTGTATGATCTTCTTCACGTTGATGTAAGCCATAAATGCTTGCTGTCATGGGATGATCGTATTCGAATTGCAGTAGAAGCTGCAGGAGCACTTGCTTATCTCCACTCTGCTGCTACAATACCCATTTTCCATAGAGATGTGAAATCTTCCAACATACTTCTAGATGACAGCTTCACTACAAAGGTTTCTGACTTTGGTGCTTCAAGATCTGTTTCACTTGATCAGACTCATGTGGTGACAATTGTCCAAGGCACATTCGGTTACTTAGATCCAGAGTATTATCATACTGGCCAACTGACCGAGAAGAGTGACGTATATAGTTTCGGAGTGATACTTGTAGAACTTTTGACAAGAAAGAAGCCAATTTTTATCAATGATCTAGGTGAAAAGCAAAACTTGTCTCGTTACTTTGTTGAAGGATTTCAGGAGGGAACTATCATGGAAATAATGGATTCTCAAGTTGTGGACGAGGCAGACCAAGAAGAGATTAACGATATTGTCTCGCTTACAAAAACATGCTTGAAGGTCAAAGGAGCCAAGAGGCCTACTATGAAAGAAGTAGAGATGAGGCTGCAATTCCTCAGAACTAAGAGGCTAAAAAAATTCCATCTTTTCCCAGGAAACAATGGAGAGACTGACCCTTTGGTATGCCCAACAGCTAGGAACTCTCACGCACATATCAATCTTGTTACTACTGCTAATTTAACATACGAAGGCATCTCGGGGTGTTATAGTCAAGAGCAAGAAATGTTATCCTCGGCTAGTTTGCCACGCTAACCATATACCCGATAACACAGTGGAGTGGTTGTAAGGATGCATGTGAGTTAACATACAGTTTCTTTGAAGAATTAAATTATGGTGTTCCCCTTTGTAGACCATGTTGGTTGTATACTTCTATTATCTGCAATAAATATGCCTATAAGGCATATACTTAAGATACAGAATAGAGTTGCTCATAAGTCTACAAGACATGTAATAGTTTACTCCATGGTGATAACTCCACACTCAGACTGTAATCAATTTAGCATTACCATAAACGCCAGTTTACACAAATTCATAAATCTTAGGATGGCACATCTCAATTCAAACCCAAAATTTGAAACTCGCTCGTCACATTTTAGATTTCTAATCAACTTGCAATATTGTGTGCAACCTAGGTATATGCACATAGAAGCCACTAATTGATAAAGCAATACAGTTCTTCAAAAAAAATAAACCAATACACGGAGATTTCCAAGGGAACGCACCAATTCGAATAGACAACTAGCGCCCAGCTCACGGGGACGCGTCGGCCTGCCCTACCGCCCTGGGAGGAGGTTCCGGTCTACCGGGCGCAGTGGGGAGGAGGTCCATCCGAGCCCGACGTGGACCGCCCAGACCCGACCCACTCCGCACCCTCCCCTCTTTCGATACTGCGGCGACCGGCTGACGGCGAAGAGTCCGGCGGCGCTGCGGCTGCCGGGAGAGGACGCACAGCGCGACACTGAAACTGAAACCGAAACGTTTTTGTTGAAGATCGAGAGTTGTGGGCCTGTGCGCCGTGGGGAATGGGCTGGTGTTCGCATGAGGCCCAAGAGTGGACTGAGCTTAAAGGAACAGGCGGAGACCCAGCGGGCCAGGGCTGACACCAAGGCGGGCCCCGGCCAGGCTGATGCATGTCTCTTTGTTTTTGTTTTTTTTTCCGGCTTTTAAACAGCTCGAGTAACAAAAATCTGCGGTATCTTCCCCTGATCCTATCCGCCGGATATGCCATCAAATTAACCAAGCGCATCTCCTCCAATAATATGAAGAGATAGGAAAACACAGAGATAAAACTGCAAATTACTCTGGCGCGTGCTGTAGCAAAGCACCACCTTTTTGCAAAACACAGAGGTAAAACTGCAACCCTTTTTTTTTTTAACGAAGACTATGGATCCACGCTCCCACACTACGGGATGAAATCCTAGCCGCACATACGTAAGATTAGTTAGAAATAGATGAAAAAATGGTGGCAAGTGATATACGTTAATCTTCTTCTTTTAAAGCTGAGTGCAAAAGTCAGCAGAAGGCATTGCCACGTCATCTCATATTCTTTGACTGTTTGATTTGCCATTGAACGGCTTTGATGCTTCAATAGTTCATACAATCACAGGTCTTCCCACAAGTCTTTTACACAATTTTTTGGACTACATATATTAAAAAAAAAAACAAAATGGGGAAGGCGGTCTCCTCGGTAAGCATGATTACAAAGAAACAATCAGGGAGCAAGTGATTTGCAAGCGAAAGGAAGATTCATTCACACATTTATCAAGAATTAAGAAAGATTCATTCAGGCATTTCTCAAGTCGGACTTTTCTTAGAACTCTCTCAATTAAGTCTCATATTCTAGGTATGTGAACACACTAGTAGTCGCTAGGATGCCAAGATCAACACTAGACAAGGTAAAATTATTATTATTTTCCCTTGCTAGGAGTAAAATTAGTTTCTCCATACGTCATTCATCAAATATATATTCATGTTTCGATTTCTTGGTTAAGCAATAATATCAACTAAGGCTAAGCAATAATATCAATTCATAACTATAATTCATCACGCTAATAAACTGTCTCATGATCAATAATTCATGTCGTTGAATGAATGACGTGAATTCAAGTGTGCTAGCCCTTTCCATGTGTAACACCGTCAACGGTTACCTAAAAACAACAATAGAGTAAGGGTGAGTCCACAATTCAGCAAGCACAATAATAAACAATAAGGAATGATTAATCAATTGTAAATCATATCATCATCAACATCAACTGTTTTCTTTTCTTTATTCTCACACTCAATCATCCAATTATCTTTTCATTCAATGCATCCCTGTACTACATGTCCATATGCACTTCTTTCACGTATACCGGTATAGCGTGAATGAACACTCACGATAATGTTCACTCTCAAGTCTATCCTCCTTAATGATCGGGGACCTCCTCCACTATCGTAGAGGTGTGATTATCATGATCACCTTCTCATATATAATGATGCTTATGAATACACAAAATTATTCATAGTTTCATCACAAACACTGAAAAAATAATTCAAAAGACATCTCAAAATCATAACATCACAGCACAAACACTTTATTCTAATCCTCCTCACACAACTACACCAAACCGACCTAATTAACCCAAAATTTTTGGATGCACAACCCGCTGGCCTAGTAGTAAAATGGCTCTAACTTATTCATCCAAACTTCAAATTCAATCATCTAAGGCTTTCTGGAATCCTCATAAAAAACTTACAACTTTCTAGTTATGGTGAACCTCTGATTCTCCTGTTTTCTATCCCGTTGCTTTACTTGAAGACCGTTCCAGAATCTGTCGGAACAATCTGTTTCTCAACTTTATATCTTTAATTCGAAAACAAGAAAATATATGAACGATACCACTTGGAAACGACACAAATTTTTCTACATTATTCAAGTTGTCAACATAATTTAATTTTACCATCTACTATATGAAACATACCCATCTTCACGACGTCTGCCACCTACATCCAAATTCTTGACAGCAACCTTCCCGAGGTTTTATCTTTTCCCTTCTTACTCCGATTGTAATGATCCAGACCTTCATAGAAAGCTAACGGGATTATCTAATTTTTCTCTAACTGGACAGACCTCTGAATCTGATCCTAAATACCCCAAATCGCCCCCGCAAGGTTCTGCACCTAACGTTGACGAACTAAGGCAGATTGAAAATTAACTTTCCTCTAATCAAAATGACCCACAAAACTTAACATTGACTAATCCATGGCAAAACCTAGGGATTAACAGGGTTTACCCTTGATGATCACGACGAATCACGGGAATTCGCGAAAACTCCTCTTTCCTCCTTCCTTTTATTCTTCTCCTTCCTTCCTTTCCTCTGCTGCCCGAACCACCTGGACCTCCTCTTCTCTAGCCAGCAGTAGGCTACAGGGGTGCTGGCTTGAGGGCTGTGGTGGTCAGCAGAGGCGGCACACAGGATGGTGTGGTAGGGCGCAGCTGCAAGGGGGCGACGGCTGCTAGGGCAGCTGGGGACAAGGTGTGGAGGCATAAGGGCAGGGGGCTAGGGTTGGCTGCTGCCCCTTGGACCCTCTTATGGCCAGCCCCCCTCTTAGGCCAAGTCGTCGTGGGGTGAGAGCCCATGGCCCAAGTTTTCCACTTTAGGCGAAAACCCCATTTTAAACCCTTTAATTCCCTTCTCTAATCCAATTACCCTATCTAAAGCGAATCGGTATATTACATTCTATCCTTCTTAAACAGAATTCGACCCCGAATTCCACACGCCGTTCTACTCGAAAGAACACCAAAACTGAAATTAAACAATAGTTAACACGTACCCGACGTGAACAACTCTGGATATTGCTTGTGCATGCGAGACTCCAACTCCCAAGTCGCCTCTCTCTCTTTGACTGATGCATCCATAGCACCTTGACGTATACTAACATCTTGTGCCTCAACACTCGCTCCGACCTCTCCACAATACACACCGGACACAACTCAATGGTGAGGTCTTGCTCGATAGTTACTGGCTTCAACGAAATCTCATGCTCTAGGTCTCTTAAGAACTTTCTCAGCATCGAGACGTGAAACACATTATGCACTTCGCGCATGAACTCAATAAGGTCTAAGCGATAAGCCAACTTTCCAATTCTTGCAATAATCGGGAACAGTCCAATGTACCACGGGCTAAGCTTCCCTTTGGTACCAAATCGAACAATGCCTTTGGTGGGAGACTCTCAAGAGCGCTTGATCACCAACAACAAACTCCAAGTCATGCCTCCTCACATCTGCATAGCATTTCTGCTTGCTCTGAGCTGCTAGCAGATTTTGCCTCACCATGGCCACACGCTCAACGGTATTTTGAATCAAATCAGGACCTAAAACTGCCTTCTCACCCATTGTATCCCAACAAAGTGGCTATCTGCACTTCCCTCTCTGGTCCTCCCTACCACGCCGTCGATCTCCCCCCTCTGCTCTTGTTCCTTCTCTGCTCCACCGGCCACCCTTTCGCTCCACCGACCTCCCCTCTCTGCTCTCATTCCCCTCTGGTCCTCCCTACCGCGCCGCCGACCTCCCCCATCTGCTCTTGTTCCTTCTCTACTCCACCGACCACCCTCTCGCGCCGCCAACCTCCCCTCTCTTCCCACTCCCCTCTCTGCTCACTCACCATTTGTAGTGCTGCTCTGCTCTTGGCTCTTTGCTCTCTCTCCTTTGTCCTCTGCTCCCCTAGCACCGACTATGTGATGTGTATAGATTTATGATGAGGGGAAAGCTATTGTTCAAAAGCACAAGGCTACGCCTGAAGAAGTAGTGGTTTAATTAACTCAGTATCATCGTGATGGGATGCCAGATGAAAAAAGACTACATGGATTAAAAGATCAGTGTTTAATTTTGTATAATGGAAAGAAATGTTACCTTGCACATGTTGAATCTTTTCTACAAGTTCCATAGTTGTGCGAAGCATGGTTGATATGATCTAATTGTTGTTGTTGTTTTAGCTTTATCTGAAGCATCTATCATTGTGAGGGATGAATGTCTAGCATATGACTTGTGAATTTGTGATGCACCTGGTGCAATTTTATCAACCATGTTTATGCATACTCCTTGGCTACTTGCTAGCCATCACTAGCAGCAGCTTGGAGCCCAATGTTGAGCCTCTACAATATTTGGTTTTTATTATGCCGTTGATGGATGTCTACCATATGACTTGTGAATTTGTAATGCACCTGGTGCAATCTTATCAACCATGTTTATGCATACTCCTTGGCTCCTTGCTAGCCATCACTAGAAGCAGCTTGGAGCCTAATGTCGAGCCTAAATTCCTTGTAATGTTGTGTGTCTGGAAAACTAAGTTATTTGGTCTCTGTGGATTCTTATTTGCACGGGTGGATCACGGTGAATTTTAGTTTAACCCCATAGTCTACACTCATTATCATTGATAATAGATGTATAAAATGTGTGATATGTGTGCTATGACTTATTGTTGATTTGTCATTTTGTCAAGAACTCAAGAATGCAAAATAACTCATTATTGATTAAATATGCAGGTTTATATCATTATTTGGTTACATACATGTTTACATCAAGCTTTTGGTGGACAGATAATATACATGACTATATCAAATTGCCTATGTCTTGCTTCTTTAGGTAATTTTCCTTCTATCTAGCTCAATTTTGATGTCTGATGCTCGCTCAATTCATCATATTATTCATGTTGTGGGCTTATCTGCACCGCAGCCAAGCCAGCCGCCTGAGCACCTAAATGTCACCTAGCTCGCCTAGGCACCAGGCCCCGGGCCACCACCCGCCTAGCGCCTAGCGCTTTCTTGAACCTTGAAGAGAACCAAGTCCAAGTTTATGTTCGACGTGCATCTACATCCACTCATGATCATGAGGAACAAGATAAGATGGCATGTGAATGTGATGATGAAGAGGTTGAAGATGACTTTGGACAGTCACCAACTACTTCTCATGAGAATGGTGAAGGTGCTGAAGTTGAGGATGGGCATAGGAATGAGTTGGAGTTGGATGATGAGTAAATTTGAAAGATGGAGATGAGAGTAGATGACTTTTGAGTTATTTTGTTGTCATGAGATGGAGATGTTCTTATGTATTTATGTTATTGTTGTCTACTACTCTACTTATCTTGTCACTGTTAGTTGTCACTTTGAGAAGTGAAAAGTGAAAACATTGCTAGTTGCGCAAACTTGCTATTATGGATCTTATTAATTATTATGGTAATTTGGTAATGTTATGTTATATGTACTTATGTTAGTTAACTTAGTTGTTATTTGGATAATTTGGGGTATGCTTACTTAATCCCCTGCCATACAAGGTTAAATATGAGGTATATTTATTTAATTCCCTGTCGTATGAGGTATATTTATTTAATTTTCTGTCATATGAGGTATTATTTGTGACGAGGATCTGCTAATCCTCATTTTATCACTCCATAATCATGCAATATGACGTCACATGGTATACCCCTTAATGTTATAAGGGAGGAGTAAGTTAAGTGGTCGTAAACTCTCCTACGACCACCCCCCTAGTCGTAAGTATTTCTACGACTATGGTGTAATCGTAAGTCTAGCTACGATTACGTCCGGTCGTAAGTCTTTCTATGACCAGTATCCAGTCGTAAGTATTTATATGACTACCCCTTGGTCATAAGTCCTGCTACGACCAGCCCTGCTACGACTTCCTCACAATTAACTAGGTCCACTTGTCAGAAGACCCATTTATTGGTGAGGATCTGAGCAGTCAAAATACTTAGTTATACCCGGAATAACTACAGATGATTCTCCATTATCTCTTATTGGTAACCGTTGGACAGTGTGGGGAGGTTACTACTCCGGTAATTACTCTCATTATTACACAATAATGAGCGTCTAATTGACCCGGAACGACAACCGCCCCTACAGCATAGTATAAATAGGTGTCTCTTGGAGATAATAGGGGAGGCTTTTTAAGAGACAGTCAGTAGCAGTATTAGCGCAAGCCTTTTTCACTGATTGTAATCAGGATACCCAATACATTACATAGGAGTAGGGTTGTTATTCTCACTGGAGAAGGGCCGAACCTGTATAAAAATTTCTGTGTCTCTCTTGTCTACATGATCAATTGTGGAAACCCCCGAATCAAATAATCTTTACGTAAGATTGGTTCTAAAACACCGACAGTTTGTTATTTTTATTACCACTGTCTAACTCTCGCAATGGCGTCCTGGCACCCCGGGCTCGCCGTGACTTGCCGGAGCACCGTGACAACGTTGGGATGAATAGTGTACGAAGTGTGATGAGCCTCCCTCAAGATGTAATCCTTGACCTCCGCCTTTTGTAGAACACAAAGGCGGCCTTTAAACCACAAAGCACCAGACTCATCTATGCTGAAATATCCCTTCTTGCCCTCATCCAGATGCTTTTTGACCTCCTGCAATAATCGGTCACTCTGCTGCGCTTCCCGCACATGGTCTGGAATAGCTGGCTCAAGGATCAACTGTGTCTCAACATGTGCCATTCCCGCGTAGCAATAAGATATCCACATGCGATCAAAATGGCAAAATCAACAACGAGGCAATCTAGAGTAGCGGGATTTGCCTTACGACTAAGAGCATCAGCAATTACATTGGTCTTGCCTGGATAATACTAAATAATAATATCATAATTCTTGATCAGTTCCAGCCATATTCTTTGCCTAAAATTTAAATCTTTCTAAGTGAAAATATACTTGAGACTCTTGTGATCTATAAAAATATCACAAGACTCCCTGTACAGATAATGCCTCTAGATCTTGAGAGTAAAGACAGCCGCAACCAATTTTAAGTCATAAGTGGGATAATTATGCTCGTGTTTTTTAACTACCTTGATGCATAAACAATCATCTTACCATGCTACATAAGCACAAAGCCAAGAACCCACTCGAGACGCATCTGAAAAGACAATGAAACGCTTCCTTGACTCGGGAAGATTGAGAATAGGAGCAGTCACCAACCTCTCCTTCAAAATGCTAAAACTGTGCTCACACTCATTAGTCCACTAGAATCTCATGTCTTTCTGAGTAAGTTGAACATTGGCTTGTCGATGACAGAGAAATCTTGCACAAAACGCCGATAGTAACCAGTCAAACCCAAGAAACTCCTCACTTCCTTCACATTGGTCGACCTCTTCTAGTCCACCATTGTAGAGACCTTGCTAGGATCAACAGCAATGCCCTAAGGGTTGATCACATGACCTAGAAAACCCACTTCTGAAATCCAGAACTCACATTTCTTTAGCTTGGCATAAAACTTGTGCTATCTCAAAGTCTCTAATACTAGCCTCAAGTGACGCTCATGATCCTCATCGGTCTTGGAGTATATTAGAATATCATCAATGAACACGACCATGAAATCATCAAGATACTCTTGCAGCATACTGTTATGGTCTCCATAAAAATGGCAGGTGCATTAGTTTGTCTAAAAGACATAACTTTATGCTCATAATGCCTATACCTTGTGAAGATTGCGACGATCCGAGCGATTCAAGAAGAATAGCCTGATCAAATGTTACTGTGGTGCTATAGTATTTGGGACAGTACCTCAGCTACAGTACTTTTTCTACAATGTCACTACAATGCAAATGCGATCTCATCCTTCGTTTCCTAATCTGATAGCTGCGAAGCAATATCATGGTACTGTAGCACCTTGACATTACGAAGTCAGAGGATGCACGTCCAAGCACTGCCCTCAACTGTAAAGGTTTTCTTGTCATACTATTATAGATTCGATATGAGAGATCTTTACTCAACTTGGATAAATGAAAGCAATACTCAAGATGCGTTCCTATGGTTTGCCATCATGGACTAGCCGAGTTGTGAAAGTGATCGAATGAACAGTGGCGGGGCCAGGATTTTGACGATGGGGGTGCGAACTTAAGACACATCCATTCCAACATAAGTTCAAATGACATAGTACATAAGTCCAAATGTGTCAAATTACATGCTTACACTATAACCAACATCACAAAATATTTTTTAAAAATTATAACTTGATACGGTGTTGCTTCATACTTTCAAAGCGATTGATAACAGTATCATCACTAACTTGTAGAAAAAATTCAAGCTCAATGTACGTAACTAAGCAATCATTCAAGTATTGTTCACCCATGCTATTTCTTAGCTTGTTCTTCACATGATTCATTGCTGAAAGTACCCTCCCTACACTTGCAGTAGCCACAGGAAGGATTAATACCAATTTGAGTAGCAAATAAACAAGTTTATAGCGATCATACTTCTTTGTCTCAACAAGTTTAATAGATAGCTCACTGAGATTCTTCATGCCGCACCAAATTGCATCTCATGTCTCATGATAGCCAAGAATTAGAGCAGACGGCAGACGTGAAAAGGAGGAAGCAAAGCAAACAAGTAATGACAGAGGTGGCGCTCCTCCGGGCCCGACCCGACCAACCTGTCAACCTTGCTTCCCCCACAAGCGGCGCCTCCTCCCTGCGCTATTTAGCCAATGCCGATAGCGACGTGCTCGGTGCTCCAGAAAAGCAGCAGCCGAAGAGCCCTATAGGATCTATAGGAAGCTTAGGGCTCCAAGAATTAGAACGACACGAGCAAGTCCTTGACTAGTTGTAGTTGACTTGGCTTGATGCCTTGGTTCTCAGATTCTGTAATCTGTTGGGCCTAATGCATTGCTAAATAGGCTGCAGGAGTTGAGAAGTATGTAGGTTAGTATGTGTAGTATATATTTTATGTATTAAGGGGGTATATACTTTTGTGTAAAAATTTTGGGGATGCAACTGTACCCTATGCATCTACTGTGGCTCCGCCACTGCGGATGAACGAGGCAAGATACGCATGTAGCACTAATAGTTTATGCCACACAACCCAGCATTCAGCGGTTACCGATCTGAAAAGTTTTAAATTTAAAAATTAAATTTAAAATTGTAGCAAAAAGTGTTATTGTATGATTGTATTTGAGCTAAAATAATGAAATTAATTTGTATTGAATGAACAACATGAAAGCTTTCTTGTCAATCAATTAGTGTACTCATGTAAATGCAGGTTAGTGTTATTTCAAATGAATTCATTTATGTTTTTCTCAACCTTTTACTAAGTTTGACTGCCAACCATGTTTTCTGCAGCGTCTTTCTTGGATCCTTGAGCGGCGATGGAATGGAATTTCAGTACTGTATTGATTAATAACTAGAAAAATTACGTCAAATGGAGTTGTTTCCTTGTTCACCGGTAACCAGCCAACAACCGGTCAATTTCGGTCAGTGACCAGCAGGGAATTCAAAATGTTCATTTGACGAAATTTGGCCGATTTTAAACTAGTAACCGGTTCCAAGGAGAGTCCGATAATTTCTCCGTATGCGGTTTTTGAATCCTTGGTTACTACTGCTACTGCAATTATCGTGGAACAGGCAACCCTTACATTTTGGTTTGGCTGTATTGAAGGTGCATTGAAAGGTAATGACTTTTCTAGTAATTACTTTAGAAAAAAACAAGCAGGTTACTTTTAGTATATAATAGATGTCGTTTTTGCGTGCAGTCTAAATTATAAAACTTTAACCATTAATATAAAAAAACTACTTAGATTTATCGTATGGAAATTATACTAGTAGATTTATCATCAAAAGTATTTCCATGTCATTATATTTTTATTGATTTCTACTAACATGAAATTAGAAAAAGTAGTGAACAAATGTGTGTTGGAGACCGCATGTACGCTACACCAGAATCTGGGATGACACTTCTTATATCCACACTGCCTTTCTCAATAATCTAGCTATATATACATATACACCATTATTCACGAGGGCCTGTTTGAAATACAGGAATTTCATAGAAATTTCACACGAAACAGTTCAATTCTCGGGAATAAAAAATTTCCGCATTCCAAACAGGACCTGAAACTCATGTATCCCGGAGCACTCTGTCTAAATTACTGTCAGCTGATTCTAGCACACTCTTACTTAATTTTCGTATGTCATTCATGTATTCTAAAGCACGTCAGTTACAATCACAATCTGTTATTTTTTAGAGCAGGTTACAATCCGAGTCCTAGAGGAAATTGTGAGAGATCATGTGGAAACATGTCCGTGCCCTTCCCTTTTGGGTTTGAAGAAGGCTGTTTTGCACACGAGAAGTTCCGACTTAGTTGTGCGTCAGGAAACTTCACAGTTCTCGAACGAGAAAGAACAAAATTTCATGTGATTGCGGGTCAATAAACGATGGATACTTGAATTTTAACAACATGCTGAACCACACAAGCCCGAGAACGATGAGGCCATGGGATCAGTGCAGGCTAGACAAGAACCTTTTGAATTCTCTGAAGAATTCGACATCCGGATGAAATGGGCAATTGCCGATTTAACTTGCCAAACTGCCTTGCAAAGGAAAACATCATATGCTATATCGTTCCAAGTGCTCCGACGGCTTTGAGGGGAATTCATATGTCCAAGGTGCAAATGGCTGTACATTAGCAACACAATTTGCATCCTCAAATGACAACGACAAAATTAGATGATTGATATGTTTGATAAATGCATCTTGAGATTATGACGTGTTTAGAACATGGATATGTTTAGAATTTCCAAAGCCACCTTCGCGTATGCATTGAGTCTGAGCCATTAGCCCTTCTGTGAGTCGTACATCTCCACACTTATCCTCATCTGAGCTATTTTCAAAGTAAAGTTGTTAGTGGCTCTTTCTCTGTTCCACATGAATTTCATAGGAATCTTGGAATCACTAGTACAGTTTCTAAAAATTTCCTATAAAATTCTTCTCATCCAAATGGGGCCTTAAAATTTGAGGGATCAATCTGAACCAATAAGTTGATCCAACGAGTGAGTGCTACTCGGTCTGAGAAGCTCTTTCAAGTGAAAGGCTCTCCTGCGCATGCACGCAATTGCTGCCAATCCTATATGCGCAACTTCAACATGACACGATCTCTAATGTTAGCCAATGCAATCAATCCCAGATCTGGAGCACCGAAGTGTTGCGAGTGCGAAGGTATACATAGGTTCTTTTACCTTTTGTTGGTCTATCTTTTTTTTTCTTCCAAAATCACAAGTATGCTAGATTTCCCACTGATTTTTTTCTTTCCCACAATGCATACCAGCCAGTCCCTTCGCAGCCGGAAGTCCAGAAGCATGAAGTTCAGGAGTTTTTGGCTGATATGACACTACTGATGGCGGTAATAACAATTTTAGCTCTTTCTTGACGTCAATACCAAAAATAGCACCACGGAGCTGTCGTCAACCGATACGTAGCCAAATCCGTCCCGTGGGCCAGACTCAACCTCCACCGTGCCCCAGTGGACTGACTCCCCTAGGGGCACGAACCAGGCCAAGTTCGGCTCCCAGAGGCACAACAGAGGGTAATGCGGTGCCTTGGAGGCACGGAGGGGGCTTTGCCGTGGATTGGAGGCATGACAAAGGATTGGCAAGGGTGAGGTTAAAAAATGGATTAAAAAAAATATTTTTACACTATTCTAGTTGATACTATTTGACATTTTAAAAAATAGTTTTTTCTTTGAATTTTTTTTATCTCACACTTGCAACTTCAAATGTATTATCAAATGTACCAAAAAAATATTTCACAAATTTTTCACATGAAATCACGGCGCAACGCTACACACGTAGCTTCAAACATGAATGTCAACCGTCGCCATCGCCACCCTTCGCTGCCCTCGTTGTCTGGGTGAGTCGATGGACGGTGGTGGCCTAGTGCCCTAGTTGCTAGGGTTAGGTTGTCGCCTACTTGCTCGCGTCGTCATCGCAGTCTCACTCTTGCACATTCACACACGAGTCAAAAGGTATTGTTACGGTATTATATGATCTGCATACCAAACATTTTTCTTAGTTGGTTCATAGATATACTTATCTAGCTTGTGGTATAGTTCAATATTAAAAAATGACATCCATATTAAACCGACAAATTAACAAAGAATGTACCAAATCCAACACCAAGCATATATGATTTTCTATGCCTTATGCCTAATTTTCAAATTAACAATGAATGTACCAAATCCAACATGCACTTTTCTTTTATGCCTTATTTTCTATGTATTATCACATGTACCAAGCATGAATGCACATGCACCCCGCCACCGCCACCTTATCAAATAGTGTTTCACATGCACCATCCATTGACTCACCGAGCGACCGAGGGCAGCGAAGGGTGGCGATGGCAACAGTAGACACCCAAGTTTGAAGCTGTGTATGCTATGTTGCGCCATGATTTCACGTGAAAAAATTTATAGAAGTTTTTTTGGTACATGTCATAATACATTTGAAGTTGCAAGTGCGAGGAAAAAAACAAGAAAAAATAAAACAAAGTTCTCTCGATTGAATTTTTTAATGTATTAAATAATGTTAAATAGTGTCAAGCATGGTGCACATGCACCCCGCTGTGGCGACTGGTGATTTTGTACTACTGCCCGTCGCCGCTGCCTCGTGCGGCGAATCATTGCTGCCTCAAGGAGATTTGTTGTGTTGCACCGTGATTTCATGCGAAAATATTTGTGAAATTTTTTCTGGTACATGTGATAATACATTTGAAGCTACGAGTGCGAGGTAAAAAAAAATAACAAATATTCAAAGAAAAAATATTTGTGGAATTCCTTAAGGGAACACTACAACCTGCAAAGATCTATCCTACTCCCAGAAGTACAATGAGAATAGACTCACCTATGCTTTCATGATTTTAAGACCGTGGTAGCATATAATGTAACCAGACTGTTACAGAAAGCTGATATGATAGAAAAAAAAACTTTGTGCACTTTCCACCCCAACATGAGGGTACTGCAACAACAGTACCACAATGTGAAGTACTTGAAGTACTCTGAGTTGATGTACACTCTGCTGGAAGTAGAGAAACATGCAGAACTCCTGATGGAAAATCATCAGATACGTCCTCCTAGGACAATGGTTGTGCCTGAAGCACACGCTAATGCTTAGCAGGCTACTAAGAGCTAGGGCCATAGAAAAGGTCCAAAATAAAATAGGGGTAAATGGAAGGTCGGAATGCAGAGAGGCGGGGGTAAACCCTATAGTAGAGGAAAAGGCAAAGGGAAGTCCCAGAATCAAGACTCGGGTAGTAAGACTGCTCATCCTCCACATACTTGTTTCAGATGTGGTTGCACTGGCTATTGGTAGTGCACTTGCCACACCCCGTAATATTTGGTGAATCTTTACATGCAATCCACTAGTAGAGTCAATCAGACTCAGGGGAACAAAGTCGAGGCTCACTTCGCTGCTCAGCCCATTTTGACTGGACCGTCTCCTAGCCAGGACGTCGAGAAGAATGATTACATGATTCTTGACAACGTGGCCTAGGGAGAGGACACCTCCATGGATCACGATGATCTTTTTGGGTTCGAGCTCCTTGACCTCCATAAGGACAACCAAGACCTATATGAAGACCTGAAGTAGTCTCCTCAAATAAATTTTGCAGATCAGTTTAGTATTAATTCTCGATGAATATTGGTTTATTCTTGCTGATGTTGATCATTTATCTTTTATTATTTGCTTAGGATGGAATCTTGGTGTGGTTCTTTTTCTATATTATTCAATTCATTATTTTATTGATCTATGCTTGTCCTACATTTCAAACTATGTTTCCTGATGAATAATCATTTGATAATAAATCGTGTTTTAAATATAGAATAACTCGGTATGATCCAATGGCAGAAGAGGAAATCTATCTTGTTGACAATTGCATCACTAATTCAATTTTTAGGGAAACTAAATATTTTCAAACCTCAACTAAGAAAACTGGGAATACCATTACCATCGTCTACAACTACAAAAAGGTCTATACTGGAACGGTTGACTGAAACCGTCAGTATTACATACAATCACAGACAGTTTTGGTTTAGCGACCGTCTGTGTTACTGGCTGCGCTAAAAACAGTCTGTGAAGACGGTTTATGTTAAAAACCATATGTGAAGTATCACAGACATATTTTAACAAGAACCATATGTGATACTACCGAATATCACAGACGATTGCTAAATATAACAGTCTGTGATAATTTTGTATTACAGACGGTTTGTGGTTGGAAGTATCTGTGATATGTTCAATGCCGCTTCGGCTCCCGCGCGATGTGTCTCTTTGTCTTCGGCGCCGATGTCACTCCTTGTTTTATAAGAATGATCATCCACCACCGTACTCCTCACACATCGCTCTACTCTCAAGCACAAACGAGATCATCCGTCACCGTACTCCTCACACATCGCTCTACTCTCAAGCACAAACGAAATAGCTCCCCACTCTTCTCCCCTGACACCGGCATTGATGGCCTACCTAGCCATCCTGTACGAGCACCTCGCCGGTCGTATGCTGGCAGAAGCTGCGAAAGGACACTGTGCTAACAGTGTCCTCCCTCCTGCGGCGGAGGTTATGTTGGAACACATGATGACGACGTTCCGCCGTCTTGACGACCTCCTCCACCGTGTCTTTTGGGTGGTATACATCTTCCGACAAGCTAACCTCGCCATCGACTTAGTGCTCCACAACGACGTTGAACGTCTATAGGAGGATTACCATCGCTTGGAATGCGACATTGAAGCGGCGGGCGACCGAGTGGATCAAGCCGAGACCCCTCAAACAAGAGAAGAGAGCCTATGGGCGCAATTCTACTTGGTTCTTGAGGCAGAGCATCTCTTGGTGACTATCGAATGACCACGTCAATGATTGGAAGTATTTCAGGCTACCAATGTTGATCCTAAACCCTCCGATGCCGATGATGTCGCCTACGAAGTTTTGATAATAGAGATAGTATGCTACTTGGGCTGCTAGAAAAACTTGATCTTTTATTATTTCTACTTTTTAAAAATCTTTTGTAAAAAGCGACTGGCCACGCTGTTAATTTGGCCATATGTAAATACAAAAAATGATTAAAAAATCCAGTTTGAAGTTAAGTAACTGTCTATGTTGAACATATTTTCTTAATAACGTGTTTATCTTACTGTCTCTTATGTCTATGGTGAAAAACAAGTAATACATATTTACTCCTGATGCTAGCTGAAAAACATAACAAGTGAAGGAACTATCACATGCGGTTTAGTGGAAAAAACTATCTGTGATGTATCACAGACGGTTATAAAATACAATAGTCTGTGATATATAATTATCACAGACGGTTATTAACAAGAACCTTCTGTGATATATAATTATCACAAACGGTTTTTAAATATTCCATCTGTGATATGTATCACAGATGGTTTGTGGTTGAAACTGTCTGTGATATGTTCAAGCCGCTTCAGCTCCCGCGCGATGCGTCTCTTCGTCCACACGCCGACGTTATGATGTGTCTCTTCATCTCGTGCGCTGACGTTATGATGCATCTTTTCGTCTCGATTTGTGATACGTTTTAAAAGAATAACCATCCCTCCATCAACAACCAGTAGAGTTAAAAAAACTCACTATGGTATTGAAAACTCACAGACCGTCACACACCATGGTGAGCACACGGAGGATGACGACGAGGACCAAGGCGAGGAGGCCGACGATCGCTATCACTCTTCCTCACGATGTCATCGTCAACATCGTCAGCCTCGTGGCCGTGAGCTCTCCTCAGCCCATGGCTGACCTCTACACCCTACGAGTTAGGTATGTATATATGTACCTACAAAAATACGTACTACAGTTGTGGCGGCAACCAATCCATGCATGCATACATGTTAGCATTTTAATTTGACTAGAGAAACATGTCACTAATTTGACTAGCAACAATGTCCTTAATTTGGCCTTTTAATTTTCTCTTAGGAAGTAATTCTGACGTCTTGAATTGTGTACGTATATTGGAGTTGCAAGGCCATGTACAAGGCATCCAAGGAGATCGCCGTGGGGAGGCGTGTGGCGCTAGAGCGGGAGGAGGCGATGAAGTGGATGGACAACGAGTACTACCTCGTCGTTGTCATCCACCTGGCCAGCGCCGGCAACCCAGAAGTCTGCTTCAAAGTCGGCCTCACGCTTGTCTTCACGGACCATGGCATGTACTGCAGCCTTGTGTTCCACGAACGAGCGGCCGTCGTCGGCCACAAGGTTGTGGCCGACGTGCTCGGCCTCCTCCTCTACACGGTCGGCGAGGCATGCGATATTGGGAAGCAATAAATCTGCCAGATCGAGGGCGAGCCGACCGGCGATGGGTGCGAGACGGCCAAGAGGACCAACCGGGAGTGTAGGTGGTGCCAGAGGCTCGCTGCGGACACGGTCCAGGAGGTGACGTGGAAGAAGATGGCCGGGCCACTGGGCCGAGTGTGGGCGCTGTGTGAGGAACTCCGGTGCACGAGCATCGGCTGCGACGTGACGGAAGGGTGGGACGACTACGTCGTCTTCTGTAGCAACGACTGTAGGATTAGGCATGAGTGCGTCAAGTTCTTTGCATAGGTGTTGAACTACTTGTCATAAAATTAACGGTTTTAGTGATACTTAACACAGACTATTTTAAATCTTTTGTAAGAAGCAACTGACCACGTTGTTAATTTGGCCATATGTAAATACAAAAAATGATTAAAAAAAATCTAGTCTAAAGTTAAGTTACTGTCTATATTGAACATGTTTACCGAATAACATATTTATCTTACTGTCTTTTATGTCTATGGTGAAAAACAAGTCATACATATTTACTCCTAATTCTAGCCGAAAAATAGAACATTTTTTAGCTATAGAAAACTATCACAGATGATTTAGTTTAACAAACTGTCTGTGATATATACACATCACAGACGGTTCTTTTACAAAACCATATGTGATAATTATATATCACAGACGATTCTTCTTAAAAATCGTCTATGAGACTTATCTTAGATGGTTATAAGTAAGAACTGTATGTGATATATCTATAGTGAGATCTCTCTCTGATATGCGTCTGCTTTGAAGAAGACGGCGAGTACGTGAAACAAAGCAACCAAGCCCACCAGGAAGCATGATTTTTTGAGGGGTCGTCCACGCAGCATGAGGAGGATGAGATAGCTGCCACGGCCTACTTCATCGAACCTGATACACTAGAGTGTATGATTTCCTGGAGCTCTCTTGGCAGCCATGCTTCTTGAACTTGTAGGGGTTGGTCACACAAGAGAGAATGCTAATGAAGCAAATCATACATTCCATTGTGTCAGGTTTGATGAAGTATACCGTTGCTACTGTCTCATCATCTCATGCTGCATGGACGACCCCCAGAAAAAAATCATGCTTCGTGATGGGCTTGGTTGCTTTCTTAGGCGTACTCGCCGTCTTCTTCAAAGCAGCCGCGTATCAGAGACAGATCTCATTATAGACAGATCTGTCGGGATGACCAAATATTTAATGGCACATATCATAGACGGTTGTAAATACCCACCGTCTATGATAATTCACAGACTGTTCTACAAAATAGAACCGTCGGTGAGGTCTTCGAATATCACAGACGGTTTTTATTTAAAATCGTCTGTGATACCTATCACAAGAATTGTCTGTGATATGCCCTTTAAATATCTGGTTGTCCCGACAGATCTATCTGTAGTGGGATCTGTCTCTGATATGTAGGTGCTTTGAAGGATGCGGCCGACTCTGGTGCGTTTGGTGAAAGAAATACCGTAGATTTGCAAGTGTGCTTGCAGATCTATTTATTCTTGGTGATATAAGGTTAGTATTTGCTGTTAATTATGTGCATTATAATCTAGAGAGATCGATGATAGCTAGGTTTATCATCCAAGGAGGTTATTGGTAGTTAAGCAATAGAACAATGAGCAGCATATATATATACATTGACTTGTCCTGCATTGTGTAAAATCATAATGTTTACATCATAGTGAGCCTCTGTTCTAACAATGTTAAATGAAGGAGGAAGGGAGGAGAAGCAAAGGAGGAAGAAAGAGAGGAGGATCTCGCGAGATATTTGGGATCTTCGTGGTGAGCTCCAAGGGTAACGATCTGTAATCCCTTATATTTGCCCTGGGTTAATCACTATTCAATTTGTAGTATGTTTGGTCAATAGTCAATAGGAAGAGTATGTAGTTGCGTGCATTGATCTAATTTAATACTAATTTGTTACGCGTGTAGCGTAGATGGACCGAAGCTAGATGTACGTTGAGAACTGTGTGAGTGAAGAGTTTATTGATGACGTGCCTGCTTTTAGAAGAGCCGCCGAGAAGGATATGTTGAAGAAGGGGATAAAATCTATGCACTGCCTATGCATTGATTGCGATAATATGAAGATGTTTACCAATCCGGCATAGATCGAAGCGCACTTGATTTGAAGGAATTTCAAATAGGAGTATACATGTTGGACCAGTCACGGTGAGAGCAGATTATACCGAAAGGTAGTAACATCGTCGAGGGAGACAACGATATGCCGGATATGGACTGTGCTTTCAATGAGGGTAGGTCACACGACGACAATCTGGATCAGATGCTACGCGATGCAGAAGGGAACTATAGTGAGAGTGAGTTTGGTAAATTTGAGGGCTTAATAGAGGACTCGGGGAAACCTTTGTTCCCAGGTTGCAAGCTAGAATACACAAGGTTGTCATCCGTGTTTGAACTGCTGAAATTGAAGGTAAGCAATGGTTGATCTGACAAGAGTTTCACGGTGTTGTTAGGTCTCCTAGCGGACATCTTTCTGGAGGGAAATGTGTTGCCCAGAACCACCTACCAACTGTGAGGACCCAGGGTATTTAACTCGTAATACTTAACCTCCACATGGTTCTAGTATTACCAATCAAATATCCTAAGCCTCGGTGGACATATACTACCCAGAAATGCAGTACACATACACCTTTACAAAATCATGCATCATTTCCATACAAACTTACAATACCAAGTCTAGCAAAAGACATACAATAATAAAGAGTTATTACACAAGAGGAGCCGACCGACCAAATTTCACAATAACATCATAAATAATAGCAGAACCAAGAGTGCCATAAGATGGCGATAACAAAAGCCAACCGGTGTGCCAACTTCCCACAAGGCAACCGACCAGGCCGCCAAGCTAGTCGTCCACAGCGAAGCAAAACTCACAAAAGTCGATCCCTTGGGGATCAACCTCCTCCGCAAAAATAAGCAATGCAGATGAGTACAAAAATGTACTCGCAAGACTTACGAGTAACAAGCCTATACATAGCTACATGCAAGCTGATACAAAGGAGATGGTCATATGGTTCATTGGTCGCATAAATCAATTTTCATTTGCAATAATGTAATAGATTGAAGGCAATTTGTCAAATCTGTTTTTAATTGTTGAAATAACAGTGAGACAACAATAAGTAACACAAATAACAACCTAGAAGTGACTAACCCAATAGCCACCACAACATAGCACGAATTACTCATTTGTACCACCCAAGTCAAGTTTTAGTGAAAATGTTATAGTCTAACTCTTGCAAAACCTAACCAAGCGTGTCCATAACCTAGGACGAGGCTATTCGAATATATCAAACCTCGTAGGGGTGTACCAATGTACCCACACTTCAGACCGCCTTTTTTCCACGTAATTAAGCACACTTCCAAAGGTATGCCAGCACGGCTAAGTCCTACGAGACGTTTTCCAATATTGTATATTAACCACGAGTCGCCCGTATGGATAGAAACCCATACGTTGCATCGGAGTCATTGTAAAGCCGAGAGTCAACTACCCATAGAGGGTAAAGCAACCTGGACAACTACAATACCCCTCGGTGTGGAGAACCTAGAAAGGATTCCACTCCTGTGCACCCAACACATAAACACCATCCTCATTTTACCACAACACAACACACACACACATCCTCCTGCGACTCGGAGCCAACACACGCCAAAGTACTAAGTCAAGAGAGGTCTCATATCCCTCTAGTGTGGTTAGCATGCAAATATGCTTGGATAGTGTGTCACAAGATGTTCGGTCCTTGTTGACTCGGGCACCAACCATTCACACCCAAAAACACACTATCTTACCATTGTGTCCAAGTCTAAAATATTTCATTTTCAGTTTTAGTTTCTTCAAAGTAAAAAGCACAAGGTGCTGGATATAAAGCCATAATAAGTTTTTAGGTGATCAAGATTATCGACTAAGTCGATAGCTGCCAAATTCTACTGTTCTAAGCATTTCTACGCAACAACAACTCGTAGACTACAAGCTAAGTGATAAGGGCTCATCCAACGAACCCTAAATCACAGAGGACATAATCCTAGGCTCAGTAGTAGAGAATGAACATTTGCCTACAGATTATGCATCTAAAGGATCAACTAACCGACAATAGTTTAACAACAAAATAGCACATGCATACATAAACTTTTCAAACAAGATATTAGACTTTGAAAATAATAGGAGCAATATGATCAAATAAATGCTACATCTGCTTGCCTTACTGGAGATCATTGTCTTGCTGCAGAGGATCACTCTCGTACTCAATAAATTCTTCGGAACCTGTCACAAGAACAAAAAAATCCAATAAAAATGACGAACACCGGAAAAGACTCAAAATCCAAAGTCAACCAAAATCCATGAAATTTACACAGCAGGTAGAGCATAATTTTAAATGAATTTAGCAATAAGAATCACTTGATTTGGACTACGCATGCAAAAGTTATGGCCTAAATAATTTCATTCGACTGAAAATTCTAATTTAAATGCTTTTTGTTACTGTTCATCACACAAATTTGTAGGATGTTTTTGAACATGAAAATTCTATGGTATGCAGAGGATGATATTATAAGAACAGCAAAAATTAGTTCACTTCATTTGGAGTTAAAATGATTTTCTTATGATTTTTCTAAATTATGAAAGCAAAGCACAACATTTTCAGAGGCAAGGACATAATTAAAACCTACTCTACATTAAATCATGTTAACAGAGGAACCGAAAATTTTTTAGTTTGCTCAAATTGGAGTTACAGAGAATTACTTATGCATTTTACAAATTTAAAGAAATTTCTAGAGCAACAATTAAAGCTAAACAAGTTAATACAGCCTACACAATTTTCTGGTACAGAACAAGCTTCAAATATATTTTTAGATTAAAGTTAAGTTAAACAGAGATTTAACAAAATTTGAATCATCTAAAAAGGAGTTAAAATGAATTACTTAAGCACTTTTGGAATTTTATATCAATTTACAGTTCAAAAATAAAAGATAACTGAGTTTTCCTATTAGCCAGTGACGTGGAAACACAAGGGATGTTGAGATTGAATTGGACGGCGCAACCAATGAGGGAGAACGGCCACGCCACAGGGCTCAGTGATCTAGCCGTTAGATCTAAATCGGACGGCTCAAAAGAAAGGAGAGGTTCGGACGGTCCGAACGTCTCACACGATCTAGATCGCAGATCTGGAAATGGACGGCTGAGAACGAAGGCGTGTTCGAAAGGTCCGAACGTCCCATGAGATCTGGAGCGTAGATCTAAAGATGAACGGTCCACAGTAAAAGAGGGCTTTCAAGGGGTCCGAACGTTTCAAAAGATCTAAGACGCAAATCTAAAAATAGACGGTCCACAGGGACTAGAACGTTAGAACTCCGAACGTGCTGAGGAGGTCTAGACCGTTAGATCAAGATCTGACGGTCGAGATCTATGAGGGGAGGTTTGGATGGTTAAGATCTACAAGAGGAGGTTCTGAACGGCTAAGATCTCCACGGGGAGGTCCTAAAGGTTAAGATCTAAAAGAAGGGAGGTCCTGAACGGCCCAGATCTCCTAGAGGAGGTCCTAAACGGCCAAGATCTACAGAGGAGGTCCTAAAGGTTATCTTTACGAAGTCCACGGGGGTGGTCTTTTGTAAAGAGGACCCAGAGGGTGGTCTTTGAGGTAGTCTTTGCAAAATACCAAGGGGGTGGTTTTTTGCACAGAGGACCCCGAGGGTGGTCTTTGCAAGAACAAAAGGAGGTGGTCGTGGCTTACGACAACACAGTTGAACTCCAAAACGAGGCTCACCGTCGGCGACTCCGGTCACGGTGACACAAACAAAAGATAGGAATGGGTTCGCAATAGCATTGCACACACCCTGAGGGTACTTTCCACGATTGAGCCGACCTAAAACGATGGCGAGCCAGAAAGTGGTGGTGGTGCTAAGCACGGCCAAAAGCGAAAAACGACAACGAGCTCCTCAGCGTCCAAAGAAGCGAGTGCCCAAGCAACTAAGGACTAACAAGAAGCTACTTGAGCACAGGAGAGGTCTAAAGAAGGTCGGAGATGTTCTGGTGACGAAGACCAGCGCTGGCGCTGAGGAAGACAATGCAAAGACGAAGGTCTGAGTAAAACGAAAATGAAAGAGAGGTAAGGATAACTTTAATAGGCCTCATAGATGGTCCATGAGCAGTTAATTGAAGAGAACAGGTCCTTACCGGAGTTGAGGATGAAGGAGATGAACTTCGGCCTCAAACAAACAAAATCCAATTTTGGTGATTCCTGCGAAGGCAATCAAAAATTGAATTAGGGGAAAGGATTGAGGTGACGAGGAGAGTAAGGTGGTGCGAAAAGAAGGGTAAAAGAACCACTGAAACGCTGGCGATGGAGGAGGTCCTCAAGGCCAACAATGGCAACAAAGGTGGTCTTTGAGGTTTGAGCTCAAAGAACAGCGCAGAGGCTAAGGAAACCAAAGTGATGTTGTAAAGGAACACAAGAAGGAGCTCGAAAGCTTTTTATAGCCGAAGGCCAATGGGCAACTTGAAAACAAAGCTCACGGTGAACTTGGTTCACACACTGCCATGGACGAGCTGGAGAGGTTGGGAGCAGCTGAGAAAGACGACCTTGAGGGTGAAAACTCACTAACGACATTAAATGTCAAGGACAAGAAGCCATTGAATGGTGACGCACGAAGTTGGAAAAAGCAGCTCTCCCCCATGCCCTGTTCTATCACAATGGCATGGTCACGAGCTCACGAAGAAGAAGATGACCAGGACCTCGAGGGGGCCCATAGTCGGGGAAACAGGCTAGGGTGGCTCGAGTTAAAAAGAACAGAGTTGGGCTCAGTCAAGAGATCGAGCCAGGAGGTCATGACGGTTGGATTAGAAATGGACGGCTCAGATTGAAAGTAACTTTCGGAAGGTCCGAAAGTTCAAAGTAATCTCAGCGGTCCAATCGAAAATAAACGGCTCAGATTGAATCCCACCTTCGGGTGGTCTGAACGTTCACTTTGATCTCAACGATTGAAAGGAGATCCAACGGTCCAAAAAGAACACGCCACTTTAAAGAGCCCTGGTGCACTTTAGCTGGTTGGACTGAACTAAGTGACTGAGTTAGGCTTGGGTCTGACCTGAGCCCAACAGGTACTTTGACTAGGGTTTGAAGTTGAAGCTAAAATTAGAAAGATTTTTAGATAGAGTTGCACAACTCCAAAAATACTGAAATTTTTACAGGAGATTCCCAACTCCAAGATTGGTCTTGTATAAAATTTTCAGAGGTTTTTATGCAAAAAAAATTTCTCCAATTTTTTTTAAGGTACTGATCAAGGGTTTGACCAAGGGTCAAACTGGTCTGACCAAGGGTCAAACTAGTTTGACTGGCCTCTTAAAATATTCAAAAAATTTCTAAAAATTATGAAATTTTTCAGGGGAGTCACACAACACCCCTAGAACCAAAGAAAAATATTTCTAAAGGATGATCACAAGATTATCCAGAAAATTTTTCCAAGAGTCAAGACTTGGTTAAAAGAGGCTTGTGATTTTGAAATTCCATAATTCCTTTACAAGAATTTTCAGAACATTCAAGCAACAACAAGATACAATAAAAGTTTTAATTCCTTCATATTTTCTTATATTTTAAACACAAGCCAAGATTTGGGATGTTACACCAAGCCAAGAAGGTTATTTGTCCATCGGTAATGGAAGTAGAAAGAATCAATGCATGTCCAAACGATTGTATCCTCTACTGTAAGGAGTATGCAGACATACATGTATGTACGGTGTGCAAAGCATCCCGATACAAGCGTAAGAATCACTCCAATGACAGCGAGAGCATCGAGGTGAAGGAAGGACCTCCTGCTGAGGTGTTGTGGTATCTACCTGTAATTACCCATTTGAAGTGTTTATGTGCAAACTGAAAGGAGGCAAGATTGCTGCGTTAGTACTCAGAGGAGTGTAAGAAAAATAAAAAGCTAAGATACCCTGCTGATTTTGACCAGTGGAGAAACTTCAATTGGAGCTTCGAAGACTTCGGTGCAGAACTGAGGAATATAAGGTTTGGGTTGAGTACAGATGGAATAAATCCTTTCGGTAACATGAGCAGTCCACATAGCACCTGGCCCATGAATCAATGTATGTACAACCTTTCTCATTGGCTGTGTATGAAGCAAAAGTACATTTTGATGTCACTACTTATCCAAGGGCTGAAGTAACTTGGGAATGATATTGATGTGTACCTAGCACCATTGCTGAAAGATCTTGTGACACTATGAAACGAAAGGGTACAAGTATGGGATGCATACAAACGAGAGAACTTCACTTTACACGCCATGTTATTCTGCACCATCAATGATTTTCCTGCCCCTGGTAACCTATCGGGGTTCAGTACAGAAGGAGCCAAAGTCTGTCTGCACTGCTTAGATAGTACCGAGAGTGTGTGGCTGAACAACTCGTGTAAAACTGTGTACATGCGTCACTGTAGGTTCTTTTCCATGTATCACCCATACCGCAAGATGAAGAAACAATTTAACAGAAATAAGGAGGACGGTACAGCTCCAAGGGCTTTTAGAGAGAAAGTGGTCTATGATATAGTTAAGGATATCGATGTTGTGATTAGAAAAAGACATAAATTGAGGACCCATTAGAAGAACTTTTGGAAGAAAGATTATAGGAGCACTACTCAATATAAGACAATAAAGATAGAAGGAACCTGATACTTTATTATCGTGGTGGTTTATTACACACAAAACTTGCGTAACTAGTTGATGTTCCAAGAGTTTGAGAGAACCTGACCGTCTTCCATTCCTAGTTGTACCGAACCTAATCGCGTAACTTCGACAACAGTGTAAGGACCTTCCCACTTAGGGGGGAAGTTTGTTCCGATTAAATTGGGATTGGATGAGCTTCAATACCAAGTCACCTACAACAAGGCTGCGAGGTTGGACCTTACAATCGTAGTATATGCGCAGGGCTTGTTGGTTGACCGCTGAACGGATTAAGGCTTGGTTTCTCTTCTCTTCGAGTAGGTTGATGTCGTCCGCTCGAAGTTGTTCCTAGGCGGAGTCGTTGAAGTTTTCAACTTGTCCTGACCTGATCTTTAGTTCTAGGAGAAGCATGGCTTCAGCACCAAAAACTAGAAAAAGGGTGTTTTACCTGTAGCCCGACTAGCAGTCGTACGAACTGCCCATAATACTGAGGGTAATTCTTGTACCTAAGCCCCCGAGCGCTTGACAAGCTGGTCGAAGACTCGAGTTTTGATTCCCTACATTATTTGGTCGTTCGCTCTTTTGACTGCGCCCTTGCTTTGGGGGTGGGTAACAGAAGCATAACACAGCTTGGTACCCAACTCATCGCAAAATTTCTAAAATTTTGCACTCAAGAATTACCTACCATTATCTATGATTATTCGACTTGGGACTCCAAACCGAGTAATCACGCATCTCATCATGAACCGATTTGCAGCTTCCATTGTTATCCCAGTCACATGTTCAGCTTCAATCCATTTTGTGAATGTATCAATAGCCACAAAAAGGAACTCGAAGTCGCTTGGAGCTTTGGAGAACGGTCCTAGGATGTCGAGACCCCAGGTTGCAAAAGGCCAAGATAGAGGAATTATTTGTAATGCCTGAGCCGGTTAGTGTATCTGCCTGCTATAAAACTTGCATTGTACATATTTCTTAACTAGCTCTTTGGCATCGTAGAGGGCTGTTGATCAGTAGAAATCTTATCGAAAGGCCTTACCGACCAGCATTCTGTAGGAAGCATGAGTTCCACAGATGCCCCCGAGTATATCGTGAAGGAGTTTTAATCCTTCGCTCTGCGAAGTGCATCGCATGAGCACCCCTTGAGTGCCTCGTTTATAGAGGTCTCCTTCGACCAAAGTATACATTTTGGCCTTTCGGGTTAAGCGATCTACCTCGAGATGATCATCGGGTACGGAACCCTTCTGAAGATACTCATAGATGAGATTCATCCAGGTATCCTCGTACTCTAGAGAGGTTGTCTCAATAGGAGGTGTTTCTGGTGTCTCGACCAGAGATGGCTTCTGGAGCTGTTCCAAGAAGACTCCTTTTGGTCCTTACGATCGGGAAGAAGCTATACGAGCAAGCTGGTCTGTGAGAAAATTGTCCTTTCAAGGGATGAACTGTACCTCGAAACCGAAAAAATGCTTTTCAAGCTTACGAACTTCTGATAGGTACCGAGACATTGTTGGATTAGAGTACTGGTACTCTTTTTCGACCTGATTCACGAGTAGTTGAGAGTCTCCTCTCACGAGTAGTCAGCGAATCGCGAGTGCTTTCGCAGCTTGTATGCCAGCTAGCAAACCTTCGTACTCTGCCACGTTGTTAGTGTCTTGAAAGTTTAATTGTTTGGCATACTTTAAGGTAGGGTTGTTCATTTTTATACCGTACCGAACAAACCGTACCGAAAATACCAAACCGTACTGGTCAACTCAGTTTGACTGGTATTCGGTATTCGATACGACATTCAAAAATCTGATTTTCTGGTATTTCGGTTTTTTTGGTAAAAACTGGCTAAAAACCGAAAATATCGAAAAAAAAACCCAAAATCAGCAATGTTCGGACTAGTCTACGCGTGTAACTCTGGCTCGAGCGCCGCCGTCCATCCACCACCAGCCCACCAAAGATCCCCATTTCATCATACGGTCGGCCCATCCACCGTCCACCACCGCTTCTCTCTCATCCCGCGCTCAATCCCAGATCGGGGCGCCGCTACTGCAGTGCATGACTACATGTGCATGTGCAGCATGGTAGACTCAAGTTGGTACTAACTATTAACTCCCAACTCCAGTCTCCTGAGATATCAAGGCAAGCCTGCTGGAGCTAATATTGTGAAGTGAGAACTCAAAATTGTTGGTCCTCTTTTAAAGGTATCAATTTTAGGAATAAAACGCTCTGCTAGAACTATTTATTTCTATTGAGACATTGCTACTGTGCTGTGATATATTTGTACTTACAGTATTTCTTTGTTGTATAATGGAATGAATTTATGGTTTTCAGAATGAGTCGGTAGACTAGGAAGTATTGTCACGGATGCCATCTGGTGGCTTGCAAATTACCGGGCAACTTGCCGACTTGCCGCAACGGCACAACATCATTACTCATTCGTAATTCGCGTCAACTTTGGTAAATATGGTATTTACCGATACCGTACCGAAATAAATTGGGATTTACTGAAACTGAACCATATTTTTAAAAACATCGTATTTACCGAATTAACAATATTGTATTTTCCGTATATACCATATTTACCGAACTGAAAAAACCAAAAAAACCGTACGAACACCCCTACTTTAAGGTCTCTCCAGTAGGAGATTCCAGGACCACCCCAGCCTCCGAGCCACTTAAAGTAAGTGACCCGTCAAAGTACATCGTCCACTGGTTGTGGGAATCGTACTAGGGATCCTGAACAGGTTCAGGATTTGTCCATTCGGCGACAAAGTCTGCCAAGATCTAGGATTTAATGGTCGTTCGGGACACGAAATGGAGGTCGAACTCTCCAAGTTTGACTGACCACTTTGCCATGCGTCCCGTTGTTTCTCTATTCTGGAGGATCGCCTCAAAGGGAAACTCAGACGACACAGCTATTTTATTCGCCTAAAAATAATGCCACAATTTCCTCGAAAACATGAGGAGGGCATATAGAAGTTTTTGGACCTGAGAGCAACGCTCGTTAGGCCTGTGTAAAACTTCACTAATGTAGTAAACTGGTCGTTATACGTTTTCACGTTCTACGACCAGTACTGTGCTCACTGCCTGTGGCGTGGCAGCTAGATAAATTAAGAGTGTTTCTTTTAGTTTCAAAGAAACCAGAACAGGACCACTCGTAAGATACCTCTTGACATCCTCAAAGGCAGCGTTTGCCTCTTCCGACCACTCGAAACCCTCATACTTTCTTAGAAGTTTGAAAAAAGGTAGTCCTTTTTCTCCTAGGCGTGCGATGAAACAACTTAAAGCCGCCATGCATCCTGTGAGTTTCTGGACTTCTTTCTTCATGGTCGGAGGGTGCATTTGCACGATGGCCTTTATCTTTTCAGGATTTGCTTTGATTCATACCCAGACTAGGAATCCCAGCAATTTTTCTGAAGAGACTACGAACACACACTTCTCAGGATTGAGTTTTAGGCGGTGTTTTCTGTGGTTGTCGAATGTTTCTTGCAGGTCGGTGATGTGATTAAGTCGTTTGATGCTTTTTACGACTAGATCGTCAACATAGACTTCCAAATTTTGGCCTAGTTGAGGTGAAAAAGTAGCTTTCATCAATCATTGAAAAGAAGCACCAGCATTTTTAGACCAAATGGTATTTTGACATAACAAAATATACCAAATGGTGTAATAAATGCGGTATTTTCTTCATCTTCTAGACACATATTGATCTGGTGATAACCAAAATATGCATCTAGAAAACTTAACACTTCACAATCAGCAGTAGAATCAACTAACTGATTGATATGAGGTAAAGGGAAATTATCTTTTGGACAAACTTTATTAAGATCAGTGAAGTCTACGCACATACGCCATTTGCCGTTTGACTTCCTAACTATCACAGGGTTGGCCAACCACTCTGGGTGGTTGACTTCTCTTATAAAGCCTTCTTTAAGTAGCTTGTCTAATTCTGATTTAATAGCATCTCGTCAATCAGGGACAAATCTCCGTAATTTTTGTTTTACGGGTACTTTGTCAGGCCGTAAAGCTACCTGTACTCGATCACTTCCCAGAGAACTTCGGGCGTGTCAGATGCTTGCCATGCAAAGACATCTGCGTTTGCTTGGAGGAAAGTGATGAGGGCGTTTTCCTAATTGGGGTCGGAAGTATCCTCGATGCGAACAGTCTTCGAGGGCTCTTCTGCGTCTAGGGGAACCTCTTTGACTTGGTCGTTTGGCTTTGGTGTAGCTTTAGGCTTTGACTTGCCAGTCGAAGGCTAACTTTCTTCTCGAGTTGCTTTTTGGCCAACCATCTCGAGGGATCAACGGTCGTAGGTATGCACCATCTTCTTGTCACAATGAATTGTGATCACTCCTTTAGGACCTGGCATCTTAAGACATTGATACCCATAATGAGTAGGTATTAAGAATTTTGCCAAAGTTGATCGTCCGAGTATGGCGTTATATACCGTATCGAAATCAACCACATCAAAGGAGATCTTCTCTGTCATGAAATTACTTGGTGAACCAAATGTTAAAGGAAAAGAAACTTGGCCAATAGGTTTGGCCCAAGACCCCGGTACGATTCCAAGAAAAGAGTATCGTACCGGCCTTACCTTTGTCCTGGGTACGTCATATTTACCTATAATATTAATTACAAATAAATAGTAAAATAAGGATTATTAGATCCTCGTCAAGAACGATGACTCGCAGAAGCCAAGCAACTTAGTCACCGGTTTCCAGTATCGATGTGACTGAAGGGCACACCCCTATCTTTCTGGGTAGACAATTTGCACTGTCGCCGTCGAGGTGACCTGCCACAAAACAGGGTCGCTATAAGTAAGTCTCTGGCATTAATCATGAATAGGGAGCTCTCTCTCTAGGTTTAATTGCACTTTCGAACACTGCTACAGAAAAGGTCTTCACAGACGGTTGAAAAACGCCATCACAGACGGTTTCGTGAGCCGTCTGAGTCTATGGGTCAGTGATGACATGATTCATCACAAACGGTTATTCAAACCGCTCAGGATGCATACTCGCTGCACGGTTATTAACTTAGAACCGTCTGTGATATCTAACTATCACAGATGGTTTGTTACTGAAACCGTCTGTGATGACTTTCCTCTATAGACGGTTTGTAGCTGAAACCGTCTGTGATGACTTTTCTCTATAGATGGTTTATAGCTGAAACCATCTGTGATAATTTTTCTCTATAGACGGTCTGTAGCTGAAACCGTTTGTGATGATTTTTCTCTATAAAGTCTCCAAGCAGTGGCTGCTTATGCCTTTAAAATCGGCATCATATATATATATTGTTCGTAGTCCCTCAGCCACTTTCACGGGGTCGTGCACGCAGCATGAGGATGATGAGATAGCAGCCACGAACAACTTCATCGAGCCCATGCAAATTCAAAAAGCATGGCTGCCAAGATAGCGTCAGGACATCCAATTACCTAGATGTCGTCGACAGGTAATTGAACGTCGCTGTATTCAGAAAGTAACGTGCCTGATACCGGTCGGAGTAGTTGTGCGTCCACGCCACTTTCTAAACATGACGACGTCCAATTACCTGTCGACAACATCCAGGTAATTGGATATCCTGACGCTCTCTCGGTAGCTATGCTTCTTGAACTTGCAGGGGCTCGATCAAGTTGTCCGTGGCTACTGTCTCATCCTCCTCATGCTGCATGGACGACCCCCCGAAAGTGACCAAGGGACTACGAACAATATATACATAATATATATATGATGCCGGTTTTAAAGGCATAAGCAGACACTGCTTAGAGACTTTATAGAGAAGAAATCAGGATCCATCGTAGAAGTATCATCCAAGGGCACAATCTATACAAAATACATAACAGCAGGTAATCTAACAGCTCAAGGCACAATTAATCTATACACAATATCACATTCAATTGCATTTGTGACATCAATTCATCATAGAAGTATCATCCAAGGGCACAATCTATATACAATACATAACAGCAGGTAATCTAACAGCTCAAGGCACAATTAATCTATACACAATATCACATCCAATTGCATTTATGACATCAATTCACCATAGAAGTATCATCCAAGGGCACAATCTATACACAATACAAAATAGCAGGTAATCTAACAGCTCAAGGCACAATTAATCTATACACAATATCACATCCAATTGTATTTGTGACATCAATTCATCATAGAAGTATCATCCAAGGGCACAATCTATACACAATACATAACAGCAGGTAATCTAACAGCTCAAGGCACAATTAATCTATACACAATACATAACAGTAGGTAATCTAACATCTCAAGGCATCAATTCATGCTGATGAAGTAGTCCGCACAGGCAGGATGTCCTTGTCTGCATGCTGTCTCATCCTCCTCATGTTGCTTGGTAGATTTCTTAGACGTCCATGGTAAATAAAGAAATCATGATCCAGTGCAGACACGACGCGGCAACGGCGGCAAACACCTGCCACCACTAGCACAACCCACATCCAGGGGAGAGAGAGATCTGGCCGAGGTGAGGTAGCCGAGGGAGAAGAGGGGAGCGACGTACCTCGATTCGGCGACGTAGATGGCGGGGCGAGCTCGATTCGGCGAGGGAGATGGCGGGGCGAGCTCGATTCGGCAAGGGAGATGGCGGCGAGCTCGATTCGGCGGCGTAGATAGCGGGGCGAGCTCAATTCGGCGGAGGAGATGGCGGGGCGAGCTCGATTCGGCGAGGGAGATGGCGGCGAGGTCGAATCGGCGGCAGGGGAGTCGCGATGCAGGAGCCCGGCCAAAGTCCTGAACCCTAGCGCGCGCTGGGGAGTGAGAGTTAGGGCGCAAACCCTAGCGCGCGGGCTCCTATTTATAAAGGTATATCACAGACGGTTCTATTATGGAACCGTCTGTGATACGTGTCACAGACGGGTCTATAATATAACCGACTGTGATATGGTCATATGGTCATATCACAGACGGTTCCATAATAGAACCGTCTGTGATATGGTCTCATATCACACACGGGTCCATAATAGAACCGTCTGTGAGACGTATCACAGACGGTCCTATAATAGAACCGTCATCCTTTTGTCTGTAGGTGAAATATAGTTCCAAAAATTTAGTAAAAATTAAATTAATTCATGATAATTATTCTAGTATTTGAATAAATTGGTTCTAGATGATGATCATTAGTTTTTATTTCTATTTCATTTGGGGAGTTGTTTTAGGTTAAGGTTTTTAATCTTGTGATAAATCATTGATGGTGCAGAACAACATGGCGTATAAAGAGAAGTTCTCTCTCGTTTGGAAGTGATCTGTGATGATCATATATAAGTTTTTTCATTTCTATTTTCTTTTGGGGAATTGCTTTAATTAGGTTAAGGTTTAATCTTGTGATAAATTGATGGTGAACAACATGGCATATAAAAGAGAAGTTCTCTCTCGTTAATTTGGAAGTATGTGATAAATACATATATAAATACAAATATTGAAAATTCTCAAAACATTTGACACATGCATTCTGATATAGATAATTGCAAATTATAACATATGAACATAAAACAGCTAATTTTACGGCAAGTAGTCCAACACGAGTGCAAAGAATTTGGCAAACTCGATCATGCCTAATCCTGCAGTCATCGCTGCAGAAGATGGCGTAGTCGTCCCACCCTTACACGCCGCAACCGGTGCTCGTGCACCGGTGGCAATCCTCCGATAGCGCCACACCCGCCCAAGAACCGCCCGCCATCCTCCCCACGCCGCTCGATCATGTCCACGGCGAGCCTCGCACCGCTCGCACTCCGGCTGGTCTTGGGCGCCGTCTCACACCCACCGACGGCCGGCTCGCCCTCGATCTGCCTGATGTACTGCTTCCCAATAGCACATCATTAAGATTTTTCATTTATAAAATAAGTTTTGAAGTTTTCCTTACAAACGGTCATTCTAACTATGGTCACGACCTCACATCGAACTCGGCTCGATACTCACCTCCGCGGGACCCAAAATGCAATTTTGGACCTCTCGTATACCGCACTAATCCAGATCACACTAGTGCACACAGTGGCAACATCGATGAAATATCATTTCCATATACAAAGATGACTAATAGATAGGCAAATAACAATAAATATCAGAGTAAAGACCTTAAGATCAAAGCTTACAATTAATGCCTCAGAAGGCGAATAGCTCAATGAAGTTGCAGCAGAATGTAACGGAATAACTTCAGTGAAGCCCATCTATATGCCCACAGGCAATCGGCTAGGGTGCGCGACCTAGTTCTCCTTGATCCTTGAAGTAGACCTTCTTGACTGACGATTCCTCCATTTCTGTAAGTTTGGACGCAAGTTTTACAACAAGCGTGAGTACACAACTGTACTCGCAAGTCATACCACAGAATGCAATGTATAGATGCAGGCTTATTCCAAAGGAAATGGCTTCTGTGGTTATTTTGCAGAAATGCAACATTTGCGATTGAATACAAATAATAGATTGAAAGCATAATTCAAAACAAATAGACAATATTAATTTAACAGTTGTTTTCACAAAGACACATAGCCTAATCAAATTCTTTTACACAGCCATATGACTTAAATCACACAGCTCCCATCCCAAACATTTTATGAAAAACTACCCCTCGTGTGAAATCCCCGAGCATGTCCATGACCGCGGACGCGGCTATTCGAATAGATTGTTTAACACTCTGCAGAGTTTGTACACTTTACCCACACGATACAACTAGTGTAGCTAGCACCAATCGTAACAAAATAGTTCGGAAACTTCGTCTCAAACATTGACATTCCCAGTGCTTTCCGCTGCATCAACCCACAAAGAAAGCCAGTCCGACACACACCGCTGGACAGGGATGCGGCGAACCATCCCGCGCTGCAACTACCATGTAGTCACACCTCCACCCTGTCACAAAGCCTAACCTATCCACCTGAACATCAATGTCGAGACTCCATAACCTACTATGTTAGGCCCGTCCCATCAGGCATGTGGTCGTACAGTAAAGCTCAGTTCAATGGCGCACAAAGTTAAGTCCTTAATTGACCAAGGCAAGACTTCCATTTTCTAACTAGGTCACAAAGATTATCATTCCCATGCACATAGCTTCCACCATATCACACAGTATCCACCACTTGCCTCGGTCCAAATCTTTTACCACCCAGTTGGTTTTAGTGTAACACATGCTATCACGAAGTAATAACACATAGCACACAATTTTACACAGAGTTCCATAGTCACTTAGTCAAATTAATATTTCCAACTCAAATGAGATATGAGACTCGTAGCATGGCTAAGCAATTGTACTCGTATCTAACCAACCCACATTGGTGCTACAATAATACCAACTAATAAACCAATCTAAGGTGACAAGAGATTATGACATACAAAGCCAAAGTGGTTATAACAGATTGGATAATAACTATGCCCAAAAGCATTCTAATAAATAATTAAAGTAGAATGCAATACTTTGAAACAAAGTAATTTGAAAACTGGGTTCAAGATGATCAAAGGTATAACTTGCCTTGCTATATCAATGATGATCTTATTTTATCTTCAATCTTCTACTTCCTTGAACTATAGCTCCTTCGGACGATTCCAAGACTTCGATGTCTAACGAGAAAGAACACACAAAATAAACTAAATTCAAAAATACAAATCAAATAAACTCCAAATTGAAATTGAATAGTACTCGAAGATAGATATTGAATGTAGATGAATTTAGGAACTTGAATGGGTTCAATCGAATTTGATGAAGAAGATATGGCTCTCTAAGATTGGAATTCACATGAAATGATGAAAAGTTTCACAGAATATTCTCAGAATATTCTATTCCGAAAATATTAAAAAAGAATGAGTGTATGATAGATGGGACCGACTGGTATTTTTGGATTTCTAGAATAAAAATAATTCCAGAAATAAGGTAGAGAGAGTGACAAGTGGGACCAATAAGACAAAAGACTTTTCAAGAATTAAATTAATTCCCAAAAATAGGATTAGGGGTTGACATGTGGGCCACTGGTCTATGGACTAGGTCCACGGAGATATGCTAGTCCACGGTGGACCAAGCTCATGAACAAGGTTTGACTAAGGTTGACTGACATACGGGACCCGCATGTAAGTGAGAGAAATAAATAAGGTGTTTAATTGGATGGATGACACGTGGGGTCTACATGTAAGTGAGATATATATATATATATATATATATATATATATATATATATATATATATATATATATATGACTTGGATTAATTGAATGACATGTGGACTCACCCATTAGGAAAGAGAAAGTGTTGACCATATTGACCAAATCAACCAAAGGCAACAGAAGGCATACGTACTAGACTACTACAGAGAAGAAACAGCAAAAGGAGCGGTGGCTGTTCATGGCGCATGGATTTTTGGTATGGCAAAGATTAGAGAAAAAAAGTAAGTGAGAAGGCTTAGCAGCCAAACAACAACAGAGAAAGATGGAACGAGTCAACCAAAGAACTCACGATGGACACAGCATATGAACAAGAATGGTTGTCGATTCTTGCGCAAGGTGGTGACGACGAACGGAGGCGAACCAACGGTGGCAAAGGGGCAAAAACAGAAAGGAAACGACGAGCCGGAGATGATAACGCGGTCCAGACATCAAGATTTTGCTCCATGCGACGGCAGTGACGGGAAGAACGTCGACGATGTCGGCCTCACGGGCGTGTACCACTTCGAACAACAATCTGCGAAAAGGAAGGTGAGCATGGCGTAGAACGCGGCGACGCGAACTCAACGAAGGTGGAGTTGAAGGTAGGAGATCAACGGTTGTGGAGTAATTGGCCGGAGAAGGATGACGAACAAGAAGCGAGAGAACGCTCAATTCTCGACGCACGGTGGATGAAACTTGAATCCAAAAGATGCGAAAAATAGGTATTGACGAGGGGCACAAGATGACGCGATCGGATTTTGGAAAAACTCACCGAGGAAACGAGGAACGCAATGAACACGTTTCGGCTTTATGGCTTGACATGGCCGACGGTGCTCCGGTGATCTTTGGGCGAAGAGGAAGGAACCATGACGTAGAATGCGACGACGCAAAGCAAACGCCGCAGACGGTTCGGCCGGCAGATGTCGGATGAAGCCGCAGTTTGCCAGAGAAGACCTTCGGTTGGAGCTCGGTTTTCTGGAGATTACGACAAAAATAGATCGATTTGGAGGAAAATAATTTAGGGGATTGGAAGAGGAGATCAAAACGGATGTCTGGGCATAAACGGCTCGCTTTTATATGCACCGTGGAGAAATATATGGAATTTCGAAGGTGTGAGTTTGTTGCGTACACGTTCTGGACTCGTTCGGTTCGCGAGAAGGAAAATGATGAACAGTGTTTCGTGATTTACGGTAGCTCATGGCAGGAGAGAGCAAAATGCTGATTTTCGGAATTAAAATAAAAGGCCAAAAATCAATGAGATCAAATAAATAGCAAATAAATCCGAAAAAAACTCAGAAAATACCTAAAAATTCCTTGAAAGACAAAGGAAGCCAAATAACACAAGTTTTTATTTAATTAATGTTTAGATTAGTCAAATTAAATATTTTTAATTTAGAAAAATTCCAGATTAAGCTTTATTAATTCAAATAAAATTGGTGAAATTTTTTAGGGACATAAACTACTCAAAAGATTTTTAAAAAGCTAAATTTTGGGACGTTACACGCTGCATGTCTTGGGGCGCGAAGACAATATCGAGGCCGTCAATGAAGCAAGCCTTCGGGTTGCCCGCGGCAGTCAAGTGGTTGACGACGGTGAGGTAGCACTCGTAGTCCTGCCACTTCAACACCGCCGCCTCCCACTCCAGCGCCACGCGCATCCCCACGGCGCGCACCTTGGACGCCTTGTACATGGTCTTGCAACTAAAATTCAAGACGATATATAGAATCTTAATACAATAATTAATTACTAGATATTGGACACAAAACGAAATCATCACGAGATTTTATTTTTGTGCCGTATCATGATACGACTTTTCAATTTTGTACGCTACAGTCATCTTCACAAACTGATCCTAGCTATAGCTAAGACCTATATACCAAAAATAAAAGAACAGTACGTGGCTCATAGGCTGCAGAGGTCAGCCATGGGCTAAGGAGAGCTCGCGGCCACGAGGCCGACGATGTGGACGACGACCTCATCAGGAAGATCAAGGACGGCGATTGCCGACCTCCTCGCCCGATCCGTCATGCTCCGCGTGCTCACCATGGTATACGTACTACTATCGATCACCATGTGTACTACTGCCATGGCGCGCGATAATATCACTCTTATAAAACGTTGAAGAGACACATTTACGTCGGTGCGCGAGACGAAGAGACGCATCGGCGCCCGTCGTTACGGGAGACGAAGAGACACATCGGCTGTGAGGACCCCAGTTTATTTGGCTTGTAATGCTTAACCAACCACCTGGCCCTAGCATCACAAATTAAATAAACCAAGCCTCGAGATATGTATACTTCCCAGAACTGCAGTATACACACCTCTACACAAAATTATGCATCAAATCCATACATTACGATAAATACAAGACTAGCAAAAGACAGATAAATAATCAAATAAACAGCGGAAGCAGAAACGCCATAAGATGGCTAAGACAAAAAACAACCGGTTAGCCGCATAACCACATGGCAACCGACCGGACCGCCAAGCTAGTCGTCAACCCGCAGCACATCTCACAAAAGGGAAACCCTTGGGGTTCACCTTCTTCCTCTGCAACAAAAACATTAAGCAAAGCGGCTGAGTACAAAAATTATTTTTGTACTCGCAAGACTGACGTGTGAACTAGCAGACCTATTCATATGCTACATGCAGGCTTATTTGGTGGAGGCCATATGTTTCATTTGCACAAAGCCAACTTTATTTGCAATAATGTAATACATTTTGAAGGCAAGTTTGCAATTCATTTTTAATGTTGAAATAACAGTAATGATAATAATACAAAGATTAAAGATAAAACAGCCTAGAAGTGACTATCCCAATAGTCACCACAACAATAGCACGAATCCCAGATTCGTACCACCCATCAAGTTTTAATTTAAAAGGTTGTAGTCTAGTTCTTGGGGCGATCCAGCGTGTCCATAACCTAAGACGAGGCTATTCGAATAGTTTTAACCTCGCAGGGTGTACCAATGTACCCACACTTCGCATCGCCTTTAAGCCAAAAGCACACTTCCAAGGTATGCTCACACAGCTAAGTCCTACGAGACTTTTCCAATATTGTGTATTAACTACGAGCCGCTCGTATGGATAGAAATCCATACGCTTACATGGTAAAGCCGAAAGGCAACTACCCACTCAGATAAAGCTCTTGGACAACTACCATGCTCCCACCTCCATCCTCCCGCGACCTCCTGCGACCGGAGCCAATACACGCCAAAGTACTAGGTCAAGAGAGGTCCCATATACTCTAGTGTGGTTAGCACGCAAAAATACTCAAGACGGTGGCGCAAGTAACTCGATCCTTAATCGACTCGGGCACCATTCCGCCACACCCAAAGATCACACCAATCATACCGTTGTGCCCAAGTCTAAATCATTTTTGTTTTCATTTTTAGTTTTGCAATTAACATAACCCAAGCTGAAACATAAGCACAATAATAATTTTGTGTGATCAAGATCATCGACTAAGTCGATGATCGCCCAATTCTACCGGTAGCTAAGCATGGCTAAGCAACTGGACTCGTAATCTACTAAGTGACAAGAGTTCATCCAACGAACTCTAATCACAGCAATTAACCTAGGCTCAGGTAGTAGAGAATAAACATTTACCTATAGATTATGCATCTAAAGGATTAACTAACCAATTTAACACAAATTAAGCGATGCATACATACAGTTGAAACAAAATATTAGACTTTAAAATACTGGGAGTAACATGATCAAACTGCTTGCCTTTGCTTTGCTAGAGATATTTGACTTGCTGCAGAGGATCGCTCTAGGAATTAACGCCATCTAACAATAAAAACTGCCAAAGCGAAAAACAGCGAATAAACATCAGAATGCCAAAAGATCCAAAAAGTTAGTAACGCGAAAGATAGATTATGAATTTTAGGAACAACAATTAGCCGATTCGGAGTTTATTTAAATTAGTTAAGATTTCTTCTGATTGCTCTTTCCAAACTTACTTATTTTCCACGATAATCATACAGTTAAAATCAATCTTCTTATATGTTCTAACCTTTCGGCAGACTATGATGGTGATTATGTGCACATCTATTAACTAAGCAGCAAAATACCACATTTTAATTAACTAACTATTCTATGTAACTTTCACTGCTATAAGCTCATTTAGACCTACAAATTTGCTATTTGGAACACTGACTAGCTAATTAGCCAACTAATAAATGCTAATCAGATTTCTAACCAATTTGGTCATACTGACACTTAACTATGCCCAAATCGAAACACCACTCAACTAACATGAGAATGCTACTAAGTTTTCAGCATGCAGCTACTATATTGCCTTATAGTTTTTATTTCTCTGTTGGCTTCCCAGAAACTTCATAACCCTAAGGATTCTCATATTTGTTTGCCATTAACAAACACTTACCACTGACTAAAAGAATTGAGACAGGGTAACTACTGTATTATCAAGATCATTAGCCTATTGATAACACTAGTGCCCCAAGTTTTTCCTTGCACACATCTTTTCTTCTCTGCTAGTTTTCTGAAAATTCTCATCCAGAATTGGTTTTCCTACAACTGATCAACCTACCCAGCAATTGAGGTATACTGACACTTCATATTTTCTCCTCTGAACATCCATGCAGAGTGATGAATAAATTTTAAGGCTGAGGGCTTGCTAACAGTTTCTAATTACCCATTTAACCAATTCTTTTGAGTGATCAAAATGTCATTCAAAGGGTTTTGCATGACCACTGACAGATCAGATTTTTCATCTCCACTTCTCTGCTTATTCACTTTAACCGAAAGATCTTGCTGAAATTGAATTGTTGTTATTGGTCTCCTAACTAATTCTCTTATCTACTTGCTAAGCAAATTTTCGGTGATCCAATAGTTAGGCATAAAACTTAGCACTAATCTCCTTACAAAATAATCTATTGTCAGTGACAACAATACACACAGACATAACATACAAAGAACCGAGAGGAACAGGGGAGGCTCGGGCTGGATTTGGGGTGGCAAATCGCCGGCGGTTGGAGTGGCGGTGAGGTGCGGGCGATACCGAAAATGGGTTGAGGGAGACTCAAGGAGGCTAGGGGTGGTCTCGAGGTGGCCGGAGAGGCACGGTGGCGGCGCGGCGAGGGCGAGCGGCAGCCGACCGAGGGGGTGAAAAGGGGGAGACAACGGTGGAGAAGAAAGGGGTGAAAATAGTGCGCGCATGAGCACCAGTGATATACCTGGAGCATAACTGGATGGTCGGCGAAGACGGGGAGGCACCGAAGTGGCCCGGCGACGATGAACCGGCGGTGGCGCGGGGTGGTCCTCGTGGAGGGGTCGCTGCGAGGAAAACAAGCACGAGTGAATGATCGGAAGAGGTATAGGGAGGCCCAGGCATACTCAGGGAGGGAGGAATCGGAGGAGGAGTCGCCGGAGAAGAAGTGGCGCTAGGAATGGCGGTGGCGGCCGTGGTCGGGGACGAAGGAGTCCGCGCGGCTCCTCAGGCGATGAAACCCACAATTGCTTGAGGGGTTTATCTCCTGGGGATGTGGAACACTCCGTGACGCGGTTTGCCGAGGTCGGAGCTCGCCGGAGCGACCGGAACGCTAGGAGGCGGCGCGGGGTTGCGCTCGGCTCTTGGAGCTCGGTGGAGAAGATGACAGAGGAGAGGGAGGGAAAGCCAGGGTAGGTGGCTCTCGGCTGGCTTTTGTAGAAGAAGGCGGAGGTCGCGAGGTGGAGGCAGCAAGGCGGTGAGGTGATCGGCGAGTCGGCGTTGCGCATGCGCGGCGGCGTGTGTCGGGCGCGGCGGCGAGCGGCGGAGCGGTGGCGCTGTGGCGCGCGCCGCGTGGGAGAGATCCGCCAGTGGGACCACGCCATCGGTGAGAGGGGGAGAGCGGCTCGGGCGAAACTGGCTTGGCTAGACCCGGTGGCGCGGGTTCCAGTCGGACTCGGGTCCGGTCGGAGGAATAGTGTACGGGCGAGATTTGGATTTAGGGTTTAGCATTTGACCGAAAATAGACAAGTTTGACCTAGCCATTTGAAATAGAAATAAAATTCTAAAAATTCTGAAAATTTTTGTGGGCATTCTGAGGTTCACAAGGAACTTAGGAAAAATAATTTTAAACATTTTATACATTAAAATTTGTTATAATTAAATTGTTTTCAAATCTGTATTTGATGTTTGATTTGAATTTTGGTGGAGTCAAAATCACTTCTAAAAATTTGGTAAAAATAATTACAATTTAAGATAAATAATCTAGTATTTGAATAAATTATTTTCAGGAACTTTCATTCACACATTTTTCTGGATTTCAAATAGCAATGAATTTTAAGTTTAAAAGTTTTGAAATTTCCAACACAACTTTTAATACAAAACATCAAAAGTTTAAAATTGTGCACAAGTTTTTAGAAGACCAAGAGCATGACCAAGAGATACAATAAAAGTTTTTAAATTTTAATACTTTTATACATTTGAAATACGAACCCTAATTTGGGGCTGTTACATCGGCGCCTGTCGGCGTGGGAGACGAGACGCATAAAACGCTGGAGTCGAAACATTAAATTATCACAGACGGTTCTGATAAAAAAACGTCTGTGAAGTATACATTATCACAGACGGTTAGTTAAAAGAACCGTCTTAAAAGTTTCACATTGTTACAAACCGTCTGTGATAATGGTTTATTTCACGCATTTAGTTTACTGAACCGCTCGTGATACTTTACGACGGTTTTAAACACGAACCGCTCGTGATATTTCCTCTTCTGCATTTATATCACGAGCGGTTTTAGCGCATCTATTTACACATACGGTCTCTAAACCAAAACCGTCTGTGATTTCATGTAATACAGACGGTTTTGACCAACCGTCTGTGATGAGACGTCCAGTATTAGCCTTTTTGTAGTAGTGGAATATGTGTTTCGATGCGGGCACATCCGTATCTTTCCAGTAGACAATTTGCACTGTCACCGTCGAGGTGGCCCGCAAAAAAAAGAGTCGCTATAAGTAAGTCTCGGGCATTAATCATGAACAGGGAGATCTCTCTCTGGGTATAATTGCAATGTGGAATATGTGTTTCGATGCGGGCACGCCCATATATTTCCGGGTAGACAATTCGCACTGTCGCTGTTGAGATGGCCCGCAAAAAAAGGGTCCCGCAAAAAAGGGTCGTTACAAGTAAGTCTCCGGCATTAATCATGAACAGGGAGCTCCTCTCTCGGTTTAATTGCACTGTAGAATATGTGTTTCCATGCGTACATCGCCCATCAGCCAAGCTGCACTCAACAGCAACCGGCGACGACCGCGGATTAGCCGGTTTATTGATGAGCCCGGCGACGACTGTCACATCTGATTGGACTAGTACGGCCCCTAGAGTACGCATTTGATGGTTGTTAGACTCAGGGGCTAGATGGCCTTTGTGCGTGTGTATACGTATAGATTAGAACGAGCGAAGCTACGACTGTTAACAATAAAAGTACACGGGTCTCCGGACCGATATCCATGGCGAGGAGGCAAAGGTTTCAAGGTCTCTAAAGCGTGAAAAACGGTGCCAGGGAGCCAACGGTATCTTTATTTGTGTCAAGATTGTTCTCGAGAAAAAAGTTCCCCACTTTGATACATAAGGGATCCAATTTATAGTATTACAAGTTAGAAAGTAGAAGATTACAACAGTACCCTTATAAAGTCTCTACAGCTATAGGGGTCTTCTAGTATTTTCCTTCTTCGTTGGTAGTTTTGGTGCACGGTGGACTTCCCTTAGCGGCGTCTATCATGTCACCCTTCTTGGTCCATCGTGTGACTCTGACTGCATCTTCATCCTCCGTCCGGAGACCCCTTCGAGCCGGGAACCCCCTTATGCGGAGGCCGAGGTGTCGAGGTGGCATCATATCCCCTTCGCATTCCCCGAAAGGGCTAACTTCTTTAGTTCTTCGTCGAGCCGCTGGGGACTGTGGACCATCGCTACAACAGTAGCCCCTCACGGTTGACGGCTTGCTTCGCCTTAGCCGAAACCACACCCTTTTTGACCCCAAAGGGCTTAGGCACTCCGTCCCCTTCGGCAGTATCGTAAAAACAGTAAGAGACAGTTGTTCCCACGCTTGGCTTCGAGCAACGGTTTTGAAAATTGAAGAGGTGTAACTATTTTTTTTTCACATTTGTCTTTCCAAACTTTAAAGGGCACATTATTGTGCTCCTTTTCCCGCGCTCTATAGGTGGTCGTGGGTGGGGTTGCGCCAGTTTGTGCACCGTAGTGGGGCACGTATCGCCCTGTAGTTGGCTGAATTTCCTTCTATTGATGCATCCGTTCGGTGCCGTTGTCCTATATAAAGGGGTCCGCGATGTGCTCTTCTCTTCTTCTCACGAGTTCTTTACATGCCTTTATTGCTTTCTTTGCTTTGCGTCGCGCGTGTGCTTTTTGCTTCGCTCTCGAGGTGTGTCGCTTGGATCACCAGTGCCGATGATCGGAACACAGGTTCCTAATGGAACTTACTCGGAAATATAATGCAAGGACACTATCAAATGAAGACCGTATATTGTTATGAATAGGTTGGATGTTTGTATTAGAATACAAAGTATGTTACAATACGATCGTAATGATCATTGAATCTATGAACTTACGAATGAATGAAGTTGTAAATCCTTTAAGCGATGTATTACACAGAATATGGGCTATCCTCTTTATAGCCCTCGGCGTATATCACTTCCATCGTTGGAGACCCTGGGATGGAGACCCAAGAGTACAGCGCTTGTGCACGGTGTGGAGTGGGCTAGTGGGCAGCATAATGCGTAGGAGGCGCTGGCCTCTGCATCACGGAGGATGAAATTGGACTAAGATCAAACGGGCGGGCCTGTGTGCCGCGGGGAATGGGCAGGTGGTGTTCGCATGAGGCCCAGGATATTGGCTCCGCTGGTACGTATATACTTGAAGAGTTTCGGAGATCTGCTTGGTTAATTTGATGGCATAGCGATCAAACTCTTTGCATTTGCATGGAGGAAAGGAGAATCCTTGCCTCTATGGTAAAAAAGAGAAATATATCTGCTTACACGAAATCCATCAGTACAGAGTTCTTCTACTCCTCTCGATCCTCTTCCAATATGGAGAGACCTTTGCCAAATGTTCTCACCTCCGTCTCGTGCTTGTGGCTTGTGAGGAGCTCTACCATACCTCGATCATAAGCCCGGTAGTTGCTGTCCTTTTTTCGTCTTGCAGTCTAGGGGTGGGCATGGTTAGGGGCAGGTGCGACCCGCTCCTAACCCATGCTGTCAGTGCGTGGAACGGATCTTAAGGGTCGCTCCATTTGGAGCAGCTATAGTGATCCTAATACTCCAATGGATCTTAAGAGTTGAACCACTGCTTCAGCTAGCTTCACAGCATCCTGATTGGTCTCCAAACTCTCCACCCCCTCCTTGCTCGAAAGGATCAGATGTCAATTTGTTTTGAAAACAAGCGGCATTGCGTGTGTCCAGATGACCCAGAGGACAGCTACGACACCAACTGTGGCCAGCTTCCTCCATTTATTACTAAATCGTCTTAGCCACACCCCAAGCAGATGATCAACATTTCCTGTCAAATGTGTAAACCCAAAGGCACATTTAACTGTGTTCCATATGAATCTAGCTACAAGACACAGAATAAATAGATGGTCTAATGTTTCTTCTGCCCCACAAAATTGGCACTTGGTTAGTCCCTTCCAACCCCTGTTTTTCAGATTATCTTTTGTCAAAATAGATGGTCTACTGACTCCACGATTGCTCTCGTGAATGGGACCAATGCAATATCCTTGATGTAATGCCTACTAATGCAGCAATTTGCATTACACTAAGTAATTCCATCAAGTTTGTCGGTTCAAACTAGCGTCATAGGAACTTCAAAGGAGGAAAATCTCCATAGGTTGGCAGTTGCTATCGGCAGAAATAACTATCAAACAATTTGACAAGGGAGAAGCAAAACCAACATCAACTACAGAAAGTTTACTTGTAAAAATGCCATATACAATGACTTAAACTATTTAAGAAAGTATGAGAACTGAAGCCTTCAAGATCAATCCTAGAAAGCTGGACAAAATCTCCAATCTGAAATCTGACCATGAGGGGCGCTAACAAGGGAAATTGGTGTCTCTGGAGACCTCATCGAGGCAGATGACTTTACCACCAGAGTAAATCACCACCGGAGCCCATCCCACCGGCGATGACAGTAGAACTTCAACCCCTACTGCTTCATGAATCTGGATCTCCTCCTCACCCGCCCTGCCGCCCTCCTCCTCGCCCGTGCACTGCGACCCATTGAAGTCACCCCACCACCGGCTTCCGCCCTCTTCCTCTCCTGATGCTCGGCCACCACACCATCGATCTTGGCTCGGACGCTTCATGGCGTTGGAAGTCGTGGCGTGTCGGGGTAGAGGATCGAGGCGGCAACGGCGGCGCGTAGGGATGGATGAGGTGGAGCGGCGGCGAGAAGAAGTTAGGTTACCCAGTTCGATCCGAAGGACCAACTGGTTATGGGGCCTTTTGCCCCGATGTTTTGTTGGGCCGAACCTCAGGTCCATTTTGCTGGAAATCTAGGATCGGTTCGGTTAACCATTGGATCAGCGTGGACCATTCCCATCCCTATGCAGTCACTCCACGTAACGGGGATTGCTATATCCTTGTAGAACTATGTAATCGCTTTCTGGTGCATTTAACAGACGAGAAGACTCCATGGATCAACACCCCCACACTGCAGATGGAATCCTAGCCATACTTAAGATCAGCTAGTAAAAAATGTGGCTAGTGATATGCTCTGCATTTCGGATGATGCTATCATTGAGCTTACCAGCCTATGGTACGAGGTGAGTTAACCCATGGCGTACAACTTTGGGTGATGAGCAAGAGCGTAGTAGTGCAAAAAGGAAATATATGTATCTTACTTCTATATGGATGGGCCGAACCGCTGAAGGCCAGATAACCCCAGGCCTGGCTAACGCACGGGAAAAGATAAATCTTTGGCATGTAATATATACTTTTTTTTAATAATCCACAGTCAAATCACATGTGGCCAACATAATGAAAAGTTCCTCTAAAAAAAGATAATGAAAAGTTCGGTTGCTACACTAAAAATTAAAATGGCCAATGTTTGTTGGTACAATTATCTTCTCAATCACATACTATGCGTTGAGCCTTAAATATTGCCTTACTTCCTGAACACCAAGCTTGCTTAGATGTGGGACTCATGCATATATAGCCAGTTCAAACAGCTAAGCCTCCATTAAGCTTTAATTTCTTTGCCTTGACATCAACAGTGAGAAGACTGCCTCACTTGCTTTCATCTTTTTCATTGATACTATTTATTTCTCACAAGTGAAACCAGCAATCAGTTACTGTTACACGGGATGTGACTACAATGGTATATGCTGGAATCAGATTACTCATAGCTGCAGGCCATTTTTGGTGAACCAACAAGTTGATCCAACGAGTGAGTGCTACTCGGTCTGAGAAGCTCTTTCAAGTGAAAGGCTCTCCTGCGCATGAACGCAATTGCTGCCAATCCTATATGCGCGACTTCAACATGACACGATCTCTAATGTTAGCCAATGCCATCAATCCCAGATCTGGAGCACCGAAGTGTTGCGAGTGCGAAGGTATGCATAGGTTCTTTTACCTTTTGTTGGTCTATCTTTTTTTTTCTTCCAAAATCACAAGTATGCTACTGATTTCCCACTGATTTTTTTTTCTTTCCCACAAAGCATACCAGCCAGTCCCTTTGCAGCCGGAAGTTGAGAAAGAAGCACGAAGTTCAGAGGGTTTTTTTTTCTTCTGATATGACACTCTAGACGGCGGTAATAGCAATTTTGGTCCTTTCTCAACGTTAATACCAAAAATGGCATCACGGAGCTACCGGCAACCGACACGTAGCCAAATCTGATCCCCAGAAGGCTGGACTCAACTTCCTCAGGGACAAGGACCAGGCTACCATGCCTTGGAGGCATGGAAGGGGCTTTGCCGTGGATTGGAGGCACGGCAAAGGTTTGGCGTGGGTGTGGTTAAAAAATGGATTAAAAAAATCATTTTTTGATACTATTAAGTGCTCTCGATTGAATTTTTTAATATTAATAATGTTAAATAGTGTCAAGCATGGTGCACATGCATCCGCCGTGGTGACCGGTGACGGTGTACTATCGCCTCGCCGCCTCGTGCGATGAATCGTTCTTTCAAGGAGATTGTGTTGTGCTGCGTCGTGATTTCATGTGAAAATATTTGTGAGAATTTTTTTTGGTACATGTGATAATACATTTGAAGCTGCGAGTGCGAGGTAAAAAAAACAAAAAAAATTCAAAGGAAAAAAATTCTTTTTAAAGTGTTAAATAATTTTTTAAATAGTATCAAATAGTATTTATAATAGTGCCAAAAATAATTTTTTAATCAATCTTTTAACCTCGCCCGCGCCAATCCTTTGCCATGCCTCCAATCCATGGCAAAGCCCTCTCCGTGCATCCAGGGCACGATATTGCCCTCTATCGTGCCCCTGGGGTTAGACTCGGCTTGGTCCGTGCCCTAGGGGCTCAGATTTCACACGTGCCGCACGGGCGGAGTTCGGCCTCCTAGGGTACAGTGGAGATTGAGTCCGGCCCCGTAGGGACCAGATTTGACTACGTGTTAGCTGTCGGTAGCTTTGTGATACCATTTTTGGCATTGACGCGAGAAAAGACCAAAATTGCTATTACCGCCATCAATAGTGTCGTATCACCAAAACTCAAGTTCATCGACACCTAGTTAGTTCCTCTGTTTTACATGGAATCAAGAGAGGAGGGTGATGTTGATCGATGATGGCAATTGTTTGCTGTATGTATCCGTTGTAATGACTACTAACAAGATTAATTGATCCATGGAAGAAAGTTTTTTTTTATCAAATCCATGGAAGAAAGCTTGCTTGCAATGGGAGGTGGTAACGGGAATCGGGGAAGGCGGTGGTGCCGAAAAGAAGCGCTCCACGAGGTCACGTGAGACTTCGAATAGGCTTCGTCCAAGCAGTTCGTGTGCATAGCATTTTCCTATTTGTAGTACAAGCTGATTGTTGTTTTGATGCTTGTGAAGTTTTTGATTCATTTAACACGTTTTTAAAGTAAAATAGCAAAAATAGTCCCTACTACTACAGAAAAAACCTTCACAAACAATTCAAAAACATCATCACAAACGGTTTCGTGAATCATCTGAGTTTATAGGTCAGTAATGATATAAGGTTATCACAGACGATTTTTTAACCGTCAGTAAAAAAAGCTACCACAGGCAGTTCTTGTTCAGAACTGTTTGTGATAGTTTTTTCTATTGTAAAAAAAAAAATCAGATTTTGAGCCAAACCAATGAATTGCTGGACAGTAGTTTTCATATGTAACCTCTAGCAAGACAACTAAAATCCAATTAAAATTCTGATGGCAAGCACATTGTAGGAGAGACCCATCTAGCAAAAAGGACGAAATCAAAAGGTTTCACAACGTCCCATCCGAATGGAAAAAAAAGGAAAAAAAATTACAAAGTTAAACTAGCTAGAATCTATATGTGCCTCCAAGCTCCTAAAGAACTCATCGGCTTCTTGGATTGGTCTTGTGAGCTCCTCTATGTACCTCACCAGCATATCACAAACTGTTTTTGCTCATAAATGCGAATTCGACTCAAGCTCGCGTCGGTAAGGAAAATGAGATACGACCGAAAACCTCAGTGGCGCTCGGCATTAGGTACAAATAAAATAAGAACCATCAAACACCAACAAATTGTGTATGTTTTGAGGATATACACGTACCTTCCTGCAGTCTACCTCCTACGCATTTGTTAATATTCGTACTGAGCTAACGAAAGTCTGAGTGCCCTACCAAATTTATCTAGGTCCCGGTACCTAGGCCTCCCAATTTCTTGGGCCAACAAACCTTTCTCCGCTTGACTAGACACCGCCCACCATTTGTGTCCTCTTTCCTTTCCACAGAAGGATCTTCTTATTTTGTCTATTTTTCCCCTTTCCTAGGCAAACTAGGGGAAGATTGTCAAGTGGTATGCGGGGATGGAAGATAGTGTTGAGGAACCGTCGCTGGCGAGTCCAGTCCGAGCGATTACCTCGTAGACAAGCGTAGAATCGTAAGAACAATGTATGAACAACAAGAACAGAATAAGAGATAGAACACAGAGATGTAGGGGGACTTCTTGCTTCTCTTTATTCCTTCATTCAACGATCAATCCTTTACAATGAATAGCACCCCCTATTTATAGGCTACGACCCTGCTAGGGTTTGGGATGAGGAGCCCACCTTGGGCCAGGACTCCCGGTCCTGGGCCGGTTTCTAACACTCCCTTGGGCACCCATCCTTCATGCCCATGTCTCGTTAAAACTCCATAAAAACCCAGTGGGAAAAATTTGGAGAAAGAGTACATGATACACGTTCTGCTGTGATGCACGAATTGCCTCATTAAAAACCTTGGCCGAGAAACTTCAGGAAAACTCGTCAAGGGAAAAAGAGTACAATCCACCCAATTTCATTTAATCTCCTAGATTTATTCTTTGGGTACTCGATCTTCATGATCAAACTTTAATAATGAGTTCGTGAAGGTTCTCCCCCTGAATTCTGCACTTCTCTAAGTCTCATCATTCCAATTCACGTATGCATCTTTCAATGTTAGACGCTGGAAGTGACTTAGTGAATAAATCTGCAAGATTCTCACACGACTTAGTATGCAGTACTTTAAATACGTTCATCTTTTGCAATTCATGAGCATAAAAGAACTTGGGGTTGATATGCTTTGTGAGAGAATTCTTCACATAACTCATCTATACTTGTGCAACACAAGCTGCATTTATCTTCATAGATAATAGTGGAGGTTAGAGCGGTATTCAATCCACATGACTGCTGGATGTGGTGAATCATCCGTCGAAGCCAAACACAATCTCGTAAGGCCTCGTATAGTGCTATTATTTCCGAGTGGTTCGTCGTAGTCGATACAAGACTCTGCTTAGACGTTTTTCATGGAATTGCAGTTCCACCACATAGGAATACATAGCCTGTTTGCTGCTGTATGCGGGTCCTACAAGTACCCGTTATCTGCATTGCCATTCATAGTTAGGTCTTGGTTCTTTCTATAGAACAGACTAAATTCTTTGCTTCTTTGGAGGTATCGGAAGATGTCATTTATTCCCTGCCAATGCCTTTGGTAGGTTCTGCACTATACCTTGCTAGTAGGATCACGACAAATACAATGTCCGTTCTAGTACAGTTTGCAAAATACATTAGTGCTTCTATTGCACTTCAGTGTGGGAATTCCGGTCCCAGGACTTCCTCCCCCTCTTCTTTAGGTCTATACGGGTCTTTGTCTTGCTGCAAAGATCTCCCGACCATTGGCACTTTCATAGGGTATGCCTTCGCAAAGTCGAACCTTTCTAACACCTTCTGAGTGTAGGCTGACTGATGCACTAATATCCCTTCAGGGGCATGCTCAAGCTGCAAGCCAAAGCAATATTTGGTTTTACCCAAACCTTTCATTTCGGGTTTCGACTCCAGGTAAGAGCTTGCTTTCTTAATATCCTTCAGGGTTCCGATGATATTCAGATCATCTTCATACACTGAGATTATACTAAATCCATTCTGGGATCATCGTATAAATACACAGAGATTATTCTCATTGTTCGTGTAGCCTTTCTTGCATAGAAAGTCGCTTCAAGCGATTATACCACATTCTGCCTGATTGCTTATGTTCGTACAATGACTTTTTGAGTTTCACACTGTACATATTTCTATTTGCTCTGTTTTGGTTCGGGACAGTGATACATTCAGGTATCTTCATATAAATGTCCGAATCCAATATTTCATAAAGGTATGCTGGTACCCCATCCATCAATTTCACTTCTAACTTCAATTTCACTGCCATTGAGATAAATATTTAAAAGGGAGTTCTGCCCATGACCGGGGAATATGTTTCTTCATAATCATCTTCTGGATGTCCAATGAAAACTTGTACAACGAGCCTTGCTTCTTTTCATTTCTCTTTCGAACAAATACCCACTTATACCTTACAGGGTGCACAAGGGGAGACGTGCGGCTTACAGGCCCAAACGTCTTTCTTTTATTCGGAGAGAATAATTCAGTTTCTATTGCCTTCTTCCAATCTTCTCAATCTGATCTTTTCTTTCATTTAGCGAGCGATGCAGGCTCTGAATCAAGATTGATGATTGTGGCAAGTTTCTTTGCAAAGTAAATGTCGACATTGGCTGTTGTCATATTCAAAGATTCCCCCGAGGTCATAAAGTTTATAACTATTTCTTCAAGGGGCGGTTCTTTTAATGCTTCTACTTGCTCACCGCTGCTTCCAATTGCGGGGCAAGTCCCTTTAGTTTTTCAGCTCCGATGTGTGCGCACATATCCATGCTGATGTCTCCCTTCATGGGGATGTTGAATTCTGGTATGCCTTTTCTGAAGGTTCCATACCGATGCCAGATCTCAACTGGCTCCCCTTCTAGTTCTGGGGCACTTCGGTGATCGGCTGTGTCAAGTCCTTCTTATCCTTTTTCACCAAGCGTCCCCGGTTACTTCGGATTCGAGGGACCGGAGTTCTCGTCCTTTTTATTCTGAGGCCTCTGGACGGGATTAGGGATACCTTGCTATTATAAAGACGGAAAAATAAGCCTTGCAGGACTCATAATAAGAATTTAATGCTTTTGCTCTTCTAGAGCTTGCAACCATTATTCAATAATTCAAAAATTCTGCTTCAATTACAAACTGCAAGTTTCTATAAAAGGTCTGAGTGCAATGCGTGCACTGGATCTAATAGGCAAAGTATTCATGAACTTCTGCCTAAATCGGCTCCATGCGCGATCTTCTCCTCTTGGCGACTACGGTGTGGTGGCGCGATATCCAAAGGAGGGATGATGGGGCTGCTACTGGGCTGTTCACATTCATAAGTGCAGGTAATGGATGTGAATCCTCTGTGCCTGCAATGGCGAGGTATGCCTCATGCTATCATTTTCCCTTCTTCTTAGACTGGGAAACATCAATAATGTGCGACGCACGACCTTACCCTTCTTGTTCCTCTCATTCTTGAGAGGCTTCATCACCTTGTAGCTGCTAGCAGTGGCTTCATGGCCAACATTGCTACTAGGTGGTTGCAAGATGAAGTTCTTTCTTAGAATATCATCTTGAGTTTCTGCAACTTGCATAATGTCAATTAATTCGGCATACTTCATGTAGCCGTCTTGACGATAGTTGCTTGCGGATTGCACTGCGTTCGGGTGAAAAGGTAGAGAGTCTTCTCAATCTTCTGCTCATCCGTGATTACATTACCACAGAATTGAAGATTGTTATAAATTCTGTACAAATTCTGACCATACTGGGTCGATTCTTGAATTCGATTCGTGATGCCAGTCATCTTCATATTCATGCAAAAGGTTCAAAGGATTACTGCTGGTAATCTGCATAAAATGGTTGCAAAATTCTCACAATGCTCTTCGAACTCCAGGTTCGTGTTCCCGTATTTTTCTATGCATTTTTCATGATTTACTGCTATTTCCAGTGATTAAAAGCAATATAAACAATTACAGATAATCAAAACAGTAAATGCAGTAAATAAATTACATAGAAATAACAATAACAAAGTTAAACATGCTTCAAATGCAAAAATCGATTCAAAAATTGAATTCCCGAGGCTCTTTTCTGCTGGAAAAAGACTTTTCGGCGAAAACTGCAAGTTTCGGGGTTTAAAACGCGAAATTTCAATTCTGAGAGAAAAATTCGCGTAATTTTCAGTAATTCCGAGGGGTTTTTCGCAAAACTTCCAAGTCTGCGAAGAATTATCGTAATTTTCAGAACTACGAGGGCCTTCATGCAAAATTTTCTCATATGCAAAACGACCTCGTGATTTTCATAATCCCCAAGGGCTATTTTGCAAAACCTCCTTTTTCGTTTTTTTTTTCATTCTTTTCTCGAAATACTTATTGGGCCGGCTTTTATGGCCCATTGCTTTCAAAGCAAAAAGGAGGACACCCTTTTAAGGTTTCCTTGCCACCGGATTTCGAGGGCGCGGCGCGCTTCTTGCGGAGCGCTTGGCGGCGCGAGGGGCGGCGGCGGAGCGCGCCTTGGCGGGCGAAGGCGAGGAGGGCGGCGCGGCGCGGCGCCATCGACTACTGGCGGCGGGGGCGGGCGGCGCTTGGCCGGCAGCGGGGGACCGGCGCGCACGGCGGCGCGGAGCCGGCGCCGCGGCTCGGCGCTGGCCGACGGAGCTTGCGGCGGCGAGGTGGCCGCCCGGCGGCAGCGGCGGCTCCGGCGTCGCGGCGGCGGTGCCAGCGGGAGGAGGTGTGGCGTCCGGGCCATGCGGCGGCGGCTCGTTCGAGCCATGCGGCGCCGTGCGGTGCGGCGCGCAGGCAGCGAGGAGGCGGCGCTGCGGGGCGGCCGGAGGTGGCGCCGTCCGTCGTTCTTCTCCCCCTTGCTTCTTCTTCCCCCTTTTTTTTGTATAGCCGGCCGTTCCATGCAGGGTGGGTGTGCCGCTTCGAGCGGCGGAGGCGGCAACGGGCGGTAGCGGCAGCGCCAGCTGCGTGCAACGGTGCCAGCCTCGTGCGGCGAGGCGGCAATGGGTGGTGGCGGCGGCGCCACTGCAAGTCGGCGGTCATGCGGCGTGACTCCAGGCCAACGTAGTTGGCAGACGGCTTCAGGCCGCTAATTGTTTTCATGCGATTACTATTCATGTATACGATGCAATGTGTAATGTAATACAAGATTGCAACGGAGGCGCGACTTCATGCCGTCATGTGCGTGCTTGCCGCGTGCTAGCGGTGTGGCACTGTCGTTGCCTCCGTGGCGGTACGTGATGGCGGACTATGCCGACCGGTAACGTATCGCGGAGGTAGTGACAGCCGCTTGCAGGCGGTGCCGTGCACATGGTGCCTTTCATGCGATTGCATTTACTACCTACGGTACAATCATCATCTACTCTTTCATGTAATCCACCGATCGGCTTGGCCGGCGACTTCAAGTCGGCTCACGGTAGATTAGAGCGGATTTGTACCGTAGGGAACCAATCTAGAAAGCCAAATTTGCAGAATTGAAAGCAATCTAGAAAAACGATTCAATCTACGAGTGTCGTTCATCGACGGTTACCTTTTCGATGCGAGGAGAGTCGATCGTGCTGATAACGTGTTGAGAAACCGTCGCTGGCGAGTCCGATCCGGCGACACTGCGTAGACAAGCGTAGAATCGTAAGAACAATGTATGAACAACAAGAACAGAATAAGAGATAGAACACAGAGATGTAGGGGGACTTCTTGCTTCTCTTTATTCCTTCATTCAACGATCAATCCTTTACAATGAATAGCACCCCCTATTTATAGGCTACGACCCTGCTAGGGTTTGGGATGAGGAGCCCAGCTTGGCCAGGACTCCCGGTCCTGGGCCCGGTTTCCTAACAGATAGAACCGAGTTCACGAGGGTCAGGTGGCAGGCTGGTGATAGGAGTTTGCCCTTCCACCTTGGTGATAGTAGGAGTTTAAACCAAGGTAGCGACACGGGAAGGTCTTTCATTCTCGAGGGAAGGAGGGGAGGGTGGTCTCGAGGTCTATCTAATGTTATCGCATCTAATTGGGTGAACGGCTCCAGTATTTCTGATGTTGATGATTAGTTAACCCATGACGTACAACTTAGGGTGATGAGCAAAGTGCGTAGTAGTAAAAAAAAAGGAGATATGTATCTAATAATATGGTAAGAAATTAGTGCTATTAATCCCATTTGCTATATTGTGTAAATTAAAACTCTGCACGTGCAAAGTTATATGTATATCGTCATTTTCAACATTGTACTGATATACTTTTTTTTAGAAAAATCTAATATACTTTTTATTGAGTGGGTACTTATATAACTTATCTACATCTTCACTAAGGCATAACTAGGTATAGATAAAGTGTAGCTAACAAAATGGTGACCACAAGTTAAGCTAAATTAATCAAGAAATTGAGTCTATGGCATATGGACCATAGGGCTAAAAAGATGTGGCAATCCACGGTTGTGGCAATGAACCAAACAACGTACCTAAGAAACTGTGGTGTGATTAAGGTTAGGCGTAGCTACGTTAGGCATCAAACCAAATGTTCCCTTTAAATCCAAGCCATAATACAAAAATAAAATACTGCCAGTAAAATTCCGAATATGATATTTAGATTGTAATATTCAAACTAGAAAGTAAATATGTCTTTTTTTTACTTTCAATTATAATGCGGCCTTACATGTCAAATTTGCTCCACGTAGATCTTATATATTTCGTGTTTCAGAAAGCACCAACCAAAATACCAGATACTTCATACTTGTAGTCATATAGTAGTGAAATATTTCGTCGCAAAATATATAGTAATGAAATGCTACTAATATACAGACATACGTAGCGGTGTGCCAATGTGAAAAAACATTTAAGACGTTACTTTCTGAAGTCTATGGCTGTCTAACCAGCTATAGGAGGTTAACCATATTTGTACCAATACTACCCCTGGCAATCAATGGCTAGGATTTCACCGCTCTTCTTATATGCTACGCGCCCTTGTTTTAACGCGAAATCTATTTCAGTAGTGCGTATGATGCTATAGGGGTAAGTGGTGTACCCAAAAAGAGCTAAAAATATATTTGGGTTATTTGATTTTATATTTAATTAGCGTAATTTGTTTTGAGATCTATCTCCCCAATGTGAAAGAGAGGATATTGGGGTGGCCCGTCTAGCAAATTTACACCCTCTCAACCTTTAAGTTGTGCTACTTATCTCTTTTAATTTTTTTAATATATCTCTAAATCAGCTATCAAATCTAGGCCTATAAAATTAGGGTCCATTAAATTATGGGATAGATGTTTTTTTGTTGTTGTTGTGAGAGTTATTTCAAATTCTTAAATCTCTAAGCTAATTATCAAATCTAAGCCTTTAAAATTAGGGCCCGCCAAATTAAGGGTAAGATGTTTTTCTATTTTTTTTTTATTTCTATCACTTTTTTTGTTTTTCCTTAGCAGCTGTAAATCACCTATTATCAACTTTTATTATATAGCAATAGATGTTCACACAGTGTGTTAGATTTACAACAAGTAGCACAGTTCTCGCAAAAAGAGAGTAGCACAGTCGTTTTCAATTTTCTAGCAAATAATATTTCTTTAATGATAAAATATACACATGCGTATTGTCACTCCAGACTGATTCTAGATGACATCCCCGTTTTTGTTTCAGGTAATTACAACACCAATCCTAAAGGAAATTGTAAGAGCTCATGTGGGAACACGAGCATTCCCTTCCCTTTTGGACTTAAAGAAGGTTGCTACGCTCTTGAGAAGTTTCGACTTAACTGTACGTCAGAGAACTTCACCGTACTTGATCGAAAACCGGTAAAATATATCGTGGACAACATTTTAGTGAATGAAGGATATCTGCATGTTGGAAACGTGATGAACAGTTCTAACAATGAAATGGAAATATTTGCTCCAGTCGATCAGGATGGTACGCACATGCAAGCAGATGACCCTCTGTTCGACCTTTTCGATTTATCAGACGAATATGATATGAAGATGTGGTGGGCTGTCACGAATTTAACCTGTCCAGTAGCTATGAGCATGCAAAACAGGGATACGTACGCATGCCGCAGTGTCAACAGCACTTGCGTTGATGTCACCCATGGGAATGGGAATCGGAGAGAACTGCTTGGCTATCGCTGCAAGTGCTCTTCAGGCTTTGAAGGAAATCCATACATACAAGGTGGCTGTACCGGTAAGCTCACTCTGCCACCAGTTCACATTGCAATCAACTGCATGCTTTTCGTAGCACATGATATGGTTGACTGAAACTTCGATAGCAAAACATCTAATGAGATTCATGTGATGCAATTCCATGGCCATCTTGATCCAAAAAGTTGATTTCTTCTTTTAGACGGAATTAGACTTCTACAAACTAGCTCAATGGCAAATCAAGATAAAGAATATTGAGTTTCATGCATCAACTGGTTCACCCAAAAACTTAATTAAACCGAGAAAAAAAGGTGGGCTAATGGGCAATATACTTAACACCCCCTCTCACATCTACACTCCATCAGGCCTAAGAAATGGACTCGAAGTGGGGCCACAATTATTTTTTAATGTTGCATTAGCAGACGTTGAACTCGGGATCTCTTGACTCTAATTCCATATTGAGTTTTATACACTAACCGATTCATCTAAAAGCTTAAATTGACGAGAAAAAGTGAGCAATCTGCTTCAACAAGCTGCAAACAATCTTTGTCCATGATTATTTTGAAGAGCTGCTCCCCACCCTCATGCGTGCATACATGAAAAATCCCCTCCAAAAGTACTAAATCTACTTCTCAATTTAATCTACATATATATAAAATTTTAAGTTCAACTTTATTCTATTTTAAGAGTAACAAAAACGAGAAAAATATGTCAAATGATAAATTAAAAGGAAAAAAGAGAAGGACAAATCCTACTATTCACAACAAGCTTTCTTTTAACACATTTTGAATTTGAAGATGAAATTTTGAAGGGTGTTCAGTACATCGTCATTTTTTTTTCAAATTTTTCATATTCATTTGGTGCCAAAAAAGAAAGTTGATTGCATGAGTGCACCACAAGAGTAATTGTATTGCACATATTGCCTTTACACCCATGCAATTCATACCTTTTGAGGCACCAGAGGATACGTATATGTTCATTTATAGTGAGTTATACTTTTATAGAGACAATATTGCACAAAACGAAATGTGGTTGCTTCCACTGTTACTTGAATGCTTTGGTTTAACACTCCGGGGGTGTAGTAAGTCAATTTATAATTATTAACACCAGCTCGAAAACCAGGCTCTACTCTTTTATATGAATATAAATAATGCAGTAGCGGTCTCTCCTACTGTTTTCTATAAAAAAACGATAAAGTTTACTCGATATAATTTAGCATAAATGAAACTTAGAAAAATGTTTTGAAACAAACAAGATCTTCAATTAATATAGACTCATTAAATAAATTAGAGGGCATGTTTAAGTTAATGAATATTTTTCATTCATATATAATACATGCACCCTATATATGTTCTATCGTATAGGAACTCAACAAGAATTGAGCCGTAGTTATGGTACAAGTGTACCCTGTGTATGTTCTATGGTATAGGCACTCGATAGGAATTGAGCTATTGTTATGGTACAAGTCAAAGGCGGAGCCGCCACAGCCCAAGCCTCGGGTTGGGCCAGGCTGTTCTTGGATGAACACAACCACAGGTAGACATGCATACGTGGATTGCTACTGTTTTTCATGGCCTTTTAATCCTAGGCCTCGGGCCAGCTCTGCCCCCGGTACAAGTGAAACAAATCTAAATTCAACATTATTTTATACGGCATTGCATTCCAAAAAACTTGCTTTTTTCAAGAACCCCCAGCCCGCCCGACCAAAAAAAAACTTGTTAAAAGTGGCCTGTCCACATAACTAAAAGATAAACTATAGCAAAATATATTTGTCTAATTCTCTAAGAGGAAAATGCGCAAAGCATAGGGTTTGAACCAATATTAAATACATCTGCAGTGTATACCACTAATATTATACTATATCTATTCCTATATATGTCATTTTAGAATACGTGCAATCAAACTTTCAAAACTTTAGCCATTAATATAAACAAAGTATGTAAATTCGCATGATAAAGTGATATTAGCATATATGACATCAAGAGTATTTAAATATTTTTTGTACATTTAGTTGTTTACTAACGTATAGTCAGAAAAAAAAACAGTTGTCAATGGTGTATATAAGATATTGTGCAAATGTTCTCCTGGCTACAAGGACATCAATATATCCAAGATGGTTGCACATGTCTATGCCAACACCCCTACACCTAAAATAAATAAATAAATTATGTGGTTGCTATAGTACATAGAACTTATAGTTAAAAAATTTCAAAGACTTACTATTATTTCACTCCCAACCACTCCCACTTGTTGGACGATTAATGGATAGTGGAAAAAGTGTACATAAAGTGTATAATTTACATACACATGTACCATAGGCACTCTCATATATTATATAATTGTTAGAGTTATTTAATACCATCGATTAGTGCTTACTTCCTTACTATTTACAGATATTGATGAGTGTAAACTACCAAATTATTGTAAAGGCACATGCCAAAATTTTCTTTGGAGGCTTTAGTTGCACAAATTGCACTCACGGAAAAGAGTTTGATCCAACAAAAGGAAATGTGTGACATCAGCTAAGAGACGCAATCTTCTTCTAGGTAAGTCATAACAATTGAATCCTCGATTACAATTAGCAAAATGCATCAAGCTTTCATGACTACAACTATTGTATGTAGGTATTGCAATTGGAATTGGTTGTGGCCTTGGCTCCATAATTCTTGCATTTGGTGCAACTCTACTCATTAGCAAGTGGAAGAGAGGCACACAGAAGAGAATTCGAAGGGCATACTTTAAGAAAAATCAAGGCCTACTCTTGGAACAATTAATCTTAGATGAAAGCACCACAGATACAACAAAGATATTCTCCTTTGAGGAACTAGAGAAGGCAACCAATAACTTCAATGCTACTCGTGTTCTTGGCCGTGGAGGACATGGCACAGTTTACAAAGGGATTCTATCTGATCAACGTGTGGTGGCTATTAAAAAGTCCAAAATAGTGGAGCAAACTGAGATAGACCAATTCATCAATGAGGTTGCCATCCTGTCACAAATCATTCATCGCAATGTGGTGAAGCTTTTTGGTTGTTGTCTCGAAACAGAGGTGCCTTTGCTTGTCTATGAGTTCATATCCAATGGCACACTACATGACCTTCTTCACATAGATGTACATCTTAAATGCTTGCTGTCATGGGATGATCGCATTAGGATTGCAGTAGAAGCTGCAGGTGCTCTTGCTTATCTTCACTCAGCAGCTGCAATACCAATTTTCCATAGAGATGTCAAATCTTCCAATATACTCTTAGATGGCAACTTTACTACAAATGTTTCTGACTTTGGTGCTTCAAGATCTGTATCACTTGATCAGACTCATGTGGTGACAATTGTACAAGGCACATTTGGTTACTTAGACCCGGAGTACTACCACACTGGCCAACTAACAGAGAAGAGTGATGTTTATAGTTTTGGAGTGATACTTGTGGAGCTTTTGATAAGAAAGAAGCCAATTTTTATTAATGACCTAGGTACAAAACAAAGCTTGTCTCATTACTTTGTGGAAGGACTTCAACAGGGAGTTCTCATGGAAATTATTGATTCCCAAGTGGTAGAAGAGGCAAACCAGGAGGAAATTGATGATATTGCCTCAATCGCAGAAGCATGCTTGAAAACCAAAGGAGGAGAGAGACCTACCATGAAAGAGCTAGAAATGAGGTTGCAGTTCCTTAGAACTACAAGACTTAGAAAATGCCAACTTTTCCCTAGAAAGGATGGAGAGGTTGAACCTTTTCTATGCCCAAATACCAATAGCTCTCATGTACAGAGCAATTTTATCAATACCGTTGGTTCAACATCTGAATGCATCTTTGGAAGCTACAGTTTGGAGCAAGAGTTTTCGTCCTCGGTCAATTTGCCACGCTAACCATATATTCAACAGCAAGATCTACTGCTTGATAGAATGCATCTTAGTTAGTTACCCTATTTATTTCTTTGGAGAATCATGTCATGTATTTCCCTTTAAATGAGAGTATGTCGTGTAGTTGCACTTCCTCTATATTTTTCCACAATATATTTGTAGACAATTCCACTCATATACTTATATTATCTATGATCAATATGTCCTAATTGAGATACATCATTGTAGTCAAGCTATGGTGGTGAAAAGAAGTATTTTGTAGCGATGTCAACAAGTTCAGTAATAATTTCATACCACACATTAGCTATGGTTTTACCTATTACAGGTTCCAATAGGTATGTGATTTATTGACACGTGATATTCTAATTTAACTTGTCAAGTTAGGCACTATATATTGCTGCATTTTTCACATAGCGTTAGCAATAACATGAATAATGACTTGAAAGTTGGAATAGAGAGGTAGTAGGCAATAAACAATTAGGGCAAAGACAAAACTCTTCCATTGGATGTCTTTACGTAACAAGTACGAATGACACAGTAGACATAGTTCATTCACAAAATCCTACACTCGTGGTATCATAGAGAAATGCGGAACTCAATTGGCCACAAAACTCTTCCATAAAAGAGAAACTCAGATAGCCTCTAATCAATTTAGCATTACCATAACCCCAATGTACACAAATTCATAAATTTTAGGATCGCTCATCTCAATCTATACCCAAAATTTGAAATGACATTGTCAAATCTTCCAATATATTCTTAGATGACAACTTTACTACAAAGGTGGCGCTTCAAGATATGTATCACTCGATCAAATTCATGTCGTAACAATTGTATAAGGCACATTTGGTTACTTAGACCCAGAGTACTGTCACACTGCCTTTTCCCAAAACCAAAGGATGGGAGAGACCTACCCTGAAAGGAGTAGAAATGAGGTTGTAGTTCCTTACAACTGCAAGACTAACAAGGTGTAGGGATACGGATAGGCTACACTAGCTGACAATTCAAAAACTCTACCACATAAACCAGGATGTTATATAAGCAAGAGATCATAGATCGTTACCACCAAATGCACATTGCAGCGGAAGAAGAGTTGGAGTAACCTGGTCCAACGAAGAGCGCGTTGATGTAGTGGTTGTAGTTGATCGTCCAACATCCTCGTCGCCGATCGTCTCCTCTAGCAACTGATCGCTTTCCTTGCAAAGTTACGGGTCGTCCTCGAGCGCAACAGCAACCGTGTTAGCGCATCTACGGTATCCACATGTCCAGGGAAGGAACACGTATGCTAGTGTGCTAGAACCAAGTCACACGGGAAGGCTCTCTTAAGAAGATGGCGGCTAGGGTTTTGGAGCAACTCATGTCAACTCATATATACTTTGTCTGTTATGTGAATCTCCTCTATCTCGTCGCTCTCTCCCAACAGCCTCAAACATCTCCTTATATAGTGCCTGTGACGGATTCTATCCGAACATGTTTGACAAATCGTATTCGTACTGGTTGGTTCCAACTCATTAAGTGTGTGACCCTGTAGGTTCATGTGTATTTCGGTTGTGACTCGAAAACCTTTTCCGACCACGAGTCGTTAGTGATACCTAGCAGGACATAACGATTTCCGAATACACATAAATTATATCAGACGAACCTTAATGCAATATGATCTACGACCAGGTCCATATCACTAACGACTAGCTCGTATCTCTATACTACCAGTTCATATTTGGTCTCGACCAGTTTGTAATTCCTTATGAAAAGTTTTCGATCAGCCTACGACCAGCTCATATTTGGTCTCGACCATTTTGTAACTCCTTACAACCAGGTTTCGACCACTTAGTGATCATATTCGACCAGCCTGCGACCAGCTCGTATCTCCATACGACTAGTCCGTATCTGATCGAACTGAATGACCAGCTCGTGTATTCTCCCTTTGCCTCATGATATCTAGTTGAACTCTAGGTGAGATGTTGTGTCATCTATAGACTGTTCAATACTTTTTCGATCAAATGTCGGATAACTTTATGTGGTCGAACTCTTCGACCACCAGTGGCATGGCTATGCAATTTCTTTATCCGATCACATCGAGGGGTCCACAGACATCTCTCCTGTTTAGGGGGGGCAAATCCCATATCCGACCAGTCACATTCCTCCACATGTTTCATAGCATACTCGAAAGCTACCTTTATAACTACCTAGTTAGAGTAGCATTTGGCTACCTCTAAGTGTACTATTACACATGTAGAAAACCATTTTGATCTTAAGTCTAAGGATTATACATAATTATTGCTTGAGACCAACTGACGACACATAAAATCATAACAATCTCAGCAGTGTCTCAAGGTGGGTCAATCCAACACCATGTTCTCTAACATGTGTTCACATTATTGATTCGATATCCCTATATCCATGACCGGTGAAACATGGCCATCAATCAATACATGTGCTGGTCGATAGAGTCACTAGTGTTTTGACCAGTGACATTCGGCCAGGGATGCATTTAGAATGACATCATCATAAGTTAAAAGAGCTTCACCAACAAGTTACATACTCGTTAATCTTTATAACTGATGATTCATTCAAGGAACAGAATAACACTTATTCAGTAACTCATAAATATAGACATGATACAATCATATCTATGATTGCCTCTAGGGCATATAACCAATAGACTCCCACTTGCACTAGAGTCAATCATATAGGTACCTTATACCCATTGCTCTTGTGTGCGTCTCATGCTTAGGTTGCGTGCGAGGCTTTGTCAACAGATCAGCAATGTTCAAATCTGCGTGCACTATGCATATCTTCACATCACCTCTTTCAACGATCTCACGAATAATGTGATATCGCCGAAGTATGTGCTTGGACTTTTGATGCAATCTAGGCTCCTTAGCTTGTACAATGGCTCCACTATTATCACAATAGAGATTCATTGAACTGCAAACACTCGAAACCACACCCAGTTCATTAATGAACTTTTTAATCCATACGACTTCTTTTGTAGCTTCCGAAGCCGCAATGTACTCAGCCTCTATTGTAGAATTAGCAATCGTTCCTTGCTTGGAACTCTTCCAGCTCACTACTCCTCCATTAAGATAAAACACAAACCCACACTGTGATCTAAAATCATCCTTGTCGATTTGGAAGCTAGTATCAGTGTAACCATTTCCGACCAGCTCTTCCTCACCACCATACACAAGGAATGCATCCTTTGTCCTTCTCAAGTACTTAAGGATATTCTTGACTGCTATCTAGTGACCTTCACCTGGATTCGACTGATGTCTGCTCGTAGCACTTAGAGCATATGACACATCTGGTCGTGTACATAAAATAGCATACATAATAAATCCAATAGCCAAAGCATATGGAATTCTACTCATTTTGTCTCGCTCACTCTTGGTAAGATTAAGGCTATGTGTCAAGGGCAAGAAACCTCTCTTGGAATCTTGCATGCTGAATCGTTTCAACACCTTCTCTATGTATATATCTTGACTTAATCCAATTAGCATTTTAGATCTATCTCTATAGATCTTTATACCAAGAATATATGCTACATCTCCTAAATCTTTCATTGAGAAACTATTTCTTAATGAAGTTTTAACATATTCAAGCATTAGAATATCATTTCTGACAAGTACTATGTCATCCACATACAAGATCAGAAACATAAGTTTGCTCCCACTAACATTCTTGTAAACAGAAGATTCTTCTTCGTTCTTGATGAAGTCAAATCCTTTAACCATTTCATCAAAACGAATGTTCCAACTCCGAGATGCTTGCTTTAATCCATAAATAGATTTCTAGAGCTTGCATACCTCTCCAGCTTTCTTTGGATTGACAAAACTCTTAGGCTGTGTCATATACACATCCTAACTTAGGTTTCCATTTAGGAAAGCTGTTTTGACATCCATTTGTCATATCTCATAATCAAAATATGCAGCAATATCTAGAATGATCCAGATAGACTTAAGCATAGCAACGGGCGAAAAGGTTTCATCATAATCAACATCTTGAATTTGTTTGAAACCTTTTACAACCAGTCGTGCCTTATGCATGTGAATATTTCCATTCATATCTATCTTTTCAAAAAATTCATTTGCACTCTATGGTCGTAACACCATCAGGTGCATCAACCAAGTTCCAAACTTGGTTGTCATACATGGATTTTATCTCGGTTCTCATGGCTTCAAGCCATAACTCAGAATCTGGGTTTATCATCGCTTCCGTATAAGTCTTAGGCTCATCATTATTTAATAATAAAACGTCATACCCATACCTTATAGGCAATTGACATGGCCTTTTTGATCTACATGGGGATGATACCTCATCTACAGGTTCAACAACATTTTGTTCATCCTATAGAGGTCCAGTAGGACTTGAAACATTTTCAAATGGATCCCGAATTTCTTCGAGTTGCACCTTGTTCCCACTGACTCCTTTGGAAAGAAACTCTTTCTCCAAGAAGACACCGTTCCGGGCAACAAACACTTTGTTATCAACCTGATCATAAAAATAATATCCTTTAGTTTCATTATGATACCCCACAAATAAACACTTATCTGATTTGGGTGTCAGTTTATCAGATGTCAAATATTTTACATAAACCTCACAACCCTATATCCTGAGAAAAGACAATTTAGGACACTTCCCAGTCTATATCTCATATGGTGTCTTCTCTATAATTTTTGATGGAACCCTATTTAAAGTGAAAGCAATTGTTTCTAGAGCGTATCCCCAGAATTGTAACAGAAGATAGGATTGGCTCATCATTGACCAAACCATGTCCAACAATGTTCGGTTCCGTCATTCAAACACCCCATCCATTGAGGCGTTCCCGGTGGAGTAAGTTGTGGAACAATTCCACACTTCTTTAGATGATCACCAAACTCATGGCTAAAATATTCACCACCATGATTAGATTGTAGATATTTGATTGTCTTACCATGCTGATTCTGTACTTTATTCTAAAATTCTTTGAACTTTTCAAAGGATTCCAACTTGTTCCTCATCAAAAGACATAACTATATCTATTGAAATCATCAGTAAAAGTTATGAAGTACTGAAAACCACCCATGGCCGAAGTGCTCATCGGTCCACATACATCTGAATGTACAAGGGGCAATAAGTCACTTGCCCTCTCACTTCTAGTCGTGAAAGGCGCCTTCATCATCTTGCCAAGTAAACAAGATTCATATGTTTCAAATGATTCAAAATTAAATGAGTTTAGAAGGCCATCTTTATGGAGCTTCATCATGCACTTCTCATTTATATGACCTAGACGACAATGCCAAATAAAAGTGGGATTTACATCATTGGGTCGAAGTCTCTTAGCATTAATGTTATAGATGAGCTCATCTTCAAGATTCAAAACATACAATCTATTCACCAATGGAGCATGGCCATAAAGCATATCTTCAAAATAATTGAACAACAATTGTTCTTTACTCTGAACTCATAACCTTCTGCTCCTAAACACAAAGCAGAAATAATGTTTTTACTTAAGGCTGGAACATAATAATTATTATTTAATTCCATAACTAATCCTAAAGGTAAAGCTAATGGTAAAGTGCTAATAGCTAATGCAGCAACTCTTGCTCCATTGCCCTCGCGAAGATCAATATCTCCTCTTGCCAAACATCTACTTCTTATCAGTCCCTGCATCGAATTGCAAATATAAGAAACTGATCCGGTATCAAATACCCAAGAACTGGTCGGAGAAGTGGTAATATTAATTTCTATAACATTTATACCTAAACTGGAAGTCTTACTTCCTTTGTTCTTTTTCATCTCTGCTAAGTACTTCTTGTAGTTTCTCTTTCAGTGCCCAGTCTCATGACAATGGTAACACTCTGATTCAGGCTTAGAACCCAGCTTGAGCTTCTTAAGCTTAGACTTGAGACTCTTGATCTCATCTTGAGTCTTTCCTTTGCCTTTTCCCTTTCCCTTTGATTTAACCTTCTTCTTGAAGCCAGTAGTCTTTTGAACCATCATCACATGATTAGAACTTTTCTTGATGCTCTCCTCAGCACCCTTAAGCATGCCATGCAACTCGGTTATTGATTTCTCCATGCTATTCATATGAAAATTCAATATAACAGGCTCAAAGTTTGTAGGGAGCGATTGAAGAATCACATCAGTAGCCAACTCTTAGCTAAGGGAAAAACCAAGCTTTTCCAAGCTCTCAATGAGACCAATCATTTTGATCACATGAGGACTGACCGGGTTACCTTCTGACAGCCTACAAGAAAACAATGCCTTAGAGATGTTAAACCTCTCTGCCCTTACTTAATCCTGAAACATACCCTTCAGACTCACATTCATATTGTAAGCATCCGTGGTCTCATATTGCTTCTGAAGCTCAGAGTTCATGGTGGCAAGCATTAGGCAGTGCACATCGGTTGTGTCATTGCAATGCTTCTCATAAGCATTCTTTTCAGCACAAGGAGCATCGGCACTCGGTTCCTCGGGATAGGGACCCTCTAGAACATATTCCTTCTTTTCTTATTTCAGAACAATTCTCAGATTATGAAACCAATCAATGAAGTTTGTACCATTTAGTTTTTCTTTCTCAAGAATAGATCACAAATTAAAGGTAGGTGCAGAAAAAGTAGTAGGTGCCATGATCTACAACAGAAATATATGCAGAAATTCAACACTATGTTTAAGAAAGATCTTCTATCAAACACTCATGTTGGTGGTCATGTTTGACCAGTCTACGACCAGCTCGTATCTTCATACGACTAGTCTGGACTGATCGTATCAGCATACGACTACTATGGACATGGTCGTATCACCTACAACTTGTCTAGATGTGGCCGTATCACAATACGACCAGTCCATACATGGTCAAACTTAATCATCAACAGTCAATAAAAGATTCTCCCACTATATGTTTTAAACCATGTTTCCCTCAACATCATATAGTGAGTTCAAGATCCAAAAATCATTAAGTTTCTAGTAAGCTTTGGCACCACTGCTAGAAACCTAATGATTTTAGGTAAGCAACGCTTTGCTAATCATATTACATATGACTCTTGTTTGATTGGTGATATCTCCATGCTTATGCCTCAAGGCTCAAAACTGTTTCGATAGCCTTGTCAAGTAAAACCAACACTATGCATATGGGTATCCTACACCCACCCCATCTTATTAAGATAGTTAATGGCACCCTACTTTGGTAGACCGACCAATTGATGATCAAAATCGTGATGGTCGCAGCAATTGGAAAGGAATCAAATTTACTTAAATTTTTCTTGAGGGATACTTTTCTACCATGTAAAAACATCTAATGATAAAACATGATCAATAGCATGAAAGGAATAAACATTCACAGATTATCAAATTAAACCGTGAAATGGTATGGCCCTTAACATGACGATCTCTATCATCATACTTCCTGTCCTCCGACCATCATGCTTGAAGCCTCTAACCGCATTCATCTAGTAAGCAGTTACTCCTAAAACCTAGTAATGAATTACATACGAGAATATTAAGCATCACATGTCGGTACGCAGACTGTCACTACTACAAAAGGCTAATACTAGACGCCTCATCACAGATGGTTCCTTTGGAACCGTCTGTGTTGTACTTATCACAGATGGTTCCAAAGTAATCGTCTGTGATAGGTCACTATCACAGACGGTTCTTAATACGAACCGTCTGTGATAATCTCATTCATCACAGACGGTTCTTAATACAAACCATTTGTGTTGAAGGTACATAACAGACGGTTCTAAAGTAGAACTGTCTGTGATAAATACTTTGCATATAGAGGCCGTGCATGGCCTCTATATGTGCAATTAATTACTAAAACGAGTTGTCCAATAATAAACAGATGATAAAAGGACCATATACCGTTTACATCACAGACGATAAAAAGACCATATACTGTTTACATCACAGACGATAAAAAAAAGATCAGCGATCCTATCTTAGCCTTCAAATCTTTGTAAGCCTTCTCGTCGGCTTCAGTGGTGGTGGGATCAGTGACTGTCAGATCAAACGCCTCCACCTGCGACCTTGCACGCTCGATTTGAGCTTGTAGCCGTTCAGACTCCCTAATCAAACTCCATATTGAGGTTTACTCGCCGGATGGCAGAGACCCTCGCATTGGTCTATCGGAGGAGGAGCTCCAGTCGACAGATGATGGCCGTTATGGTCTTCGGTAGATAGGAGGGCCTACAACGGATGACATTGCAAACGGAAGGCTTGTCCACAGCTTGGGCTAGGTTGCGACCAGAGAGGTGTGAGTACACAACCACAATGTAGGCCAATACAGCTGGTATGAGAGGGGAAGTTATTTGGAGTTTGTGGAGAAAAGGGATCAATGAGAGGTTTGTGAGAAATCCATTTTAGAAGGGGATGTCTATTTATAAAACAAGTACTAATTAAAGCTAGAGCGGGAGACGAAGAGCACATTGCGAGGCAATCGAGGCATATCACAGACAGTTCTTCATACAATCGTCTGTGATAATTAATCTATCACATACGGTTCGTATTAAGAACCGTCTGTGATAAGTAATCTATCACAAACGGTTCGTAATAAGAACCGCCCGTTATATGCTGGCATCATATACGGTTCTACTTTAGAATCGTCTGTGATATACTGGCACTATAAATATCAACTCCCAACAGACCCCCTGGCCCCTAGCGCCTCCACCCCCTAACCCAATTTCGATTTGAGCCACCATACCCATTGCGCCACCTTAGAGAGGAGAAGGAAAGGAGGAAGCTAGAGAGGAGGTAGGGAGGAGAAGGAGATCAGGAGAAGGAGAAGGTGAGAAATCTCGCGGGTTATTTGGAATTTTTGTCGTGAGCTCCAAGGGTAATGATATGTAACTCTTTATATTTGTTCTAGGTTAATCTTTAATCAATTTTAGTATGTTTGGTTAATAGGTAGAGTAACGTATTTGCAGTTTATTAATCTAATTTAACACTACTAATTTGTTACGTGTGTAGTGTAGATGGACCGAAATTGGATGTACCATGCGAACCATGTGGGTGAAGAGTACATTAAGGGTGTGCTTGCTTTTAAAAGAGCCGCCGAGCAGGATATGTTGAAGAAGGGGATAGAATTTATGTACTGTCCATGCAATGATTGCGATAATCTGAAGATGTTTAACAACTCGGCACAGATCAAAACACACTTGATTCGAAGGGGCTTCAAAAAAGGGTATATAAGTTGGACCAGTCACGGTGAAGAGCAGATTATACAAGAAGTTAATAATGACGACATCGCTGAGGAATTCAATGATATACCGGATGTGGTGTACTTTTGATGAGGATAGGTCGCATGATGACAATCTGGATCGATGCTACATGATGCGAAGGAACTACTGATGAGAGAGAGTTTTGTAAATTCGAGGCTTAATGGAGGACTCGGGAAACCTTTGTTCCCTCGCAAGCCGGAATACACAAGGTTGTCAACCGTGCTTGAACTGCTGAAATTGAAGGCAAGCAATGGTTGGACCGACAAAAGTTTCACGGTGTTGTTAGGTCTCTGGCGGACATCCTTCCGGTGGAAAGCGTGTTGCCCGAACCACCTACCAAGCCAAGAAGGTTCTTTGTCCATTGGGAATGGAAGTAGAAAGAATATATGCATGTCCGAACGATTGTATCTGCATCAGTAAAGAGTATCTTTGACATGCATGTATGTCCCATGTGCAAAGCATCCCGATACAAGCGTAAGAATCGCTAAGGTGAAGTAAGGACCTCTTGCTAAGATGTTGTGCTATCGCCTATGATCCCACGTTTGAAGCGTTTATTTGCGAATCGAAGGATGCAAGATTGCTACGTTAGCACTCGGAGGAGCGTAAGAAAGATGGAAAGCTAAGACACCCTGCTGATTCTGCATAGTGGAGAAACTTTGATCGAAGCTTTGAAGAGTTTGGTGCGGAACCGAGGAACATAAGGTTAGGGTTGAGTACAGATGGAATGAATCCTTTCGGTAACATGAGCAGTCGACCCAGCACCTTGCCCGTGAATCTATGTATGATGAATGTACCTTCCCTTAGCTTGCTACACTCTGTTCAAGGCGAGAGAAATGAATTGTGCAAGAGTTTTCATGATGTGAAAGTTAGTCCAGGTTACTCATGACATTAAGAAACTTGTTTCTATGGTAGATTTGAAATTAATTGGTATGAAGTCTCATGATTGTCATGTGCTGATGACACAAATGCTTCCTATTGCAACTAGGAGTATCTTACCGGACAAGGTCCGAGTGGTAATCTTGAGGTGTGTTATTTCTTTAACTCAATTGCTCGGAAGGTCATCGATCCCGAAGGACTAGATGCTCTGCAGCCGAGGTGGTGAAGACTCTATGTCATCTTGAGATGTATTTTCCTCCGTCATTTTTGATATCATGGTCCATCTCATTGTTCACCTTGTGAAAGAGATAAATATATGCGCGTACTGTGTTCCTACATCATATATACCCATTCGAGAGGTACATGGAAATTCTCAAGTCCTCTGACGGAATCGATCTCGGCGGAGGAAGCACCATCGAAGGTTATGCAACCGAAGAGGTCATTGAGTTCTACGTCGACTATATTGCTCAGGTGGAACCGATAGGTGTGCCTCTATCTCGTCATGAGGGGAGACTAGAGGGTATCGGAACCATCGGAAGGAAAGCAATCACTCCCGATCTGGATACGTACGCTCAAGCCCATTTCACCGTCTTGCAACACATGACCCAAGTGTCCCCGTACATCGACAAGCACAAAGACATGGTACGCCAACAAAATCCAGACCGGTCAAAGATTTGGATCACGAGATAGCACAATCGTCGGTTCAACAAATGGTTAAAGGTGCGATTCACTGGGAGGTCATCAAGTGATAATATGTTTCTATGGTTTGCAAAAAGGGCCACAATTGACAATTGTGACATGGTAAGGATACGACATAAATAGGTACACATTTTATACGATAGCTCAGGATAGGAAGAGCACAGTTCAGAACAGCGGTACCCACATAGATGCATTTTACGAGCAGTTCAATACCGCCGGGCCATGTGGGTTGAACTCCTATTATGGGTTCGTAGAGGAGATTTGGGAACTCGACTACGTACTTTTCAAGATCCCCTTGTTTCGATGCCATTGGGTTAAACTTCCGCAAGTCGTGAAGGTCGACAAGTACGGCATCACTACTGTGGATCTCAATGTGGAATTGTCATGTGTTATGGAGTTGTAATCTCTTATGTTAATTTATGTTAATGTGTTATATATGGACTTCTCATCTCTGATTTTGCTGTCAATGTGGACTTGATGTCCTAATATGCCAAATTATGGATTTCTCTGAATGTGCTCTTGTGAGACCATATCACAGACGGTTCCATAAAAGAATCGTATGTGATATGGTCATAATCACAGATGGTTCTATTATGGAACCGTCAGTGATATGGTCATAATCACACATGGTTCAAAAAAAGAACTATCTGTGATATAGGGTTCCTAGCTTAGGCTGTTGAATAGAGTACCTAAGCTAGGTTTGTATTTATTTGAGTATTAGCACCTCCCAGGAACCTCCTTGAATTATTTCAGGATTTTAAGAATTTTTTTGCTATTTTATAGAGCCAGTGCATTGGACCGTCCGATCAGAATCGGACGATCTTGATCGGAGGAGATGCTCGGACCGTCCGAACGTCTCCTCCAATTGGGACCATCCGATTTAGATCGGACAGTCCAAACAGTCCGAGCTGTTCAGACGGTCCGAACATCTCCTCCGATCGAGACCGTCCGATTCAGGTCGGATAGTCCGAACAGACCTGGGCTCTATAAAATTGCAAAAGAATATAAAAAAAAATCCTAAAAATCTTGAAATGATTCATGAAGTTTCCTAGGATGTGCTAATACTCAAATAAAATTTGAAATCTTGCTGTTAAAGTGTTATTAGCGTAAACTAAATTCAAACCGCCTAAGCTAGGAACCCCATATCACAGACAGTTCTATTATTGAACCGTCTGTGATTATTACCATATCACAAACGGTTCTATTATGGAACCGTCTGTGATATCCCTATATTAGGCAGGAACCGCTAGGGTTTGCGCCCTTACTCATCACTCGCCCTTACTCTCGCCCGTTCACCTCCCTAGCGCCCATAGCCCCTTACTCTCCCTCGTTCGCCTCCCCACCCGAGCGCCGCCGCCCGAAGCCTCCTCCCCGATGCCTCCTACTCCGACGCCTCCTACCCCGAAGCTTCCTTCCCGACGCCTCCTACACCGAAGCCTCCTTCCCGATGCCTCCTCCCCGACGCCTCCTACCTCGACGGCTCCTCCCCGACGCCTCCTCCTCCACACCAGAGCCTCGCCGCTCAGCCTCCTCCTCTCCCTTGCTCCCCCACCACCATATGAAGCCACCTCCCAAGGTACTTCTTAGCACGTTTGTCTGGATTTTGTGGGCTTAATATTACTCTGTGATTGAAATGGTCTAATCCTGAAATTGGTAGAATTACTAGTTCAATTTTGAGCTCTACAAGATTGCTTGCTGCTGTCAAAGTAATCACCAGTTTGCCTGATGTTGTCAAATTGTATTTAGAACTTCCAATACTTTTCTAGTGGTTTGAAGTAATAAATTAGTGAGTCTTGTTATAATCTTATGTGGATTGCAGTACTAGATATTGATGGTTCTTGGTGATCTATGGTTGACAGAAAGTATCTGTTTGAACTTCTTATACATGTGATTGTTCTGTTAGTCTAGTTAAGCATTGGATAGAGCTCAAAATCTGAATTTTAGTGTTCTTATCTAATTTATGAAGAGTATAGACTAATGGGTTGAGATAGCAAAGTTTAATTCGTTTGTATCTCGCCTTACGAGAGCACTCAATATCATCAATTATCTAAGCTTTATCTTTGATTTCCTACATATACATGTGGTATATGTTTTGCTTTTCATTCAACTTAAATGCCATGGAGGATTTACATTTGTATTCCTTATCTGTATATGGTATCCTTATGAAGTTTTACATATTTGTATGCTTTTGTGTTGGATATATTGGAGACTTCCTTGTGTAGTACGTACTATATACTGTATATGCTTGATATTATTTGTTTATATAGTTAATTGGTTGGGTAACTTCTATTTTTTCTGTATAAAGTATGTTTCCAATGGAAATTATCTTCAAAAATACCTAGTGGATATAAACTTGTAATCCATATTATTTAAACTCTCAACGTTTTGAATTCTGAAATTTTAGTTCGTTGCGTATGTAACTTATATAGATAGCAAGTAAGCGAGATGGCGTCGCACCGTCTTCGCTGCCTTCATCGATGTCACCAAATGCGTCTGGATCTCAGAGCAAAGTGGTACGTATGCGAGATGGCAGAGGAGCATAAAAAATGCCTACAGGCCGAATGACCATCACGGATGTCGGTGGCGGTGGGGTCCCTATGGGTCCCAAGCGGCGGTGGATTCGGACCATCTGCGGGATACTTGGAAGGGAACGGGTCCCCATCACCACAGTAAACTGAGATACTATCGAAAGATCGGAGAGGCGAGATGTGCACAGAAATTTCACAATTGTTCACTAACCCAGAAGCAGACCAGGCACGCGTTCAACGGTAGGTGTTGCTCACGATGGGACACACGTGGAGGACCTTCAAGAGTACGCTTGTCACGAAGTACATGAACATGGGTCGGATTCCCTTCACGAAGTATAAATTCTTATCGCGGGATACATGGGACGCTTTTGTGCAAATGAAGATGATGATCGAATTTTAGGAGCAAATTGCGCGCACATGGCTCTCCAGGTACAAAACACTCTCCCCCACAAACTCAGCACCGCTGGGTACGCGAGTAAAAAGGAGCAATGGGAGACGGAGGATAAGAACGCAATAGGGCCATTTCTTGATATCACAAACGAGCGCGCTCGAACTTGGTTAAGAGGGAGGGTATTAGCCACGTCTTCGGGCGGCATCTCTTTCACAAACCCAGCAAACCAGGAAGTGTCCCAATGTTTGGTAAGATATGTTGAACTACCTAGTTGTTAATAAGTCAATAACTTCATAATGTCTATAACAACATGATGACCTCTTGCAGCAAGCATTGACTTCCGCATGTTCTGAAGGCTCCTTTGAAACAGACAGGGAGAATGATATACTATCTATGGCCCTGGGAAACAAGGACTAGGTCGCACGTGAGGCATTGGGGTTTACGTACCTTGGAGGGATGGATTCGTAGACAACTACTGCACGTATAAGAGTATGAAGAGATCCAAGGCCGAGCATGACGACCGATTGGAACAGGTGCTTACTGCAACATTTCAAGGACAACTAACAAGATTGTTGGATCAAGTTAATCAACTCCTCAAGATGACTGTAACAACCCAAAGCTAGGGTTTGTGTTTCAAATGTATAAAAGTATGAGAGTTTAAAAACTTTTATTGTATCTCATGATCATGCTCTTGGTTTTCTAAAAACTTGTGCACAATTTTAAACTTTTGATGTTTGTATTAAAGTTTGTGTTGAAATTTCAAACTTTTAAACTTAAATTCAATTTCTATTTGAATTCCAAAACAATGTGTGAATAAAAGTTTCTGAAAATAATTTATTCAAATACTAGATTATTTATCTTGAATTATAATTATTTTTACCAAATTTTTAGAAGTCATTTTGACTTCACCAAAATTAAAATCAAATCACTAATGCAGATTTGAAAATAATTTAATTCTAACCAATTTTAGTATATGAAGTGTTTGAAACTATTTTTCCTAAGTCCTATTTGATTCTCAAAATACTTACAAAAAATTTCAGATTTTTTAGAATTTTATTTCTATTTTAAACTGCTAGGTCAAACCATTTGATTTTCGGTCAAAACTAAATCCTAACCTAAACCCTAACCCGACTCCGACCGGACCACCTCATCTCGACTTGACTCGACCGTGCCCCTTCGCGTCGCACCGCACCAGGCTCTGGCTTGCGCCGCTTCATTACGGCCACTGACGGGCGGGCCCCACCTGTCGGGCTCGTCCTCGTCGCCTCCACTGCCTAACCGGAGCTCGCTGGCGTTCGCGCATGCATGTCACGCACCTCGTCGACGACACCTCGTGCACGCGTGTCCATCTCCGAAGTGTCACTGGGTCCCCATAAAGCTCCGGGGACAATCCATTTTCTCCCTTTTCCACTCCTTTGCTGTCTCCGCCCTCTTCTTCGTTTCGGTCGAGGTTCAAGGCGAAAGCGTGCTGCGTGTTAATGCCGTACGAGCGGCGACCGCGCTGCGTTCCTCTCTTTACGCAACGTCCATTTTTCCCGGTCCCCAACAACTCCGTCTCCGCCTCCGGTAGTCTCGGCTTCGTAGCCGTTAAGGAGTTCCGGTGAGCCATTCTTCTCAACGCTTGATCCTTTAGAATCGCAATGTTCCATGGAGCTGAACTATGGTTTTAAATTGCTTTTGGAGCAACGTTGAGGGCGTGCGGCCCTTTCTTCCCCGGTTGCGGTCAAGCACCGCCGCCTCGATTCCGGCCGCCTCGGGCCTCCTTCGGCGACGTTATCTTGGGTGCTGTGTTCCTGGAGCCAAGGCGTTCCCGTAGCAACCCTCCTCGTGCCTCCTCGACTCCCATAGCGCCTCCTCCTCGGGAGCCTCTTCATCGTCTCCGCCTCGGTCGTCGCGAGCCCGACTCCGGTGACCATCTGACTCTGCGTCGTCACCAACATGTTCGTGGGGCTGCTGCGCACCTGGTGGAGCCACTCACGAGCCCGGGGAACCACTCCAGCGCCAGATCCTCTACACGGCCACGCCGCCTCGCGAGGAACTCCGGTAGTCGCGGTAGTTAGGTGATAACCTGTCATTAGCATTTAAACACTCATTTAAATGTGTATATGACTCGTGGGCCCCTGGGGCTAAACGTGATTAGAGTTTTAAACTGCACCAGTTTAAATCCTTTGAGCCTTTGACATGTGGGCCCTCTGGTCGTTTAAGTAATTGTGCACTTTATAAAGTACGCTTTGAGTAAACCGAAGACGTATTCGTATTATACGCTTTCGACGTTGCCTTCGGCCGGGCTGGGTCAAAGTTGACTTGGTCAGCGCTTTCGCTCGGCCCCACCGGTCAGTGACCGTGGGTCAGCTGAGCGCCGATGAAAAGGAATTAATGCTTTTAGGATTTCCGAATTGAATTTCTTTTGCACTGTTAATTCTTTTAACTTAGAAAATCCATAACTAATTCATTTTTGCTCCAAATTGAATGAAACCAATTTTGTTAATTTTGATTTTTAGTGTAATTTTTACTGGAATAGGTTTTAAGTATGTTCCTGTTTCATAAAATTTTGATAATTAATTTAATTGTGCAATTATGTCTTTTACTTTGTAAAATTCCTAGAAAATTCTTTTTAACTCCAAATAAAATTATTCTTGTTTCTAAAATTTTATAAAATCATTCTCTACCTGCTGTATGAATTTTGTGCATGTTAGATAAAATTGAATTTTTGGTTATTGTCGGTGTTATTCGTTCTTATCTGTCCTTTTGCTCGATCGTTAGATTGTGACGATTCCGGCATTTGCGAGAGTGATCCTCTGCAGCAGGTTGAGCATCTCTAGCAAGGCAAGTAGTTTGATCATATCCAGTTCATTCCCATTATTTTCAAGTCTAATACTTTGTTTACAAATTATATGTATGCATGCTTTTGTGTCAAAGTTAATTTTATCGATTAGAGGTAGCTAAGCCCATTGCATTGTTGCCTTAAAACTGTTCACCCCTGCCACTGCCATAGGTTATTATCCTCACTGGTGAATTAGAGCCCGGTGAATGATTTATGGTCTTTTATTTGTCTTTACGATATGATGCCTAGCAATGCTTAGTTACTGGTAGAATTGGGCGGTTATCGACTTAGTCGATGACCTTGATCACACAAACTTATTATGACTTTATGATTTCAGCCGTTGCACTATGTTTATTTGTGAAAACTAAAACTAAAAACAAAATGATTTCGACTTGGGCACAATGGTAAGATGGTTTGCTTTTGGGTGTGATTGGAATGGTGCCCTAGTCAATTAAGGACCGAACATCTTGTGAGTACCTGTTATCCAGGCAATTTGTGCGTGCTAACCACACTAGAGGGAAATGGGACCTCTCTTGACTAAGTACTTTGGGGGGTGTTAATTAATGAGTCGCGTGGTGGGTTGCATATTTAACTATATGCAACATGGACATGTTTGTGGGGAGGAGCACCGCCTGGGCGGTGTATCCTACTCCATGTATGGGTCCTTGTGATCCATATTTAGTCGACAGATCACTAAGGGTTAACCCCCATACGTGCGGCTCTTGATTAGCATTTTCCATTGGAAATATCTCGTAGGACTTAGCCGTGCCAGCATACTAAAGGAAGTGTGCTTAATAGCTTGGCAAAAAGGGGGTCTGAAGTGTGGGTACATTGGTACACCCTCTGTGGTTAAAACTATTCGAATAGCCTCGTCCTAGGTTATGGACACGCTTGGTTAAGCTTTTCAAGAGTTAGAGTACAACCTTTTAATTAAAACTTGATGTTGGGTGGTATGAACGGGTAGTTCATGATATTGTTGTGGTGGCTATTGGGTTAGTCACTTCCAGGTTGTCCTCGTTGTTGTTATTATTATTGTACCATTGTTATTTCAACAATTACAAACAGTTTGTCAAATTGCTTTAAATCTATTACATTATTGCAAATGAAAACTTGCTTTATGCTAAAAGTAAGTCGAGAGCCCCCTCCACTTAAATAAGCTTGCATGTAGCATATGTATAGGCCTGTTACTCTACACGTCAGTCTTGCGAGTACATTTTTGTACTCATTTGCTTTGCTTAATTGTTGCAGAGGAAGAAGGTTGATCCCCAAGGAATCAACTTTGTTGAGTATTGCTGCGGTGTGGATGACTAGCTTGGCAGTCCGGTCGGTTGTCTTATGGGTTATGGCTAACCGGTCGTATTTTGGTTAAAGCCATCTTATGGCACCTTTTGCTTCCGCTGTTAATTTGATACTTTGATGTCTTTTGACCAGTCGGCTCTTTTGCTAGACTTGTTATATTGTGATGTATGGAATTGATGCATGATTTTGTAACAGGGTGTGTATACTGCATTTCTGGAAAGTATACATATCTCGAGGCTTGGTTTATTTGATTTGTGATGCTAGGGTCAATGGAAGGCTAAGCATTACAAGCCAAATAAACCGGGGTCACACAATGACGCAAGCCACCCCCGCTATTTTGGGATCCAATCCTCCTCAATATCGGAGTAGTGTCGCGTTCATGCAAAATTCTGAACATGACGACGTCCAATTACCTATCGATGACATTAAGGTAATGTACATCTCTAGAATGCTCTAAAGATATAGACCTATAGGACGCCTTAGCTAATTGCGTATTGTTTTGTAGGAGGCAAAGCCGTGCACGCTCCAAGTGAGGATGGTTGGGTCCATGTCTATTGAGGCTGGGCGGGGGATGGCATATCCATGCCAGGAAGGGACAGTGCAGCACGGTGCCCAGGTGGCGTAGGGTTACACCGGGGTCTAGGTAGACATGGTACATGACAATTTCAGGGCCGTCCTGCTGGAGATTCGCCCAAAGGAAAACATCATAACACTAGGGGATGTCGTGTACTCTTTTATCCAATGGCCCAAGAAGGACATCGCTCTGGACCCTGGAGTGCCGCCTCAACCTTCGATTCAGAAGGCCTCTCCAACACGACTCTTGATGACTCCACCTCAACCATCTCGACACGACCATGCCTCTCCAACAGGACCCTCGATGACTCCACCTCAACCTTTGTTTCAGAAGCCCGCCTCATCGGTTCCCGTGGAGAAGACGCCGAACGAACAAGAAAAGCGGTCGTCATATCGGTTCCCGAGTCGTCTCACAGGAAGACGCAAGCGGCCAAGTCGTTTAGGCCAAATCGAAATCTCAGAACGTTAAGGCGCCTCCCAAGCCCAGGAAATACTCCATCGGAAGTCCGTTGGCCACCAACACGATGCTACGACCGCCTTGTAATAAGTTGCGATTTGCATACCTAGTACATGCGAAGACCAAAGAGAAGGTGCGATACTACAATCACCGTCGGATACATGAAGGAGCATTTCTTCCATGAGTGGCCCCTTAAATCGTGGGCTTCGGCGACTTATCCGACCTATTCAACCTCATAGCCCTTGATGCCTCACTTATACAATGATGGACACTGTAAGTGTGTACAATCAAGTTCTACATTCACGTAATACCGATTAATATAACAACTCATTGCTTATGTATAGATACATGATGAAAAATGCCCGGCAATTGAAAGAACCGGTGGGTTTCCTCGATCCACACGTGGTCTTTGAGTAAACCATCATGGCGGATGCATCCTCGACGTGAAATACATAACGATAGGATTGCTTGCTCGGGACGACAAGGACTACATAATGGTGCCCTACAACCGAGTAAGTACTTCACTACTTGTTATACAAATTTTATTTGTACTTTATATGCAACAGCGGCGAGGATCGATAATACTCATTTTATTATTCCTTAATCATGTGATATGGCGTCATATGGTATACCCTTAATGTTATAAGGAGAGTCGGTTAGGTGGTCGTAAGTTCTTCTCGACCACCCCCATAGTCGTAAGTATTTCTACGACTACCACGTAATCGTAAGTTCTCCTACGATTACCTCTGGTCGTAAGTCTTTCTACGACCAGTATCAAGTCGTAAGCTTATCCTACGACTACCCCCTGGTCGTAAGTCCTACTACGACCAGCCCTGCTACGACTTCTTCACAGTTAACTGGGTCCACCCGCCAGTAGGCCCTATTTACTGTGAAGATCTGAGTAGTCAAGATACGTAGTTATATCTGCAATAACTACAGATAATTCTCTATTATCTCTGATTGGTAACCGATAGACAGCGTGGGAGGTTACTACTCCAGTAATTACTCTCATTATTACGTAATAATGAGCGCCTGTCAACCTGGAACGACAACCACCACTACAACATAGTATAAATAGGTGTCTTTTGGAGGTAATGAGAGGCTTTTTGAGAGACAATCAGTAGTAGTATTAGGGCAAGTCTTTCCACTGATTGTAATTAGGATACCCAATACAATACACAAAGGAGTAGGGTTGTTATTCTCATCGGAGAAGGCCTGAACTTGTATAAAAATTCCCGTGTCTCTCTTGTCTGCGTGATCAATTGTGGAGACCCCTCGAATCAAATAATCTTTTTGTAAAATCGGTTCTAAATCACCGACAGTTGGCGCCGACCGTGGGGATCTTCTGGTAATTCCTTGTCAACAGTTATTTCTTTTCTCTTTGATGCTACCATGGCAGGAGAATGGAACGAGGAGAATTGATTCGACTTGGTCGATTACGCAGACATCGACATGGATGCCGGCTTCGATTACGAGCCGAGTATCGAATCATCTGACGGTGTTGCCACCTCTTGAGATCTTCTATTAGATCTCGGAGATTGCATCACCACGAGTTCGAGAGGATCCTCATCCCCACAACGATGCGCCCGGTGAGAACCGGCTTCCTCGGGGCAAGGTCATCGACCACAAGCAGGCTGCCCGGGACAGATTCGCAACATGGCGAGTCTTTCCTCCAAGTATTGAGTCCCCTAAGGCGTGCGACTTGGCGAGGCAGTTCGAAGCCATCAATCCGAGCTCCTCGCGCGCGTGCGTGCGCATGGAGGGCTTGCGTGACATCTGTCATGTCATATCATATGGCGTGACAATGTCGGATTGTCACGCCATATAATATGGCGTGACAGTAATGTTATATGGCATGACAGTAATGGCGTGATAATTGAAGTTGGTTTGTAAATTATAAATTTGTGCTCATGGTTGAATTTAGTTCGGACTTGCTTTATGGATTTGGAACCTTAAGATTTGGTGGTAAGATGGAAACAAAGGGACTTGATTTATGGATTTGAAACCTTTTGAAAGATAAAAAATAATTGAAGGTACGGTGATACATAACACCATGTACATGTAACATTTAACAATCCATAACTTAAAAATAGAGAATGTATCTGTGAACCAAAGATAACACCATCATTTTAACTGAAAGTAAATACCTATATGAACCGATAATTTTTTTGTGGAAGTATGGACATATGGTAGACAGTACCGCTGAGGAAACATGCGTAGAAATCCTACTGGAATGATAGGTGGTCCTCATTAAGAAATAAGGGCATGGAGGTTTGTAAATTAGGGTTTCCTTTTCTTGAAAATCAGGGTTTTGTCGTAGTTTCAGCACTGTTTGTAGTAATTTAAAAATATAGCAAATGAGTTTAGAAAAATTACGAAATTTTTTGTGGAGCCTCCCGTCATAGTGTTGTTGCTTCTGTAATTTTTGTATAATTTTATTCATTTAGAGAAAGGATGGTTGATAAGAATATCAGACGAGGTATAACCTTGAGGATGTCGTCCAAGTAAACTGTCTGCTGAAACACTTGTTGTCCAAACTATTGGAGTCTCTCCTCCATAAAGTCGTCTAAATGTATATAGGCAGGCAGTCGATGAAGTACTTTATGAAGCTTATAGAGAATATGATTGAAGGGGTTGAGAATGCTCGTTGTGATTATGAAGATGCCCTAAAACATGGAGGATTCGATGTCGGTGCGAATGGTTCTTTCTGGTATTCCACTAGAAGAGGCATACTTGCAATATAGGATTGCTTTGATGGCTTAGCGGAGACACGGAACCAGAACTACATTAGAGTCCGCGGACAGAAGCATGTTACACGTAGTGACATAGCATGATGGTTCGGCTAATTGCCTAAGTCATCCTCACTACTACTACGGTACATTGCGACACAAGCATCCAGACCATATAACTATACATGCCTTTAGGGGATAGTAAAAACATGCGGGGTAGGACGGGGGACTACTACGTAATGACTGAACCTACTACGTGGACCGAGGCCATTTTCCCTTCCTTCCTAGCACGGCGTTGAACTTCTGGCCGGCCTTCCCCTTCCCCTTGTCACAGGACTGTCCACGTTGGGCTGGTATGTCGAAGTCGTCAATGTCCTGCGATTCCATGATGTAAGTGCACTGTATAGTGAAAATCGTAAGAAGGATGTTAATTCTTCATATCTCACGTTGTGGATACGGATTACGCCCGGACGACCGGAGATGCTGTGGCGGTCAGGCTCAGCCGGACGAGCCTTTCCCTTGCCCTTATCGTGGGACTGTCCACCTCGAGCTGGTATGTCGAAGTCGTCCATGTCTTGCGATTCCATGATATAAGTGCACCGTATAGTGAAAAACGTAAGAAGGATGTAAATTCTTCATAACTCACGTCGTGGATACGGATTACGCCCGAACGACCCGATAAGTTGTGGCGGCCGGGCTCAGCTTCATGAGCCTTTCCCTTGCCCTTGTCGCGGGACTGTCCACCTCGGGCTGGTATGTCGAAGTCGTCCATGTCCTGCGATTGTATGATGTAAGTACATCGTACAGTGAAAAACGTAATAAGGATGTAAATGATTCATAACTCACGTTGTCGATATGGATTACGCCCAGGCGAGTACTGGGCTCCTTCGGAGCCTCCTCAACAAGGTCTGGTACGTAAGGTTTACACTGCACGAAGTTCTCGACCCGCACCGAGTAGTTCAAAGATGTACTGGCTGAATGAATGCCCCGTCGTACATCTCCGACCATCGATCCACTGGAAGAAGTGGCAGCGCATCTCGGGCTGCCATTACGTGGGGATGATGTTAAAATTTTAAGGAATTCAACGTTGAGGAAAATCGATGTGCGCGAAAGAAACGCTTACGAGGTGGTGCCCGCACGTGTAGTACGCCCGGGCGGTGGTGTCTGGGTGTGTGGATTGAATGATCTCTACCTGTTCGCCACACACACTACGGGATTGGAAAACGTGGTGGTACTTGAGTATCTTTCATTGTTTGATCTGGGTATTGTAGATGTTTCCTCTTCTGCGCAAGCCACTTGCGCTTCTGCAACATCTTCGCGTAGAAGTTTGCCGAAGAGTCCATAGCTGGGTATATGTTGTGTAGTGTTGGGTTTGGTTGAACCCCATTTTATAAGCCTCATGGTTGGCATGGTGTGGTTAATTTCATGCAGAGTTGTGTCTTTTAGTTCTGAAAAGGTGGCGAGGCGGTCAGTGTTATCTAGTCAATCTGAAAAGCATATCCCTTAACCTAAACCCTAAACTGTGCAAAGCTGTCTCCTTTGGTCTTATCACTGCGCAAGGCTGTCTCCTTTGGTCTTATCACTGCACAAAGCTGCCCCGTGTGGTCTTGTCACTGCGTAAAGCTGTCTCCTTTGGTCTTATCACTGCACAAAGTTGCCCCGTTTGGTCTTGTCACTGCGCAAAGCTGCCCCATGTGGTCTTTTCACTGCGCAAAGCTGGCCCGTGTGGTCATGTCACTACGCAAGGCTGTATCCTTTGGTCTTGTCACTGCGCAAAGATGCCCCGTTTGGTCCTATCACTGCGCAAAGCTGCTCTGTTTGATCTTGTCAGTGCGCAAGGTTGTCTCCTTCGGTGTTGTCATTGCGCAAAGCTGGCCCATGGGCTATAAAATGCACACCCCATGCTCCGAAAGTAGGACCACTAGACCCTCCAAACCGTAGGAAGAAAAACCTTCTCTGTCGTACAGTTACATACCATGGCAGACGAAGCAATGGGACTATTCCAACCGGGGTCGCCGAAGCAAGACCTTCCCCTCGAAAGGAGGGAGGACTTCGGGCCTAACTACCGGTTGATGCCGAACAAGCGTGCTTAACCGGTATGGCCGAAATGTGGACACATGGAGGACGATGTTGTGCAGGTCTTGGACGGCCCTTTCGATGGCGGACGACGTTTCTTCCGATGCCCACACTCTGGGGTACAATTAGTAAGTTGTTTGCTTTATGTTACTGGTAATAGAGCCTCCATGTTAACTCTCCTTTCCAGCAGATGGTGAAATACGACTTTGTCCATTGGATCGATCCTTCCTATGAACGACATGTTGCAATGTACCTGGATAGATTGTGGAACCAAATCTTTGAGTTGGAGGCGCGGATTGACGATCTCAACGAGCAAAACGATGACCTTCGCCAACAGATGCAACGCGAAAGGGGCAACGAGGAGGTCGTGAACATAGGAAGTTCATATGATCCCACATGCTGCTGCGCGAACCCTAGTTTTATATGTGCGTGCCACTACAACGACGGCCAGCCACGTCCGAGACGCCCCCCGGTACAACACTCTATGTGGGTAGCGCAGGACACCATCTACCATTAGGCACGGCCGGAGAAACTTGTATCTCGGTACTTTCCCCTTCTGTACGCAATTATTTTCAATCTCCTAAAGCACGTAACTGAATGGTCGACGCGTCATCTACTGAACTGTTTCATCGATGTGTCGTGTGCATTAAGTTGTAGGCATCGATATGCATTGATCAAACATACATTGTACGAACGAGTCAGGTTGTCAAGTCGATCTGAAAAGCCTAAACCCTAAAACCCTAAAACCGTAAAGCCTAAACCTAAAAACCTACGACCTGAAACCTAAAAACCTAAACCTAAACCTAAACCCTGAAACCCTACGACCTGAAACCTAAAAACCTAAACCTAAACCCTGAGACCTAAACCTAAAACCAAAACCTAAACCCTGAGACCTAAATCTAAACCTAAAAACCTAAACCTAAACCTAAAAACCTACTACCTAAAACCTAAAAACCTAAACCTAAGCCCTGAAACCCTACGACCTGAAACCTAAAAATCTAAACCTAAACCCTGAGACATAAACCTAAAAACCTAAACCTAAACCCTGAGACCTAAACCTAAAAACCTAAATCTAAACCCTGAGACCTTAAGCCCTGAAGGAAGCAACACTTTGTCACACCAATATGCACGGCGTGGCACTATTGTTGTCACGCCTAATTGTTGAACATTCCAGAGGCGATGCGAGAAAGGCCTTCGATCTGGTGCTAAGTCCTGTCACGCCATTCCTACGTGGCGTGGCAGACCATACTTGCCACGCCGATATTCCGGTGTGGCACTATTGTTGTCACGCCATATTGCTGAATATTCCAGAGGCGATGCGGGAAAGGTCTTTCGATCTGGTGCTAAGTCCTGTCATGCCATTCATCCCGTCGTGACAGGACCATACTGCCACGCCCATATTCACGGCGTGGCACTATTGTTGTCACGCCAAATTGTTGAACATTCGAGGCGATGCGGAAAAGGTCTTGATATGGGCTAAGTCTGTCATGCTGTCATCGGCGTGCGTGGGACTATCTTGCCATGCCAGTATAAGTGGCGTGACAGTACTTGTGAGGACCCGGAATATTTAACTAGTAACACTTAACCTCCAAATGGTTCTAGCATTACTAATTAAACATTCTAAACCTCGATGGACATATGCTTCCCAGAATTGCAGCATATGCACATCATCACAAAATTATACATCAATTCCATGCACATACATCACTAAGTTCAACAACGACATACATAAAGTAAAGCTATCACAAAAGAGAGCCGACCGGCCAAATATAACATTATACAAGAATGACAGCGGAAGCAAAAGCGCCATAAGATGGCTAGAACAAAAGTCGACCGGTTAGCCAACATAACCCACAAGGCAACCGACCGGGCCGCCAAGCTAGTCGCCCCGCAAGCTACCACAACACAGCTCGCAAAAGTGAGGCCCTTCAGGCTCACCTTCCTCCTCTGCAACAAAACAATTAAGCATAGCAACTGAGTACAAAGATTGTCTTTGTACCCGCAAGACTGACGTGTGGAATAGCAGACCTATTCATAAACTACATGCAAGCTTATTTAGGTGGAGGTCATATGTCTTATTTTGCATGAAGCCAACTTTATTTGCAATAATGTAATATATTTCAAAAGCAAGTTTGCAAATCTGTTTTGTTATCAAAGTAACGATGAAGTACTGGATACATACAAGTAACCACACGAAGTGACTATCCCAATAGTCACCACAACATAGCACGAATCCCGATTCGTACCACCCATCAAGTTTTAATTTAAAGGTTGTAGTCTAACTCTTGAAAGACCTTGCCAAGCGTGTCCATAACCTAGGGCGAGGCTATTCGAATAGTTTTAACCTGCAGGGTGTACCAATGTACCCACACTTTAGACCGCTTTAAGCCAAAACACACTTCCGTAGGTATGTTGCACGGCTAAGTCCTACGAGACGCTTTCCAATATTGTGTATTAACTACGAGCCGCTCGTATGGGTAGAAACACCATGCGCTTACATTGCAAGCCGAAAGACAACAAATCCCATCACGGTGAAGTCTTTCGGACACTACAATGCTCCCAACACCATCCCTCCTGCGACCTCCTGCGACCGGAGCCAATACACGCCAAAGTACTAAGTCAGAGAGGTCCCATACCCTCTAGTGTGGTTAGCACGCTAAAATGCTTGGTTTAGTGTAACAAGATGTTCGGTCCTTGTTGACTCGAGCACCATTCGATCACACCGAAAATCACACCAACATACCATTGTGCCCAAGTCTAAATCATTTTGCTTTTAGTTTTAGTTTTCACAAGTAGACATGGCACAAGGTGGAAATCATAATACATAATAAGTTTTATGTGACCAAGGTTATCGACAAGTCGATAACCGCCCATTTCTACCGAGACTAAGCATGGCTAAGCAATTAATTCGCAACTACTAAGTGACAAGAGCTCCTCCACGAACTCTAAATCACAGCAAGTAACCTAGGCTCATGGTAGTAGAGGATAATCATTTGCTAAGGAAATGCATCTACTAGGCCAACTATTAAAGCAGTAGCAATGCATACATAGAATTTGTAATCAACATAAATACTTAAAATCTGGGATTAACATGATCAAAGCGCTTGCCTTCTTCTTTGTTGCTCAATTTGTTGTGGAGGGTCACCCTGGGGTTACCGCAAATGTCGAATCCTAGCGAAGGCAAAAGAACCAAGAACAACCAATAAGGCGAGCCACAAATAAACAAAAGAGCAAGCAAAACTTATCCAAATGCACGTGAAATTTATACATAAGGTAGAATACGAATATACCTAGACATAGAAACTGGAAAAACCTAATTTGGATTGGTGGTGCAAAAGATATTACCTAAAAATACATTTTCTACCATAATTAACACTAGCAAAACATTTTCTAGAAAGGTTTTGAGGCTGAAATTTTATGGCAGCTACCTATTGGTATAGAGGTAACCCATATAAACTTTCAGGTCATTTGGAGTTAAAATGATTTAGTTATGATTTTCTAAGATGCAAAATTAGCATAATGCACTTTCAGGAGCATAGACATGTTCAAAACTAATTTTACGATGAAGTATACCAACAGAGGGTTTTCTAGAATTTATCATATATATTTTGCATTTACAGAGAATTACTTGTGCATTTTATAAGTCTTCGAATTTTCTAAATGCTAAAAATAGGTACTAAATCATTAATCAAGGTTTCACATTACAATCTTGGACCTACCATCATTTTTATATTAACATTGGGTTAATAACAAATTTATCAAAGTTGGAATCATTCATTTTGGACATACAAAGGGCAAGATATGCATTTTCTAAAGTTTCATTCATTTTCTGGGATATTCAAAATGACAGAAATCAAGTTATTCCTAGTTATACAATTTTCTGCTACTGGAACATGCTTAAATCCATTTTTATAATAAACTAAAGTAATAACATGATTTATTACAGTTGGAATTAACTAAAAAGCAGTTAAAATGAATTAGTTATGAGTTTCTAAAGTTTTTACATCATTTTCAGTTGTTAAACAAATACTTACCGAAATACAGAACAACTCAAAACAAAGAAAACGACGTGGACGCCCGTGGGCCGTAGATTTAAAATCCAACGGCCCACGCACGCTGGAAATAGCGCACGCGCGCCAACCTACTCGGGGCCCACCGTTGGATCAAGATCTAACGGCTCACACGAGTGTATGCAACCGGACGGTGCGGTTGCTTGGGCCAATCCTAGCCGCAGATCGGCAGATGGACGGTCCAGAGCGCACCAACAACCGGATGGTCCGATTGCACACACGATCTCAGCCATTGATCGCAAGATCGACGGCCAAGAATGATCAAGGCACCCGGAGGGTCCGAATGCCCTCACGATCTAGGCCGTTGATCAAGGGATCGACGGTGGCTAAAGATCGAAGTTCAAAAAGATGGACTGACGCGTGGGGACCACTGTCAGTGACCCAAAGGCATACACGCTCTGGTTTAACCCACGTGCACAGTGCACTGGGCCCACAAGTCAGCGACTAAGCAGAGCGGTTAAGACCAAATTAATGATTCTAATGATTGACATTAAATATACTCTAATGACTGCTGAGATTTGATTTTAAACCCTCGGGCCCACAAGTCAGCGACCCAGAGGTGAATTCCGACAGCGATTAAATGCCGACTCATTTAATTAAGCAATGATTAGATATTAATAGTGCCGGAACAGTGCGGAGTGAAACAGAGATTGATTTAAGGAGATTGGGCCCACTGGTCAGTGGCTCAGCAATAATGATTAAGACATAATTAATAACTAATGATCAGCAATTAATGTGTCCTAATGAGTCGACGAAACGGGAGCGTGTGCAAGCAAAACCGAGTGGCCTTCACGACTTGTCTTGGCGACTCTTCCATGCATGGCGCCACCAAGCACCAAAATGGAATCGCAATAGCACAACAAGTCTAATGGTAGCATTCGCCACGGCGAGGATCGAACGCCGGCTAGCGGAAAATGAAAACGGAGCTTCATCGCCACACATGAAAATAGCGAAAGCTCATTGCGGTCCAAGGAAGCGGTGCGAGCTTCTAAGGACTAATAAGAAGCTACCTTAAGGGCGAAGCTTCAAAGATGGCGGAGAGGCTTGATCACGGTGGCTTCATGGGACTTGGAGAAGAATGAATGAAAACGACACCCGAGCCAAATGAGTGATACCAACGCATCGAATAGCTTCATAATGATTCACGAAGCTACATGAGCAAAGGATTGGAAAATGGAGCACTCACTTTGAGTGAGGAAGAAGAGGACCAAATTAGCCGAATTTGAACAAACCCCAAATTGGACAATTCACGAGAATCAAATCCAAAATTAAGTGAGGGGAAATGTTCAAGGTGATAAATAGATGAGGTTAGAGCAAAGAAACGTGAAGGAGGACCACTGGAACACCAAGATCACCAATGAAGCTCCACGGGTCAACAATGGCGGTTTGCCATTTTTGAGGTGTTAAGCTCCAATAATGAGAATGAAGCTTGATGGTGGTCTAAAGAAATGCCAGGAGACCTTGGGGGTGCTTATAAAGCCTTGAAAGCATTAGGGTTTGCACCACACCTCTCTCGGGCGGCACAACACAAAGCACAAGGTGCGGCTGACAAGGAAAAGGAGATGAAAACGTGCATTAGGGTATGGCCTAGCTCAGTGTACCTCCCATACTCCTACACGTCGGCTAGGGTGGCTGAAGGGAGCAAGATATGACCTCACCATGCCTTGCACTGTTTTCGCACGGCGGGAGGTTGAAGATGACCAGCGCAAAAGCTCGGGCGATTCACAGCCGTGGGATTCAAAACGAACGGCAAAGATTACGCCACGCCTCCGAGGGTTAAAACACACGGGGAGATTACAAGCCCTTCGATTAGAAACGAACGACTCGGATTGCTCCACGTCACAAACCCTTTATTTACCACGAGAAGTGCGCGGCGTTGGATCTTAATCCAACGGCTCAGATTCACAAATGCAACCGGATGGTCCGAAAGGTTCGGGAGATCTCAATGGTTGGATGAGAATCTAACGGTCGACAATCCAACTTGCAACCGGAGGGTCCGAAGTCTTATGCGCGCGCGGGCCGTGCGATTTCGATCCAACGGTCGAGATCGCTTGCGCGTTTTAAAGAGTGGCTCGGTGCGTTTAGTTGACTAGACCGAATCAAATGGCTCGAGCCCGAGTCTGACTCGAACCCAAGCAACAGTAAAACCACGTTTGACTTTAAAATTAGAACAGAGACCTTGAAGGATTTATTTGAGGTAGCAAATCAACTCCAAAAATTATGAAATTTTTATAGGAGCTTGCTAACTCAATTATTGACCTTGTGCAAAATTTTCAGAGATTTTTATGCTGCGAATAAATCTCCAAAAATTCTGCAAGGCTCTGTTTTAATGTTTGACTGAGAGTCAAACAGGTTTGACTGCCTCTAAAAATATTCAAACAATTTCTAAAAATTGTGAAATTTTTCAGAGGGGTCACATACCATCCCAGAGACTTAGGAAACATATTTCCAGAGGATGATCATAAGATTTGACAAGATTGTTTTTGGAATAACAAGATTTGGATCAACAAGACTTGTGACAATGTATTTCCATAATTCTTTGTACAAGAATTTCTTGGCACCACAGGAAATACATGATGTAAGAAAAAGTTTTAATTTCTACTGATTTTCTTACATTTGAAACACAAGCCCAAAATTGGGATGTTACAACTCTCCCCCCCTTACAAGAATCTCGACCCGAGATTCCGTTTACTCGGAGAAGAAAGAAGGAAAATCTGCACGAAGACGATCTTCGCGCTCCCAAGTTGCTTCATCTTCAGAATGGTTTGACCACTGAACCTTAAGGAACTTGATGACACGGTTCCTCGTCCTCCGTTCAGATTCCTCAAGAATACGAACAGGATGCTCGCGGTAGGTCAAATTCTCCTGCACATCGAGAACCTCCAATGGGGCTTCCTCAGTCGGGACACGGAGGCACTTCTTCAGGTGTGAAACATGGAACACATCATGTACACCCTCAAGTGCAGCTGGTAGCTCCAATCTATATGCAACTGCTCCAACTCTCTCGATGATACGGTAAGGCCCAACATATCGAGGAGCCAACTTGCCCTTGATGCCAAAGCGATGGCCCTTCAAGGGTGAGACTTTGAGATACACAAAGTCATTGGGCTCAAAGCTCAATTCACGGCGACGACGATCCGCATAGCTCTTTTGTGCGAGGTGGCCGTGCGCAGATGCTCGCGGATCAATCGAACTTGACTTTCGGCCTTATTGATCGAATCGGGCGAAATCGCCGCCTCCGATCTCGACCAGTTCAATGGGGTTCGCATCTCCTCCCATACAAGGCCTCAAATGGTGCCATGCCAAGGCGGCTCGAAGCTGTTGTTGTAGGAGAACTCAAGAAATGGTAGGCACTTCTCCCACTTCTTCCCATAGGAGAGAACACAAGCACGAAGCATATCTTCCAACACTTGGTTGACTCGCTCCGTCGACCATCGATCCGAGGATGAAAGGCAGATCAAGTGAAGTGGCGGGTCCCCATAGCCTCTTGCGGACTATGCCAAAACCGAGAGGTGAAAAGTGCACCACGATCGAAATAATCGTCTTGACACCGTGAAGACTCACAATCCTCGAGACATAAAGTTCGCCAAAGGCCCCACACGGCCGAGTCTTGACGGGAAGGAAATGTGCCACTTTAGTCAACCTGTCGATCACGACCCAAATAGCATCATTCCCCTTGGACGAGTGGGGCAATCCGGTGACGAAGTCCATGCCAACGGAATCCCACTTCCATTCTGGCACTGGCAAAGGCTGAAGGAGACCTGCTGGACGCTGATGCTCGGCCTTCACACGACAAAGACACGTCGCGCTCGGCAACGAACCTGGCAATCTCGCGCTTCATTCGGGTCCACGGAATCTCGACGAAGATCCCGATACATCTTGGTAGCCCGGGATGGATGGACAACGGAGAGTCATGGGCTTCGGAGAATCATGTTCGCAATTCCATGACCTTAGGAACCACAAGACATTTGCCCAAACCACACAACGCCATGCTCGTCCTCCGAAAGCACTTGGCCATCCCATCCTTGATGTTCGCTGATTTGACTCACTCAGGCATCCATCGCTGCGCGCCTTGATTTGGTCCACCAAGGTTGGTTGCACAACCAATGTAGCAAGAGAACCGTGCTCGATCAAACCCAAATTGAGGCGCTGAATTACGAAATGAGGCGGTGCTTGCTCTTGGAGCATCAACATGTTGCAATACACCTTCCGACCGAGTGCATCCGCAACAACATTGGCCTTGCCGGATGGATGCGAATGCCCATGTCATAGTCCTGATCAATTCCAACCATCTTCTTTGCTCGAGGTTCAGATCCATTTGGGTGAACAAGTACTTCAAACTCTTGTGGTCGAATACACCTCACAACGGTTACCAATCGATAATGCCGCCAAATCTTGAGTGCATGGACCACGCGCTAACTCCAAGTCATGAGTAGGATAGTTGAGTTCATGAGGCCTCATTGCCGCGATGCATAGGCCACAACCTTGCCTTCTGCATAAGAACACAACCGGACCACGACGAGAAGCATCACAAAAGATATCAAAACTCTTGTGAATATCGGGAGAACGAGCAGGGTGAGGTCAACCGCTTCTTGAGTTCCCGAAACTCACATCACAAGCAGCGGACCACTCAAATTTCTTGTCTTTCTTAAGCAATTCGGTCATAAACCGCAATCTTGGAGAAATTCTCGATAAAGCGGCGATAGTAGCCACCAAACCAAGAAAACTCGCACATCGGTGACCGACTTGGGTGACCCCAAGATAGCACATCACCGACCTTGCTAGGATCCACGACCACACCTCTGCTGAAAGAACGTGGCCCAAGAATGCCACTTCCTTCAGCGAACTCGCACTTGCTGAATTTGGCATACGGTGGTGCTCACGCGACTGCCCAAAGACTGAAGCTTAAGATGCTCGGCATGCTCTTCTTCACTCTTGGAGTAGATGAGGATATCATCGATGAATACCACCACGAACCTATCCAAATACTCCATGAATACCGAGTTCATAAGATTCATGAATAAGCGGGAGCATTAGTCAAACCAAAAGACATGACGATTGTACTCGTAAAGGCCATAACGAGTAGCAAAAGCCGTCTTAGGAATATCCTCGTTCCGACGATCGACTTGATGATAGCCCAATCTCAAGTCAATCTTGAGAAGACACGCGCTCCGGTCAATTGATCGAAAAGATCATCGATACGGGCAAAGGATACTTGTTCTTTACCGTCACCTCATTAAGCGGACGGTAATCAACACACATGCGCAAGGTCTTGTCCTTTTTCTTCACAAAGATAATGGACAACCCTGTGGAGATGAGCTAGGGACGGATAAAACCCTTCTCTTGCAGCTCACCTAGCTGCTTCTTCACTCCTCCAACTCATTAGGAGGCATGCGTCACGGCCTCTTTGAAATAGGGGCGATGCACGGCAGCAACTCTATCCCGAACTCCGGTTCTCGAACCGGAGGCATTAGGGCAAATCTTGAGGAAGACATCCGCGAAGTCACACGGTGGGGCGTCGTGGATCTCCAATCTTGGCTTTGCTTCAAGGACATAAAGATGGGCGCCGCAAGCTGCGCGAAAACCCAACTTTGTTCACTGAAGAGTGGTGAGGTAGACAATCTTCACGGCACAATCGATTTGCCCCAAGTGTTGGGACAACCAATCCATGCCAAGAATCACATCCAAGCGCGCCGAGTCGAGTAGGATAAGATTCGCCAAGAATCCCACTCCTTCGATGTGGATAGGAACATCCCGGCATACTTGGTCAGCTCTCATTTCCGAACCCGGAGAGCGAATCAGCAGTGGAACCCCCAAAGGAACACAGTGAAGCCCACAATCAACAGCAAAAGACCTCGAAATAAAAGAATGCGAGGTCCCGAGTCAAATAAAGCGTAGCAGCTGCAAATTAACAAGGGCGTACCCAACACCACGTCGGGCGCCTCTGTGCCTCCTCAGTGAGATATGGTTGACTCGGCCGCTCCCCAAGCCGGGTCTTACGGTCGGTGGTGACCACTCCCTTGCCCGCGTCCTCCATTGGGGCGAGGGCGTTCGATCTTCTTAGGACAACTACTCGCGTAGTGGCCCTTGGTATGGCGGTAGAAGCGGTGGCGTCGGCGCAGGTTGCGGGAACACCTGGCTGGTTGGTCGCGACGCCGCGGCGGAGTCACGACTGCGGAGGCGTGGCGCTGGTGCTGAAAGCCTCGGCGGTGGTGAAGCCAAAGAACGGGCCACCGTGCAGGCCCAACTCGGGGACGAGCGAGGCCACTGCGCGCATCTGGGCCTCCACTTGCGCTGCGGGACTCGCCCGGCGCTCTCGCCTTATGCTCGGCGACGATGGCCTTGTCCACCAAGGTGCGGAAGTGAGGAAGTCCACAATAGAGAGCTTGTCCGAAGCTCCTCGGACAAACCCTCCATGAACTTCTCTGCTTGGCCTCATCGGTGGCCACCTCGGCAGGCGTACCTCGCGAGATGGTTGAACTCATGGAGGTACTCGATCCGCGATTTGCGCCTGTTTGGCGCAAGGAACTCCTTCTTCTTGACTTCATCGGGCGGCGGGGACATGGGCCCGACGAAAGTCGATCGGAACTCCTCCCACGAGACCACGTGTCCGCGGGCTGCATGGCGAGGAAATTCTCCCACCATGAGAGTGCCGCACCCTCCAAGCGATGGGATGCGAAAAGCCCGCTCTGCTCACGGCATCGAGCAACGTTGAGCTTCCGCTCAACGAGGCGTAGCCGATCGTCTGCGCCCAAGGGATCCTCGGACCGGGAGAAGGTGGGAGGCGAGCACGGAGGAACTCCGCAAGTCCCCACGAGGCCGGTGACCACCTCCGGATCCGAGGCACGAGAGGAGTGGAGGTGTTCTGGCGATAACCTCCAACACCTGCGGTCCTCGAACGATTGCGTTCGATTTGCATGAGGACTTCCGCCATGGTCGGAGGAGGGGGAAGTTCCTCATCGGGACTACGGTGATTCCGGCGCACGTGTCCCACCACCATCTGATTTACTAAGACAAGTTAGATACAGTTCAAGAACCAAGAGCACAGAAATCCAACTTAGTTAAAATGACCAAAGAATAGCCACAAAAGAACATGAGATCATAAGTCACCGAATCAACTTTCCGAAACGACTAACCCGTATGGAAGAACGAGCAATCGTTTGCGAAAACCCAAAATTTCAGCACTAATTCTCAGTCCAAAATCAAGGTATAACCACCTAATAGAGTATAGGTATTAGCTAATTTCATATCACTTCTTACCCTTACATTCCCACAAGTTTTAGTTGAATTTACCTCCCACTTCCTATCTTAATTACTCACCACTAGCTAGCTGTCTAAATTTCTTTCTCCAAGCTCTCATGGTTCTCCCAAAACCAAGTTAATCGATAGAGGCTAATTTTTTTTTTTGAAACGAAGAGAGGAACAACTTTTTCAAACTTAAGTGAGAGTAAGGTGAGATGAGCAAGCTAAGACAGGTGAGGATTAAAATTAGAGAACTTACTTAAGTTTTCATAAACTATTTGAAAGTAAGTTTTCAAAATATCCTAAAGGCGACCAAGCTAGGGGTTTCTACGGTCAGTATGGCTCTGATACCAACTTTGTGAGGACCCGGAATATTTAACTAGTAACACTTAACCTCCAAATGGTTCTAGCATTACTAATTAAACATTCTAAACCTCGATGGACATATGCTTCCCAGAATTGCAGCATATGCACATCATCACAAAATTATACATCAATTCCATGCACATACATCACTAAGTTCAACAACGACATACATAAAGTAAAGATATCACAAAAGAGAGCCGACCGCCAAATATAACATTATACAAGAATGACAATGAAGCAAAAGCGCCATAAGATGGCTAGAACAAAAGTCGACCGGTTAGCCAACATAACCCACAAGGCAACCGACCGGCCGCCAAGCTAGTCGCCCGCAGCTACCACAACACAGCTCGCAAAAGTGAGGCCCTTGGGCTCACCTTCCTCCTCTGCAACAAAACAATTAAGCATAGCAACCGAGTACAAAGATTGTCTTTGTACCGCTTAAGGCGGCGTGTGGAATAGCGGACCTATTCATAAACTACATGCAAGCTTATTTAGGTGGAGGTCATATGTCTTATTTGCATGAAGCCAACTTTATTTGCAATAATGTAATATATTTCAAAAGCAAGTTTGCAAATCTGTTTTGTTATCAAAGTAAGTGATGAAATCTGAGATACATACAAGTAACCACTGAAGTGACTATCCCAATAGTCACCACAACATAGCACGAATCCCGATTCGTACCACCCATCAAGTTTTAATTTAAAACGTTGTAGTCTAACTCTTGAAAGACCTTGCCAAGCGTGTCCATAACCTGGGACGCAGGCTATTCGAATAGTTTTAACCTGCAGGGGTGTACCAATGTACCCACACTTGATCGCCTTTAAGCCAAAACACACTTCCGTAGGTATGTTGCACGGCTAAGTCCTACGAGGCGCTTTCCAATATTGTGTATTAACTACGAGCCGCTCGTATGGGTAGAAACACCATGCGCTTACATTGCAAGCAGAAAGACAACAAATCCCATCACGGGTGAAGTCTTTCGGACACTACAATGCTCCCAACACCATCCCTCCTGCGACCTCCTGCGACCGGAGCCAATACACGCCAAAGTACTAAGTCAAGAGAGGTCCCATACCCTCTAGTGTGGTTATGCGCTAAAATGCTTGGTTTAGTGTAACAAGATGTTCGGTCCTTGTTGACTCGAGCACCATTCGATCACACCGAAAATCACACCAACATACCATTGTGCCCAAGTCTAAATCATTTTGCTTTTAGTTTTAGTTTTCACAAGTAGACATGGCACAAGGTGGAAATCATAATACATAATAAGTTTTATGTGACCAAGGTTATCGACAAGTCGATAACCGCCCATTTCTACCGAGACTAAGCATGGCTAAGCAATTAATTCGCAACTACTAAGTGACAAGAGCTCCTCCACGAACTCTAAATCACAGCAAGTAACCTAGGCTCATGGTAGTAGAGGATAATCATTTGCTAAGGAAATGCATCTACTAGGCCAACTATTAAAACGAAGTAGCAATGCATACATAGAATTTGTAATCAACATAAATACTTAAAATACTGGGATTAACATGATCAAACTGCTTGCCTTCTTGCTGTTGCTCAATTTGTTGTGGAGGGTCACCCTCGGGGTTACCGCAAATGTCGAATCCTAAGCGAAAGGCAAAAAGAACCAAGAACAACCAATAAGACGAGCCACAAATAAACAAAAGAGCAAGCAAAACTTATCCAAATGCGACGAAATTTATACATAAGGTAGAATACGAATATACCTAGACATAGAAACTGGAAAAACCTAATTTGGATTGGTGGTGCAAAAGATATTACCTAAAAATACATTTTCGGCCATAATTAACACTGTAGCAAAAACATTTTCTAGAAAGGTTTTGAGGCTGAAATTTTTATGGCAGCTACCTATTGGTATAGAGGTAACCCATATAAACTTTCAGGTCATTTGGAGTTAAAATGATTTAGTTATGATTTTTCTAAGATGCAAAATTAGCATAATGCACTTTCCAAGAGCATAGACATGTTCAAAACTAATTTTACAGTGAAGTATACCAACAGAGGGGTTTTCTAGAATTTATCATATATATTTTGCATTTACAGAGAATTACTTGTGCATTTTATAAGTCTTCCAGAATTTTCTAAATGCTAAAAATAGGTACTAAATCATTAATCAAGGTTTCTGTTACAATCTTGGACCTACCATCATTTTTATATTAACATTGGGTTAATAACAAATTTATCAAAGTTGGAATCATTCATTTTGGACATACAAAGGGCAAGATATGCATTTTCTAAAGTTTCATTCATTTTCTGGGATATTCAAAATGACAGAAATCAAGTTATTCCTAGTTATACAATTTTCTGCTACTGGAACATGCTTAAATCCATTTTTATAATAAACTAAAGTAATAACATGATTTATTACAGTTGGAATTAACTAAAAAGCAGTTAAAATGAATTAGTTATGAGTTTCTAAAGTTTTTACATCATTTTCGCTTGTTAAACAAATACTTACCAAATACGTAACAACTCAAAACAAAGAAAGCGACGGGCGCTTGCGGGCGTAGATTTAAATCCAACGGCCCACGCACGCTGGAAATAGCGCACGCGCGCCAACCTACTCGGGGCCCACCGTTGGATCAAGATCTAACGGCTCACACGAGTGTATGCAACCGGACGGTGCGGTTGCTTGGGCCAATCCTAGCCGCAGATCGGCAGATGGACGGTCCAGAGCGCACCAACAACCGGATGGTCCGATTGCACACACGATCTCAGCCATTGATCGCAAGATCGACGGCCAAGAATGATCAAGGCACCCGGAGGGTCCGAATGCCCTCACGATCTAGGCCGTTGATCAAGGGATCGACGGTGGCTAAAGATCAAGTTCAAAAGATGGGATCGGCGCGTGGGACCATCGCCGTGACCCAAAGGCATACACGCTCTGGTTTAACCCACGTGCACAGGGCACTGGGCCCACAAGTCAGCGACTAAGCAGAGCGGTTAAGACCAAATTAATGATTCTAATGATTGACATTAAATATACTCTAATGATCGCCGAGATTTGATTTTAAACCCTCGGGCCCACAAGTCACGACCAGGTGAATTCGGACAACGATTAAATGCCGACTCATTTAATTAAGCAATGATTAGATATTAATAGTGCCGTAACAGTGCGGAGTGAAACAGAGATTGATTTAAGGAGATTGGGCCCATTGGTCAGTGGCTCAGCAATAATGATTAAGACATAATTAATAACTAATGATCAGCAATTAATGTGTCCTAATGAGTCGACGAAACAGGAGCGTCATGTCGGCAAAACCCGAGTGGCCAGCGGCTTGTTGTCGCGGCGACTTGCCATGCGCGCGCCACCAAGCACCAAAATGGAATCGCAATAGCACAACAAGTCTAATGGTAGCATTCTCGCCGGCGGCGAGGGACTGGAACGCCGGCTAGCCGGAAAATGAAAACGGGAGCTTTACTGCCACACATGAAAATAGCGAAAAGCTCCGCTGCGGTCCAAGGAAGCGGGTGCCAGAGCTTCTAAGGACTAATAAGAAGCTACCTTAAGGACGAGAAGCTTCAAAGATGGCCGGAGAGGCTTGATCACGGTGAAAGCTCGCCGGACTTGGAGAAGAATGAATGAAAACGACACCCTGAGCCAAATGAGTGATACCAACGCATCAGAATAGCTTCATAATGATTCACAGAAGCTACATGAGCAAAGGATTGGAAAATGGAGCACTCACCTGAGCTGAGGAAGAAGAGGACCAAATTCGGCCGAATTTGAACAAACCCCAAATTGGACAATTCCTGAGAATCAAATCCAAAATTAAGTGAGGGGAAATGTTCAAGGTGATAAATAGATGAGGTTAGAGCAAAGAAACGTGAAGGAGGACCACTGGAACACCAAGATCACCAATGAAGCTCCACGGGTCAACAATGGCGGTTTGCCATTTTTGAGGTGTTAAGCTCCAATAATGAGAATGAAGCTTGATGGTGGTCTAAAGAAATGCCAGGAGACCTTGGGGGTGCTTATAAAGCCTTGAAAGCATTAGGGTTTGCACCACACCTCTCTCGGGCGGCACAACACAAAGCACAAGGTGCGGCTGACAAGGAAAAGGAGATGAAAACGTGCATTAGGGTATGGCCTAGCTCAGTGTACCTCCCATACTCCTACACGTCGGCTAGGGTGGCTGAAGGGAGCAAGATATGACCTCACCATGCCTTGCAATCGCTCGCACGGCGGAGGTTGAAGATGACCAGCGCAAAAGCTCGGGCGATTCACAGCCGTGGGATTCAAAACGAACGGCAAAGATTACGCCACGCCTCCGAGGGTTAAAACACACGGGGAGATTACAAGCCCTTCGATTAGAAACGAACGACTCGGATTGCTCCACGTCACAAACCCTTTATTTACCACGAAGGGGTACGCGAGCGTTGGATCTTAATCCAACGGCTCAGATTCACAAATGCAACCGGATGGTCCGAAAGGTTCGGGAGATCTCAATGGTTGGATGAGAATCTAACGGTCGACAATCCAACTTGCAACCGGAGGGTCCGAAGTCTTATGCGCGCGCGGGCCGTGCGATTTCGATCCAACGGTCGAGATCGCTATGCGCTTTAAAGAGTGGCTCAGTGCGTTTAGTTGATCGACCGAATCAAATGGCTCGAGCCCGAGTCCGACTCGAACCCAAGCAACAAGAAACCACGCTTGACTTTAAAATTAGAACAGAGACCTTGAAGGATTTATTTGAGGTAGCAAATCAACTCCAAAAATTATGAAATTTTTACAGGAGCTTGCTAACTCAATTATTGACCTTGTGCAAAATTTTCAGAGATTTTTATGCTGCGAATAAATCTCCAACAATTCTGCAAGGCTCTGTTTTAATGTTTGACCGAGAGTCAAACGAGGTTTGATCGCCTCTAAAAATATTCAAACAATTTCTAAAAATTGTGAAATTTTTCGAGAGGGTCACATACCATCCTGCAGACTTAGGAAACATATTTCCAGAGGATGATCATAAGATTTGACAAGATTGTTTTTGGAATAACAAGATTTGGATCAACAAGACTTGTGACAATGTATTTCCATAATTCTTTGTACAAGAATTTCTTGGCACCACAGGAAATACATGATGTAAGAAAAATTTTTAATTTCTACTGATTTTCTTACATTTGAAACACAAGCCCAAAATTGGGATGTTACAGTACTCATTTGTCACGCCGGTATGAGTGGCATTGCAGTAGCAACTAATGCTCAAAGAATGATTTGAGTTCATTCAATTGACATTCCAACAATCATTCAAACATGTAAAGCAAGAATCATCCATCAGTCATGTAATTTAATTAAACATTCAACATCCGTCAACTCAGAAATTTCATTCGAACATAGCCATACAAAGTTTCTTTCCAGCAGTCATTTGGATTCATTCAAAATGAACTCTGATATGCATACACACATTCATTTCATTACTTGCGCTTTCGGCGTGCATCCGACCCCAGTGTGAACCTCGCTGGTGGGTGTTGGCCTCGCATGCCCTCGACAACGTTTGTGGAACTAATGTCCGCGTGATCACGCCATTTACGGCGTCGTGGTGTGGCCTGAGTCGGCTGCGTAGGGGATGGTGCACCATCTAGATCCGCGAGGTCCATCTCATCGCGGCAACGCAAAGATCGACGCCATCCTCGCTTGCACCACCCTCCTCGTCCTCGCCGGCCTCGTCATCGTCCTCCGGGTCGGACGAAGCGGATGTGGTCGCTCGCAATGTTGTAGCACGCGAGGAGCCACTCTGAGCCGGGGTAGGCTGCACGACTTCTCCCGCCGCCGCCGCCCCGCAATTCATTTTTGCGGCCAATCGCCGGCATCGACGGCGAACCATCTACAAGGTTAACTAACAAAATATATTAAAGTTTAATACAACAAAGGGAATATCATGGGTACGAATACATTGAGAGTTGTAAATTGCAGTACAAAAGGTATGAAAATTGTGGGGACCCCAATTTATTTGACTTGTAATGCTTAACCAACCACCTGGTCCTAGCATCACAAATCAAATAAACCGAAACCCCGAGATATGTATACTTCACAGAAGCAGTATACACACCTCCCACAACAGTATGCATCAACTCCATTCCAAACATAGAGTCCAAACATCACACTACCAAACGGAAGATAAACAAATAATAGAGATTATTACAGACACAGGCCGACAGGCCCAAAAGATACACAAATAACAAGAACGACAGCGGAAGCAAAAGCGACATAAGATGGCTATAAACAAAGCCAATCAGCGTGCCTTCAACCCACAAGGCATCCGATCGACCGCCAAGTCTAGTCGCCCAACACGGCGGCAAGACAACTCACGTAGTGAGGCCCTTGGGGCTCACCTTCTTCCTCTGCAACAAAAACATTAAGCAAAGCATCCGAGTACAAATATTGTCTTTGTACCCGCAAGATCGACGTGTGAACTAGCGGCACTGTTCATATGCTACATGCAAAGCTTATTTGGTGGAGGCTATATGTTTCATTTGCATAAAGCCAATTTTCATTTGCAATAATGTAATGGTTTGAAGGCAAGTTTGCAATTCATTTTTAATGTTGAAATAACGAGAAGGGATAATAATAGCAAAGAGTAAAGATAAACAACCTAGAAGTGACTATCCCAATAGTCACCACAACAATAGCACGAATCCCGTTCGCACCACCCATCAAGTTTTAATTTTAAATGTTGTAGTCTAACTCTTGATAAGCTTACCCAAGCGTGTCCATCACCTAGGACGAGGCTATTCGAATAGTTTTAACCCTGCGGGGGTGTACCATTGTACCACACTTGCATCGCCTTTAAGCCAAAGCACACTTCCAAAGGTATGCCGGCACAGCTAAGTCCTACAAGACTTTTTCCAATATTGTGTATTGCCTACGAGCCGCTCGTATGGATAGAAATTCATACGCTTACATGGTAAAGCCGAAAAGACAACTACCTTTATGGGTAAAGCTTTTGGACAACTACCATGCTCCCAACACCATCCCTCCCGCGACCTCCTGCGACCGGAGCCAATACACGCCAAAGTACTAGGTCAAGAGAGGTCCCATACCCTCTAGTGTGGTTAGCACGAAATGCCGGATAATGTGTACTGCAAGATGTTCGGTCCTTAATTGACTCGGGCACCTTTCAATACACCCAACAGATCACACCAATCTTACCATTGTGCCCAAGTCTAAATCATTTTTATTTTGTTTTCATTTTTTTAGATTTGTAAATAACAAAGCATAAGAACAATAATAATTTCATGTGATCAAGATTATCGACTAAGTCGATAATCGCCCAATTCTACCGGAAACTAAGCATGTCTAAGCAATTTAACCCGGATCTACTAAGTGACAAGAGATCATCCAGCGATCTCTAATCACAGCAAATAACCTAGCTTCAGGTAGTAGAGATCAATATTTTGCCAACAGGATATGCAGCTACGGATTTAACTAATCAATTTAACACAAATTAAGCAATGCATACATACAGCTGAAATAAAATATTAAACTTTAAAAATACTGGGATTAACATGATCAAACTACTTGCCTGGCTGCTGTGGCTCAATAGGCTCAACCTGTTGCAGAGGATCGTTCTCAGGGTTACCGCAAATATCGAAGCCTAACGATTGAACAAAACAGCGAATAAGAACGAATAACATCGACAAAACTTAAACATACAACAACATCAAGACATACCAAGACTCACACAGTAGCCTAAGCATGATATAACAAAATTTCAGAAACAGAGAACAATTCATTTTAAGTTATTAAGAATTTTCTATGAATTTTCTAAGCTAAAAACACATCAAAACACTAGTTAATTACTTATCAAATTTTTCATGAACAGAAACAGTATCTAAAACATATCTTGATAATTAGTACACTAAAAATGAAAATTTACAAAATTGGTTTCATTGGATTTGGGCAATTATTGGAAGAGATATACATTTTCTAATTTAGAAGATACATAAAACATCCTTTAATTAATTAACAGATTTTTGCTACAGAGACAAGGTTGAAACTAATTTTAGTAAATACTACATTTAAAATGAAAATTAACAGAACTGGGTTCATGCGATTTAGATAAAAATTGAATTAGTTATGAATTTTCTAAGTTTATATGAATTAACAGTGCAACAGAAAACCACTTCAGAAATTCTAAAGTAGTTAATACTTTTTCTACCGACAATCAGCTAGCCCTAGTCACTGACAGGCGGGACCAGCGAGAGCTGACCAGGGTAGCCCAGCCCGCCGAAGGTGACGTCGGCGTATCCAAAGAATACGTCTTCAGCTTAACTAAACGCAAATCTCCATCACATGCCTAGAGAAAATACGCCTCCCGACAGAGAAAACGCAACAACGGAGTTTACACAATCAATAACTGACAGCACGGGCCTACATGGCAGCGACTCAGAGGAAAATAAAACGGTTGGATTAGAGATTTCCTAAACACAATTAACCCGAGAAGGCCCACATGGCAGTGACTGAACTAAACAAGGATCAGAGTTAACTAAAAAAAACACCGGCGGCTCGCCGACGCGCACGGAGACGGCGGCGCGGCCGCGCAGTTGAACTCGCAAACCCGTGGGCTCCAAGACGAGTGAGTGATACCTTCGGGTTCACAGAGACTTCGCGATCCTGATGACGGCGACGCGGAGTCCGATGGTCGCCGGAGATGAGCTCACGACGGCCGGAGGCGAAGAAGAAGGTGCGGCTTCCGTGGAGAAGACGCTGCGGACTTCGAAGCCGAGAAGGTGCGCAACGGCCATCGACTCCGTGAAGGATAAGCACGATAACACCGACGGAGAGGGACGAAGCGCCGGAATTGCTACTGGCGGCGAGCACCGAGCTTGAGAAGAACCGCCGCACGCCTCAACGATGCACCAAAGATGAAGATGAAGCCACCATGAGATTCGGTGGATCGATGCGATCCTAAGGGACCAAGTGTCGAAGCTAGAAACTCACCGAGCGCCAAAGAGCTATGGAGCCGAGATCACCGGAGGCGGAGAAGACGAACTCGCTCCCGGCAATACATCGACGCCACGAGCTCTGGGATGGGAAAAATGGAAGCGGCGTGGATAATGGAACACTACGATGGGGTCTCGGCTCGAGAGACACCAACCGGCGACGCTTACCTTCGGCTTCGGCCCGGCCGAGACAAAGAAGCGGGCGGAGAAAGCACGAATGCACGCGAGGACGAATGGGTGACCTAAAGAGATAGGTGAGCTCTGGCGATTCTCGGAGGCGCACACGCGCCCCTGCGTGGCGGCCGACGAAGCTGCGTGGCGCGCGATGCGCGAAGCGCCAGCCGAACTCCTGTGAGGCGGCGAGTCGGCGAGGAAGAATCGACAAGAGGGACCCATACGTCACCGACGGTGGTGAAGCGGCGCGAGTCGGGGTCCGATGCGGCGCGATGAGATGGTTGAACTCGATCAGTAACGCGCCGACCGTTGGATCTAGGATGGACGGCCGAGATCAATGTATGCATTCGGACAGGTCGACGAGACGCGCAACGTGGACCGTGCGATCTCCATCGGACGGTGATAGCAATCGGGCTCGCGCGGTACAGTTAGGCGGTGCGACCGAGTCAAGTGGCGCGGTCGGACTCGAGCCAGAGGTTGGGTCCGAGCCGGAGGAACAGTGATTCCAGATTTGAATTAGAAAGACAGAGAAGGTTTGGGGAATTTTTAGAGGTAGCTCCTGAGCTCCAAAAATTCCGAAATTTTTATGGGAGCTTACTGGAACAGAGGACAACCTTGTGTAATTTTTCTAGGAGTTTTCATGCACTATATTTCGCCCAATAAAATTCTCAAGCTGTTGTACAGAAGTTTGACCAGATTTCAAACTAGTTTGACTTGGCCATTTGAAATAGCAAACAAAATCTAAAAATTGTGAAATAATTCAGGGAGGTAGATAGGATGGTCAAGATGATAGGAAAAATATTCCTAGAGGATGATCACAAGTTTGAAGGCTAGGAATTTATTTGACAACAATTTCCAATCACAAGAATTTAATTCTAGAAAATGGAAATTGCTAGGGAAAATTTGGACAACTTCCAAATGATTTGATGAGACAACAAAAGTTTTTATTTCTCCTCAAAATTTTACATTGGAAATACAAACCCTAAGTTAGGGTTGTTACAAATCTCCCCCCTTACAGGAATCTCGCCCCGAGATTCTGATCACTGGGAGAAGAAAGATGGGTAGTCTGCACGAAGACGATCTTCTCGCTTCCAAGTGGCTTCGTCCTCGGAGTGGTTCGACCACTGAACTTTGAGGAACTTGATCACACGGTTCCTCGTTCTGCGTTCAGCTTCTTCGAGGATACGAACGGGGCGCTCACGATAGGACAGATCTTCTTGCACATCGATATTTTCCAATGGTGTTTCCTCAACGGGAACACGGAGGCACTTCTTCAATTGTGATACATGGAAAACATCATGCACCCCCTCAAGTGTAGCTGGCAACTCCAACTGGTATGCAACTGCTCCCACTTTCTTGATGACGCGATAAGGCCCGACATACCAGGAGCCGCTTGTTCTTGACACCGAAACGACGATGTCCTTCAAAGGTGAGACTTTGAGATACACAAAGTCATTGGGCTGGAAACTCACTCACGACACGCCGACCGCATAGCTCTTCGCTCGGATCGAGCTACGCGCAAGTGCTCACGAATCAACCGCACTTGACTTTCGGCCTCATTAATGGAATCGGACCAAAGAACCGTCTCTCCCGGTTCGACCAGTTCAGCGGTGTTCGCATCGCCTCCCATACAAAGCCTCAAATGGTGCCATACCGAGACTAGCTCGAAACCGTTGTTGTAGGAGAACTCGGCAAGCGGTAGGCACTTCTCCCAATTCTTCCCATAGGAAAGAACACAAGCACGGAGCATATCTTCAAGCACTGATTGACTTCGCTCAATCACCATCGGTCCGAGGTGATAGGTCGAAATAAAGAAAGACGGGTTCCCATGGCCTCCTGCGAGACTATGCCAAAGTCGGAAGTGAAAAGAGAACCACGATCGACACAATCGTTCGTGGCACACCATGCAAGCTCACAACACGGGATATGTAGAGGTCCGCCAATTTCATCGACATCGAGGGCGCGACGACCGCGTAAAGTGTGCTACTTTTGTCAATCGGTTAATAACCACCGGATAGCATCCTTCCCAGAAGAAGTACGGGCAAACCGATGATGAAGTCCGTGCCCACCGAATCCCACTTCCATTCTCGTATAGGCAAGGGTCGAGAAGACCCGCTGGGCCGATGTCGGCCTTGACACGACAACATACGTCGCATCCGCAACGAACACGGCAATCTCGCGCTTCATGCGAGTCCACCGAATCTCTGACGCAGATCTTGGTACATTTTGGTGGCCCCGGGATGGATGGACAAAGGCGAATCATGGGCCTCATAGAGAATCAAATCCCGCAACTCTTGGACCTTTGGGACCACGAGACGCTGCCCAAACCATACAACACCATGCTCATCCTCCGTGAAACACTTGGCCGACCCATTCTTGATGTTCTGCTTGATCTGGTTCACACCGTCATCTGATTGCTGTGCTGCCTTGACTTGATCCACCAAGGTTGACCAAGGCAGCAAGGGAACCATGCTCAACCAAACCCAAGTTGAGACGCTGAAATTCTGCAAGAAGTGCCGGTTGCTGCTCTTGAACCATCAAAGTATTGCAATACACCATTCGACTCGCATCAAAGAAGCGACATTGGCCTTGCCAGATGATCTCAATACCCATGTCATAATCTTTGATCAATTCCATCCATCTCTCTCGCTCGAGGTTCAGATCCGGCCGAGTGAACAAGTACTTCAAGCTCTTGTGATCGAATACACCTCCACAGCGGTTTCGATCAAATAATGCCGCCAAATCTTGAGTGCATGAACAACTGCACAAGCTCTAAATCATGGGTGGGATAGTTGAGCTCATGAGGTCTCAATCGCTCGATGCATAGGCAATCGCTTGCCTTCCCGCATAAGAACACATCCAAGTCCTCGACGAGGCATCGCAATAAATATCAAGCTCTTGTGGATATCGTGAAGAGTAAGGACTGGGCTGAAGTCAATCGCCGCTTGAGCTCCCAAAGCTCTCATCACAAGCAGAGGACCACACAAACTTCTTGTCTTTCTTGAGCAATTCGGTCATCGGCTTCCGATCTTGGAGAAATTCGATAAAGCGCGGTAGTATCCGCTAAACCGAGAAAACTCCGTACATCGGTGATCGACTTGGTGACCCCAAGATAGAACATCGCCGACCTTCTTTGGGATCCACGGCTACGCCTCCACTGAAAGAACATGGCCCAAGAATGCCACTTCCTTCAACCAGAACTCGATTTCTTTGAACTTTGCATACGGTGGTGCTCCAAGAACTTGCCCAAAACAATCTTCGGATGCTCAAGATGCTCTTCTTCGTCTTGGAATAGATAAGAATATCATCAATGAAAACCACCACAAACTTATCCAAATACTCCATGAATCATCGAATTCATAAGATTCATGAACAAAGCCGAGCATTGGTTAAGCCTAAGGACATGACGGTGTACTCGCATGCACCATAACGAGTAGTGAAAGCCGTCTTCGGAATATCCTCAGATCTGATCCTGACCTGATGATACCCCATTCTCAAATCAATCTTTGAGAACACCTGGGCTCCAGTCAACTGATCAAACAGATCATCGATGCGAGGCAGAGGATATTTGTTCTTCACCGTCACCTCATTGAGAGGACGGTAATCAACACACATGCGCAGAGTCTTGTCCTTCTTCTTCACAAAGATCACTGGACAACCCCAAGGAGATGAGCTAGGACGGATGAAACCCTTTGCCTGAAGCTCACCAAGCTGCTTCTTCAATTCCTCCAATTCATTGGGAGGCATCCGATACGACGCCTTTGAAATCGGAGCGGTACCGGGCAGCAACTCAATGACAAACTCCAGATCTCGAACCGGAGGCATCCCAGGCAAATCTTCGGGAAAGACATCCCCAAAGTCAGATACTATGGGAACATCCTGAATCTGCAAGGCGGGCTTCGCTTCTAATGCACAAAAATGTGGACCTTGCAACATGGCCGTAAAATCCAACTCGCTGCTCAAGAATCGTGAGATAGACAATCTTCCTGGCACAATCGATTTGCCCCAAGTGTTGGGACAACCAATCCATGCCAAGAATCACATCCAGACTCGTTGAACTGAGCAGAATAAGGTTTGCCAAAAATCCTACCCCTTTAACTTCAATAGGAACACCCCGCATTCCGCATCGCCTCATTTCCAACCCGAGAGCTAATGAGCAAAGGAATCCCAAAGGAACACAAGTGAAGACCACTAGTAGCAGCAAATGATCTTGACATAAAAGAATGCGATTCTCCGTAATCAAATAATACCGCAAAGCAGACGAGAATTGACAAGAAGTGTACCCATCACGACATCCGCGCCTCGAGCCTCCTCGGCGGAAGATGGTTGACTCGAACACGCCGCACTCGGTCTTCGGATGATCTTCTCGTCGTGGGTGACCACTACCGCCCGCGCTCCATTAGGACGCAGGGGCTGCCCAAAGACTCGAGGGCAAGCGCTGGCGAGTGGCCCTTGTTGTGGCAATGAAACAGTAACATCGGCGCCGGATTGGCGGAGGCCACCGTTGCCGATCGCAGCGACGTGGTCGAAACACGACCGCGGTGGACGGAAGCTCAGTGCCGATGGCCTCGGCGCCAGAGAGCAAAAGAACGGGTCCCCGTGCCGGTCCAGCCCGAGGACGAGCGAGGCCGGGTGTGAGCAGCATCGACAGCGCCCCACTTGCGCTCATGGACTCACCAAGGGCTTTAGCCTTATGCTCAAAGAACAATGGCCTTATCAACCAAGGCACGAAAGTCGAGAAGTCCACACAGATAGCTTGTCCGTAGCTCCTGACAAGCCATCCATAAACTTCTCCGCGCTTAGCCTCATCGAGGCCACCTCTCCTGAGCATAACGAGCCAAGTGATTAAACTCGTATAGATACTCCGTCACGATTTGCGCCTTGCTTGAGCGCGAGAATTCTTTCTTCTTCACCATCAAAGCCATCCGGGATGTGGGCCCGACGAAAGTCGAATGAACTCCTCCCACGCAACCACACATTCGCGCGCCGCATGGCGAGATAGTTCTCCCACCATGAGAGTGCCGTGCCCTCAAGCCGTGGGACGCCGAAGAGCGCTTATCCTCGCGCCTAGCACTGAGCTATGTTGAGCTGCCAACCATGCGCAGCCAATCATTCGCATCGAGTGGGTCCTCGAGCGGAGAAAGTCGGCGGTCGCAGACGGAGGAACTCGCAAGTCCCCGCGAGTCCGTGTCCGCCACCTCCGCATCCGGGAAGGCACCGGCAGAATGGAGGTATTTCTAGCAATAACCTCCAAAATGCGCTGTCTCGTCCATGCGGTTTCGCCGATCTCGAGCGAGCACCCCACCATAGTCTGAGGAGGGAAGCTCTCATCATGACCACCCTACTGACACGACCACTACGGTTTCGCTACCATCCCTGCTTCACTAAGACAAGTTAGCAACAGCATCTAAGAGCAAGAAAGCCCAAAATTCACCAAAAAATACCAAAAACAAACACAAGCAGGTAAAGTCCAACCAACAAAATTTAAACACACAATTAACTCATTTTACACCTTACCCTATTATCCCCACAATTTTTAGTTGGATTAATCTTCATGGTTCTCCCAAAAACTAATTCGACCGGTAAACAACTATCTTTTGAAAGGAAAGAGAGAAACCGAGTTTTAAAACTCAAATTGGGGTAAGATGAGAGTAGAAGGCTAAGATAGATAAGGAGTAAAATCTGAGACTCTGCCTAGGTTTTCATAAACCTCTTTATACTTTGAAAATAAGCCTTTCCAAAATATCCTAAGGACGACTATGCTTGGGTTACTACGGTCAGAATGGCTCTGATACCAACTCTGTGGGGACCCCAATTTATTTGACTTGTAATGCTTAACCAACCACCTGGTCTTAGCATCACAAATCAAACAAACCGAAACCCCGAGATATGTATACTTCCCAGAAGCAGTATACACACCTCCCACAACAGTATGCATCAACTCCATTCCAAACATAGAGTCCAAACATCACACTACCAAACGGAAGATAAACAAATAGTAGAGATTATTACGTACACAGCCGATGTGCCCAAAAGATACACAAATAACAAGAACGGCAATGAGCAAAAGCGCCATAAGATGGCTATAAACAAAGCCAATCGCGTGCCTTCAACCCACAAGGCATCCGACCGACCGCCAAGTCTAGTCGCCCAACACGGCTACAGACAACTTATGTATGAGGCCCTTGGGACTCACCTTCTTCCTCTCGAACAAAACATTAAGCAAAGCATCCGAGTACAAATATTGTCTTTGTACCCGCAAGACCGACGTGTGAACTAGCGCACTGCTCAAATGCTACATGCAGGCTTATTTGGTGGAGGCTATATGTTTCATTTGCATAAAGCCAATTTTCATTTGCAATAATGTATACGCTTTGAAGGCAAGTTTGCAATTCATTTTAATGTTGAAATAACAAGAATGATAATAATAGCAAAATAGTAAAGATAAATAACCAAGAAGTGACTATCCCAATAGTCACCATTAACAATAGCACTAATCCCGCATTCGCACCACCCATCAAGTTTTAATTTTAAATGTTGTAGTCTAACTCTTGATAAGCTTACCCAAGCGTGTCCATCACCTAGGACGAGGCTATTCGAATAGTTTTAACCTCGCAGGGTGTACCACTGCACTCCACACTTCAGACCGCGCTTTGCCAAAGCACACTTCCAAAGGTATGCCTGCGACACTAAGTCCTACGAGACATTTTCCAATATTGTGTATTGCCCATTTAGCCGCTCTGTATGGATAGAAATCCATACGCTACATGGTAAAGCCGAAAAGACAACTACCTTATGGGTAAAGATTTTCTGACAACTACCATGCTCCCAACACCATCCTCCCGCGACCTCCTCGCGACCCGAGCCAATACACGCCAAAGTACTAGGTCAAGAGAGGTTCCATACCTCTAGTGTGGTTAGCACGCAAAATGCCCTGACAATGTGTACTCTGCAAGATGTTCGGTCCTTAATTGACTCCGCACCTTCAAATACACCCAATGATCACACCAATCTTACCATTGTGCCCAAGTCTAAATCATTTTATTTT